>CM040625.1:21003540-21290145 GCA_022817965.1 Solanum lycopersicoides | reverse complement strand
AAGGATAGCGTTACATACCGTATAGTCGAGCCGCACGTCCAATATTTACTGCCAAGCTATTAATCTATAACAAGCAACAATCGTGCCGCAATGAGATAGACGTCGCGCTTTACTACTTATTGTAAGCTAGCTAATAATCTAACGAAAATCCGGCAGCACTTCCCCTATTTTCCTTACTTCGTCCCAATCCGACAACAACCCAAATTATCCACAGCAATACCAATAACATATAACCCAACGAATCATATTAAACAGCCCCCCCCCCAAAACAGTTCCGTCTCGGCAACCATAGTAACGAAACAACGACACACCGAGCGATAACTCGTTTTATAATTCGCAACACATCTACCTTATCGTATTCATCCCTTGGAGTATATACCCATAATCACATTAACATATACATAACGCCAAAACAGAATTTCCCGCATTTTGCTTTAATCAAAACAGCCCAAACACTAACACAACACCACTAATAATCCGATTATGGTTTCCGTTCATACTTAGCACATTCAATAACTAAAACAAATTTCCTAAGCTACTGGTCACGCCCCCTTCTTAACATTAATGGCTAATTAACAATGGCATTCTAAGGAATTAACACACCAAGCAAAGAGATTACTAACCAAATTCTTTTGTAGCTGCTGGCCGAGAGTTGCATGGTTGGTTTTCTCCATTTCCATGGCTGCCTAAGCTAAGTGTGAAGAAGATGATATGTTTGCAATGCATTTCACCACCTCATTCATTATATGAAGTGGAGGCAGCCCCCTCTACACGTGCCCCACTAAGGGCCAGCTCCCAATCTGATTTCTTTTAATTTGCCTTGAGTGGTGGGGCCCACTTGATTAATTTAATCCTAATCAGCACTTTTAATCCTCCCACTTATTAATTTAATCCTAATCAGCCACTAATTAATCCCTCACTTAGTTAATGACTTACATAGCCAAATCATACTTAATATCACATTTGGAATTAACATCCTTGCCTAATATTTCTTTAATCACTTGGAACTTAAAATAAAATCTCATTCCCCGGACTTACATCGACTAGCTCATGACGCGCACTACGTATAAAAATACGAGGCGTAACATCCTTCCCCCTTAGGAACATTCGTCCTCGAATGTTAAGTTAGCGTCTTACAAAAAAATTCCAGCGAGGTCTCTCTAACAGTTATACCTATCAACCTGCATTCCGTAACTTACAGATGCCTCACAGAGTCACAACTTACTACATAATCTCGTTTATCAATCAATATAGTCAAGCTAGGAATTGAATTACCTGCAGGTACGGGGAACAAGTAAGGATACTTATTCTTCATTTCGTCTTCCGCTTCCCAAGTCATCTCCTCCCTATTATTATTTCGCCACAACACTTTGACGGAAGCCACATCCTTAGTACGTAACCTTCTAACCTGGCGATCAAGTATAGCTACGGGTTTCTCCTCATATGACAACTCCTCTGTTACCTGAACATCATCTACAGGGAATACTCTAGAAGGATCACCAATACATTTACGTAGCATCGATACATGGAAGACTGGATGTACCGCCTCCAAATCAGATGGTAGATCCAACTCATAGGCAACCTTGCCTATCCTACGAACAATCTGATAAGGCCCAATGTATCTCGGACTGAGCTTCCCTTCCTGCCGAATCTCATCACACCCTTCATGGGTGATACCTTCAGGAATACCCAGTCACCAATCTGAAACTCCAAATCTCGACGCCGATTATCTGCATATGACTTCTGTCGACTCTGGGCTGCTAATAATCTTTCCTGAATAAGCTTCACCTTGTCAACAGCTTGCTGAATCATATCCGGGCCTATTAACTTAGTCTCGCCAACATCGAACCAACCAATAGGTGACCTGCACTTCCTCCCATATAAGGCCTCGTACGGTGCCATCTGGATACTAGAATGGTAGCTATTATTAGGCAAACTCAATGAGCGGCAAGTGGTCATCCCAGCTACCTTTGAAGTCAATAATACAGGCCCGCAACATATCTTCTAATGTCTGAATAGTACGCTCAGCCTGCCCATCAGTCTGAGGGTGAAATGTTGTGCTAAGGTTCACCTGTGTCCCCAATCCCTTCTGAAACGATCTCCAAAAGTTGGCTGTAAATTGAGCTCCTCTGTCTGATATAATGGACGTGGGAACCCCATGAAGTCTCACTATCTCCCTGACATATAACCTCGCATAATCTTCAGCCGAATAAGTAGTCCTGACTGGAAGAAAATGGGCCGATTTCGTCAGCCTATCTACAATAACCCATATAGAGTCATACTTCCGTTGAGTGCGAGGTAAGCCTGTAATGAAGTCCATATTAATCATCTCCCATTTCCAAGTCGGGATCTCTATCTCCTGTAATAATCCACCAGGCTTTTGATGTTCGATCTTGACTTGTTGACAATTCGGGCACTGAGCAACAAACTCCGCTATGTCCTTTTTCATGCCATCCCACCAGTATAAGCATCTGAGGTCATGATACATTTTCGTTGACCCTGGGTGAATAGAATAACGGGCAGAGTGTGCCTCTCCCATAACCTGCCGTCGTAGCCCCGCAATATCAGGTACACACAATCTGCCTTCATATCGTAACACTCCGTCAGGTGTAACCTTAAATGGGGTCTTTTCCTTTTGAAGAGCTGCATCTCTATACTGTGCCAGAATAGGGTCCTCGTACTGGTGTCTCTTTACCTCATCTATGATTGAGGACTCAGCAACCTCTCGAATAGAAACTCCACTATCTTCTGAATTAGCCAGACGGACTCCAAGGCTGGATAGCCGCTGAATCTCCCGAACCATCTCCCTCCTTTCTGGTTGTACATCTGTCAAGCTACCCATGGACTTACGGCTAAGAGCATCTGCTACAACATTTGCTTTCCCTGGATGATATAAAATATCAACATCATAATCCTTTAGCAACTCTAACCACCGCCTCTGTCGTAAGTTCAGCTCCTTCTGTTTAAAGATATATTGGAGACTCTTATGATCTGTATAGATGTCCACATGGACACCATATAAATAATGCCTCCATATCTTCAAGGCATGAACCACGACTGCTAACTCCAGATCGTGAGTAGGATAATTCTTTTCATGCTTCCTAAGCTGTCGGGAGGCATAGGCTATAACTTTGCCATGCTGCATCAATACACATCCTAGCCCAACACCCGAAGCATCACAATAAATAACATAGCCGTCTGGTCCCTCCGGAAGGGTTAGGACTAGAGCTGTAGTCAATTTGTCTTTCAATAGCTGGAAGCTTTGCTCACAAGCATCAGTCCACTGGAACTTGGCTGCCTTTTGAGTTAGCCTTGTCAAAGGCGCTGAAATTGAGGCAAACTTTTCTACGAATCTCCTGTAATATCCTGCTAACCCAGAAAGCTGCGTACCTAAGTAGGTGTCGTAGGTTTTGGGCCAAGTCTTTACCACCTCAATCTTCTGCGTGTCTACCCGAATACCATCAGCTCCAATAATATGCCCCAAGAATGCCACTGAAGTCAACCAGAACTCGCACTTGGAGAACTTAGCATACAACTTCTGGTGCTGAAGCACCCTAAGTACCGTCCTTAAATGGTCTGCATGCTCCTCTTCGGAACGTGAATAGACCAGAATATCATCTATAAATACAATAACAAACATATCAAGGAATGGTTTAAACACTCGATTCATTAAATCCATAAACACCGCTGGAGCATTAGTCAGCCCAAAAGACAGCACTCTAAACTCATAATGCCCGTATCGGGTCCGGAATGCCGTCTTTGGAATATCTGCCTCCCTTACCCGCACCTGATGATAACCTGACCGCAAGTCTATCTTTGAAAAACACTTAGCACCCTGCAACTGGTCAAATAGATCGTCAATCCTTGGGAGGGGATACCTGTTCTTTACTGTTACTTTGTTCAGCTGCCTATAATCAATACACATCCGCAGCGACCCATCCTTCTTCCTCACAAACAGTACCGGTGCTCCCCAAGGTGACGTACTAGGCCTGATGAAGCCCTTTTCTAGCAAATCTCTCAATTGCTCTTTCAACTCTTTCAACTCAGCAGGTGCCATTCTATAAGGAGGTATAGATATAGGCTGGGTATCTGGCAGTACATCTATAGTAAACTCTATCTCTCGTTCTGGAGGAAGGCCTGGAAGTTCCTCTGGGAATACATCGGGAAATTCATTAACTACCGGGACTGATTGAAGAGTCGGTGCCTCTGCCTTTATGTCATGCACCCGAACCAGATGATAAATATAGCCTTTTCTAACCATCTTCCTGGCCTTAAGGTATGAAATAAACTTACCTTTCGGCGATACTGTACTCCCCTTCCACTCTATAATCGGTTCCCCTGGAAATTGAAATCGAACTATCTTTCCTCTGCAATCAACATTAGCATAACAAGCAGCCAACCAATCCATGCCCATGATAATATCAAACTCAATCATATTTAACTCTATTAGATCTGCTACGGTACGACGACTATATATAACCACTGAACAATTCTTATATACTCGCGTAGCTATGACAGAATCTCCTACAGGTGTAGCTACCTCAAATGGTTCTATCAACTCAGACTCTATTCCGATCCTACTAGCAACGAAGGGGGATATAAATGATAAGGTGGAACCTGGGTCTATCAATGCATACACACTTCGGGAGAATAGTGATAATATACCTGTGATCACATTAGGTGACGCCTCCTGATCCTGCCTACTAGTCAAAGCATATATGCGGTTCGAGGGACCGCTAGAACTGGAAGCTCCACCACGACCTCTACCACGGCCTGCTGGCGCCTGAATACCCTGCCCCGTAGGGCGCATAGCCACAGAAGAAGATGAACCAGCAACGGACCCAGTAGGCTGTGCCATACCACCTGCACTACCTCTAAGGTGACACTCCCTCATAGTATGACCCTGACGGCCGCAAGAAAAACACGCACCTGTAGCCCAACGACATTCCCCAGGATGGGACCTACCACAGCGAGAACACCGAGGCAAAGGTGGCCTCGACTGGCTCAAACCCCTGCCCATCTGTGACCCTGACGCCCTAGAGCTCTGACCAGCTTCCGAATATCCCGTACGATCGAACCCCTACCCATGGAACGTGGGGGTGCACTCTGTGCTGGCTGGAAGAAAATCTAACATGCTGCTGAGACTGCCCGCCTCGAAACTCGTCAGGATAACCTGCTGATCTAGCCCTCTTATGCTGGCCTCTATTATAATCTCTATCTGGCTGACGTCCCGGTGCCGATCCTCTACCCCTGTGCATATGCCTGCACCCGAGCAATGTCCATACCTGGCTGAAGAGTCACTGCCATACAACCGTCAATCAGATAACGATCCAATCCCATCACATAACGATGTACCCTGTCTGCCATATCAGCCACAATAGTAGGCGCATGCCTAGCCAATGAATCAAACTCGAGGCTATACTCTCGAACGCTCCTGCCATTCTGCCTCAAACGCAAGAATCTATCGACTCTAGCTCGCTTCATCTCTGGAGGCAGGAAGTGGCCCTGGAAAGCCTCCACAAATTCATCCCATACCGCTGGAGGAGCACCCTCACCCCTAGATAACTCCCAAGACTCATACCAATTAATAGCTACATCCCGCAAACGATATGTAGCCAACTCAATAGACTCGGTCTCCGAAGCCTTGATTATCCTCAATGTACGCTGCATCTGACGAATAAACTCTTGCGGATCATCCTGGGGCCTTGACCCAAAGAACTCTAGAGGATTACAACTTAAGAAGTCACGAGCCCTTAAGCTATCAGATTTGTCCACATAATCAACTCCTAGTCCATGCCTGCGAGCCTGACCTGCCACTAATCTAGTCAGCAACTGAACCGCATCTCTCATGGCCCTATCCTCCGCCCCTGGCTGAGGAGCTGGAGGTTCAGGTGCTGGGGCCTCGGGGGCTGGTGGTGGTGTCCCCCGAACTGGAGTTGCTGCTGCTCTAAGCTCCTCTGGCGGTGGCGGTGTAGCGGAGCTCTCCGACTGGAGCACAATACCAGGCATAGACTGGGCACGAGCCCTAGTAACTCTCCGGGTCTGACTAGTACCTTCTGCTACCGATTTGCCCTTCTGGGCGGCTGTCGCTTTCTTTGGAGGCATAGCTGGAAACACAGGGATTCGTTAGAGAGGGATTATCCTGTTAATATAGCTCTATCGCACGATCTAGAATAAGAAGAAAGGATGACATCCTAAATGTCCTGTAACTTCCTGTTTATAGATGTGGTGCACAACACACCGATAAACAAGACTCTACTAGACACGGTCTGTAGACACTTCCGAGGAAGAACCGCTCTGATACCACTTTTGTCATGACCCAACCAGATGGGCCGTGACTAGTGCCCGTTTTGGACACTCACATACAAACCTGTTAAGTATAACCAACTTAAACTAAGACAATATGGAATTTAATCAAATCAAGCCAACCCCAACGCCATATATATATAAAGTGGATCTGCCTCATAAGGAGTCATAACCATTCAACCGTAACAACATACGCGAGCCGACAAAGCCGCCACTATCCAAAGCATAATAGCATACGCAAGCTGACAAGGTTGGCACTACACAATACACAATGATGTACGCAGCCGACAAGGCTGCCCCTGTACAAGCAGACATCCCAAACAAACCATGTCCAGACCATTATCCAAAACATATATATGCAACCCACATAATGTCTACAGACCTCTAAGAGTATAGTAGCGAAACTCGACGGGACAGGGCGCCGCCGTACCCATAGATAAATAAAAGACTACATAGAAAGTTATGTACCAAAACGACTGGGCTCGGAACAGTGGAGCTTTCCCAATCAGCAGAGTAGATATCCTAGGCGGGAGGATCACCGAACTGTGCGTCTACACCTGCGGGCATGAAACACAGCCCCCCCGAGGAAAGGGGGTCAGTACGGACAATGTACTGAGTATGTAAAGCATAAGGTAAAGATGACAGGATACCAACATGATAAGTCAAAACAAGATATCGCTACACATGTACCTTATAAGTGAAAATCATGCATATCTTTAACATATAAGGTGCCCAGCTTCCCTAGTAAGGGACTCGGCAAAATAATCATCATATATATACATCATACGTACCCGGCCCTCTAGTGAGGGACTCGGTGAAATAGTCATCACATCATCTCCGTCATCATCATCATCATAACCATCCTCATCACCAATCATATATAATATACATACCCGGCCCTCTAGTGATGGACTCGGTGACATATGCAAGAAACTACGCACGAACATTACCCGGCCTGGGACTGGGTGAAATGATAAATGACTCTATGCACGAGCAGAACATTATGAGCAACCATATGCAATTAAAATCATTTCGTATAACTCAATAGAACAATCAACGTGAACCAGCAAGGAGTATTACCAAAGATTAACATCAAGATTATGAACCTTTAACACGATATGAAAACGTAAAATCTCAATGACTCTAAGAAGCACTACCATAGATATGAGAAATCACCATAGCCTCAGACATAGCCGATATATATAGAGGAATAGTTTGTGGAAGCAAGAATATACGTCACCTAGACGCTCTAGAAGTAAGTATCAAACCTGTCCGTCAATCGCTCATTTTTAAAAGTCATGCCAAACAAAGAAAGAAAGGATAGCGTTACATACCGTATAGTCGAGCCGCACGTCCAATATTTACTGCACAAGCTATTAATCTATAACAAGCAACAATCGTGCCGCAATGAGATAGACGTCTCACTTTACTACTTATTGTAAGCTAGCTAATAATCTAACGAAAATCCGGCAGCACTTCCCCTATTTTCCTTAGTTCGTCCCAATACGACAACAACCCAAATTATCCACAGCAATACCAATAACACATATAACCCAACGAATCATATTAAATAGCCGCCCCCCCCAAAAAAAAACAGTTCCGTCTCGGCAACCATAGTAACGAAACAATGACACACCGAGCGATAGTTCGTTTTATAATTCGCAACACATCTGCCTTATCGTATTCATCCCTTGGAGTATATACCCATAATCACATTAACATATACATAATGCCAAAACAGAATTTCCCGCATTTTGCTTTAATCAAAACAGCCCAAACACTAACACAACACCACTAATAATCCGATTATGGTTTCCGTTCATACTTAGCACATTAAATAACTAAAACAAATTTCCTAAGCTACTGGTCATGCCCCCTTCTTAACATTAATGGCTAATTAACAATGGCATTCTAAGGAATTAACACACCAAGCAAAGAGATTACTCACCAAATTCTTCGAAGCTGCTGGCCGAGAGTTGCGTGGTGGGTTTTCTCCATTTCCATGGCTGCCTAAGCTAAGGTGAAGAAGAGGATATGTTTGCAATGCATTTCACCACTTCATTCATTAATGAAGTGGAGACAGCCCCCCTCTACACGTGCCCCACTAAGGGCCAGCTCCCAAACTTATTCCTTTTACTTTGCCTTGAGTGGTGGGGCCCACTTGATTAATTTAATCCTAATCAGCCACTAAGCTCCCAAGCTGATTTCTTTTAATTTGCCTTGAGTGGTGGGGCCCACTTGATTAATTTAATCCTAATCAGCCACTAATTAATCCCTCACTTAAAGTTAATGACACTTACATAAGCTAAAATCATACTTAATATCACATTTGGAATTAACATCCTTGCCTAATATTTCTTTAATCACTTGGAACTTAAAATAAAATCTCATTCCCCGGACTTACATCGACTAGCTCATGACGCGCACTACGTATAAAAATATGAGGCGTAACACAAGCATTCTCTTAGCGATCTTATTCTTAAAGGCTTCCTTGAGCTTACAAGACCTTGAAAGATTAGTGAGTAAGTCGTCGAGGGCCACACAGAACTTTAGCAAATACTCTAAGTCCGTGACATAAAGCTCCTTAGTCTTGTCTATGTAATGGACATGTGGCCTTGAACATAGTGAGAAGGTCAAATTATGTAGAGCCCTAAACCTAGTTGAGAGGTTATGATATCCTTGAAGTTGAAAGTCGTAATACCATCCTTCTTGTGTTAATGGTGGACTTAAGGTTGGTTGGATGGAATGACATGAAATCATCCTTAGGAAAATCATTAAGCTATCCCATTGGCCATTGAAAGACAACCCTAGGGACCTATTTGGTAAGGTGAATGTGATTGGTTTATGAACTAGATATGGAACCTCTTCATGTGATCCTTCATGTGAATTACTCTATGAGAACAAAGGCTAGGACCGAGTGAGTATGGTTTGGGAAGTAGCTCTAGTTAAAACGAGGCTAGAGTACAAAAAAAACCTTCATATTCCTTAACCATGTGCCTACATGGGATGTGTCAAAGTTCTACCATAGGCAAGTAGAACACCCTTATCGGAGTAGGTTACAACTTCGGATTCAATGCTTTTCCACCATGGTCTATGTCGGTTATTGCCTATTCTCATATATGGGATACCTACTAGTATTGGAGAAGTTCTATGAATTTTAGGTGGTGGTATGGGACGCTACCTAAATATTGCACAATTGGGGTTTGAAGATGTTAGTGAGTGTGTCCCTAGGTCTTCTCCAAGACCATTACTTGAATGTCCTTATGTGATGAACGTGTCTTGATGAAATGGTTAAGTAATGACTTAAGTTAGAAAGCATGTAAATGAATGATTACCTAGTCTACAGTAACTTTAAGGATTGCCTAGTTAAAGTGTGAAGGGGGCATAAAGGATGATCTCTTCTTGTCTTATCTAGGGAAGTCTTAGGAATTACTCTAGATAGGAAAGTTGGTTGATACCTTAGATATGATATAAACTTAGGAAGTCTTAAGGATTATTTAGGTAATCTTTGAGAGGGTGTATGTGTGTTCTCTTCTACAATTACTTAAGTAAGTCTTTTGATAACCTTGGTGAGGACAATGTCGTATTATATGTTATGTGTTTTGGTATATTGTAAGTGTGTGTATCTCATTATAGGTAGTTACAAGGATCATTTAGGTGTGCTTAGAGAGGGTGTATGGTCGGTCTCTTTTGTCTTACTAAAGTGAGTCTTAGGATAACTTTTAGTGAGAGAGTTGTACACTAAAAGAGTTCACTGTGAAGCTTGAGTTAGTTTACTATAATATTGGTTGGTTCACTGTAATGTTCCTTCAAATGTAATAAAATATTTATGTGATTTTGCACATCCGGAGAACCCCCTAGACGTAACCGGCGTCCTCGTTCTTTTTGAGGACTAAGACTAGCCTCTTAGCATTCGTCATTACATTCATAGGTTAACAATACGGAAAAATTTAAAACTTTTCATTACTTCTAGATTGAGGTTTACATAGACCTCTACATGCACATAATATATATTCGTATCAAGTATACATAGACCCTTCGTATAAGAAGATTACATAGTCTTACATCAATGTAAAGGAGTCACATATAGGCTTATACAATTCGTACTCAAATAAGAATAGAAAGAACATAAGAGTCTTAAAGGTAAAACAACTCCATAAGCTAGATAATGGCATCGCCCTCGAAAAGTGAGGACCTACCCACTTGGATGGTAGAGAATATCCAAGTCTTCTTCAAGTCTTCTCGAATGAGCCTTCAAGGACCAGAACTTAAAATGTTTGGGAAAAGGGAGAAAATGGGGCTAGTACACCACTTGTACTAAGTATGAGACCATATGCACATATAAGATCAAATCATGCTAAAAGGACATTTCATTAAAACATGATATTTATCCTTTGAAAGCCTTATGCACAATTAAGCAAACCATACCAATGAACAAGACATATGCATCAAATCAAAACAAGTAACATGCTTGTTAACATACTTTAACCCATAATCTAATACAACCCTATCATCAAGTAATTACATCACAAGTCATTTTCGAGGTATTACAATATCCCCCACTTGGACAACATTCATCCTTGAATGACACTTGCCACTCTCCGAACACTTCCAAGAATAGAGATTCAACTAGAAGATCAAAACGGTACCACATAACAGCTTATACAATACAAACATCTAGAAGAAACACGATATTCCACATAATTAAGAGAATCACAACACAACAAAAAGTTAGAAACAAATCTACAACTCATCATTCTATACAACTCACATCCTTCATTTCAAATAGAAAAAACTTATTTTATATTCATTATCATGCTCATATATATCAGTTCGAACAACTTTACAACAATTTTCAACCAAAGAATTAATCAGTCAATTTGCAAAATCTTCACAGTAAACTGGCAGCTTTACAGTGAAATATGCCATAATTTTCAAAAATGCATCTTCTAGGCAATTGATGATAGAAACATTCTAATATGCAAAGTAAGACCATATAAACACATTCTTTAACTTAATCATAACTTCATAAAATACTCAATGAAAGGAATGAATGAAATTCAATTCCAACAAGACTCCTAAACACAATGCAATCAATACAACAGTGCAACATGCTACTATGATCATCTAGCTCATCTACTAACCATACTCTCCCACTAAAAAGGAACGCATAAAAAAAAGAGAATACTAGAACTTACCATCATCAGCAGCACCCTCATCCGGCTTTGCTCCTCTAGTCCGCAGTGCATAGAAACAAGACTTTCCCTTTAGAGAAAACCATAAGAAAAGGACACTCAGAACATTTTACTCTACGGCACGACATAGTATAAAAGAAGGGAAACTCTATTGTCCTATAGCCTCCCGCCCATAGATGTGTCGCAACTCACACCGATGGTCGAGATTCTACTAGACGTGACTTCATGACTTTTTGATTATTAAGACTACTTTCATAACCTATGCTCTAATACCAAGCTTGTCATGTCACACTCGGATTTTGGAATCCGAACGCGACCAGCGTTGTTAACCTCTCAGAGGTCGCAGACAAGCCTCTTCTTAGCTTTCATCACAATTATACAGTTAAATTTGTGGAAAATTTAGAACTTTTTAATACTTATCGAAGTCTACATAGACTTCATATAGTTCTGCATAAGAGTGATATTCTATTATCTCAAACTAAACAACCATCTATTAAAGATTAAACAATTGAAATAAATGATCGTAATAATAATAATAATAGTTTGCCAATTGTCCTTATTACAAACGCTTGAACAAATACTTGAAAGGAAACGCTAGGGACAGTAGTCACTAGCTATATCTAATGTACTAAGCTAGAATAATAAACTGTCGCATCCTCGGACTCAAGAGGACCTACCAAAGTCTGGAGATCGCGATTCCAAACTGCTTTGTCAACACTTTAATCTTCATGAGAACCTGCGCCTATAAAAATAGTAATAATATATGGGGTTAGTACACAATTGTACTAAGTATGGATGTATACACATAAACACATAAGGACTATGCATGATCAAAGAAAGCTCTTCCTAAAGAAACATGTCGTTTCTAAAAAGTTAAGTTACTTTACTTTCTTAAATCGTTACTTATGATTCATGCTATGAATATGACATGTTCTCATGCAATTAAGGCACACAACTCATTTTCTATATGAACATAAGACATTGGAATCATGAACATAATTTTAGAATAACTTAAACAAACGTTTATTATTTTGCTCCTTAGGCCGAGATTTACTTATCTCATACTTAGATTATTTTCAGTGTTTTTTCTTCTTTCTGTTGTGTAGTTCAATGATCTCCTTTTATCTTATGTTTTACTTACAAGTGCAATGATTCATTGTAGTCCCATACCTACAATGAATCGAGTAAGCAACTCACAAGACTAAGGAAATGATTTGGCTACATTGCTTACAAGCTAGATGTCTTTACTCATGTTGAATGTGGATAAATATATTATAAGCAAATCTTTATTGGCTATGACCATTAATTGGTTGTTAACCTAATGTAAATAATCTTTGGGGCATAATCCATACTCCATTATTGGCTCATGCCACTAAGTTTTTAAGACCCTATTCTTATCAAACACTAATGATTGATGTTCTTTAAGCTCTTTACTTAGTTCACTGTGAACATATGATTCTACTTCTTTGCTCGGTTGTTCACTTTGAACATGCTACTTTATTCTTTCTTACTCTCTTAAAGAATTCTTTAAGCATTAGCTGAAGTAGATCATGCGAGCTAACATGAAATCCAGTGTCTCCCCCACACCGAAATGAGGTGATCCACCGGTTAAGGTGAACCAATTTCTGTGTCTACCCCACACTGAAAAGGGGGGTTCACCGGCTAAGGTGATACCGTGTCTGTGTCTTCCCCACACTGAAAAGGGGGGTTCACGGCTGAAGTGAACCAAATACTTTCCTGAGCTATAACCGACATAGATCATGTGAGATAAACATGAAATTCGGTGTCTCCCCCACACCTAAAAGAGGTGGAATTACCAGCCAAGGTGAAACCGAACTTGCTAGAGTTTTTAGTGGCCACCATCCACTAGCTAGGTGCCCCTATGATGGCAACATATTTCGAAGACTAGGAGACGTACGGAGACCCTAGTCCACTAGGGTGGTGATATCATCTCATGAGACTTACATGTGCTGGCACAAACTCATTGCTAGTCTATCGGTGCTTAGCCCAGATTTTATCTTATTATCTTTTTGAGTTGACTCAAACATTATGGAAGCTTGCTTCTAGTTATGAGGTTTACTTACTCTATGGATAACTGGTCATCCCTCTCTTTGATTGATGAATATGAACTTAAGTCTTGCATTATCATCATGGTGCGAGTGAGACTTGTCTCACGGACTCTAGCACCCTCTTATGTGAGTATTTTTGACATAACGATTAAGTGTATTTGAGACTTGTCTCACTTATTTTAACACTCTATATTAGGTCAATTTCATAACTTAAGCTTTTAGTTATTTATTTATTCACCTTAACTTGTTCAGGTTACTTACTAGTCTTGTATCATTCTTTATGATAATTATAACTTGTTATACAATGCTAGTACGTTCACAAGTTATTGTGGATAGGGTATGTTGGGACTTGTACCATTGATTGGCATACCTATGTTATGAGTTCATTGAGTTAAGATTGATATGACTTCACATATTTTGGGATATAAGATTATTAAGCCAATTTGTTGGCATAAATCAAACTATATTATTATCGCAACCCAATTCAATCATTCATGAATACATTATAGTAATCTAACATGTTAAACAAGCCAACTTTCAACCTTTGATTAATATATAAAACAATTCAATGAAAACTCATAACAATCTCATATTCTCGAACACAAGTAGGCATTATAACATTCAACGTTCATGTAAATGACACCCTAAGTATGCGGATCTAACATGTATATTTCACTCGACATATAAATCACTAAAACATACACATAATGATCAGTTAACACCACATACAAATAACATGCATCAAGAATTTCACTATATATACTACAAGAATAAGAAATTGGGAGATTTAGGGAGGTGAACATGCGATTCGTTGGGAACAACCCTAGTTTCGATATTCTTGAAGTAAAAATGTTTGAAAAGCCTCTTGGAGAAATAATTCCAGGAGATAAAACCCATACCTTACTATAGAATTAAATCTACGAAGACCCCCTTGCACTTTGCACGAAACCCTTGAAGAACTCTTGTTATCGTCTAGGGTTTGCATTACGTTTTCTCTTGTTCTTAAGTTGCGGCGTGTATGGTGAATAACTAGTGTCTAAATCTTTGAGAACTGAATGTTAACTAATTCAACTTAGACTATATACTTAACTAAAATAGCTTGAGTAGCTAATTACCAAAATGCCCCTCCTAAGTTGACTAGAATTAGAAGACTATTTGACTTAATTGAAATCTGGAAAATGCTATGTGGTTTCGGTTTTGTCCAATTAATTTAATTAATTAAGTTGCTAAAATAATTAATTAAGTAATCTAGGGTAATTACTAAAGTACCCCTAAGTTTTTAAGACCTTAGCCAACCCTTTGGACCATCCTATGTTAGGTTCTAGGTTGTCTCTTAGTTAGTTACACGGTTAGGTGACACCCGGTTTGGTCTTAGGTTGTCGGGTCCCTTACTTAGCTATTTTTGGTTTGTCCTATGTTAGTTAGTTAGTTAGGTCAGTTAGCTAGGGCTTAGTGACGGTTAGGGGGCTTGGCCCCACATGGGCTGACCCGGACGCGTGCCTGTCCCCAACCGCCCTAACCGAATCGATTAGAGTGACCCCCTTGGCCGGTTGCACGTGTGTTTGCACATGTGCTTACACATGTGTTGCTTGCACTTTCCAAACTAACTATTTTGGAAGGTTCAGTTTGAATATTTATTTATTGTCCCAAGGATCCTCACTATGTCCTTGGGCACTGCTTAATCTACATGACCATTTTAAACGGTTATGTACTATGGTACTAGGCTTGACACTTGAATGCCTAGCACCTAATGCGTTGCGTTGTGGATCTATATGTTTTAGCTTAGGGTCTTCATTGCAGGTACAATTTCTAAACAAGCTTGGATTATATTATGTATATTTGGGTATATATAGAAATTGGCTAACACCCCTTAGCCAATTTTCTTTATTATGCCCAATATTTCTCAATATTGGGCATTGGGATGCCTATGTACCCCAATACGCATTCTTAAAGACGTACTAGGCTCTTCACTTGACATGTAATTTTCTTGAATGTTACATTATCCCCCCCCCCTTAGGAATATTCGTCCCCGAATGACACTACTCATCATTTTAAATCAAAGAGGTATTTTCGAAAAGAACATTAACATACTAGAAACTTTATCTTTGTGAATATCTGATTCACAACTTACTCAGGATGATGCACAATACTCTAAGCTTATCTGAAGCTTCTTATCTAAGATTGAGGAACTTCCTTCCCAATCTTTCTTTAACTTAATGCACATCACACTCATGCAACATATAAATCACGTAAACGCTATGCAAAAACAGCAACGTGAAAGTAAGCATGAACTCATAATAACTCATATAGCTTAAGTATAAAACACATAGTTATGGACTTAAAACACCAAAAACCGCCTAATGCACTAAGATTTAGAGTCTCATTAACGAAATCGGACTTAGGAAAAGTTTATCATACCTCAAGAACTGAATAAGTGAGGGTAACGGGATCTCATATCGTCCTCGGCCTCACATGTTGCTCCCTCAACAAGGTGGTTCCTCCATAACACTTTCACGGTGAGAACCTCCTTGTTCCTCAGTCGCTTCACTTGACGATCTCAGATTGCAATGGGAACCTCTTCATAAGAAATGTTCTCATCAACTCCTAACCCTTCAATGGGTAGAATGGACGCGGGATCGCCTAGACACTTCTTAAGCAACGAAACGTGAAACACTGGATGAACAGAAGCCAAGTCTTTCGGTAACTTTAGTTCGTAAGGAACATTTCCTACTCGTTGTAAGATCTCATACGGACCTATATACTTCGGACTCAACTTCCCCTTCTTACCGAACCACATCACTTCTTTTATGGGTGATATATTTAGGTATACTTGATCACCTACTTCGAATTCAAGAGCTCTCTTTCGATTTTCCGCATATGAGTTTTGACGACTGTAAGCAGTAGCCAATCTATCTTGGATCGTTCTCACCTTTTCCAAAGCCTCATATACGATCTCGGGGCCAAGGATGGCAATTTATCCCACTTCAAACCATCCAACCGGGGACCTACATCTCCTACCATACAGTACTTCAAAAGATGCCATTCCAATACTGGAATGGTAACTATTATTATAAGAGAACTCAATTAGTGGCAAGTGATAGTCCCAACTCCCCTTGAAGTCCATAACACAGGCTCTCAACATGTCTTCAAGGGTCTTAATGGTACGTTATGCTTGCCCATCCATTTGAGGGTGAAAAGCAGTGCTAAGCTTTACTTGTGTACCCAAGATCGTTTGAAAAGATCTTCAAAAATGAGAGTGAATTGGGACCCCTATCCGAAATGATAGATAAAGGAATCACATGCCACCTCACGATCTCATCGATATAAAGCTTGGCATAGACTTTGGCTCGGTAAGTAGACTTCACGGGAATGAAGTGAGCAGACTTAGTCATTTGGTCAACAATGACCCAAATGGAAACATGCATTTTTCTGGTCCTCGGCAAACCAACCACGAAATCCATATTAATGGCCTTATACTTCCACGTTGGAATTTTAATTTATGGAGTAAGACCTCCAAGCTTAAGGTGTTCAGCCTTAACTTGTTGGCAATTGGGACACTCTTCTACGAACTTAGAGATGTCTCGCTTCATACCTTCCCACCAATAAATTTCCTTCAGATCATGAAACATCTTGATGGAACATGGATGAATGGAATACTTTGAGCCATGAGCTTCTGCGATAATATTTTGCCTCAAAGCGTCAATATTTGGTACGCACAATCTCCTTGGTACCTAAGTACACCATCCCCTCTAGGGAGAATGATTCATTCATCTTACCAAACACCGAATCTTTCAACTCCATGAGTACTGGGTCGAGATGTTGCTTGGCTTAAACATCTAAAACAAATGAGGATTCGGAACTTGAATGGACCGTAACACCCCCATATGGTGCATCTACAAGTCGTACACCTAACCTAGCCAATCGATGTACTTCTTTAACCAACTCTTTCTTCTCATCATCGATATGAGACACACTGCCCATGCTCAATCGGCTTAATGCATCCGCCACTACGTTGGCCTTACCCGGATGATAGTGGAACTCATGTCATAATCCTTTAGTAACTCTAGCCATCTTCTCCGACAAAGGTTTACTTCTCTTTGTGTAAAAACATATTGAAGACTTTTATGGTCAGTAAATACATCAACAAGTACACCATATAAGTAATGTCTCCAAAGCTTCAACGCAAAGACCATCGCGGCTAATTCAAGATCACGAGTAGGGTAATTCTTTTCGTGGATTTTCAATTGTCTCGATGCGTATGCGATCACCTTACAATCTTGCATAGGAACACATCCCAAACCTACTCGGGAAGCATCACAATACACCACGTACCCTTCACCACTTCTCGCCAATGTGAGGACTGGGGCCGAAATGAGTCGATCTTTAAGCTCTTTAAAGCTCTTTTCACACTTTTCAGACCACTCAAACTTTGCCTTATTCTTTGTTAATGCGGTCAATGGAGCAGCAATTGCGGAAAATCCCTCCACAAACCTGCGATAATAATTAGCCAAACCCAAGAAACTTTGAATATCGGTAGGGGTAAGGCATCTCGGCCAATTCTTTACCGCCTATATCTTTTTTGGATCAACCTCAACACCCTGATCGGTCTCAACATGAACAAGGAAGGTCACTGATCTCAACAAAAACACACATTTACTAAACTTCGCATACAACTGATGTTCTCTGAGTACTTGGAATGTCATTCTCAAATGTTGTTCATGCTCTTCTCTAGACTTAGAGTATAAGAGGATGTCATCTATGAATACTATGACGAAAGAATCAAGATATTCACGGAAGACTCTATTCATAAGGTCCATAAACGTGGCTGGTGCGTTAGTGAGACCAAATGACATGACAAGAAACTCGTAATGGCCATATCTAGTATGGAAGGCAGACTTAGGAACATCGTCTTGTCTTACCCTAAGTTGGTGATAACTCGACCGAAGATCTATCTTAGAAAAGAAACTTGAACCTTGAAGTTGGTCAAAAAAGATCATCGATTCTGGGAAGAGGATATTTTTTCTTTATAGTGACTTTGTTGAGTTGCCGATAATTGATACACATTGTAAGAATTCCATATTTTTTCTTAACGAACAACCCTGGAGCGCCCGATGGGGATATGCTCGGTTGGATGAAGCCCTTATCAAGTAAATCTTTTAAGTGCAACTTCAACTCTTTAAGTTCTGTTGGGGCCATTCATTAAGGCGGGATGGAAATCGGTTTGGTGTTGGGATCTAAGTCAACACCGAAATCGATCTCACGTTCTGGAGGAATCCCTGGTAAATCCTCTGGAAAGACATCTTGAAACTCATTTACTACGGACACAGAGTCTATGGAAGGGACTTCTTATTCTAAGTCTTTGACTCTAACAAAGTGGCATAAGTATCCCTTAGATAACATTTTATTGTCTTTAAGATTGGAAACTATTTGGCCTGTTGGATTTGAACTACGCCCTTCCCATTTTAACTCTAACTCATTTGGAAACTGTAAACTTACTACCCTATTTTGACATTCTATAGTACCGTAGCATTTATGAAGCCAATCCATACCCAAAATTATATCAAAATCAAGCATGGTTAATTCTATTAGATGAGCATGAGTAACTTTATTGAGAACATTTATTGGGCAGTTTCTATAAACTCTTTCGGCCCTAACACTGTCCCCTATGGCAGTACTAACTAAAAATGGCTCATACAGAATCTCAGGAAGCAAGTCAAATTTACTAGATACGAAAGGAGTAACAAAAGACAAGGTAGATCCTGGATCTAATAATGCATAAACAGGAAAAGAAAAGACAAGCAAGTTACCAGTAACCACATCCGCGGACTTCTCTTGTTCCTCTCTTCCTTTCAACGCGTAGAACCAATTTCTCTTGGGAGGTTCGGCTACAATATTGGGATTAGGCCGAGGCTGAGTATATGCCTTGGCCTGATTCTTCACATTTAGGTAGTCCCTAACCACGAGCCCACTCTTACCGCACCCATAGCATCCAATAAAACCTACCATGCACTCACCTCCATGCACACGTCCACACTTACCACACGCCCTTCGGTCATGCTGGATATTTTTATCATTTCCCTTCTTTTGCATTAGTATTTTTCGAAAGAGTAGATTTACATAAGTGTTTGTTCCCCTTCTTGAACTTGAGCTTATCCCGATCTCTAAACAAATTTTTACCATGGTTTGAATCGGACTGATCCGAGGGCCTGGATTTCTTGCTCTCTCAGCTTCTCTTTCTTCGACGACTCTCCTCCACCTGTTGTGCATGGAACATCAACCTACCAAGGTCCATGTTATCATGCAACATTTATGCCCGACAATCCTCTTCTAAATCCTCCGACACACCAGTCACAAACCTGCTCATCTCATCCCTGCTATTGGACACAAGAGAAGAAGCATATTTTTAAATCTTAACAAACTTCAAGGAGTATTCCCTGACTGACATACCTCCCTGTCGTAAGTTGATGAATTCCTCAACCTTAGCCTCTCTCTGTTCTCTGGGAAAAACCTCTCTAGGAATGCAGTTTTGAGAATGTCCCAAGTGATGGGGCCTTCCCTTGGTGTTCGACCATCTCCCCACATCCTGTGCCACACCTGAGCCACATCTTTGAGTTGGTAAGCAACCAACTCAGCCTTTTCCTCTTCACTAACACCTATGGAACATAGAATCTTATTAACCTCATCCACAAACTCTTGAGGATCCTCATTGGTCTTGGACCCATAGTATACTGGAGGATTCATCCTAGTAAAATCCCTCAACCTACTAGCCATATTTCTAGCATGCAGGTTCTCCCTGGGAGCACCCTCTCTAGTGGCTTGGGCCGTGATGGCCTGAGCTTGCACAGTGATGGCTTGGGCCATCTAAGGCAGTGCCGCCCTTACTTCTTCATCCGTCATCCCATCTATATTGGCAGGAACTTGTGCTTCAGCGGTTGGGGCTTGAGGAGGAGCTTGATTACCTCGAACAGCAACTTCTTCGACTCTTCTGTTAGCATTTCTTATTGTATTAATTTTCTACACGTATACACAAGAAGGAAGTTAGATACTAGAATGATACAAAATGTCAAAGCTCTAGACAACACCATAGAGAGTAGAAGAAGGGAAAATTCCTAACATCACAAAGTCTCTAAGACATGATTGTGGTGCACTTCACAACCATAAGTTAAAAACTACGCAATGTGGTTGTGTTGAGCCTTATTTCCTAGGTAATTTAACCTCATGCTCTGATACCAAGTTTTTCACACCCGGATTGTGGAATCCGAACTCGACCGGCATCGTTAACCTCTCAGAGGTCGCAAACAAGCCTCTTCTTAGCTTTCATCACAATCATACAGTTAAATTTGCGGAAAATTTAGAACTTTTTAATACTTATCGAAGTATACATAGACTTCATATAGTAATGCATAAGAGTGATAATATATTATCTCAAACTAAACAACTATCTATTAAAGATTAAACAATTGAAATAAATTACCGTAATAATAATAATAATAGTTTGCCAATTGGCCTTATTACAAACGCTTGAATAAATACTTGAAAGGAAACGCTAGGGACAGTAGTCACTACCTATATCTAATGTACTAAGCTATAATAATAAAGTGTCGCATCGTCGAACTCAAGAGGACCTACCAAAGTCTGGAGATCACGATTCCAAACTGCTTCGTCAACACTTCAATCTTCTTGAGAATCTGCGCCTATAAAAAAAGTAATAATATATGAGGTTAGTACACACTTGTACTAAGTATGTGTGTATGCACATAAACACATAAGGACTATGCATGATCAAGGAAATCTCTTCCTAAAGCAACATGTCGTTTATGGAAAGTTAAGTTACTTTACTTTCTTAAATCGTTACTTATGATTCATGCTATGAATATGACATGTTATCATGCAATTAAGGCATACAACTCATTTTCCATATGAACATAAGACCTTGGAATCATGAACATAATTTTAGAACAACTTAAACAAACGATTATTATTTTGCTCCTGAGGCCGAGATTTACTTATCTCATACTTAGATTATTTTCGGTCTTTTTCTTCTTTCTTTTGTGTAGTTCAATGATCTCCTTTGATCTTATGTTTTACTTAAAAGTGCAACGATTCATTGTAGTCCCATACCTACAATGAATTGAGTATGCAACTTACAAGACTAAGGAAATGATTTGGCCACATTACTTACAAGCTAGATGTCTTTACTCATGTTTAATGTGGATAAATATATTATAAGCCAATCTTTATTGGCTATGCCCATTAATTGGTTGTTAACCTAATTTAATAATCTTTGGGGAATAATCAATACTCTATTATTGGCTCAAGTCACTAACTTGTTAAGACCCTATTCTTATCAAACACTAATGATTGATGTTCTTTAAGCTCTTACTTTACTTAGTTCACTTTGAACATATTCTACTTCTTTGCTCGGTTGTTCAGTTTGAACATGGTACTTTATTCTTTCTTACTCTCTTAAAGAATTCTTTTAGCATTAGCGAAAGTAGATCTTGCGAGCTAACATGAAATCCAGTGTCTCCCCCTCACCGAAAAGAGGTGATCCACCGGTTAAGGTGAACCAAGTTTTATGTCAACCCACACAGAAAAAGGGGGTTCACCGGCTAAGGTGATACCGTATCTGTGTCTTCCCCACACCGAAAAGGGGGATTCATGGCTGAAGTGAACCGGATAATTTCCTGAGCTATAACCGACATAGATCATGTGAGCTAAACATGAAATCTGGTGCTCCCCCACACCGAAGAGAGGTGGAATCATCGGCCAAGGTGAAACCGAACTTGCTAGCATTTTTAGTGGGCGGTATCCACTATCTAGGTGCCCCTATGTTGGCACCATAGTTCGAAGACTAGGAGACGTACGAAGACCCTGGTCCACCGGGGTGGTGATCTCATCTCTTGAGACTTACATGTGTTGGCACAAGCTCATTTCTAGTCTATCGGTGCTAAGATCAGATTTTATCTTATTATCTTTTAGAGTTGACTCAAACATTATGGAAGCTTGCTTCTAGTTATGAGGTTTACTTACTCTATGGATGATTGGTCATCTCTCTCTTTGCTTGATGAATATGAACTTAAGTCTTGCATTATCATCATGGTTCGAGTGAGACTTGTCTCACGGACTCTAGCACCCTCCTATGTGAGTATTTTTGACATAACGATTAAGTGTATTTGAGACTTGTCGCACTTCTTTTAACACTCTATATTAGGTCAATTTCATAACTTAAGCTTTTAGTTATTTATTTACTAACCTTAAATTGCTCACGTAACTTACTAGTCTTGTATCATTCTTTATGATAATTTTAACTTCTTATACAATGCTATTACGTTCACAAGTTCGTGTGGATAGGGTATGTTGGGACTTGTCCCATTGATTGGCATACCCTATGTTATGAGTTCATTGAGTTAAGATTGGTATGACTTCACATATTTTGGGAGATAATATTACTAAGCCAATTTGTTGGGATAAATCAAACTATGATATTATCGCAGGCCAATTCAATCATTCATAAATACATTATAGTAATCTAACATGTTAAACAAACCAACTTTCAACCTTTAATTAACATATAAAACAATTCAACAAATACTCATAACAATCTCATATTCTCGAACACAAGTAGGCATTATAACATTCAAGGTTCATGTAAATGACACCCTAAGTATGCAGATCTAACATGTATATTTCACTCGACATATAAATCACTAAAACATACACATAATGATAAGTTAACACCACATACAAATAACATGCATCGAAAATTTCACTATAGATACTACAAGAATTGGAAATCGGGAGAACTAGGGAGGTGAACATGCGATTCGTTGGGAACAAACCTAGTTTTGATATTCTAGAAGTAAAAACGTTTGAAAAGCCTCTTGGAGAAAGAATTCCAGGAGCTAAAACCCATACCTTACTGTAGAATTAAATCTACGAATATCCCCTTGCACTTTGCACGAAAACCTTGAAGAACTTTTGCTATCGTCTAGGGTTTGCTTTACGTTTTCTCTTGTTCTTAAGTTGTGGCGTGTATGGTTAATAACTAGTGTCTAAATCTTTGAGAACTAAATGTTAGCTAATTCAACTTAGACTATATACCTAACTAAAATAGCTTGATTAGCTAATTACCAAAAACCCCATCCTAAGTTGACTAGAGTTAGAAGACTATTTGACTCAACCGAAATCTGGAAAATGCTATGTGGTTTCGGTTTTGTCCAATTAATTTAATTAATTATGTTGCAAAATTTATTAATTAAGTAACCTAGGGTAATTACTAAAGTACACCTCAGTTGTTAGGACCTTAGCCAACCCTTTGGACCATCCTAGGTTAGGTACTAGGTTGTCTCTTAGTTAGTTACACGGTTAGGTGACACCCGGTTTGGTCTTAGGTTTTCGGGTCCCTTACATAGCTATTTTTGGTTTGTCCTAGGTTAGTTAGTTATTTAAATCAGTTATCTAGGGCTTAGTACTGGTTAGGGTCTTGGCCCCATGTGGGCTGACCCGGACGCGTGCCTGTCCCCAACCGCCCTAACCGAATCGGTTAGAGTGGTCCCATTAGCCGGTTGCACGTGTGTTTGCACATTTGCTTGCACATGTATTGCGTGCACTTTCCCAACTAACTATTTTGGAAGGTTCATTTGGAATGTTTACTTATTGTCCCAAGGATCCTCACTATGTCCTTGGGCACTGCTTAATCTACATTATCATTTTAAACGGTTATATACTATGGTACTAGGCTTGACACTTGGATGCCTAGTACCTAATGCGTTGCGTTGTGGATCTATATGATTTAGCTTAGGGTCTTCATTGCAGGTATAATTTCTAAATAATCTTGGATTATATTATGCTTATTTGGGTATATATAGAAATTGGCTAACACCCCTTAACCAATTTTCTATACTATGCCCAATATTTCTCAATATTGGGCATTGGGATGCCAATGTACCCCCAATACGCATTCTTAAATACCTACTAGGCTCTTCACTAGACATGTAATTTTTTGGAATATTACATGTCACATCCCAATCCTAGAAGATATGGCACTCTTGGAGTGCAACCGGCGTACTTGACCTCTCGGAGGTCTCATAGAAGCCCTTTCACATCATTCATCGCATATACATATATGAAAAGTAGTGCAAAATTAAAACTTTTCACAAAACATTCTATTAGTCTTTCAAAATATCTTTCATATAAAATCAAAGGAACTAAGTCTCATATCATCAAATCTTAGACTCACGAATATAATTGGGACACGGCCCATACAATCGAAATATAATACTATATGTCTATTACAATACTTAAATATAAAGAAACTCTAATGACATCTATGCCCTCGAGTCAAGTGAGGATATACTTCAACTTGCTTGAACGATCTTATAATCCAAGCCTTCTCCTCCAATAGCACATTCACCTATGAATCACTTCAGAGATTGATAAAATATGGAATTAGTACAAAAACATGTACTAAGTATGACATAATGCATAATAATCAAGATAATAGACATTTATTGGAAATATGCTCTAGGCACACCTAAATGATCCTTAAGACCACCTATAAGGAGATACACACACTTACAATACACCAAAACACATAACATATATGATATGACATTCACCTCACCAAGGTTATCGAAATACTAACTTAAGTACTTCTAGAATTGAACGCACATACACCCTCTTCAAAATTACCTAAATAATCCTTGGGACTACCTAAGATTAGATCATGTCCACTTTATCAACCAACCTTCCTAACTAGAGACATTCTCAAGATTTCCCTAGGTACGTGTCACAACCCAAAGCCATACCCTAGAAGATAGGATACAATCTTGGATTGTAACCGGCGTCGTCGACCTCGCGGAGGTATAAGACAAGCCTCTCATATCATTCATTGCATTGGCATACTAAATTTAGCGGAAAATTTAAAACTTTTCATAGCACATCATATGCTAGAAACATCACATCATATATATATATAACATAAGTCATAACACATATATAATGACAATAAAGTAAACACCGCCACCATAAGTGGACCATACCACACAATGCCATACAAGACTTCATCAACATAACTATAAAGGAGTAGAGAAGTAGAAGAGTAAAGGAAATAAGCATTCTTACAGATTTCTAACCCTTTGATCATCATTGATCAATACACCTTATTCATAAATAAAACACATATATGGCAGTAGCTAAATGTACTTTAAACACATAAGAAACCATGTACAAGTCGCTACAAGATTATACCATAACATAATACAACATATCAACATACTAGGAAAGTAGGATAACATAGATCATTAGCTAACTTCCCTTACATTGATTTTAGATCATAGTTCATACATATATAAGTCTAAGGCAGTATCTAAACCTACATTTAACCATATTTAAATCATGATTACATACTCTCAAGATTTAGGCTACAACATAGGCATTTAGGCTTATCGATTTGCTAGAGTATGGAAGACTTTATCAATACTATGAACTATCTAAGGGTTTGATCATCATTGATATTTCATCAATAATATAATCATTAGGCAGTAGCTAATTAGATAAAAAATCAAGACTAAATCATGCTTCATCTAATCACAATTCAAGATACATCACTCACTTAACCTCTTGACTTCATAGCCTAAAGGAATCTATATCCTTTCATGCAAGCCCTTATTAATTTGATCATTAAGGATTTATACCTACAAAATTCATCCATTATATCACCCTAAAACAGTAGCTACAGCAGTTCATACATAATCAAGAGTCTACACAACCGATCTCACAATCGACTTCAAGACAATATGTAGAAACATAGGCTATTCATGCTCAAAACTTCATATATTTATCATCATGGACTGATCATCATCAATTCACCATAAATTAATGTAATTAACAATAAACACAAGCAATTCAACGTAAGAGAATCACCAATTAATCAAGAACAAGCCATAATCACAAAGCCCATGCAAAAGCTAAACCAATTTTGGAAGGAACATGGGTTCATCATGCAATTGGAGTGAAATCACATTCAAATCACTGTATTAACTTCAATTCATCATTATTTAATCATTAAAAACGTTTTGAGAAAGAACCCATGGCTAGATTGGAAGATTCGAAACTTGATCATGAGATTTCTTTGAAAACATTGAGAATGGCTCTCTAGATGAAAAGATAACTAGAGATGAAGATCACCATCCCTTAGTCTAGTTAAAAACCTCTAAGACTTCATGATTCATCCATAGAAAATCCATCTCCAAGCAGCTCTTGAGCTTCACCAACCATGGTGGTTTTAGAGAGAACATTTTTGGAGGGAAAGGCTTTAAACATGTGAGAGGATTTGGGAATGGGTTGATCACGTTTTGGATGACTTATATACACCTAAATACTTAAATAAACCTATTATAGTCAGGTTAGAACGTGGGGTGAAATTCCAATTCACCCCTTTAAGTGGCAGCAAGCAGGCAGCCAAACCTGCAGGCACTCGCGACGTGGGCCTCGACGGGGCGTTATGGGCATGACAGGGCGTCATGCCCTCCGTCGTCCATGACTTAGCCAAATTCTTGGCTCAAGACCTGCCCAAGGCAATCCCCCTTCGACGAGACCTTCTCGACGGTCCGTTGGTGGCCCAACGATCCGTCATTGGGTCCGTCAAGGGACACTGCCCAGGCAGTGTCTAGGCAGCTTTGGGGTCCTTCTTTTAGAGCCTCTTGTGGGGCTATTTAGAAGTCATACCCGGACGTTTCCAACGTGATTACAAACCTTAACATGTTATAGACCTTCCACATAAATTTCATCCAAAACAAACACCTACAAGACGTCCAAACATCCTTGACCCCAACATGACATACGATGAACATCTTAGGGACTATCTTTCGAACGCCTTGGACGTTCTTGGGCGTTTGACCTCCAAACTTCACGAAACTTCATATAATAACATTAAACATCATTTAAAACTATTTAAAGACTTATTAGACTCATTTCATACAATTTAAGCATGCATACACACATGAGGCACATAAGCAACTATCCGTCGAACGTCTTGGACGTCCCTTGACGTTCGACTTCTAAATAACTTCAAACTTTGCACACTTCCTATATAACACATAATAAAGCATTTTAGGACCTTATAACATTAAGACAAACACGTTAGGCTCTAGACACCTTAACTCATTTTTGGGGTCTTAGAATATCCCCCACTTGGGAACATTCGTCCTCGAATGACACTTAGGACTCTTTAATCACAACAAGGACTTCAATGCACATAAGAGCAGTTAATAATATTTAAAATATCATCAAATCATTTTAGCACTCGATGCACACAAGCAAGCAAAACCATTACTCACTCACTCTTTAATGCATCAAACACAAAAGTTCTTTTTCATGTTCATGGGAGAACATCCTTATCCTAATCATAACAAGATCATTACGCCTTAATTCATTACAAGAAAAACCTTGAAAAGCTACTAATAGGCAGATCATAACTCATACTCAAAGTTAGTTAGGCACTCATACTTCAATGCATATAAGCTTGAGTTTCAATCACAAAGATCTTCATTAGTTAGACCTAGTACCATGAAGGTCACACTCAATCATACCATGCTTAGTGGTGTACATGGAGGAATATCTTACTCCCCAACACATTACATGCATCATGAGTTCACACCTTAGCAAAGTACAAGATCAATTTCTTTTAAAAAAAGAATAAGAGAACTCTCAACTTTCAAGCCAAGAAATGCATATATTTTTCTTCCTAGTGAAGTCTAAACGGCAAGTCACACCAAATACATCACAACAAAATAGGAAGTCATTCCACAATTTCTTTTCTTAACATAATACTCACCCTTATAGTAAGCCTTATTTTGGAAAAATAACACAATTATAGGCATACACATGAACACTTAGCTTGACATGCTTTCACTTTTCAAGAATGAGCCTACAATTTTTGCATTACAAATCATCAAGTCACTCAATTTTCAAGAGAGTCAACATATTTCATGGTAAAAGAGACTCAACTCCCATTACAAGCCTAAACAATTTACCCTACAAGTGACTATTACCAATTCCTTGTCTTACCTGATGAAGTCAACTCCACAATTAACACATAAAAATGTAAGTCAACAAGAAAAAACATGGATTTTATCAAAAACTTCTTTACATGCTCTTTGGGAAAATTCACCATTTCTCTAAGATGATGTCAATCAATTCATACCAATTATATAAAGATCATGCAATTCACACTTTATGCAAGACTATTTTCATGAACAAGCATACTAAGAAATTCATATTTTCCAATTCAAGTAAGAATAGAAGAACAATGTAGACAATTTCTACAATCTCACTACTCAAACACCATCCCCCACTTAGGGTAAACCCATTTAAGAGTAACTTAACCCAACATATAGAGGATCTCAAATACACAACCTTCATATTCATCACTTAAAGTGATTACTACGTTAGAGGAAATTTTCATTTATTCAATTTAGCAACACCAAGGCATTCTAAACCTTATCAATTTAGACAAATCATCCTCAACCATCAATTTTGATCATACTATTCTATTCACATAAGGTCTTCCTACAATGCAATAGACACTATGGCCATACATCATTAGTGGGAAACAATAAGGAAGTTCATAACACAACAAGAAGTTTAGAAGTAATCTCTACGACTCATCATGTCATAAGATTCCCATCCTTTAATTTAAATAGCAAAATTCTTTTCCACTTTCCTTATCATGTTCATATTCATAAATTCTACACATTTTTCAATAACATCAAATCAAATGGTAATTCAGTAAGTTCTACAAACATGATACAATAAGTTGCCTAGTCTTTACAACTAGCATGCTCCCAAATACCCAAAAGTGCAACCTTTAGACATTTGATGGAACAAGTACGGAATTATAAGATACAAAGCTTTACCCACTCATCCTTTATAAGCATGCATACTATATTTACAACTCAAGTCTCCCCAAAAGACTCCAGTTTATACTAGCAACTCATCAAGTACCACTTATATACAAAGGAAAACAATGCACACTGTTAATCACATATACTCATAGGATAGCATACTTCCATAGGTAGTTATTAAACAATCCAAGTTCAAATCCTAATATTTGGCTACCATCATACAAAACCATATAGGGATACACAATTTAAGAGAATTCACTTTAACCACTATAACTTCTAGCATGCTTCAACTATATCACGACCTACATCATTCGACATCACTTGCTTATTTCACAAAGACTTCATATATTGCCATAATTGGCATCACATCATCAAATAAGAGATATATCATACATAACAAGGTAAGATAACCAATCATAATCCTCATAGAGTTAACATGTGCAATGACCAAGTAAAGCTCCATAACTTCACTAAACCAAGTAACCCAACAAGAACTACAATTAGCACCATACTCCACTCATCTATAACCTTCACGCATGGATAACTCCATATCTTTTAACACACTAGGCTACTTACATGTTTACAAGCATAGAGATCACCTCATAAGGGAATTCACATTTATCATCATACACATACATAGTATTAACCTCCTAAGGTCTCCATCAAGGCAAATTAGTGCAAGACATAGGTAGAGTCCCATACCCCTACCTAAGTCTAGTTAACCCTTCAAGTCGCCTTAGTTAGTATATACATCATCAAATAAGGACAAGTGTCACCTTCACCCATACTGATTCAAACCATAAAACAAGGATAAGCATTTTAAACTCACCTTTTCTCCCTCAAGCATAGAGAAATCTCATCCAAGCAACCATATCTAAAAGACTACCGGACAAGAAAACATAAGAGAGAGATCTTATAGAATTAAGTTCTATGGCACGATATGAGATTGATGAAGAAGGGAAACTCTAACGTCCTATAGCCTCTCGTACCATTTGATGTGTCGCGACTCACCAGCAATGATACAAGACTCTACTAGACATGGCAATATGAGACTTTTTAGAACCTACAACCGCTACTTAAACCTCATGCTCTGATACCAAGTTTGTCACTTCCCAAAAGCATACCCTAGAAGATAGGATACAATCTTGGATTGTAACCGGCGTCGTCGACCTCTCGGAGGTCTAAGACAAGCCTCTCATATCATTCATTGCATTGTCATAGTAAATTTAGCGGAAAATTTAAAACTTTTCATAGCACATCATATGCTAGAAACATCACATCATATATATATAAAACATAAGTCATAATACATATTTACACTCTAAGTCTCTTTGCCATCTTAGACTCAATAACTTTAGAGTACATTAAGGACAAGGCCCTTAAGACATAATACAAAGCTATACATTACTAAATAGACTTTACAATAAGTACACATTAGGACATGCTTGAACTTAAGGATTCCTTTCCTTGAGGTTGGGAAATCACCTATCAAGCTTCCTCAATCATAGACCTCCTTTAAGCATTCCATAACCTACACTTTGTGTAAAAAGTAGAGAAGAATGGGATTAGCACAAGAATGTACTAAGTATGGCAACCATGCAAAAACATGCATTTAAAAGGGACATTTTGAGTAAATCATCATAAAACCTTTATCAATAGCATTTATATCATCCACATACTTCATAGAAACACAATCAAAGGCCAAACATCATAGAAAAACACATATAAAATTTAATCCCCATTTGAGGTCACTTTACAGTGAACTCACTCTCCTTAACATTAACTCTTTCTTTTAATTCATTAGTCTTCCAAGTAATCCTTTAAGTATACTTGGTGCAATGTATCACCTTAAGAATACAAGAGAAGACCATACATAGCATCTACACAAGACAACACATGCCATCATAGAAGTATAGTACAATATAATCATAGTCAAACCAAGACTACTATATCATATATAAAGGACACATACATAATCATATCTATTAAGGTATCTTCCTAAGACTTCCTAAGGAGTCACTTGTGCAATGTCTAGATGGGTTCATTACTTCCACATATCCTAAGTAACTTACCTTAAGTACTCCTAATTAGGATCCTATTCAATTACTTCCATTGTCCATTTTACCTTTAGGGAGACCATAACCTTAACCGACATAGACCATGGGTGCTAAACATGGAATCCGGTGTCATCAAACCTTACACCGATGGAAGGTGGTCTACCGGCCAAAGTAGAACCAATATAAACATAGCTATCGAGGTAGAATCCTCTAGCTAGTATCCTATGGTGGCAACATAGTTCAAGAACTAAGAGGTAGATATCCCTATTCATACCATGTGGTAAAGTGGGCCGCTCCTCATGGGAATCCCTTAGATGACATATCCCATAAACAAGGGAGTTAACATCATATGGGCAACTTTAGGATGAATCTTTCCTTCTATGGATAAGTCATCACCTCCCGTTGTCAAGTTCGCTCGGTGCTAAGTTAAGTTCCCTTTATTGAAAAGCCTTTATTACGTTTATTTATAAAACATAGACTTAGGATATTCATCATTCATATACTTATAGCATATTCAAGCATCTATCTAGTTTTATAGTATTCTTGGGCACCCCTCTCAAGGCCCCTCTATTCACTAGATCCTCATTCATGTGTGTGAGTGTATACATAGATGTGAACAAACCTTTCACATAACATATTAAGTCACACATGTTCATACCTTACATATTCATACCTCATCATATCATATACATCATATTCATAACATGTTCATAGAATAATCCTTCATATACATAAGAACCAGACCTAGGAACTATCCTATCAGGATACACATGTGCAATGCATAGACAAGGTTCCATACCGTTGCCCATACTAGTACACCTATCAAGTCATCCTAGTAACGGAATACAAATCATAAATTCATAAACTGAATCACCTTAATATGCATAGTAGTAGACACTAGTGAATATGAGAACTACCTTACATTTAGACACAATGACTTATACTACTTGTAACATGCATGTAAGTGAGAGTGTGTGTATATTGACCAACATGATCACATAATGGCTATCAATAACTTCTTGAATCAGCCACCCTATTAGACCACATTACACTTCCAAACACATAGCACACAACACATAATAGCATAGGAGACAAAACAATATATACCTTATAATCAAGACTCCTAACTTTAGCTATTTACACTTTCATATAAGGAGTACATAGGTAAGGGGTTATTACCATCTTAAGACATCAATGGAAGCACCTATACCTTACCCTAACATGGTTATACACATGCTCATACAATAGCCACACAACCTAATTCACAACTAGAATAGGAAAGTAAGCATAAGCTTCTCATAGTATCATTTTAAGCACGTGTTCATAACTTCATCAATATGCCTTCAAGGACATAGTCAACATATATATAATGAAAATAAAGTAAACACCGCCACCATAAGTGGACCATACCACACAATGCCATACAAGGCTTCATCAACATAAATATAAAGGAATAGAGAAGTAGAAGAGTAAAGGAAATAAGCATTCTTACCTATTTCTCACCCTTTGATCATCATTGATCAATACACCTTATTCATAAATAAAGCACATATATGGCAGTAGCTAAATGTACTTTAAACATATAAGAAACCATGTACAAGTCGCTACAAGATTATACCATAACATAATACAACATATCAACATACTAGGAAAGTAGGATAACATAGATCATTAGCTAACTTCCCTTACATTGATTTTTGATCATAGTTCATACATATATAAGTCTAAGGCAGTAGCTAAACCTACATTTAACCATATTGAAATCATGATTACATACTCTCAAGATTTAAGCTACAACATAGGCATTTAGGCTTATCGATTTGCTAGAGTATGGAAGACTTTATCAATACTATGAACTATCTAAGGGTTTGATCATCATTCATATTTCATCAATAATATACTCATTAGGCAGTAGCTAATTAGATAAGAAATCAAGACTAAATCATGCTTCATCTAATCACAATTCAAGATACATCACCCACTTAACCTCTTGACTTCATAGCCTAAAGGAATCTATATCCATTCATGCAAGCCCTTATTAATTTGATCATTAAGGATTTATACCTACAAAATTCATCCATTATATCACCCTAAAACAGTAGCTATAGCAGTTCATACATAATCAAGAGTCTACACAACCGATCTCACAATCGACTTCAAGACAATATGTAGAAACATAGGCTATTCATGCTCAAAACTTCATATATTTATCATCATGGACTGATCATCATCAATTCACCATAAATTAATGTAATTAACAATAAACAAAAGCAATTCAACGTAAGAGAATCAATAATTAATCAAGAACAAGCCATAATCACAAAGCCCATGCAAAAGCTAAACCAATTTTGGAAGGAACATGGGTTCATCATGCAATTGGAGTGAAATCACATTCAAAACACTTTATTAACTTCAATTCATCATGATTTAATCATTAAAAATATTTTGAGAAAGAACCCATGGCTAGATTGGAAGATTAGAAACTTGATCATGAGATTTCTTTGAAAAACATTGAGAATGTCTCTCTAGATGAAAAGATAACTAGAGATGAAGATCACCATACCTTTGTCTAGTTAAAAACCTCTAAGACTTCATGATTCATCCATAGAAAATCCTTCTCCAAGCAGCTCTTGAGCTTCACCAACCATGGTGGTTTTAGAGAGAACATTTTTGGAAGGAAAGGCTTTAAACAAGTGAGAGGATTTGGGAATGGGTTGATCACGTTTTGGATGACTTATATACACCAAAAATTATTTAAATAAACCTATTATAGTCAGGTTAGGACGTGGGGTGAATTTCCCATTCACCCCTTTAAGTGGCAGCACGCAGGCAGCCAAACCTGCAGGCACTCGCGACGTGGGCCTCGACGGGGCGTCATGGGCATGACGGGGCGACATGCCCTCCGTCGTCCATGACTTAGCCAAATTCTTGTCTCAAGACCTGCCCAAGGCAAGCCCCCTTCGACGATACCTGCTCTACGGTCCATTGGTGGCCCAACGATCCGTCATTGGGTCCGTCAAGGGACACTGCCCAGGCAGTGTCTAGGCAGCTTTGTGGTCCTTCTTTTGGGGCCTCTTGTGGGGCTCTTTAGAAGTCGTACCCGGTTGTTTCTAACGTGATTAAAAACCTTAACATGTTATAGACCTTCCACATAAATTTCATCCAAAACAAACACCTACAAGACGTCCAAACAGCCTTGACCCCAACATGACATACGATGAACGTCTTAGGGGCTATCTTTCGAACGCCTTGGACGTTCTTGGGCGTTTGACCTCCAAACTTCACGAAACTTCATATAATAACATTAAACATCATTTAAAACCATTTCAAGACTTATTAGACTCATTTCATACAATTTAAGCATGCATACACACATGAGGCACATAAGCAACTATCCGTCGAACGTCTTGGATGTCCCTTGACGTTCGACTTCCAAATCACTTCAAACTTTGTACACTACCTATATAACACATAATAAAGCATTTTAGGACCTTATAACATTAATACGAACACTTTAGGCTCTAGACACCTTAACTCATTTTCGGGGTCTTACAGTACGACATGAAGAGATCATCCATTATGCCCCCTACACACTTTAACTACGAAATCCTTAGACTTACTCTAGATTAGGTATTCTTTCATTTACATGCTTCCTATCCTAAGTCATTACTTAATTAGTTCATTATGAGACATTCATCACCTAAAGGACATTCAAGTAATGGTCTTGGAGAAGACCTAGGGACTCTCACTAACATTTTCAAAGCCTATTGTGCAATGTCTATATAGCGTCTCATACCACCACCTAAACTTCATAGAACTTCTCAAATAGTATTAGGTATCCCATATGATGAGAATAGGCAATAACCGACATAGACCATGGTAGCAAATCATGGAATCCGGAGTTGTAACCTACTCCGATGGAGGATGTTCTACTTGCTATTGGTAGAACTTGGACACATCTCATGTATGAACATGGTTAAGGAATATGAAGAGTTGAATTTGCACTCTAGCCTAATCATTTAACTAGATCTACTTCCCTTACTATACTCACTCGGTGCTAGCCTTTGTTCTCATAGAGTAATTCACATTAAGGATCATACGAAGGGGTTCCATATCTAGTTCATAACCCAATCACATTTACCCCACCAAAGAGGTCCCCTAGGGCTGCCTTACAATGGCGACGAAGCTAGCTTAGTGACTTTCCTAAGGATGATATGATCCCGTTCCAGCCAACCAACCTTAAGTCCACCATTCATTACAAGAAGGATACCATTACGGCTTTCGAATCAAGGTTCATAAACTTACCACTAGATTCAAGGTTTCACATAAAGGACCTTGTTAGAATCATTCAAGGTCTCATGTCTTTCATACATACAAGACTAAAAGGCTTTAGAATACTAAGTCAATACATCTCATATTCACATATCATTCATGCATCAAGAAGAGAGACTTAAGTCTACCTAAACAAGACACATCATTACTTCACTTTATCATATATAGCATATCATATTCAAGAATCACATAGGAACAACCTTCATCATCTTTAGGTCACCCTGTACACTATAATAACATCATCCATATAGTCATCATAAGACTCAATAACCAATTAAGAAGAATCATGCACCAACTCTAAGACTACACACATAAAGACATAGTCATAGTCTAACATGATCACCTAAATCACATCAATAAAAGAAACCACATACTTTCACATTACTTAACATTTCGGTAAATATTATCATACTTCACATAATCAACTACACAAATCATCATAATACTTCAAGTAGTGCTGACAAGGCCTTGATCTTCATAATACATAAAGTAACGCCGACAAGGGCACATCATTCACATAGCACCGCCACCATAAGTGGACCATACCAATAACAAAATAATTTAAGTGCTACATTACATAAAATAAAGATAATTAGGGCAGCGTACCATCAGTCCATTCTCTCCACTTCAATCCATGTCTAAATCATCCTATTCAATACTAATAGGCCCTTACCCATTGTCATGCTCATCAATTCAATACAAAAAACATAATACTCAATGAATCTAGGTCAATTAAAAATAAATTTATCAATATAAGACAGCCTATAGATAAATTGAATACAATTATTATATCATAGAAAATTACAATAGAATTCATAAGCATTAAGTCACTATCAAGTCAACCATAAAGTAGTCAAAATCTAGGGTTCATGAATTACATGTGTTCATAGGTTAATTACCTTAAAATCATATAATTACATCAATATAATCAATATATAATTATTCAAAACCTTTAATGCAAGAACCCATGGATAGATCATAAAATTGGACAAGTTCATCTTTTGAAAACATAGAAATCACTTTGAATTTTGGGCTCCTTGATGAATAGAGTTTCAAGGATCAAAAATCATACCTCAATGATTTTAATACATGAAATTGATGAAGAATCACCACTCAAATCTCTAATCCAAGCTCTTCCTTGAGTTTTGGCTTCAATGGAGTTCTAGAGAATTTCTTATAGAATTTGGGTTTTGATTTTGAAGAATGCATTCATCTAGGTATTTATGACTTATATAGATGTTTAATATAACCAAAATACCCTTAAGTAACAGACCAAACTATTCTTTGGATGTGGGGTGAATTTACCAATTCACCTCTGGAGTTTACATCAAACTGCACAGGAACAGTGCTCACAGACGACTTGCCAAACGATGGTCTGTTTCCCAACAAACGGACCGTCATGTTGGTCCGTAGATTGGGTCTGAGTCTTGTCATTGGAATATAAGGCTCCCATGCCTATATATTGACCCACCCCCTCAATCAACAGGGCGTCGACCAGCCTACTTGTCGTCCATTGCTTCAGTCGATTGGGCTGGTCTAAGACAGCCTTTGGCTCAAGGCAAGGGTCCTTCCTCAAGGACCCTGGTTCGTCCTTAGGGACTTTCACCTGGACGTTTCCAACCCAAATATGATTTAATACAATTTTAGTACCTCCCACATAAATTTCATCCAAAACGAACACGTATAACTCGACGAAATATGCTTAGACACACAAGGTCCTTTCAAGGCAAACCTTTCGAACGTCATGGACGTTATTCAACGTTTGACCTCCAAACTTCATGAAACTTAACACGCTGCCTATATACACTATTTTAACTCATATAAGGACCTTATAAGATAATGAATCACACATATAGGCACATAACCACACATGAGGCACATAAGTGACTACTCGTCTAACGTCTTAGTCATCCCTTGACGTTTGACTTCCAATGCACCTAATACTTTAGACACTACCTCAATACCACTCAATAACACATTTTAAACCAATTTATGACCTTATACCTTCATCACAACCAAGTTAGGGTCCAGATTCACCTATGTCATTTTTGAGGTATTACAATTTCCTTGACGTTGGTGCCATTTCTCCTTATTGGACCCTTGGGCGTTTGGTTGGAAACCCCTGGTATGATCATTCAAAACATAGGCATCCTTTTCATATTAATACTAATTTATCGGAGGTGGTGCATTAGTAAAATAGTTTACCGCATTTACCTTATCCTCACATCCACTCACATGTTTCAAGACCAATCTAGCTCAATTCTCATATGCGCCATCTTTTCACGAATATCATCTATAGCTTGGTTGTTTGTAGATTGAATTGCAAAGGTGTTTCTGCCAGTGTCAAACTTTCTAGTACTCCAAGCCTTCTTGTTGCGAGATATCTTCTGAAACTTCTATTCAATTTCAACATATGTGCATTCTCCATAGGAACCACCATCAATAGTATCAAGCACTACTTTGGTGTTATCATCTTAACCTCTGTAGAATTATTCTTTTAGGGACTCATCATCAATGCAGTGGTTTGGGATGCCTCTCATAAACGCAGTAAACCTATCCCAAGAGCTACTCAAAGACTCTCCAAGTAATGCCACAATGCTCACCTTATCGTTGTGGTTGAGCTTCTTGGACATTGGATAGTACCTTTCTAAGAACACATCTCTCAGCTGATCCCAAGTGTAGATGGAGTTGTAGGGTATCTCACTAAACTATATGGTGGCATCTCCTATCAGTGAAAGAGGAAACACTCGCAACCCAATCACATTCATATCCAGATCTGGTCTACCCACATAACTATTGCACATAAAAATCAGTTTAGCTATATGGGAATTTGGGTCCTCCAATGGAAGTCCTGAGAATAAACCCCTCGCGGGGAGCATCTACATCAAGCTACTCGTTCATACGAATGTGTGCCCACATGGCAGAGGGGGTAGGACAAGAGGTCCATCAAAATCTGCAATGTTCACGTTGCCCCTATAGTAATCTTGAAGTCGTCCGGCTGCTGGAGGTTGCATTCTCACAACCTCTCCCAGTTGGTTCTCAACTCGTGCCTGATTGTGTGCCTCAACTGGTAATAGAGGTTGTTGGCCTGCTCCATCACCCAAATTCACTTTGTTAGGGTTTGCTAGGACCTGTTGATTCTCCATTCTTCTTAAGGTTCGATTAAGTTTGGATCCATGTACTTGACATCAGGAAATCATTAACTAAATTTTAAAAATGTATTTTAAAGTTAGTCTAAAATCCAAAGTCCTCGACAGCGGCAAAAAAATTTAATACGCTCAAATTACACCTTCCAAAAGAAGTATAAGCAGTAATGCAGTAGAGAACCCAAATAGTAGGTTGGGGTCGATTCAATGAGGAAAATGGTTTAGACTTAACTTTAGTTCATGATTATGTTTATTTAGCCAATTTCTTTCCAAAAACAAGTAATTAAAGGGGGGGGGGGGAAGAAACAAATTCCTTAAACAGTCTAAGTTAAGAAGTAAAAGAAAGTAAATGTTGAGTTTTTATCAAGTTGTGAGAGTAACTAGGGTATATGTGTTCCCCACAGGTTCATAACGTCGTATTACTAGCAATAACAATCCTTTCATAGTGTTTTGCATGTAAGGTTTTAAGTTATGTATCTCTAAATCCTTGGTTCGGCATCTAGAGAATTTCACCCCATAGATTGGTTTGTCTACATGTGTATAAGTTACTAACCCTTACCTTTACCTCATATTAGACATCATAATAGATGTATGGCTTAGAATTTTTTTGCTCCACTAGAAAGCACCTTCTCTGAACCTAATGATGGACCAACATTACAGTCCGTGATGCTTATTTGTTGCTCTATGCTTCAAATCTTGAAAAGTCAGGTATTGGAACCATCTCTGAACCAATCGATGGTTCAGCAGTACGGTCTGTCGATCAATCGATGGACCGTCGTTTACTGTCATGGTTCCACTCTTGGTCAGATTTCCCTGATCTTCTCACATAGATTTAACTACGCATCAACGGTCACCACCTACAGTCCGTTGATTGAACGACAGGCCGTCGTTGGCCTTCACAAGTTGACTTTTACACTTTCTTCAGCTGCCTTATGCATTTTCAACCTTGACATCTTTGCTTCAAAATAGAACACAAAACTTGTTAAAACTACTACAAAAAAGATAAATATAAAAACAACCCTTAAGTAAAATGCACTGAAAATACCATGAATCCACTGTATATCAATACTTACAAAATTAAGGCAGTGCTGAATTTTCCTAGACCCATATCTCCAACTGATATTAAGAGTTTATTGGGTTTACCTGGCTATTATAAAGGATTCGTAGAGAGGTTCTCAAATATTTCATCCCATTTGACTAAGTTAACTCAGAAAATACTGAAGTTTCAATGGTCTACAGCTTGTGAGAAATTTTTGAGAAATTGAAGAAGAGGTTGACTATTGCCCCAATGTTGACTTTACTGAAAGGTAGTCAAGGTTTTGCGGTGTATTGTGATGCATATAAAGTTGTCATGGGTTGTGTGTTAATGCATAATGGAAAGTTATAGATTATGCCTCCAGAAAGTTGAAAGCTTATCAGAAGAATCATCTAACCCATGACTTAGAGTTGGCCACTGTAGTTTTTGCTTTGAAGATATGGCGTCATTAGTTTTATGGTTTTCATTTTGATGTATTGAAAGATCACAAGAGACTTGATTGGGAGTCCAACTAATGGATACCACATAAGAAGGAATAGTGGTGATGAATTGGGTTGAGCCTTTATATATGTCGGAGGTAAAAGGCAAGCAAGAACAGGATCCCATTTTGCTTGAATTAAAGGCAAATGATCATAAGCAAAAAGTAATGACTTTTGAACAAGGGGGAGATCGTGCATTCACGTATAAAGGTAGGTTGTGTGTACCAATGGTTTATGGACTCCAAGATAGGATCACGGAAGCTCATAGCTCCAGATATTCCATTCATCCGGGTTGCACAAAAGAGTATCTTGATTTGAGAGAAGTATATTGGTGGATTAGCATGAAGAAGGGCATTATAGATTTTGTTGCTAAGTTCTCAAATTACCAAAAAGTTAAAGTACAGCACCAATGTAAAAACCCCAAAATGAGTTAGGGTGTCTAGAGCCTCACATGTTCCTATAAGCTTGTTAATATGTTAATTAAGTGTTTCAAATTTGCATGTATGATTTGAAGTCATTTGGAAGTCAAACGTCCAAGAACATCCAAGATGTTTGAAAGTTAGCCTTTGAGACGTGCATATGCGACTAGAGTGTGCCTAGCATGTTTGGATGTGTTGCGAGTGTTTGTTTTGGGTAAAACTGCTATGGAAGGTCCTTGACATATTAAGGTGTTTATTTGAGTTTGAAACATCTGGGTACGACTCCTCAAGGTCCCCTAAAGAGGCCCTCCAGGAGGACACGAAGGTTGTCGAGACATTTCCTTGGCAATGTCAATCGACAAGCCCTCAATTAACGCCCCGTTCCTCAATTGACTCCTCATCGATGGGAGGCATCGCTCAACACTTAGAAGTGTGAGATCATCCCTCTAGTAAAGAGTTGCAATCGCAAACGTCGGAGCAGCAGGATGGCTCGTTGACCAGACGATGCCTCATCGACTACTGTCTGTCGATGCAACGTGCAATTAACTGCCAGGCGTGCTTTCTCATTAAGGGGTGAATGGAAAATTCACCCCACGTACTAACCTGACCCTAGGTGGTTTATTTACTTATTTTTAGGTGTATTTAGTTGGCTAAAAACGTGACAACCCCATTCCCAATTAAATTCTCAAAATTAGACTTCCATCCCAAATCAAACTCTCTCTAGAAACCTTCATTGGAGATGAAGCTCAAGAACAGGTATGGAGATGGATTCTCAAGCTTTCTTTATCAAGTTTTTTGTTGTTTTCTTCTACAATGAGCTATGGTGATCCTTCATCTCTAACTAAACTTCCATCTATAGAGTTCTTCTTAATGTTTTGAAAGAGAAAATATGATCAAACTTCTTATCTTGCAATCTAGCCATGGGTCTTTCTCAAAATATTTTCAAATGCTTCCTCATGATGAATTTATGTTAATGTATTGATTGTAATGTGAATTTTAATCCAATTGCATGATGAATCTATGCTCCCTTCAAACTCTCGTTTTAGCCTATGTATTGGTTATTATGATCTTGATGTTAGGATATTTATAATGTGTTTCAATTTTGATAAATTAATTGCTAGGTACTGACTATTATGTATATTGATGATGAATTATATGTAATGGATCCAATGGGGATCAAGGCTTGAAGATTAGGTAGTATTGACTTATGTTCTTCAATCTTCTATAGATTGCTAATGTAGTTTCAATGTGATCTCGATTCTATGGTTAATTGAAGTAGGATTTTGTTAGGTTATGATCTCTTTATCTACTGCCTTATATTTATATTGTTGATTAATTGAGTGTATTGATCATTAATGATCAAGCATGGGAGATTGATAAGTGATCTATGTTTCTCTACTCTCTATTGAATTGGTGAAGTGGTGTACATGTTAGTATGATGATCTTATTGACATTTATACATGATTTCTTCCATGTTAAGATACATTTAGATACTGCCCTATATTGGTAATATTGTTGTATTTTGAGTATTGATCAATGATTATCAAAGGTTGATGAATTGGTAAGGTGTACTTCTCCTTTACTTTCTTATAGTTTGTTAGTAGAATTGGTCTTGTATGACATTGTTTGGTATGGTCCACTTATGGTGGCTGTGTTTAATTTATTGTCATTATATATTTGTTGATTATGTCCTTGTAGGTAATTGGATGATAATATGAGTGTGTGGTTATGATGATCATACTATGTGAAGCTTATGCCTAGTTTTCACTCTAGTTGTGATCTAGGTTGTGTTACTAATATTACAAGCATATGAATGACTATGTTGGGGTTTTATTAGGTTCTTCCTTTGATGAGTATAAATGGTTAATGATCCCCTAGATGTGTACCCCTATGTGAATGCGTGAAGAGCTAAGGTTAGGAGTCTTAAGTTTAATATGAAGTTAGCTTGTCTCCTATGCTAAATTTTGTTGTGTGCTCTATGCTTGGTTGTGTATTGTGGTCCTAAGAGGGTGGCTGCCTCAATGTGTTGTTGATAGCCATTATGTGATCATTTGACCAATGTACACACACTCTTACTTCATGCATGCTACAAGGTAGTATAGGTTCATGGTGTCTAATGATCGGTTGTTCTCATATTCTAATGTCTATTATTGTGCATGTAAGATGTATGTCTATGAAGTATTTTATGTAATTCCTTAACTAGGATGACTTGATAGGTGTTCTAGTAAGGGAAAGGGTATGAGACCTTGTCATGCATTGCACATTGTGCCTTGATATGATAGTTCCTAGGTTTGGTTTTCTCTGTACATGAATATGAATTCATGGTTATGTTATGAATGTGCATAATGTCTTAATATGTGTAATATGAAAGGATTTCTCATGTAGTTACACCTATACACTTATGCATTAATGTATGAACATGTGTGACCTTAATGTGTTATGTGAAAGGATTGCTCAAATATATGTATACACACACATGTATTATCATCTAGTCAATAGAGGGGAACTTGGAAGGTGTTCCCAAGAGTACCCTAAACTAGATGGTTCTTGAATATGCTATGTACATGTGAAAGTGTTTCTCACATGATATAGGTTGATGAATTCTCATCTATGACCTATGAGCTAAGCATATGAGGAGTCAATTTCCTAAGCCTACATTTTATAAAGTAAAGATAATAATGGCTTTTCAATAAAGGGAACTCATCTTAGCACCGTGTGAACTTGAGAATGGAGGTTGGCACCTTCCCAAGGTGGGAAGGTAGGGTTCACCATTATTCTTATGAGGTAGATAACTACAATGTCGCAATTGTCATAAAGAGGGTTTCCATATAATCCTCCAAGTTCCATAACTATGCTTGCCCCATAGAATCTAGCAAGTGATATCACTTAGTGTGCTAGCATATGTTAATGTTATACCTTGGCTAGGTAGATCACCTTCCATTGGTGTAAGGCTCTACAACACCAAATTCATGTTTAGCACCCATGGTCTTAGTGTCGGTTAAGGCTATAGTTTCCCTAAAGTAAAATGGACAATGGAAGTAAATGACTAGGAACCTAACTAGAATAACCTAAGGGTAGTTACTTTATTATAGGTGGGGGTATGAGAGTTCACCTATTCATTGCACAAGTATCTCTTGAGGGGAGTTCTAGGAAGGTGTTCTATTGCATGTGACTGTGTTTATGTTCCTTATGCATGACACTGTAGTGTTGTCTACTTGTTGAGATGAAATGCATGGTATGAGTCTATATGATGTGGTATTATTATTATGTGCATAATGTTGATCTTATTGACTATATGATGAAGGTCTTGCTTGGCATGAATTAAGTTTTCTATGTTGTCTTGTTAATGTATGAAGTAAATGTTAAGGCTTGTGGTCTCATAATAGGTTTACTAGGTATGTGTTAGGTTATGGGGCTTCACATGTGCATTGCACTAGTAGACTCAGATTGAGATTGTGAGTAAGGTCTTATAATGTTCTATGTGAAGTAAAATTAGTATATGTGCATAATGACTAAAGCTTACTGTAATGTCACCATGGTCTTGGCTTAAATGTGTATATGATGTACTATACTTCTATGATGGTATGTGTTGGCTTATGTAGGATGTATGTATGATTTCTTTGTGGCCTTAAGGTGATGCATTGCACCAAGTATCACCAAAGGGTTACTTGGGAGATTAATGAGTTAAAGAAAAGAAGCTTACTGTAAAGAGTAAAATGCTCACTGTAAAGTGTGAGGAGGTTACTGTAATGTGACCCAAAATGTGAGTTAAATCCTATGTGTGATTTTATATGATGTGACCATTAAATATGCCTATATTTAATATATGAATTGTATAATTCTTATTGTATCAAAGTTTTATGAGATTTTCACAAAAAGGCATAATGCATGGTTTCAAGTAAAATACCTCTTTCAAATGCATGTTTTTGCATAGTTGTCATACTTAGTGCATTCTTGTACTAAGTCCACTATTCTCTACCTTTTTACACAAAGTGTAGGTTATGGATGCTTAAAGGATGTTTATAAGATGAAGGGCTTGATATTTGCTTCCCAAGCTCAAAGAAAGGGATCCGTATGTTTCAAGGGTTCCCTACATTATGTTTATGTAAAGCCTTGTAATAGTTAGTTATGATATTATGTTGTAAGGGACGTGTCCTTAATGTACTCTAATGATGTTGAGTCTAAGATGGAAAAGAGACTTAGAGTCTGACTATGTAAATATGATATTATATATATATATATTGGAAGTGATGTTCTAGCATATAATGTGCTAAGAAAGTTTTAAATATTCCACTAAATTTACCTATGACAATGCGATGAATGATGACTATGGGCTTGTATAAGACATCCGACAGGTCAAGTAAGCCATGTTACTTCTAGGGGGTGCTCTACGGTCGTGACAAACGTGGTATCAGAGCATGAGGTTATAAAAGTGGTTTTAGGTTCCAAAAAGTATCATATTGCCACTTCTAGTAGAGTCTCGTTCATTGGGTATGAGTCGCGACACATCCATAGGTAAGAGGCTATAGGACGATAGAGTTTTCCTTCTTCATCATTCTCATTTCGTGCCATAGAACTTAACTATATAAGATCTCTCTCTTATGTTTTCTTGTCTGATGGTCTTTTAGATGTGATTGATTGGATGAGATGGTAGCGTGTGGGAGAAAAGGTGAGTTTTGATGCTTATCTTAGTTTTATGGTTTGATGAGTATGTGTGAAGGTGGATTTTGGCTTGCTTGTTGATGTGATGTCATTTATGCCTATATATGGGATCTATGTGAAATGACATCTTATGTTGAGAAATGTATGTCATAATATTGTTAAAGCATGTTAGAAGTTGTTATGGTTAAAATGAGTCTCTTTTTGAAATGGTGTATTGCTACATGGTTTTGTATGATGATAGTCCTATGATATGGCTTAGACTTGAAATGCTTTAGGAAGCGTGGTAAATGGCCAAAAATGCATGTAGCCTATATATGTATGTTTAATAGTTCAATGTTGCCTTGGATATGTGTAATGGTTCAAATGTTGCCCTTTGTATATTTGTGGTTCTTCATAGTTGCCTTGATTGGATTGGAGTGTTTTGTATAGGCTTGATCCTAGAAGTGAGGGTTGCATGTTTGCCTTTGTAGGGTGATGATGTGGGTTGGATTGACCTAAAATTTACCTGACTTTAGTATTGAAAGAAAAGAAAAAGGCCTTATGGCTAAATCTCCTCTATTGTTTTCCCCTAATGTTGTCTGACCTTGGTGTCTATGATATTGTTGAAAACCTTATGTGGTTGGGTAGTATGACCTAACTTGATGATTGAGGATCATTTGCCTAGATGTTAAGGTTTAGAATGCCCTTTAGTGTTCCTATGTTGAGTTACTGTAATTCCTTCTAAAGAGGTAATCAATTTTAAAAAATGGAGGTTGATAAGTTAAGATCCTCTTGAAGTTGGATTAAGTTGCTCTTAAATGGGTGTACCCAAAGTGAGGGATGGTGATGTGAGTAGTAAGGTTGTAGATATTTCTATCTTCTCCTTCTATTCTTACTTGAACTTGAAACTAATGATGTTCCTAGGAGCTTGTTCATGATAGGAGTCTTTAATAAAGGTATGAATTGCATGTTCTCCATATGATATGTACGTTTTGATAGACACTATGTTAAGCATATTTTGAAGATTCAAAATTGCATGTTAAAGGTTTTTTTTATCAAATTCATGTTTTCTCATGTTGATTGTGCATCTCTATATTCTAGTTGTGCATTTAACTTCATGATATAAGGTAAGAAACTGGTTGTTGTCACTTTTGATTTGTAGATTTTGCCTTATATTGAGAAATTGAGCTTCTTTAAAATAAAAAATGTTGAGTCTCTTGAAAATTATGTGACTTTTATTGTTTGGAAAGCATGATCTTAGGCTCACTCTTGAAAAGTGAAGGCATGTTTAGATATTGTCCTTGTGTGTTCCTATGGATTGAGAGATTTTCCCAAATTGATGCTTCCTTATGAAGGCTAGTGATATGCTAGAAATTGAAAAGTTGTGAAGTGTCTTCCTATTGTTGTGATGTTCTTGGTGTGAATTACCATTTTAGACTTCATTAAGAATAATGTACGAGCATGCTTTGGTTTAAAAGTTGAGAACTTTTCATTTAAAATGAATAGACGTTTGTGCATTGCTTTGGTATGAACTCATGTGACATGTAAGTGTGTTGAGGAGAAGGACATTCCTCCCTAAACATAACTAAGGATGGTATGGTTGAGTATGGCCCCATGGAATTATGCCTAACTACTAAGAATCCATTGTTGATCTACTTGAATCTAGTCTATGTGAATTGAAGTATGAGTGCTTATTAGTTTCTTGAGTATTGTTTAATCTGCCTAAGTGTGACTTAAATGTGGTTGAATAATGAGCTATTGATGAATTAAAATGTAATGAACATGTTATGATTAGGAGAAGGATCTTCCTCCTATGAATATGATAAGTACCTAAGTGTTTGATGCATTAAGCATAAGTGAGTGAAAGTGTGGCTTGCTTGTGTTCCATTCAGTGCTAAATAGTTTGAAGTTGTGTTCCTTGTATGTTTGGTGAATTGACTACTATGTGATGATTTAATTAATGTTGTGAGCTTCTCTATGAGTCATTGAAGTCCTTGTGGTGATTGAAGTGTTCCAGGTGTCATTCGAGGACGAATGTTCCAAGTGGGGGATATTGCAAGATCCCCAAAATGAGTAGGGTGTCTAGAGCCTCACATGTTCCTATAAACTTGTTAATATGTTAATTAACTGTTTTAAAATATGCATTTATTATTTTAAGTCATTTGGAAGTCAAACATCCAAGAACGTCCAAGACATTTGAAAGTTAGCCTTTGAGACGTGCATGTGCGACTTGAGTGTGCCTAACATGTTTGGATGTGTTGCGAGTTTTTGTTTTTGGTGAAACTACTATGGAAGGTCCTTGACATGTAAAGGTGTGTATTTACATTGGAAAAGTCCGGGTACTACTCCCTTAGGTCCCCACAAGATGCCCTCAAGGAAGACCCAAAGGCTGTAGAGACACTGCCTTGGCAGTGTAAATCGACGAGCCCTCAATTGATGCCCCGTTCCTCAATCGAATCCCCGTCCATGGGAAACGTCACTCCACACTTAGAAGTGTGAGCTCAAACCTCTAGGAAGGAGTTTCAGTTGCAAACGATGGAGCAGCAGGACGGCTCGTTTACCAGACGATGCCTTGTCGACTGTTGTCCGTCGATGCAGCCTGCATTTAACTACTAGGCGTGCTGTCTCATTAAGGGTTTAATGGGAAATTTACCCCACGTCCTAAACTGACCCTAGATGGTTTATTTGGTTATTTTTGGGTTTATTTAGTTGGCTAAACACGTGACAAACCCATTCCCAATTCAATTCTCAAAATTAGACTTCCCTCCTAAACCAAACTCTCTCTAGAAACCTCTATTGGAGATGAAGCTCAAGAACAACCATGGTGATGGACTCTCACGCTTTCTTCTCCAAGTTTTCGTGGTTTTCTTATACAATGACGTATGGTGATCCTTTATCTCTATATAATCTTCCATTTAGAGAGTTCTTCTCATAGTTTTGAAAGAGAAAATATGGTCAAACTTCTTATCTTGCAATCTAGCCATAGGTTCTTTCTCAAACCGTTTTCAAAGGCTTCCTCATGATGAATTGATGTTAATGTATTGATTGTAACGTGAATTTCAATCCAATTGCATGATGAACCTATGCTCCCTTCTAACCCTCGTTTAAGCCTATGTATTGGTCATTATGATCTTTATGTTAGGAGGATTATAATGTGATTCAATTGTGATAAATTGATTGTTAGCTACTGCCTATTATGTATATTGATGATGAATTATATGTAATGGATACAATGGGGATCAAGGCTTCAAGATTAGGTAGTATTGACTTATTTTCTTCTATCTTCTATAGGTTGCTAATGTAGTTTCAATGTGATCTCGGTTCTACGGTTAATTGAATTAGGATTTTGTTAGGTTATGATCTCCTTAGCTACTGCCTTATATTGATATTGTTAATGAATTGTGTATTGATCATTAATGATCAAGTATGGTAGATGGGTAAGTGATCTATGCTTCTCTACTCTCTATTGAATTGGTGAAGTAGTCAATCATGTTAGTTATGATATTATATTGTAAGGGCCGTGTACCTAATGTACTCTAATAATGTTGAGTCTAAGATGACAAAGAGACTTAGAGTCTAGCTATGTAAATATTATATTTTATATATATATTGGAAGTGATGTTCTAGCATATAATTTGCTAATAAAGTTGTAAATTTTACGCTAAATTTACCTATGACAATGTTATGAATGATGACTATGGGCTTGTATACGACCTCTGAGAGGTCAAGTATGCCATGTTACTTCTAGGGGGTAGTCCCCGATCATGACAACCAAAGGCCTGGTTGTTTGGCTTAGAATATAGAACATCGAGAATGGAAGTGAGAGATGATTAATATGGATTTTTCAGAGGCTTACCAAGGTCTCGTAGGCATCATGATTCTATTTGGGTGACTGTCGATAAAAAATACAAAATCCACCCATTTTCTTTCGGTAAAGGCTACCCATTCAATAGACAATTATGTCAAGTTATATATTTATATACTTAGGAGGAGGTAAGTCTTTATGGAGTGCTAGTCTCCATATTTCATATTGAGATGCACAGTTTACTGCACAATTCTGGAAATCTATTCTAAAAGACTTAGGTTCAGAGGTGAACTTAAGTATTGCGTTTGATCCTCATACACATGGGCAAGCAGAGAGCACCATTGAGACTTTAAAAGATATGTTGAGGGAGTGCGTGATCAATTTCAAGGGTTATTAGAATGATAACCTACCTCTGATTGAGTTTGCTTACAACAATAGTTACCACTCTAGCATCCAAATGTCTCAATATGAAGCTCTTTATAGGAGAATATGTAGATCTCATATTGGATGGTTTTAAATTTGTAAGGCTGGGTTTATCGAACCAAATTAGTAAATCAATAGAGGTTTAAAATGACACTGAGTCATCAGAAATTCTATACTGATGTTAGGAGAGGGGTGTTATAGTTTGAACTAAATAATTGAGTATATCTATGAGTTTCACCCATGAAGTGTGTTATGTGGTTTTGTAATAAGGGGAACCTTAAACCCTAGTATATTTGATCTTATCAAATATCCAAGAGGATTAGCAATGTAGTTTATGAGTTGGAGCTACCATTCATCCGGTGTTTCACATATCCATGTTACAAAAATGCATGGGAAATCCTTCATTTATCATACCAAATGAAATATTGAGATCAAGGATGGCCTATCTTATGAGGAGTTTCTTGTTCAGATTCTAGATAGCTAATTTTTCAAATTGAAAACTAAGGAGGTAGCATAAGTCAAAGTCTTTTGGAGGAAGAAATTTGTTGAGGAAGCTACTTGGGAAGTTGAGGAGGATATGAAGAAGATATATACATATCTCTTTGAATCCGGAGAAAGTGCAGACCAAGGTACTAATTATCCTCTAAGTACTCTTTAAATTATGAGTGACCATGTTGTTTGTCGGCATCTGCTTGTTGGGAGTATAAACTTGATATGACCACCTTTTTCCTAGTAAGTGTAATCTCATTTGAGGACGAATGTTTCCAAGGGATAGATATTGTAACAGTTTGCAATCAGAAATAGCTAGGGATAACCTAAGAACCGAAAATAGTAATTTTTGGAAATAATTGAAAATCAGAAAATTTACTTCATTTAGAAAAAGTGTGTTTTCGATCAACTTCAAATGACCATAATTTCCAGCTCAGGATGATTTAGGAGCACATCCAGATATGGTTGGATATCTCTTTGAATGTTCTTTCCAACGCCACCAAGTTTGTGTGATTGCAAGTTCGTATGAGTGAATTATGCTCTTTTGAAGTTTAGTTGTTCGAATAAGGAAATATCCAATTCGTATTTTAGAAGAGTAGTTTGGTCTTTTTCTTACCCTTTTATTTTAATACGTTTTTTGTAAATAATTAGGGGACTAAGATGAACTAGATCACATTACAAACAAAACAGTGTTTAGCGATAAATATTAGCGAAGAAACCAATCTCGTCGCTATATAATAACAGAATCGCAACGAATTAGCCATTTGTTGCAAAAATTACAAACAATTTTATGAATTTTTGTCGCTAAATAATAGCGGGAAACTTTGGCGCCTTAAATTTTGATACGGATTTTGCAACAAAGTAGGTGTTATAAATTTAATAATATATTGTGACAGAATGAGTGAAGGAAAAGTGTTGCTAGAATTCTAAATATATTTTTATGGAATTTAAATTATGTAGTGACAGAAATTTTTCCGTCGCTAAAATTTAATGTAGATAATCATATTTATTTATAGAGATGGATGTCATAATCCGTCGTTAGGTTTGTTGCTAATTTTTTACCAAGTCACACTCATCAGTCCATAGAAAACACAAAAAGGAAATAAAAAATTATAATCCCTAAAAAATAGGGTTTTCTTCGAACAACAACAACAACTAAGAGATTCTCCCGTCTATCAGATATTGTTCCTGTCCCTTCTCCTTTTGATTTCTCCCGTCTCCTTCTCCTTTTGATTTCTCCCATCTCAGGTGAAGTTGCTCATGTCTCAGGTGAAAGGTGAAATTGCTCTTGTCTCCTTCATCCTCAGGTGAAAGATGAGATTCTGCCTTTGGTAATTTCTCTTTTTTCATCTGTTCGGTGAGCTTCTAGTGCGGTGAAGAGAAGGGTGTTGACTTCTATTTTGTGAAAAATAATTGGGGGAACGGGATGGGGTTATCAGGGAAGACCATTAGTCTTCTGGAAACATGCATGGATACGTGATGTTAAGCTATTTATTTTCACATTATGAGATTCTTGTAATTTACTGTATGTTCTCTTCTGACTTGTCCTTTTAGCTGCCACCTTTTTGCAAAACAACTACTAGTTAGAAAGCCTTATGTTTTTCTTAGAACACTTAATGATATTCTGTAAAGAGTATACTATGTACTTCCTTATATTTGTGATGCTTATTTGGTTTTTACATTGCTTTTGGCAACACAAAACTTTTGCTATTTTCTTATACAACTTCTTTTTCCTTCCTTTTTTTGCACATGTGCTCTGTGTTAGGTTGTTGGGTTTAAGAGAGAATTCATTATTTTAACTTATCAGGAAAAAAGAGGAAGAATTCAATTATCAATTTGCTCCACTTCTTCCTCCTCATCTTGTGCCTCGTCATCTTCTACCTCATCATTTTCAGCCTCTTTGGCGATATCATCGACAACATCATTATCATCTACCACATCAGTAGGTTCTAAGTCTATTATTTATGACTACAAGGCATAATTTTCACTTATTCCCTCCCCAAAAAGCGGCGTTTCCATAATTCTGTATTTCCTTCATGAAACTTTATACGTGAGATCAACTCATCAACCTCTTCATCAACCTGAAAAAATAAAACAATATAGCTTGTGAGGAATGACATGAATTTGCATGATACCTCAAGACAACTAGTTACAGTTAATACACTTGGAATAACATTTAACTCTTCTTCTTCCTTCTCAACTGGTGGAACCCAAAGTGGCCTGCCTCTAGAGCGATTTATTCTCTTTTCTTTCTGCACTCGTTGGTAGAGTACATTTCTGGTTCCATTTGTTGGTAGACCTTGTGCTTCTAGTTCTTCCTCTAATTCTGATTGTGCTTCTAGTTTTTCCTCTAATTCTGATTGTGCTTCTAGTTCTTCCTTTAATTATGATACAATCATTTTACTAGCATCTTTTGGTTTCAAGGCACTCTGTTCTGGTCCTTTGATGGATTTCCTCAGTCTCTCCTCAATACGTATGTAATCATACTCGGATATTTCCCCCAGAATTGAAGGTCCATCATTGAGTAGGATTTTTAAAATCTCCTTGTGGTGCAACCTCCACTCTTCAAAAGGTATTTGCCAACAATCTTTTTGTTTCCATATATTGGATGTTGTTGCCAAAAATGCTTTTCGCAACAATAAATAAGTTGTTGCAATAAACTCCGATGCGAAAAGTTTACGCAGCAACAAGTAATGTTGTTGCCAAAATCTAAGTTAACGCAACGATACTTTTTGTTGCCATAGATGATATTTTTTTGTTAAAAAGGGATCTAACTTTTACAGATGAAAAATTTTAGCAACAACATTTTGTGTTGTCATATATATTTAAAAATTGCAACAACATTTTCGTTTCCAAAATTTTATGGTAGACCCAGTACCTGTGTGTTTTTGCAACAAAATATATTTTATTTGTTGATAATAACATCTTTCATATATATTATTGAATCTTATTCAAAGAATATCCAGTAATTCTATAAATTGAGAAAACCACAATTATTCAATGTATATAAACAAATAAAGTATATACATGTAAAGCTTAATACATAAGTTTTTCTACTTTCAAGTCAACTTCAACTTTATCAATATGTTTTTGCTTAGAAAAAGTGAACAAAACATCATATCTTTCATCACTAATTATAATCCAATAACTTAGAGCCTCAGAATTTTTTTCTTCAAATTGTTTGTGCATTGTTGTATCAATTGTCGGTAATGTTGATTTTCACACATTGTCCTACAAAACAAGAAAAATATAATTAGTTGATTGCACTTTGTTGAAGAAAACTAGAAAATACATAAGGAGATGAGTACTGTATAATAACTAGAGAGAAACATAAGTCTATGTGATATAGAAATACATATTGAAGGCCACTTTTACTTTTGAGAAATGTACAGAAAGCAACTCAATAGAAAACTATTATGAATGAAAACAATTAACTTTTTTAGCGAACATCTTTTAATTTCTGAAAAAGAAACCCTCAAAGGATGGAAACACAGACATCCCTTTCAATAAAAAAATATCAAACAACGAACACATCAACATCTTTATTGATACAAATATACTAATATTATTTAGTTTTAAGTGGCAAGGTACCCAAAATTACTAGCTACATTGATTAGTATCATAGGACATCTATATTAGTTGTGGAGCTTCTTAAATTAATCAATCTTGTTAATTTAACATAATAGCATAATTATTAATGTTTATGACAATACTATTTCAATAATAATTATGAAAAAAATCATGTATACGCCAATAATAATACAACAGTGAGCTATATGAGATTGCTTGATTGGGAACAAGTTATCATGAGATAAGTTTTCTCACCATGTTGATGAGATAACTTATCTCATCACTATGTTATAATTTATTAGATAAATAATCACATTACTTCCTAAAACATCTAACCAAACGCAAGATACTATAATCTTATATTTTATCCTAAAATTATTATACTTTATACCGCACACCAAAATACTCCAGCTTAAAGATTAACTTTTATTTAAAATACTTAAATGATTGTGTAATCTTGTCTCAACTCTTGAAGCTTCTAGCCACTATTTGCAACTGTAAAATAATTTCATTATGTTGGTAGGGAAGTTGTTAGCAATATTATACTAATAGTTCTTGTCATGACATGAAACTAATAATAAAAAGGATACATAATTATATCATAAACACTCTAACAAAAAATTTGGATGAAAATACTTGAAAAGAGAAGACATAAAGTAGCAATATATGTATTTGAAAAGACACTCCAGTTATGCTGCGGTAAACTTTAAATACAAAGAAAATAAACAACAGAAAATGGGTATAAAATAATTATTGAGCAATTAAATACAATATTCAAATCGATTAATTGAAAACAAACAAAAAATAATTTACAACTAACCTTTCAATACAGTTGCATCAATACAGAAACATCAAACTTGAAAATTTCTATCAAACTTACCATCCAATCTTATTAGACTTCTCTACAATTATGATCTAAAATGATGAAATTAAACACTTTCTCTTTTTATAATTTTGACCAAGTGTAGAAGTATAAGGAATCACCTCTTAATGGATTTAGGATTCAGACAGAGGGAGCAAATAGTTATTCATATGTTCTGCTCTGTAATTCTGTAATCACTAATATGATCCATCTTTCTGTGGCTGCGACTCTCAGATCTAAAAGGACTTTAACATTACGGCGGACAGTGAAGCATCGCTAGATCTAGACATCGACGGTCACATATAGTTATAGAAGTCCATGGTAAAAATTGAAGTTACAATAAAAAAAAGAGCGTCAAGTCACAAGTTAAATTAGAATATGGGGAAGTTTAAGAATGAAAACTAAAAAAAAATAAAAGAGGGAAATCTTGCTGCCACACTATTTCAACGCTAAACCTATTTTTGGTTAGAAAACTAATAAGTTTTCCCACAATAAATATATTTTTAGCCACGAGGAAAATACATTGTTGCTAATTTATTTAAATTTAAAATTTATAATAATTACCCACGAGATATGGCAACAACATTGAGATGTTTGCCAACAAGAAAAATATCATGGGTAAAAGTTTTACTATACATCAACAACAAAACTAAGTTGTTGCCATATATTGCCATTAGCCAACAATACAATAGTTGTTGGGAAAAAATTGTTGCTAATTCTATATTTTGTTGTAGTGAAAACATCTTTGTTTAGAAGAGGTTTCCCTGGGATTGGAATATATAAACCCTTGGGCATCAAGATCTAAAGGAGTTTTTCCCCTTGTTGAGATCCGTCGTTTGCGATCACCTGTGACTCCACCTTCACCAAAATACTTGAATGTTACGGCCAACTAAATCACATCTTATAATGGAAAACCAAAGCGAGAAATTGAAGCAGAACATCACCACAATAAAACTAGTAAAAACAATGAATATAAAAACAAAGAATTAGAAAACAGCGAACAATTAAACATGAAATTAGGGCAAGGCAGTCTATTATAAGTACAATTACCATGCCCACTATCTAGAAAATCTCAAAAATGTGAGCTGATCAGCTAAAAACAGAAAAGAATATGTCACGATCGGGGAGCACCCCCTATAAGTAACATGGCGTCTTGACCTCTCGGAGGTCTTATACAAGCTCATAGTCATCATTCATCGCATTGTCATAGGTAAATTTAGCAGAAAATTTAATACTTTTCATAGCACATCATATGCTAGGAACATCACTTCATATATATATAAATTATAAGTCATAATACATAGTTAAGGACTCTAAGTCTCTTTTGCCATCTTAGACTCAACATCATAGAATAGATTAGGGATACGTCCCTTTTACATCATAACATAATATTTAAGATATTACAATACATTGAATATAAACTTGACATACGAAATCCTTGGAACATAACGATTCCTTTCCTTGAGCTTGGGAATCACATATCAAGCTCTTCACCTTAGAGACATCCTTTAAGCATCCATAACCTACACATTGTGTAAGAAGGTAGAGAAGAATGGTGTTAGTACAAGAATGGACTAAGTATGACAACCATGCAAAAACATGCATTTAAAAGAGATATTTTACTTGAAACCATGCATCATGCCTTTTGTGAAAACTTCATAAAACCTTATGAAATAAGCATTATATCATTCACATACTTCATATAGGCATATACAATAGTCAAACATCATAAAAAAATCACACATTGCATTTAAGTCACATTTGGAGTAACATTACATTGACCTCCGTGCACCTTATAGTAAGCATAATTCATTTACACTGAACATCTTTTCTTTGAATTATTAATCTCCCAAGTAACCCTCTAGTGAAACTTGGTGCAATTCATCACCTTAAGGACATAACCATACAAACAACCTACATACAAAAAGATACCATTATAGGAGTATTGCACACCATAAGACACAATCAAGTCAAGACACACAATACCATTACAGTAAACCATTGTCCATATTCACCTATGCTTTCTTTACTTCACATAGACCATTATAAGACCTTGCTTACAATACTATTCTAAGTCTTCTAGTGCAATGTACATGTGAAGTCGCATAATCTCACACCGAGTTAGTAAACATGTGATAAGACCAAGTAGATAAGATAGGAGACCATAATTAATGCTTTGCTTGATAAGTTGTAGCATAAGTATTCATCACCTTATAAAGCAATATAGACAAATAGCATGTTCATTAACGTAACCAACTTTATATAAGAGTAACAACATGTATTATAAGCATCATACCTTTCATGTTATCATATTACATAAGAAAAATATCCTAGGACTTCTCTTACAGTCAACTTGTGCAATGTCTAGGTAGAGTCCCATACTCCTACCTATACTAAGTAGAGTCGTCAAGTCACCCTAGTCAACTACAATTTACTTGTCTTTAATTTTACTTGAGGGAACTTTCGCCTTAACTGACATTAGACCATGTGAGATAGACATCGAATCTGGTGTCATGAAACCCCACAACGAATGAAGGTGGTCTACCAGCCAAAGTAGAACCAAACATGACATTGCTTTCTAGGTGGATCCACTAGCTTGTATCCTATGGTGGAAACATAGTTCAAGAACTAGGAGATATATTAGAGACCCATAGTTCCACATTACATGGAAGCCTCTATCCCATGAGAGTTATTGTGACCTACCTTCCAACTAAGGAAGGAACACCTCTCATATCTGGTTCATCGGTTCTTAGCTTAAGTCCCTTTCTTGGATAACCTTTAAGTTGTATTTAATCATAAACTTATCATAGTAATAGTATATAAACTTCTTGTATAAACATGATCATGATCTATTTAGGATTAGATGAGAATTTCCTTTCATCGTAACCTTTCGTTTGTGAAATTAACATATCATAAATCATCTTCTATAAAGCATACAAGAGAATAGAATAAACTTGCATTATCGTATTCTTGTAATAATCTAAAAATTAACAGATTCATATCCAAACATATATGCATAGCATCATCATACATACTTCATTAGCATTGAAACTTCTTTTATAGGCTAACGTAAAATCATAGAGTAATCACGACTTTAGAAGACTTACCTCTTGCTTCCAAGTACCTTATTGAAGAACTTACGTTTAACTTACACCAATCAAATCAACAAAATAGTGAAATACTCAATAGCATAATCAATACCAAATCTTTAAGTCATATACTAGATCAATTTATAATGTAGTATAAGGGAAAAGGTTCATTAAAGAGTTCATTCAAGTGTTAGTTACAATCCAACGTTTACATGTAATCAAGTAGTAGATACAACCCATTTGAAACCATCAATCTGATAAGGACATGTTTCACAAGAAAATCAAACATTTACAAGCCAAAAATTCGACAATATATACTTGATCAACCATAAAAAAAACATTATTTTTCATCGATAGTCATAAATCTAGAGTTAGGAAGAAAACCCATTTTGTAGAGTAAAAACCCTAAAAGTTGAATTCTTGAAAACCATCATTGAAAGGACCTTTTGGGGAAAAGAATTCCAAAAGTGAAAAACCCATACCTTATTGATGAACAGTCCACGAATTTTGGTAGAAAATCTTGAAGTCTTCGTCTTCTTCCTTAATCTCTTCTTGTTCTTCAATGGAGTTTGGGGAAAAAGGGCGTCCTTGAGAGATATGGGAGAAATTCGTTTGATCTTATTTGAAGTGTGTCAAAGTGGTGTAAAACTGACTTAGAATCAATATATAGTTGTCCTATAAGATACCTAAATGACCCTCCACTTAAATGGGTCTTTTTATGAAGTTAAATTACCAAAATTACGACTACAACGAATCTGGGAAGTGGCTGCGCGTCGCGAGGACAATTCCCATTCTTTTTCTGAAATTTTGGATTGAGGCAGTGAGCCTCGTCTCATCCTCGTGTCGCAAGGCTGCCTCTCAAATCTTGAGGCAGTACATTGCGTGTGGGTTGCGCGTCACGCAGAAGCTCCTCGATTCTGCCTGCTCGCCCAAATTTGGGTCCTCCACAACGACCGTTCTGGTGGTCCTTGGAGTGTCGTTACAAGACGTTTGGACCCTTTGTATACATACTACCTATCCAAAGTCTTTTTAATAATTTTAGACATCATTTGACACTTCAAAACCTTCACCAATCATAAAGACGTCAACTAGTTCAAATTAGCTAGTTTCTGGACGTTAAGGTCTTTTTTTGTCGTTTTGTCTCTAACCTTTTCTAAATCAAATTATTACATTAATATAGGTATGTAAATATCATTTTAAAAATTATTGAATAGATTAATATCTAGCATAACTTATGGAAATTCTGGAGTGTTACATATGGAATATGGTGTCATGGAACCCTACACCGAAAGAAGGTGCTCTACTTGCCAAGGTATTACCAAAACATGAACATAGCATCTATGTGGATCCACTAGCTAGTATTGCTATGGTGGAAACATAGTTCAAGAACTAGGAGATGTAGTTGGGATCCTCTTATGCTACATGCATTATTGTCTCCAATCGTCATGAGTACAATAGTGATCCTACCTTCCCTATTTTGAAAGGGAAACTCCTCACTCTAGTTCACTCGGTGCTAACCTAGAGTCCCTTTTGAAATGTCTTTAAGCCTTTATTAATCATCCTAGATTAGTTTAGCTCATAGGTCCTATCCCTTATATAATCATCATCATAGAACAATAAGAATTGCATGAGTATTTTCCTTTCATTACAAATATACATGTGAGGTTAGCACATTTACATATCACATTATAATAAGGCACATTGGTAAGTTATCACTATCCTTATAACATTTACATCTCGCCAACAACTCACAAATCATAGTCCGAGACATTCTATTCAATATCATACCAACCCCAATCAATCTTAACATAAGGTATACTTCTATATAACTTTATCAGTAAGCACAAGTAATCATAATTGAAGTAAAGAATTGAGATTACAAGACTTACCCCAATCTCCTACACAAGCCATCATCAAGGTTTTACCATCAACCATCACATTCAACCCAACAATGGTCTTAATATCATCACACAATAGTAATCAACATAATAATGAAGTCAATTGAATAACTACACAACAAATTCATCACTAGTTCATAGCTTAGGGTTAGGGACTTAGGTCAAATTCATGATCGAACTCACAACCTAGGACAATTAATCAAGAACTAGCATAATTGACTTACGATTCATCATAATGTACTCATGATTATCTAAATAAATTATAAAAAAGAATTATATAAAGTCATATTCATAATAGAAGAACAACCACTTGAAAACTCTTAGCTTCCCTCATCTCTCTAGGAAAAAACCTATCAATGAAAGTCTTCTTGAATATCTCCCAAGTCACCGGACCACCTCTTAGTGTCCTATTATCCCTCCATTGCACATACCAAGTTTAGGCCACACCTTTAGGTTTATAAGACGCTAACTCGTCCTTCTCAATAGAGGTCACACCCATACCATAGAGAATCTTATAGACCTCATCGACGAAATTTGAGGGTCCACATCCAACCTCGACCCAAAGAATATAGGTGGATTCATTCTAGCAAAGTCTCTCAACCGCGAGGCCATAGTGTTAGTATGTTGAGGCACTCGAGGTCCAACCTCCCTATTCATTTGGGCCGTCATAGCTTGAACTTGAGAATTGATTGTATTTGTTTGAGTCAAACTGAGAAAAGCTACCCTGATATCTCCATCGGTCATCCCTGGAGGAGTAACCGAAACTTGATCACCTATAGAGACTTCTTCAAGTGGAGGCAGTTGGTTGTCTTGTGGAGGCACTTGATTGTAATTAGCTCCCACATTAACCATTTCTTCTTTGGACTTATAGCAGTTGCTCTTCGAGTATTCATACGTAAAACCATGATACAAGGTTTAGGTGAAAGAACATAATAGTATTATAGAAGCACGATATAGGAATTAAAGAAGATGAGAGTTTCTAAGCATCACATAGTCTCGAATTCATAAGTGAGGCGCGCTTCACAATTATGAATAAGAATCTATATAGATGTGGTTTAATAAGACATCGGTTTTAGCGATATTCAACCTCATGCTCTGATACCAAATTTGTCACATCCGGGTAGTACCCCCTAAACGTAACCGGCGTCGTTGTCCTCGGAGAGGACTAGGACTAGTATCTTAGCATTCATCATTACATTCATAGGTTAAAAATGCAGAAAACATAAAACATTTTTTCTATGTCTATCATGAGGTTTACAAAGACCTCTCGCATACACATAATATATTTATATCGAGTATACATAGACCTTTCGTATAAGGAGATTACATAGTCTTTTACTTTTATGGCACATATATATAAGCAACATAACATAGTATTAAAACGGATGTCTCATATCATAACCATCTAAACAAGAGTATAACACTTGGGCATAGCCCATACATCAATACAATGAAAGCCACATATAGGCTATACAATCTTAGTCCTCAAATGAAAGAGAATGAACAACGTGTCTTTAAGATTAATCAACATCGAATGCTAGAAAGTGCCATTGTCCTCGAAGCGGTGAGGACCTACCAAACATGGAGAATGAGAATCAAAGTCTTCCTTCAAAATTCGTTACGAACCCTTCAACGATCGGAACCTAAAATTTGGGGAAAAAGGGAGAAATGGGGTTAGCACATCACTTGTACTAAGTATAGGACCATATGCACACACAACCTAGAAATCATGCTAAGAAGGGACATTTCATTAAAGCATGCAAATTTACATTGAAAAGCCTTATGCACATTCAAGAATAAATACAACTAAATAATACATATTCATTAAGTCAAGACCATATACATCACAAGACAAACAATACTAAGTCTAGTCAAGTCAACATACATGTCATCATAATTGAGCACATAATCAATACAACTCTATCATCAAGGTATAATATCAACAAACATGTATAAGAGTTCATAACATCATAACCTAAGCAACATCATTACTCATGAACCCTCATTATGTCCACTAGTGCAATGGCTATATAAGGCCCCATATGCTCACTTAACCAAGTAAACCCAACATGAACCATAAACAATGCCCAACTCCCTATACCATATCATTAAGAGTAAACATGATCATACTTTAGTAATTGATACCAAACACAAGATCATAAGTTAAAGCAAAATCACATAGTGTCATTAGCATGTGTAACACTTCGAAAATCTAATATGTGTTCTAGAGCCTAACATAAGTGTCAAAAGTTTAGACACTGTTTTAAGGTCTATTTTAATGTATGTGAGTCATTTAGGAAATCTAGGAACCAAAACGTCAAGAAACGTCCATGACGTCCGGAAACTAGTTCAATGAGGTACTAGCGTGCCTTAGCCTATTTACATTGCTTTTAGGCGTCGGAAAATGATGAAAATTGGTTGAAGGGTGTCTAACACATATTAGAGTTAGTTCGTAGTAGAAAAGTTTGGGAACGACTCAAAAAGGACAGACTAAGGGACCTTGAAACGGACCCTTGCAAAAGTGACTAAAAGTTGTCAATAGAAAGTGTCACCAACGGATGCCACAGACGGACCATGTTCCATTAGACGGGGCATCCATTACATCCGTCCATGTACACTTAGAATATTTTGCCAAGGGCCTGTTTTGACAACTCTCTAAACATAGCGACGGATGTGCAGCACGGAGGGAGCAGTGCCCATCGATGGACACACGATCTGTCGATCGTGGTCTCATCTTGGAGGGTGTGATTTTGATGCACGTTTCTAATTAATTGGCTTAGTTAGGAGGTTAATTAGGGGTTAGGGGAGGTCCAATTAAGTTAATTAACAACCTATATAAATCCCTTTAGCTAATTAGACTAACCTAAGCTCTCATAATTTCCCAAACCCAAACTCTCTTCCTTCTCTCTTCTTTCTCTCTCAAGTTGAAGAACTCCATAGAAGACAAGGTCAAAGTGGGTTCTAGGTCTGTAATAACCAATATTTCTCCATTAATATTCATCAAACAATTAAGGTATGGGATTCATTTCACCTTTGGGACTTCTTTCCCCAAAGGGTTCGATCAAATTGGTTTCAAAAGTATGATATTCAAGTGGGTCGTTTCCAATCTAGAAATTGATCTTGTGAATTACTTTGTTTATGATTTATTTTTAGTATTATGGATAGATTAACACGTATTATAGCTCAATTATGGCATTTCTTGATGGATTGGTCTAGTTTGTAGAAGATGACCTATTTTCCCTTAACCCTAGGTTGTGATCTTAATATGAATTGTGTAATGTTGGTTCAATTAACTTGGTTATTGATTGAATTAGTACTAGATGATGTTATTGTATCAATTATGAATAGATTAATATGAATTGTAGTCCAATTATGCTAGTTCTTGATAAATTGATCTAGGTTATGAAGTATGTTATGAATTTGACCTAAGTCTCTTATCTTAAGATATGAAGTAGTGATGAATTGTGATGTAGTGATTCAATTGGACTTGTTATCATTTTGGTTATTGTTGTATGATGATATTATACCCCTGTTGGGGGTGAGTTAAGGGTTGGTGGTAAGACCTTGAAGATGGATTATGACGGAGACTTGGTAAGTCTTGTGATCCCTATTCCTTACTTCAATTGTTGTTACTTAAGATTAAGTGATAATGTTACATTAAAGTATATCTTGTATTAGGATTTATAGGATTTTATGATGTTGAATTGAAATATCTTGACTATGGTTTATGAGGTTTTTGCTAAGATGTAAATGATATAAGGATGGTGATAATTACCAATCTGCCTTATCATGATGTGAATGTGTAAATGTGCTAACCTCACTTATATGAATTGTAATGAAAGGATTTATACTCATGGAATTCTTATTGAGCTATGATGATTATGAATATACAAGGGTTAGACCGTATGACCTACAATAAGTTATTATGATTAATAAAGACATTAAAGACATTTCAAAAGGGACTCTAGCTTAGCACCGAGTTAATTAGAGTGAGGACTGTTTCTTCCAACATAAGGAAGGTAGGATCACTAATGTACTCTTGATATTGGAGACTACAATGCATGTAGCATAAAGAGGGTCCCAATTATAGCTCCTAGTTCTTGAACTATGTTGCCCCCATAGAAATACTAGCTAATGTATCCACGTAGTTGCGATTTTCATGTTTTGGTACTACCTTGGCAAGTAGTCTGCCTTCCTTCGGTGTAGGGTTCCATGACACCGGATTCAACATTAGCTCATGTGGTCTATGTTGGTTAAGGCAAGATTTTCCCAAAAGGTAAAATGAACTAAAGGAATGAACTCTAACTAGGATGACCTAAGAGGTTTAGCTTAGTCTAGGTAGGGGTATGAGAACATCTTAGGTCATACTAGATAGAGTTCGTTTCGTTACTTTATTTTACCTTTTGGGAACATCTTTACTTAACCGACATAAACCACATGAGCTAATGTGGAATCTGGTGTCATGGAACCCTACACCGAAATAAGGTAGTACCAAAACATAAACATAGCATCTATGTGGATCCACTAGCTAGTATTCTTATGGGGGTAACATAGTTCAATAACTAGGAGATGTATCGGGGACCCTCTTTATGCTACATGAAATATAGTCTCTAATATCATTAGTATTTTTGTCATCCTACCTTCCCTTTGTGGGAAAGGAAACTCCTCACTATATATCACCCATTCCTAGGCTAGAGTCCCTTTTGAAATGTCTTTAAGCCTTTATTAATCATCATAGCTTAGTTTAGGTCATAGGGTCTATCCATTATATAATCATCATCATAGATCAATAAGAATTGCATTAAAATTTTCCTTTCATTACAATTCATACATGTGATATTAGCACATTTACATATCACATTATAATAAGGCACATTGGTAAGTTATCACCATTTTTATAACATTTACATCTTAGCAAAAACTCACAAAGCATAGTCCAAGACATTACAATTAAACATCATACCAACCCTAATCTATGTTAAAATAAGGTATACTTCAATATAACTTCATCACTAAACACAAGTAATCATAATTGAAGTAAAGAATAGAGATCACAAGACTTACCCCAATCTCGTTCACAAGCCATCATCAAGGTTGTACCATCAACCATCCAATTCAACCAAAAAAATGGGTGTAATATAATCACACAATAGTAATCAACTTAATAATGAATTCAATTGATTTATTACACAACACTTCAGCACGAGTTCATAGCCTAGGGTTAGGGACTTAGGTCAAATTCATGTACTACTTCACAACATAGGACAATTAATGAAGAACTAGCTAATTGACTTACAATGCATCATAATCTACTCATGATTATCTAATGAAATCATCAGTACAAGTCAAATTCATAATAGAAGAAAACCCACTTGAAAACTCTTCTTTTTTAAATCAATTTAGAGGAACCCTTTGGGGAAACAGATCCCAAAGGTGAAAGGAATCCCATACCTTACTAATTGATGAAGATTTATGGAGAAAATACAACTTATTTCACCGCTAGAACCCTCATTTTCTTTGTATTTTATGGATTTTCTTTGGGAGAGAGAAAGAAGAGAGAAATGAAGAGCAATTGGGTTTTGGGAATTATGAGAGTTAGGTTTAGTTTAATTAGGTTTGAGGTCTTTATAGAAGTCATTAACTAACTTAATTAGACCTCCCTTATACCTTAACTAATTAAATAACCACTTAATTAACTAATTAAATTAATTAAAATGAAACAGCATAAAAGTTGCCTGACCCACGAGACCCCGACTAATGAGCCATAGGTCAATCGACGCCATTGTCCCCCTTCGTCCCGCACATCCGTCGTTGGTGTAAGATACTGGTCCAAATAAAACCTTGGAAAAAATGGCTAAGTGTTGGTTGACGTAGGCATTGACGCCCCATCGATCAAACCACGCCTCATCGACTGTTGTCATAGGTGCCCACTGTCCAATTGACTACTTCTTGCCAAATTGCAAGGGTCCTCCTCAAGGAGCCTTTAGTTAACCCTTGGGGAGTTGTACCCGGAAGTTTCAACTATGAACCAACTGTAATACGTGTTAGACACCTTACCACCAAATTTCATTGAATTCTGACTCCTATTACTTAGTCAAATATGCTAAGGCACACTAGCACCTCTTGAACTAGTTTCCGGACGTCATGGACGTTTTGATTCTAAATCTTCCTAAATGACTTATATACATTATATTTGACCTTAAAACAGTGTTAAACCTTTTAGACTTTCATATTAGGCTCTATATTAGGCTTTAGAATTTGAGAGTATTACAACCCCCAACTTAAACTTTTGCTTGTCCCCAAGCAAAACTCAAGTTCAACAGTTCAAAAGAAATTTCTCAAACAGTTCTACATAACATTCAATCATGGGTGTACTAAAAAAGACTCAATTTACTCATGCAAGGATCAATTGTGTACCCAATGATTCAAGATGTGATACACCATTACCAGTGATTTTCAAGCTTCAAATACTTTCCTCAAATGCAAGTTAAAGTTCAAATACTTTTACTTTTTTCTCTTTTCTCTTTTTTTTATATGTATGGGTTCCATTTTTTTCCAACACAATGGATACACAGGATCCTTCTTGCACTTCTTTACTTGCTTTCTCTATTCACCACACCCCCAACTTAGGCTATTCTATTAGGCACAAATAAAGAGGATTATGGGTAAAGGTTTAAGAGATATCATGTTTTTGTCAAGTTTCTTCCAAAGAAAGGTAAGGCTCAAGGGGTGTTCAAGAGATGTTCACACTAGGAAGGTAGGTCACAAAATAGGTATATATCAAATAGGCTCACACTCTGTAAAGTTTCCTAAGATCACATAAAGAAAAGCCTTATTTAGTCAACTTGACAAACGAGGAAAATTCTAGGTGTTGTCATGCACGGTTCAAGGTAATCTTATCACACAAGGCATGGACACTAAAGTCAAGCTAGACTCCACACTTTTGCTAGTGTGCAACGGTTATCATAAGAGGATCGATTTGATACGTGGTTAGTCATAATGAGATCCAAAGAGTGCAAACATTGCCTCAATTGGTCTAATCATAGTCGTACATTCATGTTTGTTTGATTGAGAGCACAATTCAAATCATCGGTATTGATCGAAACTGAGACTCAAATTTGTCAAGGAACAATGACATTAAAGTGCATACAAGAGGTGGCAAAATTTATGAAAACATTAAAATTTCTCAAAAGGGTAAAAATCATTTTTCAATTACAAAAAAATAGCGAGTTTTATACTCAAACATTCACAAAAAGTAGATAAAACACAATTTAAATAGAACAATCCTAATATCAACACAGAACACAAACATCAAATAGCACACAAAAGTGTGCCTCACCCTACCACAAACAAAAAATCATTTGTCCTCAAATGCAAAGGATAAAATTATCTACAAAGTAATCTAAAAAAAGACATCAAAACAGAGAGGGAGTTGAACAAAACATTTTCAAATCCAATCTCCATCTGTTTAGGCTATGTTGCACGATGCATCAGCCTGATCATTAGTACATGTGTCTGGACTCTTCTCACGAGTAACAACCGTGTTAGGTTAACCATTGTATAAAGTGTGTGAGTTGCCAGGAAGACATACACCGCTCTACAAAATTCCTGGCCCATGAAGGAACATTAGGGTCGAGGGAAATTGTCTTCTTAATAGAAGTTGACCTCTTGCCCTTGACTTCCCCACTAGTAGTGGGAAGTTTTGTATCTTTTCTTTTGACGTATCTATCTCCTCTGTTATCGAAATCCCTTTAGACTTTTTTTGGATTGGTGTTATTCTTTTAACGCGTAACACTCTGAAAGTCTAAAACCTAATATAGAGACTCACATGAGTGTCTAAGGCTTACAAAACTATTATAAGGCCTATAATAATGAATAAAAATCATTTAGAAGGTGATCGAGTTAAAACGTCCATGGACGTCCATGACGTCCGGTGAACTTTTAACTTGGATTAGTGTGGTACCTTGATGATCTTAAAGAGGGGCATAAAGTGTTAATAATTGTGAGGTAATGAGGATTAACATAGGTGCCTAAGAGGGGGTAAAAGGAAGCAAGTCCAAGTGAGGATTGCCAACTTTCAAGGGCAAGCCAAAGCCAAGACGCCAAGGTTGCCTAAGAAAGGAGGCTACTGCCTCACTCTTCACGAGCATGACCACGGCCAAGGTGGGGAGCTCGTGAAGATGACTTAGCCAATAAGGGGAAGAGGTATTTATACCTAGCTACAGTCCAAGACATCACGAGCCTCTTTACGACTCGTGGCTGCCGTGAAAATGCCTTAGCCAATTGAGGAGAGTTTGGTGAGGCGTCGAGGAGCTACTGCCTAAGAGCACCATGAGTCACTTAACGGGCCGTGGTGCATCTTCACGAAGGGGGTAAAGGTGTCTCCTGAAGTTGACTTAGAGGGAAAAAGTGGATGTGTCCATTTGAGGAAGCTACTACCTCACCACTCAGCGACCACCACCACTGTCCATCATGCACTTCACGGATCGTGAAGTGGGACGTGAATATGGACGAGGATTCACTGTGAAGATAAATTGGATTTCACTTTTGGAAGTCCAACTTAATAACGGGTATTTTGGATATTTTGGGTTTGGACTATATATTGACTTTAGGTCAAAAATCATTCATTTCCCACTCTAAAACTTAAACACAAATAGAAACCCAAATTGCTCCTACTTCTCTCTACTTTCTCTCTCTCCATTCATCCTCCATTGAAGAACAAGAAGCTTGAGGAAGAAGACTAAGTATCCAAGGTTTTCACTCAATTTTCTTGGACAAAGCTTCATTAAGGTATGGGTTCTTCACTCGTAGGATTCCTTTTCCCAAGAGGTCATGTCAAAGTTTATTTTCAAATACCCAATTCTTAGGGTTTTTCTCTACAAATGGGTTTTCTTCTGAAGTCGAAATTGATGATTAATTATGTTAAATTATGATTGCCTTTAACTAATTAAGTGTAGATTGTTGATTAATTGATGTTAAGTGTGGGAATTTGGTAAAGATCAATTCCTTTCCCCAATTTCCCCAATTCATGGTTCTTACTTGTACATTGATCAAAGTAGGGGAATGTGTGGGCTGTCTTTATGGTTTTAATTTGTTTATGGACTGACTAGTAGCTATTATTGTTAGGATTGATCTTTGTTTTTGAAGAATTCATGAATGAAACCTTTCCTCTAAACCCTAGATCATGAACTCTTATTGAATTGAGCATGATAGTTATGCTTGACTTAGCCATTTTGTTATATACTATTGTGAGCTGATATTACACCTATTATTGGGTGTACTTGATAGGTTGATGGTAAAACCATGAATGATGTCTATAGAAGGAGATTGGGTAAGTCTTTTTTATCTCAAACCTTTACTTCAATTATAGTGGCTTGTACTTTGTGATGAAGTGTAATTGAAGTAAGTGTTGGTATGATGATGCAATTGAAATGTCTTGATTATGTATATTGTGAGATTATGTTAAGATGTAATCCTATCAGGTTGGTGATGAAGTACCTATGTGCCTTACTATATTATGATGAAGTTAAAGTTTAATCTCACATGTAAGGGTTGGAATTAAAGGTGTTCTCATGCAATTCCTTTTGAGCTAGAGACTATGACTTATAAGGAGTGGTCTCCTATGACCTAAACTAAGTTACGATTATTAATGAAAGACATATGAAAAGGACACTAGCTTAGCACCGAGTGAACTAGTAGTGAGGAGTGTCCCTTAAAAATAGGGAAGGTAGGATCACTATTGTACTCATGAGACTGGGAACTAGAAATGATGTAGCATAAAAAGGGTCCCAAACATATCTCCTAGTTCTTTAACTATGTTTCCCCCCATAGGATTACTACCTAATGGATCCACAAAAATGTTATGCTCATGTTTCGGTACTACCTTGGAAAGTAGTACACCTTCTTTCGGTGTAGGGTTCGATGACACCGGATTCCGCATAAGCTCATGTTGTCTATGTCGGTTAAGGAAAGATATTCCCAAAAGTAAAATGAAGTAATAAAGTGAATCGTAAAAAGGAGGACTTAAGGGGTTTGACTTAGTCTAGATAGGGGTATGAGACTCTACCTATATATTGCACTAGTTGGACTTGAGGGAAATCCTATGAAGTGATTCTTATATACTATGCTCTTATGAAATAAATGTTATGCTTATTTTGGTTCTTCATGTTAATGGTACATGTTGCTAAATAAGAGTATGAATACTTATAATTGTATGATATGTGAAGCTGGTCATTATTCATGATCCTTTGGCTAGTTTGCTTGGTTGAATGATGTTGTGGGGCTTGACTTGACCATTCCACTAGTACACTCGGTGAAGAGTTATGGATAAGGTTCTTTACTTGTGTTGTAATGTTATGGACAAATGAACATGCTTCATAGTTATTGTATAATGATAGAGTTATATTGGTTATGAATTCTATTACGCCATTAACATATTGATTAGGCTTAACTTTAGTAGGTTGGTCTTGTGTTGGATATGCTTGTATCATAAGAAGTATATAATTGTTGCCTTAGTGTGTTCTTGGATTGTGCATAAGGCTTGTAAAAGTAACTTGGCATGGTTTTATTAATTGTCCCTTTTTAGCATCATTTTTATATTGTGTGTGCATGTGTTCTCATACTTAGTACAAGTGATGTGCTAACCCCATTTCTCAATTTTTCTCCAACATTTTAGGTTCCTGTCGTTGAAGGGTCCGTGACGACTTTAGAAAGAAGGCTTGAAAATCATTCACCAAGTTTGGGTATGTCCTCAAGTCCGAGGATGATGTCTTGTTATTACTCTAGCTATGATTCTTTGTTATAGTCTCAAGACGATCGTTTCATTCATGTTGTTTCGAGATGTTGTTCTAAGCCCTAAGTAGCATTTCTATATTTGTGTAAGGGCTTGTACCCATATGTTCGACTCCTTTTAGATTGTTTAATATGAGACATCCCTTTTAAGACTATATTGTGTATATTGCCTATATGTGGAATAAAAGTAGAAAACTGTGTGATCTTGTTATACTAAGGGTTTATGTATACTAGATAAAAATATTATGTATAAGGGAGAGGTCTAAGTAAACCTCATGAAGTAGTGTAAATGAAAAGTTTTAAATTTTCCACATTTTTTACCTGTGAATGTAACGATGAATTCTAAGAGGATAGTCCTATTCCTCACCGAGGACGAGGATGCTGGTTACGTCTAGGGGGTACTTCCCGGATGTGAAAAACTTGGTATTAGAGCATGAGGTTGAATATCCCTAGAAATGATGTCTCATTAAACCACATTTATGTGGATTCTTATGCATAATTGTGAAACGCGCCATACTTATGAATGAGAGACTATGTGATGCTTAGAAACCCTCCTCTTCTTGTAATCCTATGTCGTGCCTCTAGAGTCTTAGTATGTGCTTTCACTTAAACCTTGTATCTTGGTTATAGGTATGAATAATCGAAGAGCAGCGGCAAGAAGGGCCAAAGAAGGCATTGCTAATTTTGGAGATAATGAAAACAAGGATCCTCCACATGACCATGTTTCTCAACTTGAAGAAGTTGTTATGGGTGAGCATGTTTCGGTTGTTCCTCCACCGATGACCGATGGTTAGATAAGGGCGTAGTTTCTCAATATGGCCGAATCCATGACCTCTCAAGCCAATGTTGTTACTTCTAAAGTTCAAGCAATGACGGCCCAAGTGAATAAGGAGATTGGACCTCGAGTGCCTCAACCTGCTAACACTATGGCCTCTCGTTTGAGAAACTTTACTAGAATGAGTCCACCTATGTTCTTTGAGTCGAGTTTGGATGAGAACTCTCAAGCTTTCCTCGACGAGGTCTATAAGATTCTCTATGCTATGGGTGAGACTTCAATTGAGAAGGCCGAATTGGCAGCCTATCAATTCAAAGATGTGGCCCAAACTTGGTATTTGCAATGGAGGGATAAAAGGGCACTAAGAGGTGGTCCAATGACACGGTAGATATTCAAGTAGTATTTCATTGATCGGTTCTTTCATATAAAGTTGAGGGAAGCTAAGGTGGAAGAATTCCTCAACCTTCGTCAAGGAGGTATGAGTGTGCTTTACTATTCCTTGAAATTCACAAAATTGTCCAAGTATTCTCCATCCTTGGAATCTAACCCAAGGGATGAGATGAGTCATTTTCTTACGGGGGTGTCCGAAGACTTGGTTGAGGAATGACGTTCGGCCATGCTTCATGATAATATGAATATCTCTCGTATCATAGTTCATGCTAAACAATTGGAAGAAACTAGGTTAAAGAGGAAGAATAGGGAGGCCAAGAAGGCAAGGTCTTATGAAGGTGGCTCTTCTAAGGGTAGGCTTGACATTCAACACAAGCCTAGGTTCAAGAAGAGGTTTTGTAATCAAGTTCCCAAGGCTCATGATGATAGGGTTTCTAACCCTAAGTCTCAAAATGGAATAGGTACTAATTCACCAAATAAGAAGCCAACAAGTGGAAATTCTGGTAAGAAGCATTATGGTGATTGCCTTATTTGGACGAACAATTGCTTTGGGTGTGGAAAGAGTTGCCACAAGGTTAAGGATTGACCTAATTTAAAGGTGAAAGACAAAGGGAGTAGGCAAGCTCAAGCTAGTGGTTCTAATCTTGATGATCCAAAGAAGGATCGCTTTTATGCTCTTCGCACGAGGGGTGAACAAGCGAGTTTTCCCGATGTGGTGACCGGTATGTTACAAGTCTTCTCTATTGATTTTTATGCTTTATTTGATCTGGGTGCTACGTTATCTTTTGTTACTGTTTTGGTATGTAGAACGTTTGATATTTTACCCGATGTCAAAAATGAACCTTTTATGGTAACTACCCCGGTAGGTGAGTTTGTGTTTGCAAAGAGGGTATATAGAAATTGTCCTATAAGGTTTCCCAATAGAGTTTATCATGTGGAACTAGTAGAACTAGATATGGTTGATTTTGATGTAAGTTTGGGGATGGATTGGTTGCATGATTGTTTTTCATCTATTATTGTAGAACAAGCATTGTCAAGTTCAATTTTCCAAATGAACCAGCCTTAGAGTGGGAGGGGAAAAATTCTATTCCTAGAGGTCGTATTATCTCTTGTTTTAAATCTTGTAAAATGATCTCTAAAGGGTGTTTATACCATATTGTAAGAGTCAAAGGTTTAGACTCCCAAAATCCTCCAGTTTAGTCGGTCCCCATAGTAAGGGAATTTTCGGAGGTCTTTTCTAATGATCTTCCCTGAGTTACTCCAAAACGGGAAATTGATTTTGGTATTGACTTGTTATAGGATACCAACCCCATTTCAATTCCTCTTTATCGTATGGTTGCGGACAAATTGAAAGAGTTGAGGTCTAAACTCAAGGACTTACTAGACAAAGGCTTCATTAGACCTAGTATTTATCCATGGGGTGCTCCAATATTGTTTGTAAAGAAGAAGGATGGGTCCCTTAGAATATGCATTGATTATCGCCAACTCAATAAAGTCACTATTAAGAACAAGTATCCTCTACCTAGTATTGACTACTTGTTTGATCAAATCCAAGGGGCAAGCTACTTTTCTAAGATTGACTTGAGATCAAGGTATCACCATCTTAGGGTGAGAGGTGAGGATATACCGAAAATGGCATTTTGAACTATATATGGTCACTATGAGTTATTAGTAATGTCCTTTGCTCTAACTAATTCCCCGACGGCTTTAAGGAGATAATGAATAGGGTGTTTCGAAGTTACCTAGATTCATTTGTCATTGTCTTCATTGACAACATCTTGGTATATTCAAAAAATGAGGGTAAACACATGGACCATTTGCGAGTGGTGTTACAAGTGCTTAAGGAATACCAACTATTTGCTAAGTATACAAAATGTGAGTTTTGGTTGAGGTCGGTGGCGTTTCTTGGTCATATAGACTCTAGTGAAGGAATTGAGGTTAACTCAAGGAAAACCGAGGCGGTCAGGAATTGGCGAAGACCATTGACTCCAACCAACATTAGGAGTTTCTTGGTCTAGGGGGATATTATAGGAGGTTTGTGGATGGTTTTGCGTCTGTTGATTCTCCCTTGACTACCTTGACCCAAAAGGGTGTTAAATTTTAGTGGTCAGAGGCATGTGAACGAAGCTTCCAAATTTTTAAAGATAGGCTTACCTCCTCTCTGGTATTGACTTTACCGAAGGGTACCAAGGGCTTCGTTTTATATTGTGATGCATCCCGAGTGTTCTTAGGGTGTGTCCTTATGCAACATGGGAAAGTAGTAGCTTATGCTTCTAGACAACTTAAGGTGCATGAGAAGAATTATCCAACTCATGATTTTGAGTTAGCGATCGTGGTATTTGCCTTGAAAATATTGAGGCATTATTTGTATGGTGTCCCTATTGATGTATATACCGACCACAAGAGTCTTCAATTTGTTTTTACTCAAAAGGAGTTAAATCTCCGACATGAGTGTTCTCTACCACCCCGGTGAGGGCAACGTGGTTGTGGATGCTCTAAGTGGTATTACCATGGGTAGTGTGTCCCATGTAGAAGAGGCCAAGAAAAACCTAGTGAAAGATGTTCATAGGTTGGCTCGTTTGGGTGTTAGATTGGAAGATTCTCCATATGGTGTTTTTATGGTCCGTCATAACTCTGAATCGTCTTTGGTTGTTGAGGTGAAGTCTAAACAACACCTAGATCAACCTTTGATGGAGTTAAAGGAGTCGGTAATTGGTAAGCTTAATTAGTCATTCCCCTAAGGGGGTAATGGTGTCTTGAGGTATCAAGGAAGGTTGTGTATACCCAATGCTGATTACTTGAGAAACCAGATTCTTGAGGAAGCTCATGGTTCTCGTTATTCAATTCATCCGGGTTATAAAAAGATGTATCATGCCCTTAGAGAAGTGTTTTGGTGTGAAGTCTTTAAAAGGGACATAACAGAATATGTTGTGAAATATCCCAATTGCCAACATGTGAAAGCAGAACACCAAAAGCTGGGTGGTTTAATTCAAGAAATTCAAGTTCCCACTTGGAAGTGGGAAGACATTAATATGGATTTCGTGGTAGGGTTTCCTCGGACACAAAAGCAACATAACTCCATATGGGTGGTTGTGGATAGGTTGACCAAATTCGCTCATTTTATTCTCGTCAAGTCTACATACTCGGCGGAGGATTATGCAAGGATCTTCATAGATGAGATTGTGTGACTCCGGTGTTCCGTTATCTATCATATCGTATAGGGGTGCACAATTAATATCTAGGGTTTTGAGGTGATTCAAAAAAGGGTTGGGTACCAAGGTAAAGCTAAGCCCCACTTTTCATCCCCAAACGGATGGACAAGCAGAGCTTACTATTCAAACCCTTTTAGGATATGCTTGGAGCTTGTATAATTGACTTCAAGGGAAATTGAGATAAACACTTGCCTTTAGTTGAGTTTTCTTACAACAATAGTTACCATCTATCTATATCTATGCCTCTTTTTGAGGCCTTGTATGGTAGGATATGTAGGTCTCCAATTGGATGGTTTGAAGTGGGAGAGTCTTCACTTTTGGGTCCCGAATTGATTTATACGACATGGGAGAATTTTATATAATAAGGAATCGCTTGAAAACAGACTATAGCCGGCAAAATTCCTATGCCAACCATTGGAGAAGAGACTTAGAATTTGAAGAAGGTGATAAAGTGTATCTAAAAATTTCACCCATGAAAGGGGTGGTGAGATTTGTCAAGAATGGGAAGTTGAATCCTCGTTATTTGGGTCTTTATGAAATTTTGCAATTAATTGGCAAGGTTTCATATGAGTTGAGGTTACCTTGTGAATTTTCTTAGGTTCATCCGGTGTTCCATGTCTCCAAGCTTAAGAAGTGTATCAGTGATCTCTTTCCCATTCTTTCTATTGAGGGTCTAGGTGTGCAAGAGAACCTCTCCTATGAGGATGTTCTACTTGAAATCCTTTATAGACAAGTAAATAAGTTAAGAAGCAAGGAGGTGGCTTCCGCAAAGGTGTTATGTACGAACCACCTAGTTGTGGGTGCAATATGGAAGGTCGAGGCCGACTTGAAGTCCCGTTACCCTCATCTATTAGATAACTAATGTTAGTTGTTCCTATTTATTATGAAAATAATGAGTTTATTTGATTTTGCATTGATTATTTGGAAAATATTGAAATATATGCATTGTTATAGTGAAGAAACCTACCTAATAATTAAACTTATTTGAAAAATGCTCTTTGTTTTGGTTTGCACTTAGTTTGTGTATTTGGTATGTTGTTGCATTAATGAAATGATATTTAGCATGTTGATATATTTAGTTTTGGCATAATTGACTCTTTGATCATAAGTTGGGCTCATGTTGTTGTGAGAATAAAATTCCTCATGTTGTTATTTGGAGCCCTTATTTGTAGTAATTGAAGTTTTGAATTGCTGTGTAAATGCCATGATTGAGCTGTAACTAATGTTGATTTTGTATTTTGTTGGTTGGGCTGCTAGTATTGAGTCTATCCTTTCCTTTTAAAAGATTTTAGTGTCATTCGGGGATGAATGTTTCTAAGGGGGAGGGGGGTATTGTAACACTACTGAAAAATCTAAAGCCTAATACAGAGCCTAACATGAGATTCTAAGAGTTTTAACACTGTTTTAAGGTCAAATATAATGTATATAAGTCATTTAAGAAGTTCTAGAAACAAAACGTCAAGAAACGTCCATGACGTCTTGAAACTAGTTCAAGAAGTGCTAGTGTGCCTTAGCCTATTTGACCAGGTTTTAGGTGTCGGAATTTGATGGAATTTGGTAGTAAGGTGTCTTATAGGTATTAAAGTTGGTTTAGTTTTGAAACGTCCAGGTATGACTCCCCAAGAACGAACTAAAGGGTCCTTGAGGATGATGCTTCCAGTTTGGCTAAAAGTTGTCAAAAGACAGTGTCATCGACGGTTGCCAACAAACGGGGCGTAGGCCAATTGAAGGGGCATCGATGGTCACTTAGAAATTTCAGCAAATATCTGAGCAAAACGATGGTTGTGCAGGAAGATTGGTCCAATGAACGGTCGACTGACCTACGGCCCGTATGTCGGGGTCTCATAGGTTAGGTCGCTATTTTGCTACCACATTTTTGATAATTAGGTGGTTAATTAATTAGTTAGGGTTTAAGGAGGTCTAATTAAGTTAGTTAATGACTTATATAAATACCCAATCCTAATTAAACTAACCCAACTCTCATTATTCCCAAAACCCAATTGTTGTTCCTTCTCTCTTCTTTTTGTTTCCCAAATAGAGGAACTCCATTAAAGGTCTAAGTCAAGGTCTAGGGCAGAAAGTAGGAGGATTTTATTCATCATTCTTCATCAATTAACTAGGTATGATATTCCTTTCACCATTGGGATTCTTTCCCGAAAGTGTTCTTTCAATAATTTATTTCAAAGAAATGAGTTTCAAGTGTGTTTTCTTCTATTATGATTTTGATCTTCTAAGTTAAATTGCCTATGGTTTCTTTTGATTATTATACATAGATTATGATTTATTATGATTCAATTATGCTATTTCTTGATGAATTAACCTAGCTTGTGAAATAGATCATGAATTTGACCCAAATCCCTAATCCTAGGTTATGATCTAGTGATTAATTGTTGTATAGTGATTCAATTGATTTCCTTATTGTGTTGATTACTTTTTTTGATGATATTACACACATTGTTGGGTTGAATTGGATGGTTGATGGTAAAACCTTGGATGATGGCTTGTGAAGGAGATTGGTGTAAGTCTTGTGATCTCAATCTTTTTATTTCAATTATGATTACTTGTGTTTTGTGATGAAGTTATATTGATGTAACATTCCAGAAAATTACATGTCTAGTGAAGAGCCTAGTATGTCTTTAAGAATGCGTATTGGGGGTACATAGGCATCTCAATGCCCAATATTGAGAAATATTGGGCTTAGTATTGAAAATTGGCTAAGGGGTGTTACCCAATTTCTATATATACCTAAATAAGCAAAATATATTCCAAGCTTGTTTAGAATTGTACCTGCAAAGAAGACCCTAAGCTAAGAAAATTATTCTTTAACCATATATACCAACCGACGCGTTAGGTACTAGGCATCCAAGTGTCAAGCCTATTACCCTAGTACATAACAATTTAAAATGATCATGTAGGTTAAACAGTGCCAAAGGACATAGTGAGGATCCTTGGGAAAATAAGTAAAAATTCCAAATGAACCTTCCAAAATAGTTAGTTGGGAAACTACACAAAACACATGTGCAAGCACATGTGCAAACGGCTAAGGGGACCACTCCAACCAAATTCGGTTAGGGCGGTAGGGGGGCAAGCATGCGTCCGGGTCAGCCTACATGGGGCCACACTCCCTAACTGGCACTAAGTCCTATCTAACTGACCTAACTAACTAACTAACCTAGGACAAACCAAAAATAGCTAAGTAAGGGACCCGACAACCTAAGACTAAATCGGGTGTCACCTAACCGCATAAATAACTTAGGGACAATCTAGTACCTTACCTAGGATGGTCCAAAAGGTTGGTTAATGTCCTAACAACTTAGGGGTACTTTATTAATTACCCTAGGTTACTTAATTAATTAATTTAGCAACATAATTAATTAAATTGATTAGATAAAACCAAAACCACAAGGAAAAATCAAGAATTGCGGTTAAGTCAAAGAGTCCTCTAAATATAGTCAATCTACGAAGGGCGTTTTACTTAAATTATTTTTGTTAAGTATATAGTATAAGTTTAATTAGTTAACATTCACTTCTTAAAAGATTTAGACTCAATTAACCACCATTAACGCCGCAACAAGAACAAGAGGAACCGTAAGAACCCTAGACGATAGCAATAAAGCTTTAAGGCTTTTCGTGCAAAGTTCATAGTGATCTTCGTAGATTTAATTCTACATCAAGGTATGGGTTTCTCTCCTGGAGTTCCTTCTCCAAGAGGCTTTTCAAACGTTTTAACTTCAAGAATATCGAAACTAGGGTTTTCCCAACGAATCGCATGTCGATCTCGCTAGTTCTCCCGATTTTCGATTCTTTGTAGTATTAGTAATGTAATTCTCGATGCATTGTTGTTTGTATGTGGCGTGAACTGATCATTATGTGCATATTTTAGTGATTACATGTCGAATGAGATATACATGTTAGATCCGCATGCTTAGGGTGTTATTCACATGAATGTTGAATGTTATAATGCCTACTTGTGTTTCGAGAATATGAGATTGTTATAAGTATTCGTTGAATTGTCTTATATGTTAATCAAAGGTTAAAAGTTGACTTGTTTAACATGTAAGATTACGATATTATATTCATGGATGATTGAATTGGCTTGTGATAATATCATAGTTAGATTTATGCCAACGAATTGGCTTAGTAATATGATCTCCCAAAATATGTAAAGTTACGCCAATCTTAATTCAATCAACTCATAAAATAGGGTATGCCAATCTATGGGACAAGTCCAAAAATACCCTATCCACAAGAACTTGTTAAGGTAATGGCATTTTATAAGAATGATAATTATCATAGAGAATGATACAAGACTAGTAAGTAACATGAACAAGTTAAGGTGAGTAAAGAAATAACTAAAAGCTTAAGTTATGAAATTGACCTAATACAGAGTTTTAGAAAGAAGTGAGACAAGTCTAAAATATATTTAATCGTTATGTCAAGGAAATACTCACATAAGAGGGTGCTAGAGTACGTGAGACAAGTCTCACTGGCACCATGATGATAATGTAAAGGCTTAAGATCATATTCATCAAGTAAAGATAGGGATGACAAGTCAACCATAGAGTAAGTAAGCCTCATAACTAGAAGCAACCTTCCATAATGTTTGAGTAAACACTAAAAGATAATAAGATAAATTTTGTGCTTAGCACCGATAGACTAGCAATGAGCTTGTGCTAGCACATGTAAGTGTCATGAGATGAGATCACCACCCCGGTGGACAAGGGTCTCCGTACGTCTCCTGTCTTAGAACTATGTTTCCAACATAGGGGCACCTAGCTAGTTGACGCCACCCACTAAGAATGCTAGCAAGTTAGGTTTCACCTTGGCCAGTGAATCCACCTCTTTTTGGTGTGGGGGAGACACCAGATTTCATGTTTAGATAACATGATATATGTCGGTTATAACTCAGGAAAAGTATCCGGTTCACTACAGCAGTGAACCCCTCTTTAGGTGTGAGGAAGAAACATACACGGCATCACCTTAGCCGGTGAACCCCCCTTTTTGGTGTGGGGAAGACACAGAACTTGGTACACCTTTACCGGTGAATCGCCTCTTTTCGGTGTGGGGGAGACACTGGATTTCATGTAGCTGGCATGATCTACTTTCGTTAATGCTAAGAGAATTCTTTAAGAGAGTAAGAAAGAAAAAAGTAGCATGTTCAAAGTGAACAATCGAGCAAAGAAGTAGAATCATAAGTTCATTGTGAACTAAGTAAAGTAAAGAGCTTAAAGAACATCAATCACTAGTGTTTGATAGAAACAACAAGTTAGGGTAGCCAATAATGGAGCATGGATTGTGTTTCAAGATCTATATATTATGTAAATAAGAAAATAAGGGGCATAGCCAATAAAGATTGTCTTGTAAATACATGTACACCCAATCAAATAAGAACGAGAAGTATAACTTGTAAGTAAGGTAGCCAAATTATTTCCTTAGTCTTGTGAGTTGCTTACTCGATTAATTGTAGGTATTGGACTACAATGAATCATTGCACTTGTGAGTAAAACATAAGATCAAAGGAGATCACTGAACTACACACTAGAAAGAAGAGAAGACTGAAAAATAATCTAAGTATGAGAAAGTGAACTCTCTGCCTAGTGAACAAAATTATAAACGTATGTTTAAGTTTTTCTAAGATTATGTTCATGATTCTAAGGTCATATGTTGATATAGAAAATGAGTTGTGTGCCTTAATTGCATGACAATGTGTCACATCCATATCATAATTCAAGATTAACGATATAAGTAAGAAAGTAACATCACTTTCCACAAAATGACATGTTGCTTAGGAAGAGCTTTCCTTGTTCATGCATAGTCCTTATGTATTATGTGCATACACCCATACTTAGTACAAGTGTGTACTAACCCCATATATATTTACTATTTTTATAGGCGCAGGTTCTCAAGAAGGTTGAAGTTCATCGAAGCGGTTTGGAATAGCGATCTCCAGACTTTGGTAGGTCCTCTTGAGTTCGAGGATACTACACTTTATTATTCTAGCTTAGTACATTAGATTTATCTAGTTACTACTGTCCCTAGCGTTTCCTTTCAAGTATTTATTCAAAGCGTTGTAATAAGTCCAATTTGCAAACTATTATTATTAGTATTACGATCATTTATTTCATTTGTTTAATCTATTGATAGATGGTTGTTGAGTTTGAGCTATTAGAATATCACTCTTATGCAATACTGTATGAAGTCTATGTATACTTCGCAATTTTTTTTAAATTTTCAGCAAATTTAACTGTATGATTGTGATGAAAGCTACGAAGAGGCTTGTCTGCGACCTCTGAGAGGTTAACTACGCCGATCGCGGTTCGGATTCCAGAATCTGGGTCATGACAAACTTTGTATCAGAGCATGAGGTTAAAGTACATAGAAACTAAGGCTCAACACAACCATGTTTCCTAGTTTCTAACTTATTGTTGTGAAGTGCACAACAATCAAGATTTAGAGACTTTGTGATGTTAGGAATTTTCCCTTATTCTATTCTTTATCGTGCGGTCTAGAGATTTGACATTTTGTGTCATTCTAAGTACCTAACTCCCTTCTTTTGTATACGTGTAGAAAATGAACACAAGAAAAAACGCCAACAGAAGAGTCGAAAAGATGATGCTGGAGGCAATCAAGCTCCTCCTCAAGCACCAGCCGCTAAAGCGCAAGTGCATGCCAATCTAGTTGGAATGACGGATGAATAAGTAAGGGAGGAACTCCTTGAGATAAACCAAGCCATCACTGTGCAAGCACAATCCATCACGGCCCAAGCCACTAGAGAAGGTGCTCCCAGGGATAACCCGCATGCTAGCACTATGGCTAGTAGGTTGAGGGATTTTACTAGGATGAATCCTCCAGTCTACTATGGGTCCAAGACTAATGAGGATTATCAAGAGTTTGTGGATGAGGTTAATAAGATTTTATGTGCCATGGGTATTCGTGAAGAGGAAAAGTCTGAGTTGGCTGCTTACCAACTCAATGTGGCTCAGGTGTGGCACATGATGTGGGAAGATGGTCGAACACCAAGGGAAGTCCCCATCACTTGGGACGTTCTCAATACTGCATTAATGGAGAGGTTCATTCCCAGAGAACACAGAGAGTCTAAGGTTGAGGAATTCATCAACTTATGACAGGGAGGTTTCTCAGTCAAGGAATACTCCTTGAAGTTTGTTAAGCTTTCCAAATATGCTTCTTATCTTGTATCCAATAGCTGGGATGAGATAAGCAGGTTTGTGACAGGTGTGTTGGAGGATTTAGAAGAGGAATGTCAGGTAGAGATGTTACAGGATAACATTGACCTTGGTAGGTTGATTGTCCATTCACAACAGGTTGAGGAGATTCGTTGGAGAAAGAGAGACCGAGAGAGCAAGAAATCTAGGCCCTCAAATTAGTCCGGTTCGAGCAATAGTAATAATTCGTTTTGAGTTCGGGATAGGCCCAAGTTCAAGAAGGGGCACAAGCACTCAGATAATCCTACTTCTTATAAAAACACTAATGAAAAATAGGGCAATGATATAAATGGCCAGCATGACCGAAGGATGTGTGGTAAGTGTGGCCGTGCGCATGGAGGTGAGTGCATGGTAGGTTTAATAGATTCTATGGCTGCGGTAATAGTGGGCACATGGTTAAGGACTGCCCAAACGTGAGGAATCACGTCAAGGCAGATACTCAGCCTCGTCCTAATCCCACTGTTGCAGCTGAACCTCACAAGAGAAACCAATTCTACGCGTTGAAAGGAAGAGAGGAGCAAGAAAAGTCCGCGGATGTTGTTACTGGTAACTTGCTTGTCGTTTCTTTTCCTGTTTAAGCATCATTAGATCCAGGATCTACCTTGTCTTTTGTTACAGATTTAGTAGCTAGTAAATTTGAGTTGCTTCTTAAGATTCTGTATGAGCCATTTTTAATTAGTACTCCTATTGGGGACAATGTTAGGGCCAAAAGAGTTTATAGATATTGCACAATAACGGTTCCCACTAAAGTTACTCATGCTGATCAAATATAATTAATCATTCTTGATTTTGATATAATTTTTGGGTATGGATTGGCTTCATAAATGCTATACTACCATAGACTGTCGAAACATGGTAGTAATGTTTCAGTTTCCTAATAAGTTAGAGTTGAAATGGGAAGGGCGTGGTGCAAATCCAACAAAGACAAATAGTTTCCAATCTTAAAGCCAACAAGAGGTTATCTACGGTATACTTATGCCACTTAGTTAGAGTCGAAGACTTAGAACAAGAATTCCCTTCCATAGACTCTTTATGCGTAGTAAATGAGTTTCAAGATGTCTTTCCGAAGGATTTACCAGTTATCCCTCCAGAACGTGAGATCGATTTCGGTGTTGACTTAGATCCCAACACCAAACTGATTTCAATCCCGCCTTATAGAATGGCCCTAGCTGAACTTAAAGAGTTGAAGTTGCAGTTAAAAGATTTACTTGATAAGGGCTTCATCCAACCGAGTATATCCCCATGGGGCGCTCCAGTGTTGTTCGTTAAGAAAAAGGATGGAACTCTTAGAATGTGTATCGATTATCGGCAACTCAACAAAATCACTATAAAGAACAAATATCCTCTTCCCAGAATTGATGTTCATTTTTATGAACTTCAAGGTTCAAGTTTCTTTTCTAAGATAGATCTTTGGTCGGGTTATCACCAATTAAGGGTAAGAGAAGAGTACATTCCTAAGACTTCCTTCCGAACTCGATATGGCCATTACGAGTTTCTTGAGATGTCATTTGGTCTCACTAACGCACCAGCCACATTTATGGACCTTATGAATAGAGTCTTCCGTGAATATATTGATTCTTTCATCATAGTATTCATAGATGACATCCTCATATACTCTAAGTCAAGAGAAGAGCATGAACAACATTTGAGAATGACATTGCAAGTACTCAGAGAACATCAGTTGTATTCGAAGTTTAGCAAATATGAGTTTTGGTTGAGATCGGTGACCTTCCTTGGTCATGTGGTGACCAATCAAGGTGTTGAAGTTGATCCAAAAAAGATAGGGACGGTAAAGAATTTGCGAGACCCCTTACCCCTACCGATATTCGAAGTTTCTTGGGTTTGGCTAATTATTATCGATGGTTTGTGGAGGGTTTTTACGCGATTGCTTCTCCATTGACCGTATTAACAAAGAAGAAGGCGAAGTTTGAGTTGTCTGAAAAGTGTGAAAAGAGCTTCCAAGAGCTCAATGACCAACTCAATTCGGCCCCAGTCCTCACATTGCCGAGAAGTTGTGAAGGGTACGTGATTTATTGTGATGCTTCCTAAGTAGGTTTGGGATGTGTTCTTATGCAAGACGATAAGGTGATTGCATATGCATCAAGACAATTGAAAATCCACGAGAATAATTACCCTACTCACGATCTTGAACTAGCCGCGGTAGTCTTTGCGTTGAAGCTTTGGAGGCATTACTTATATGGTGTACATGTTGATGTATTTACTGACCATAAAAGTCTTCAATATGTGTTTACACAAAGAGAATTAAACCTTCGTTAGATAAGATGGCTAGAATTGTTAAAAGATTACGATATGGGTGTTCACTATCATCCGGGTAAGGCCAACGTAGTGGCGGATAAATTAAGCCGATTGAGCATGTGCAGCATGTCTCACATCGATGATGAGAAGAAAGATTTGGTTAAAGATGTTCACCGATTAGCAAGGTTAGGCGTACGACTTGTAGATGCACCAAATGGGGGTGTTACGGTCCATTCAAGTTCCGAATCTTCATTTGTTGTAGATGTTAAATCCAAACAACATCTCGATTCGGTACTTATGGAGTTAAAAGATTCAGTGTTGGGTAAGATGAATGAATCATTCTCCCTAGGGGGAGATGGTGTAGTTAAGTAGCAAGGAAGATTGTGCTTACCAAATATTGATGCTTTGAGGCCAAATATTATCGCACAGGCTCATGGCTCTAAGTATTCCATTCATCCAGGTTCCACCCAGATGTATCATGATATGAAGGAAATTTATTGGTGGGAAGGTATGAAGTGAGACATCTCTATGTTCGTAGAAGAGTGTCCGAATTGCCAACAAGTTAAGGCCGAACACCTTATACATGGAGGTCTTACTCAATCAATTGAGATTCCAACGTGGAAGTGGGAGGCCATTAATATCGATTTCGTGGTTGGTTTGCCGAGGACCAAAAAAATGCACGATTCCATTTGGGTCATTGTTGACAAAGTCCGCCCACTTCATTCCCGTGAAATCCACTTACTGAGCCGATGACTATGCCAAACTTTATATTGATGAGATCGTGAGGTGGCATGGAATTTCTTTGTCTATAATTTTGCATAGGGGAGCCCAATTCAGTTCTCATTTTTGGAGATCTTTTCAAAAGAGTTAGGGTACACAAGTAAAGTTTAGCACTGCCTATCACCCTCAAACGGATGGGCAAGCAGAACGCACCATCCAGACCATTGAAGACATGTTGAGAGCATGTGTTATGGACTTCAAGGGAAGTTAGGACGATCACTTACCCCTAATTGAGTTCTCTTATAATAATATCTACCATTCCAATATTGGTATGGCACCTTTTGAAGCATTGTATGGTAGGAGATGTAGGTCCCCCGTTAGATGGTTTGAAGTGGGAGAAACAGCCATCATCGGCCCTGAGATCGTACATGAGGCTTTGGAAAAGGTGAGAATGATCCGAGATAGGTTGGCAACTGCTTATAGTCTTCAAAAATCATACGCGGATAACCGAAAGAGAGCTCTTTAATTCGAAGTAGGTGATCAAGTATACCTAAAAATATCACCCATGAAAGGGGTGATGCGGTTCGGTAAGAAGGGGAAGTTGAGTCAAAGGTACATAGGTCCGTATGAGATCTTGCAACGAATAGGGAATGTTGCTTACGAAATAAAATTATCGAACGACTTGGCTTCTGTTCATCCAGTGTTTCACGTTTCGATGCTTAAGAAGTGTCTAGGCGATCCGCGTCCATTCTACCCGTCGAAGGGTTAGTAGTCGATGAGAACCTTTCTTACGAAGAGGTTCCCATTGCAATATTATATCGTCAAGTGAAGCGACTGATGAACAAGGAGGTTCTCATCGTGAAAGTGTTATGGAGGAACTACCTTGTTGAGGGAGCCACATGGGAGGCCGAGGCCGATATGAGATACTGTTACCCTCACTTATTCAGTTCTTGAGGTTAGATAAACTTTATCCTAAGTCCAATTTCGTGAATTAGCCTCTAAATCATAGTGCATTAGGCATTTTTTGGTGTTGTAAGTCCATAACTGTGAGTTTTATACTTGCACTAGATGAGTTCATGCTTACTTTCATGTTGCTGTTTTTGTGTAGCTTTTATGTGATTATGTGTTGCATGAGTGTGATGTGCATTAAGTTAAAGTAGAATTGAGAAGGAAGCTCCTCGATCTTATTTAAGAAGCTTTAGATAAACTTAGAGTATGTGCATCATCCAGAGTAATTTGTGAATCAGACATTCACAAAGATAAAGTTCCTAGTATGTTAATGTTCTTTTCTAAAATATCCTCTTTGGTTTAAAACGATGAGTAGTGTCATTCGGAGACCAATGTTCCTAAGGGGGGGATAACGTAACATTCCAAAAAATTACATTTCTAGTGAAGAGCCTAGTAGGTCTTTAAGAATGCGTATTGGGGGTACATAGGCATCCCAATGCCCAATATTGAGAAATATTGGGCATAGTATAGAAAAATGGCTAAGGGGTGTTAGCCAATTTCTATATATACCCCAAAAAGCAAAATATATTCAAAGCTTGTTTAGAATTGTACCTGCAAAGAAGACCCTAAGCTAAGAAAAATATTATTTAACCATATATACCAACCGACGTGTTAGGTACTAGGCATCCAAGTGTCAAGCCTAGTACCCTAGTACATAACCATTAAAATGATCATGTAGGTTAAGCAGTGCCAAAGGACATAGTGAGGATCCTTGGGACAATAAGTAAAAATTCCAAATGAACCTTCCAAAATAGTTGGTTGGGAAAGTACACACAACACATGTTCAAGCACATGTGCAAACGGCTAAGGGGACCACTCTAACCGAATTCGGTTAGGGCGGTTGGGGGACAAGCACGCGTCTGCGCCAGCCCACGTGGGGCCACACTACCTAACCGGTACTAAGTCCTAGCTAGCTGACCTAACTAACTAACTAACCTAGGACAAACAAAAAATATCAAAGTAAGGGACCCGACAACCTAAGACTAAACCGGGTGTCACCTAACCGCATGACTAACTTAGGGATAACCTAGTACCTAACCTAGGATGGTCCAAAAGGTTGGTTAATTTCCTAAAAACTTAGGGGTACTTTATTAATTACCCTAGGTTACTTAATTAATTAATTTAGCAACATAATTAATTAAATTGATTAGACAAAACCGAAACCACAAGGAAAAATCAAGAATTGCGGTTAAGTCAAAGAGTCCTCTAAATGTAGTCAATCTAGGAAGGGCATTTTAGTAATTAGCTACTTAAATTATTTCAGTTAAGTATATAGTCTCAGTTGAATTAGTTAACATTTTTTTCTTAAAATATTTAGACTCAATTAACCACAATTAACGCTGCAACAAGAACAAGAGGATCCGTAAGAACCCTAGATGATAGCAAGAACGCTTCAAGGCTTTTCGTGCAAAGTTTATAGTGATCTTCGTAAATTTAATTTTACAGCAAGGTATGGGTTTTATCTCCTGGAATTCTTTCTCCAAGAGGCTTTTCAAACATTTTTACTTCAAGAATATTGAAACTAGGGTTGTTCCCAATGAATTGCATGTTCATCTCCCTAGTTCTCCTGATTTCCGATTCTTGTAGTATTAGTAGTGTAATTCTCAATGAATTGTTTTTTGTATGTGGCATAAACTGATCATTATGTGTTGTTTTAGTGATTACATGTCGAATGAGATATACATGTTAGATCCGCATGCTTAGGGTGTTATTTACATGAACATTGAATGTTATAATGCCTACTTTTGTTTCGAGAATATGAGATTGTTATGAATATTCATTGAATTGTCTTATATGTTAATCAAAGGTTAAAATTTAACTTGTTTAACATGTTAGATTACTATATTATATTCATGGATGATTGAATTGGCTTGTGATAATATCATAGTTTGGTTTATGCCAACAAATTGGCTTAATAATATAATCTCCCAAAATATGTAAAGTTACGCCAATCTTAATTCAATCAACTCATAACATAGGGTATGCCAATCAATGGGACAATCCCAACATACCCTATCCACACGAACTTGTTAACGTAATAGCATTTTATAAGAATTATAATTATCAAAGAGAATGATACCGGACTAGTAAGTAACATGAACAAGTTAAGGTGAGTAAAGAAATAACTAAAAGCTTAAGTTATGAAATTGACCTAATACAGAGTGTTAGAAAGAAGTGAGACAAGTCTAAAATACACTTAATCGTTATGTCAAAACAATACTCACATAATAGGGTGCTAGAGTCCGTGAGGCAAGTCTCACTCGCACCATGATGATAATTTAAGACTTAAGATCATATTCATCAAGTAAAGATAGGGATGACCAGTCATCCATAGAATAAGTAAACCTCATAACTAGAAGCAAGCTTCCATAATGTTTGAGTGAACTCTAAAAGATAATAAAATAAAATTTGAACTTAGCATTGATATACTAGCAATGAGCTTGTGCCAGCACATGTAAGTCTCATGAGATGAGATCACCATCCCGGTGGACCAGGGTCTCTGTACGTCTCCTAGTCGTAAAACTATGTATCCAACATAGGGCACCTAGCTAGTGGACGCCACCCACTAAGAATGCTAGCAAGTTAGGTTTCACCTTGGTCGGTGAATCCACCTCTTTTCGGTGTGGGGGAGACACCGGATTTCATGTTTAGCTAACATGATCTATGTTGATTGTAGCTCAAGAAAAGTATCTGGTTTACTACAGCAGTGAACCCCCTTTTCGGTGTGGGGAAGACACAGACACGGTATCACCTTAGCCGGTGAACCCCCCTTTTCGGTATGGGGAAGACACCGAACTTGTTTCACCTTAATCGGTGAATCAACTCTTTTCAGTGTGGGAGAGACACTGGATTTCATGTAGGTCGCATGATCTACTTCCGTTAATGCTAAGAGAATTCTTTAAGAGAGTAAGAAAGAATAAAGTAGCATGTTCAAAGTGAACAATTGAGCAAAGAAGTAGAATCATAAGTTCATAGTGAACTAAGTAAAGTAAAGAGCTTAAAGAACATCAATCACTAGTGTTTGATAGAAACAACAAGTTAGGGTAGCCAATAATGGAGCATGGATTATGTCCCAAGATCTATATATTATGTAAATAAGCAGATAAGGGGCATAGCCAATAAAGATTGGCTTGTAAATACATGTACACCCAATCAAATAAGAATGAGAAGTATAACTTGTAAGTAGGGTAGCCAAATCATTTTCTTAGTCTTGTGAGTTGCTTACTCGATTCATTGTAGGTATGGGACTACAATGAATCATTGCACTTGTGAGAAACATAAGATCAAAGGATATCATTGAACTACACACTAGAAAGAAGAAAATACTGAAAAATAATCTAACTATGAGAAAGTGAACTCTCGGCCTACTGAGAAAATTTTTAAACGTATGTTTAAGTTGTTCTAAAATTATGTTCATGATTCCAAGGTCTTATGTTCATATAGAAAATGATTTGTACCTTAATTGCATGAGAACGTGGCATATACATAACATAATTCAATATTAACGATATAAGTAAGAAAGTAACATCACTTTCCAGAAAATGACATGTTGGTTAGGAAGAGCTTTCCTTGTTCATGCATAGTCCTTATGTTTTTCTGCGCATACACCATACTTAGTACAAGTGTGTACTAACCCCATATAAATTTACTATTTTTATAGGCGCAAGTTCTCAAGAAGGTTGAAGTTCGACAAAGTGGTTTGGAATAGCGATCTCCAAACTTTGGTAGGTCCTCTTGAGTTCGAGGATGCTACACTTTATTATTCAAGCTTAGTACATTAGATTTAGCTAGTGACTATTGTCCCTAGCGTTTCCTTTCATGTATTTATTCAAAGCATTGTAATAAGGCCAATTGGAAAACTATTATTATTTTTATTACGATCATTTATTTCCTTTTTTTAATCTATTGATAGATGGTTGTTGAGTTTTGAGCTATTAGAATATCATTCTTATGCAATACTATATCAAGTCTATGTATACTTCGGTAAGTATTAAAAAGTTTTAAATTTTCATCAAATTTAACTGTATGATTGTGATGAAAGCTAAGAAGAGGCTTGTATGCGACTTCTGAGAGGTTAACGACGCTTGTCGCGGTTCGGATTCCAGAATCCGGGTCATGACAATTAAATTATACCTTATGATGAGATTGATTAGGGTTGGTATGATGTTGAATTGGAATATCTTGAATTATGACTTGTGAGTTGTTGGATAGGATGTAATGATATAAGGGTGGAGACAAATTTTCCTATGGGCCTTGTCATAATGTGATTATGTAAATGTGCTAACCTCACATGTGTGAATTGTAATGATAGGACAATACTCATGCAATTCCAGTTGAGCTATGATGATTACTATAGAAGGGGTAGACCCTATGACCTAAACTAAGTGATGATTATTAATGAATGACATTTCAAAAAGGAACTCTAGCTTAGCGGTGAGTGAACTATAAATGAGGAGTGTCCCTTCCCACATAGGGAAGGTAGGATCACTATTGTACTCATGATATTAGAGACTATAATGCATGTAGCATAAAAAGGGTCCCAACTACATCTGTGAGTTCTTGAATTATGTTGCCCCCATAGGAATACTAGCTAGTGGATCCACATAGATGCTATGTTCATGTTTTTGTACAACATTGGCAAGTAGTACACCTTCTTTCGGTGTAGGGTTCCATGAAACCAGATTCCGCATTAGATCATGTGGTCTATGTCGGTTAAGGCAAGATATTCCTAAAGGGTAAAATGAAGTAATGAAGTGAACTCTAACTAGGATGACATAAGGGGTTTGACTTAGTCTATGTAGGGGTATGGGACTCTACCTATACACTACACTAGTTATCCGTGAGGGAAGTCTTGGGAAATATATTCTTATGTGCTCATATGATTATGAATACAAATTATATGTATATGTTGATCCTACATGTAAATGACATTATGTGATATTGGTTTCACTTATGAGTATATGGTTGGTCTTTATTGTTGAAGTATAATGTTGTCTACTCTTAATGATATAGTTTGTAAAGTTGGGTGTTTCCTATACTTCTTGTTGGGTTTACTTGGTATAGTGAGGTTATGGGGCCTTGATTAATCATTGCACTAGTTGACTTAATAGGGGTGTATGAGTGATGGTCATGCTTAAATTATGATTTTAAGTACTCTATTGCATGCTTGTTGATATTATAACTTGATTATGTGCTCAATTATGTTGATGTGCATGTTCACTTGACTAGACATGGTATTGTTGGTATTGTAATGTACATGGTCTTGGCTTAATTAATATGTGCTTGTTTACTTTTATTTGTTCTTGAATGTGCATAAGGTGTTTCCAAAGTGACTTTGCATTCTTTTGCTTAAATGCCCCTTTTTAGCATGATCTCTATGTGGTATGTGCATATGATCCTATACTTTGTACAAGTGATGTGCTAACCCCATTTCTCCATTTTCCCCCAACATTTTATGTTTCGGTCGTTGAAGGGTCGGTGATGACTTTTTAACGAAGGCTTGGAAATCATTCACCAAGTGTGGTATGTCCTAAAGTCCCAGGATTTTGCCTTATTATTACTGTAGCTACGATTCTTTGTTATATTCTAAAAATGATTTATTTCATTCATGTTGTTTTGAGATATTATTGTAATCCTAAGTGACATTTCACATTTGTGTAAGGGCTTGTGCCCATATGTTTGACTCCGTTTAGATAGTTTAATATGAGACATCCTTTTTAAGACTATGTTGTGTATGTTTCCTATATGTGGCATAAAAGTAGAAGACTATGTAATCTTCTTATATGAAGGGTCTATGTATTCTCGATATAAATATATTATGTGTAAGAGAAAGGTCTAAGTAAACCTCATGAAGTAGAGTAGATGAAAAGTTTTAAATTTACGCAGTTTTAACCTAAGAATGTAATGATGAATGCTAAGAAGCAAGTCCTAGTCTTCTCGAGGACGACGACGACGGCTACGTCTAGGCGGTACTTCCCGGATGTGATATTAATTATGTTGAATTATGATTGCCTATGACTAATCAAGTGTAGATTTTTGATTAATTTATTTTAATTGAGGGAAATTTTTACAGATCATGCCCTTTCCCCAATTTCCCCAATTCTTGGTTCTTACTTGTACATTAATGAAAGTAGGGGAATGTGTGGGCTGTCTTTATTGCTTTAATTTGATTACGACTGCCTAGTAGCTATTATTGTTGGGATTGATCTTGGTTTTTGAAGAATTCATGAATGAACCCTTTCCTCTTACCCTAGATCATGAACTCTTATTAGAATTGAGTAGGATGGTTATGATTGACTTAGGTATTATGTTATATACTATTGTGAGATTATATTACACCTATTGTTGGGTGGAATTTATTGGTTGATGATAAAACCATGGATGATGGCTATGGAAGGAGATTGGGTAAGTCTTTGTGATCACAAACCTTTACTTCAATTATAGTGGCTTGTACTTAGTGATGAAGTTTAATTGAAGTATACCTTGTGGTTGAATTAAGTTGGTGTTGGTATGATTATGCAATTGAAATGTCTTGATTATGTATAGTGTGAGATTATGTTAACATGTAATGATATAAGGTTGGTGATGAAGTACCTATGTGCCTTACTATATTATGATGATGTTAAAGTGTTAATCTCACATGTGAGGGTTGTAATGAAAGGTGTTCCCAGGCAATTCCTATTGAGTTAAAGACTATGACTATATAAGTAGTAGTCTCTTATGACCTAAACAAAGTTATGATTATTAATGAAAGACATTTCAAAAGGGACTCTAGCTTAGCACCGAGTGAATTAGTAGTGAGGAATGTCCCTTCCCACATAGAGAAGGTACAATCACTATTGTACTCATAAGATTGGGAGCTACAATGCATGTAACATAAAGAGGGTCCCAAACACATCTCCTAGTTCTTGAACCATGTTGCCCCCATAGGAATACTAGATAGTGGATCCACATAGAGTCTATGTTCATGTTTTACTTTGGCAAGTAGTCCACATTCTTTCGGTGTAGGGTTCAATGACACCGAATTCCACATTAGCTAATGTGGTCTATATTGGTTAAGAAAAGATGTTACGAAAAGTAAAATGAAGTAATAAAGTGAATCCTAACAAGGAGGACTTAAGGAGTTTGACATAGTCTGTAACACTTTGGAAATTCCATGACTTAGACTAGAGCTTAATCTATTTAATAATGCTTAAAATGATGTTTCCTTAAAATGTACTTGTCTAGTGAAGAGTCTATTAGGTTTGAAGAATATGTATTGAACTACATAGGCATCTCAATGCCAAATATTGAGTAATATTGGGCATGTTAGAGAATATTGGCTTAAGGGTGTTAGCCAATTTCTATGTATACACAAGTAACTTAAAATACACTCTGATGTTCAAATGCTCCAATCCAAGCTTGTTTAGGAATTGTACCTGCCCCTATGATAAAATTCTTATTTTCATCGCTTACACACATTACGTACGAGGCATCCAAGTGTCAATCCTAGGTACCATAACAAATAACCATTTAAAATGACCATGTAGATTAAGCAGTGCCCAAGGACATAGTGAGGATCCTTGGACAAGAAGTGAACTTTCCAAGTGCAACTACAGAGTGCACGGTTAGGAAAGTGCACGGCAACACATGTGCAAGCACATGTGCTACCGACCGAGAGACAAGCGAACAAGCCCAACCGATTCGGTTAGGGCGGTTAGGGGGTCGACATGCGTCGGGTCAAGCCACGTGGGGCCGAGCTTTCTAACCAATCCTAGGTTCTAACTTACTTACCTAAATAGCTAACTAAACTAGGACTAACTAATGTGAACTAACTAGTGTGCCCGAAATCCTAAGACCTAATCAGGTGACACTAGCCGAGTAGTTAACTTAAGAAACATCCTAGTACCTAACTTAGGATGGTCCAAAGGGGTTGGTTATGGTCCTAGTGACTTAGGGGTACATTAGCAATTACCCTAGGTAACATAATTAATTAAATTAGCAACTTAATTAATTAATTTTAATTATGGTCAAACCCGAGATACTTAGCAAATTTTCAGAATTTGGCTAAGTCAAATTCTCTCCTATTTTTAGTGAATTTAGGAGGGGCGTTTTTGTAATTTAACTTATTAAAAAGACTAATTTAAGTGGAGGGTTTTTTCGGTAATTCATGGGACGACTATATATTAATATTAGGTCAGCTTTAGACCACTTTTACACGTCCCAAATCAGATCAAACTAAATTTCTCTCAATCTCTCAAGAACAGTCTCTTTTCCAAACTCCATTGAAGAACAAGAAAAGCTTAAAGGAGAAAACGAAGGTTTCGAAGTTTCCAATAAGATTTCGTGGATTCTTCATCTATAAGATATGTTTTTTTTACTCTTGGGATTCCTTTCCCCAAGAGGTCCTTTCAAGATAAGTTTTCAAGAACATTAAATACTAGGACTTTTACTCGACAAATTGGATTTTCTTCCCAACCCTATATTTATGATTTTTAATGCAAAGTAAATGTTTTCTAGATTTAATTTCGCACGAATTGTTGAGTAATTGATTGATAATGTTTGAATGTCGTGTGATACATGATATTTCTCTAAGTGATGGTTTCGAATGGGTTTTTTATGGTATTTGATAATGTGTAAACGTTAGGATTGGAATTAAGACTTGAATGAACCCTTTAACGACCCGTTTACCTTCTCCTACGCTATGCATTGATCTTGTACATGATTTGATAAGTTTTTCTTGATTATGCCATTGAGTATATTACTATGTATGATTATGAATATTGAATGATGAATATGATTCTTGGAAGCAAGAGTAAGTCATCTAAGTGTGATTACTCTCAATGTTTATGTTAGCCTATAATTATGATGCTATGATTATGAAAAGTATGTATGATGTTGCTATGTGAATATACTGGGCTACGAACATGTTAATTGTGAGATCATCATAAGAATACGAAAATGCAAGATTATGATGTCCCTTGTATGCTTTAAAAAAGGTTATTATGTTGTGTTAATCTCATATATGAAGGGTTATGATGAAAGGAAATTCTCATCTAATCTAAAAGATCTTATGATCATGTTATACAAGAAGTTAATCTCCTATAACCTATGATAAATTTATGATAAAAGACATCTTAAAGGTTATTCAATAAAGGGACTTAAGCTAAGCACCGATGAACTAGATTTGAGAAGTGTCCCTTCCCTAGTTGGAAGGTAGGTTCACAATGATTCTCATGAGATTGAGGCTACCATGTAATGTGGAACTTTGGTTCTCTAATACGTCTCCTAGTTCTTGAACTATGTTGCCACCATAGGATACTAGCTAGTGGATCCACCTAGAAAGTTATGTAATGTTAGGTTCTACTTTGGCCGGTAGACCACCTTGTTTCGGTGTGGGGTTTCATGACACCAAATTCATTAGCTCACATGGTCTATGTCGGTTAAGGCGAATGTTACCTCATGTAAAATGAAAGACAAGTAAATGAACATTGACAAGGGTAACTTGAGAAGTCTACTTAGTATAGGTAGGGGTATGAGACTCTACCTATACATTGCACAATTTGACTCAAAGGGAAGTCCTAGGAGATTGTTCTTATGTTTATGATAACATGAAAGATAAGATGATTATGATACATGATTTTACTCTTATATAATGTTGGTCATTATGATGAATATGTTATTTGCTTATATTGTTATATGAGGTGATGACTACTTATGTTACCGGTACATGAAGCAAGGCTTTACTTATGGTCTCCTATCTAATCTACTTGGTTGTGTGGGGTTATGGGGCTTCACATGACCATTGCACTTGTAGGTTGGGGTTGAGGTCATTGGTAACTATTTTGTATGTTGTGTCTATATGGTCCATTGAATATGAAATGTTAACATGACTCTATGAGAATATGTCTTTGATTTTGATCATGTTTTAACTTGTATGTGTTATATGGTATGTGCATTGAAGACTTTTATATGAGTTAGCATGTTTTCTAAATAGATGATAAGTGATCTTTTTTCATGCATGTCCCTACGTATTATGTGCATATACCCATACTTAGTACATGTGGCGTACTAACCCCATTACTTTATATTACAACAAATGTAGGTTCCGACCATTGAAGTTAAGGAGGTCGATTTGGAGAAGCTTGGAATCCCTTTCTCCAAGTCTTTGTAGGTTCTCATGTTTTGGACGCTATCATTTATACTCCAGCCTATGAAGACTTAGTAGTTTCTAGAATACGTTATTTCCATTATGTTCTTTGGATTCTTTTGTATTAAGGCCTGTGGCATATTGACTATTATTGGCTAAGTCCAGATTTGCACTCTTTAGATAGTTTTACATAAGTGAGACAAATTTTCAGAATATCGTATGTCTTTATGAAACTTAAATATGAAGTCTAAGTATACTTCATTAGTACGTTAAAAGTTTTAATTTTTCCGCAAATGTTATTTATCACGTGTTATGACGAATGCTAAGGGCTTGTCTAAGTCCTCTGAGAGGACGCCGACGCCGACGCCGGTCTCATCCGGGGTATGCTCTACGAGTGTGAGAAACTTGGTATCAGAGCATGAGGTTAAATATCCTTAGGATCAATGTCTCACTAAGCCACATTACCTAGTGTCTTATTCATGGGTGTGAAGCGCGCCACAATCGTGGGCGAGGGGCTATGTGATGATTAGAAAACTTGTCTTTTCTTTATACTCCTATGTCGTGCCTTTAGAGTTTTGACACTATGTGTGTTTTAGCATCTAATCCCTTTCTTGTGTATATAGGAGATGAACACAAGAAGGACAGTTGATACAAGAGTAGGGGAAGAGATTGCGAATGCGGGAGCTACTCCGCAAGGTAACCGAAATGCTCCTCAAGTGCAAGCTGCTACAAATGATCAAGTCCGGTGAATCTTCAAGCTATGAAGGATGGTGAGGTGAGGGCATCCCTGTTCCAAATAGCCCAAGCCATCACCACCCAAGCTCAAGCCATCACGGCTCAAGCTAACAGAGAGGTTACACCTCGAGAAAACCAGCATGCTAGTACTATGGCTAGCCGTTTGATAGACTTTACGAGGATGAATCCTCCCACGTACTTTGGATCAAAAGTTTATGAAGACCCCCAAGATTTCCTTGATGAGGTCTACAATATTTTGTTTTCTATGAGGGTGAGTACTACTGAGAAGGCTGAACTTGCTGCTTATAAACTCAAGGACGTGACTCAGACATGGTACAATTTGTGGAAGGATATTAGGGATTTAGGAGATGGTCCCGTGAATTGGGAGATCTTCAAAAAGGCCTTTCTTGATAGATTCATCCCAAGGGAGCAAAGAGAAGCTAAGGTAGAGGAGTTCATCAACCTTCGTAAAGGGAGTATGAGTGTTAAGGAATAATCCTCGAAGTTCATTAAGCTGTCCAAATATGCTTCTTCTTTGGTTTCTAATGCTAGGGATGAAATGAGCCGTTATTTAACGGGCGTGTCCGAAGAGCTTGAAGAAGAATGTCGCGCAGCCATGCTTCATGACAATATATATCTTTCTAGGTTGATGATTAGTGCTCAATAGGATGAGGAAAGTCGCTTAATGAAGACAAATAGGGAAGATATGAAGGCGAAGTCTTTTGAGAGTGGTTCTCCTAAAAGTAGGCTTGATGTTCAAGACAAGCCTAAGTTTAAGAAGAGGTTTTCAAACCAAGTTCCTTCAAATTTCTCCAAAAATCTCAATGATAGAGGTTCTAATCCTAAACCTCAAAAGAGGAGAAATGTTGATCCACCAAGAGAAAGACCAACTTGTGGTAAGTGTGGTAAGAAGCATAGGGGCGAATGTCTTGTTGGAACTAAAAGTTTCTATGGTTGTGGCAAAGGTGGCCATATGGTGAAAGATTGTCCTAATGTGAGAAGTCAAGGTAAAGGTAATAGTCAAGCTCAACCAAGCGGTCCTAATTCTGAAACTACAAAAATGAACCGTTTCTATGCACTCAAGGCTAGAGTGAACAAGAAAGCTCTCCCAACGTTGTGACGGGTATGTTACAAGTTTTCTCTGTTAATGTTTATGCTCAGCTTAACCCAGGTGGAACTCTTTCTAGTGTTATACCTTTGGTATCTAGGAAGTTTGACGTACTTCCCGATGTTTTTATTGAGCCCTTTTCTGTTTGTACCCCAATGGGTGACTCTGTAGTTGCAAAAAGAGTCTATAGGAAATGCCCTTTCATGCTGCCCAATAGAGTTACTCTTGTTGATTTGGTAGAACTTGACATGTTTGATTTTGATATCATCTTGGGTATGGATTGGCTTCATGATTGTTTTGATTTCATAGATTGTAGAACAAGGGTAGTGAAGTTTCAATTCCCTAATGAACCATTTCTAGAGTGGAAGGGGGGGGGGAATTTTATGCCAAGGGACAAATTATTTCGTGTTTAAAGGCTTGTAAGATGGTAGCCAAGGGTTGTTTATACCATGTGGTGAGGGTTAGGGACCTAGAATGTGAAACTCTTTCTATTGAGTCAGTCCCTATAGTGATAGAATTCCCAGAGATTTTTCCTAATGACCTTCCAGGAGTTCCTCCCGAAAGGGAAATTGAATTTGTCATTGATTTATTACCGGATACGAATCCCATTTCAATTTCTCCATATAGGATGCCTCCGGCTGAATTGAAAGAGTTGAAGCTCCAACTCAACGACTTACTAGACAAGGGTTTCATTCAACCTAGTATTTCTCCATGGGGTGCTCCGGTCTTGTTTGTTAAGAAGAAGGATGGGTCCCTTAGAATGTGCATTGATTATCGCCAACTTAATAAGGTCACCATAAAGAACAAGCATCCTCTCCCTAGAATTGATGATCTCTTTGATCAACTCCAAGGTTCTAGTTCTTTACTAAGATTGACTTAAAGTCGGTATATTACCAACTTAGGGTAAGAGGTGAAGATGTTCCTAAAATAGCTTTCCGAACTAGATATAGACATTATGAATTTTTAGTTATGCCTTTTGGGCTAACAAATGCCCCGACAGCTTTTATGGACCTAATGAATAGAGCCTTCCAAGATTACCTCAACTCATTTGTGATTGTGTTCATTGATGATATTTTGATATACTCCAAGAATGAAGATGAACATGAAAGTCACATGAGGTTGGCCTTGCAAGTCCTTAAAGAACACCAAGTTTATTTCAAATTTAGCAAGTGTGAATTTTGGTTAAGGTCGGTTGCTTTTCTTGGCCATATTATCTCTGGTGATGGTGTAGAGGTGGATCCAAAGAAGACAAATGCGGTCAGAAATTGGCCTAGACCTTTGACACCCACAGACATAAGGAGTTTCTTGGGTCTAGCCAGCTATTATAGAATATTTGTTGATGGATTATCGTCCATTGCTTCTCCTTTGACATCTTTGACCCAAAAGAAGCTGAAGTTTGAGTGGCGGGAAGCTTGTGAGAAAGGTTTCAAGAGTTTAAAGATAAGCTCACCTCCGCTCTAGTGTTGACCTTACCAGAGAGTAATTAAGGCTTTGTAGTGTATTGTGATGCTTCTCGAGTGGGAATGGGATGTGTCCTCATGCAGCATGGTAAGGTGATAGCATATGCTTCTAGACAACTCAAAGTTCATGAGAAGAATTACCCAACTCATGATCTTGAGTTAGCCGTTGTAGTTTTTGCCTTAAAAATATGGAGGCATTATTTGTATGGTGTGCATGTTGATGTGTTTACTGACCATAAGAGTCTTCAATATGTGTTTACACAAAAGGAGTTGAACCTCTGATAGAGAAGATGGTTAGAATTGTTGAAGGATTACGACATGAGTGTCCTTTACCACCCCGGCAAAGCCAACGTGGTTGCGGATGCTTTGAGTCATATGACAATGGGTAGTGTGTCTCATGTGGATGAAGAGAAGAAAAAACTTGTGAAAGATGTTCATAGGTTTGCTCTCTTAGGTTTGTGGTTAGAAGATTCTCCAATTGGTGGTTTCATGGTCCATCATAACTCCAACTCATAATTAGTGGTTGATGTGAAATCGAAGCAAAATCTTCATCCCCTATTGATGGAGTTGAAGGAATCGTTACTTAGTAAGCTCAATGAGTCATTCTCCCAAGGGGAGGATGGTGTTCTTAGGTACCTATGGAGATTATGTGTACCCGATGTTGAGGATTTGAAAAATCAGATTCTAGAAGAAGTCCATGGTTCTCGCTATACTATACATCCGGGTGCCACCAAAATGTATCATGACCTTAGAGAATTCTATTGGTGGGATGGTTTAAAGAGGGATATAGTAGTGTTCATTGCTAAGTGTCCAAACTACCAACAAGTTAAAGCCGAGCATCTAAAACCTCGTGGATTAACTCAAATCATGGATGTTCCTACATGGAAATGGGAAGCCATCAGTATGGACTTTGTTTGTGGGTTGCCTCGAACCCGAAAGCAGAATAATTATATATGGGTTATTGTGGACAGGTTGACCAAATCTACCCATTTTATTCCTGTTATGTCTACATATACTGCCGAAGATTATGCAAAAATCTACATTAATGAGATTATGAGCCTTGATGGGATTCCTTTGTCCATCATTTCGGATAGAGGTGCCCAATTCACTTCTCTTTTTTGGAAGGCTTTTCAGAAGGGTTTATGTACTCAAGTGAAACTTAGTACCGCTTTTCATCTTCAGACGGATGGTCAAGCGGAACGTACCATTCAGACCCTAAAATACATGTTGAAAGCATCTGTCATTTATTTCAAGGGAAGTTGGGATGATCACCTACCTTTGATTGAGTTCTTTTACAACAATAGCTATCATTCGAGCATCTCCATGGCACCTTTTGAAGATCTTTATGGTAGAAGGTGTAGATCTTCGGTTGGATGGTTTGAGGTTGGTGAGTCCTCTTTCCTTGGTCCAGAGATTATCTATGAGGCAATAGATAAAGTTTGAATCATAAGATAAAGATTTAATACAGCCTATAGTCGGCAAAAGTCAAATGCCGACAATAGAAGAAGATATCTTCAGTTTGAAATAGGTGATCACGTCTACTTGAAGATCTCACCTATTAAAGGGGTGATGAGATTCGGTAGAAAGGGGAAGCTAAGTCCCCGGTATGTTGGTGCTTATGAGGCCTTACAACGAATTGGAAAGGTTGCCTATGAGTTGAAACTACCTAGTGAACTAGCTTCGGTTCATCCGGTGTTTCATGTTTCCATGCTCAAGATATGCATAGGCGACCCGGTATCTATTCTGCCTATTTAAGGTTTAGTACCAACTAGAGTTTTAAGAAGATATTTTCGTACTCTATTCTTGCACTTATGTGAAACTTGTATGCATATGTTTCCTTGAGATTTTAATGTTTTGTTGATATCTTGAGAAGATTGATAGCATGGTAACTCTTTGATGCATTTTGAGCTTATGATAAGGTTGAGAAGGAAATTCTTCACTATGTGTTATGGATATGTAGCTCATATATGTTGTGCATCAGGAATTGAGTGCTAAGTGTAATGGTATGTTATGTGCTGGTTGAGCTGCTAATATTGAGACTTTTTCTACCCTCCAAAAGATTTTAGTATCATTCGGGGACGAATGTTCCTAAGGGGAATAATGTAACACTCCGAAAATGCCATGACTTATACTAGAGCTTAATCTATTTAATAAGGCTTAAAATGATGTTTCCAGAAAATGTACTTGTCTAGTGAAGAGTCTAGGTTTTAAGAATATGTATTGAGGTACATAGGCATCCCAATGCCCAATATTGAGTAATATTGGGTATGTTAGAGAATATTGGCTTAAGGGTGTTAGCCAATTTCTATGTATACACAAGTAACTTAAAATACACTTTGATGTTAAAAATGCTCCAATCCAAGCTTGTTTAGGACCTGTACATGCAATGAAGACCCTAAGTTAAAATTATTATTTTCATCGCTTACACACATTAGGTACGAGGCATCCAAGTGTCAAGCCTAGGTACCATAACAGATGATCATTTAAAGTGATCATGTAGATTAAGCAGTGCCCAAGAACATAGTGAGGATCCTTGGACAAGAAGTGAACATTCCAAGTGGAACTACAGAGTGCGCGGTTAGGAAAGTGCACGGCAACACATGTGCTAGCACATGTGAAAGAACATGTGCTACCGTCCGAGAGACAATAGACCAAGCCCAACCGATTCGGTTAGGGCGGTTAGAGGGTCGGCACGCGTCGGGTCGAGGCACGTGTGGCCGAGCTTCCAAACCAATCCTAGGTTCTAACTAACTTACCTAACTATCTAACTAACCTAGGACTATCAAAAATGAACTAACTAGTGTGCCCAAATTCCTAAGACCTAACCGGGTGACACTAGCCGAGTAGTTAACTAAAGAAACATCCTAGTACCTAACCTAGGATGGTCCAAAGTGGTTGGTTATGGTCCTAGTGACTTAGGGGTACTTTATTAAATACCCTAGGTCACTTAATTAATTAAATTAGCAACTTAATTAATTAATTTAAATTCATAGTCAAACCCGAGACACTTAGCAAATTTTCAGAATTTGGCTAAGTCAAATGCTCTCCTATTTTTAGTCAATTTAGGAGGTGCTTTTTTGTAATTTAACTTTTTAAAAAGACCCATTTAAGTGGAGGATCTTTTGGGTAATTCATGGGATGACTATATATTGATATTAGGTCAGTTTATACCACTTTTACACGTATCAAATCAGATCAAACGAAATTTCTCTCAATCTCTCAAGAACACACTCTTTTCCAAACTCCATTGAAGAACAAGAAAAGCTTAAGGGAGAAGATGAAGGTTTCGAAGTTTCCAATCAGATTTTGTGGATTCTTCATGTATAAGGTATGGGTTTTTCACTCTTGGGATTCCTTTCCCCAAGAGGTCCTTTCAAGAGAAGTTTTCAAGAACTTCAAATACTAGGGTTTTTACTCTACAAAATGGATTTTCTTCCTAACCCTAGATTTATGATTTTCAATAAAATGTAAACGTTTTCTAGATTTAATTTCGCACGAATTGTTGAGTAATTGATTGATAATGTTTGAATGTCGTGTGATACATGATCTTTCTCTATGTGATGGTTTGGAATGGGTTGTTTATGGTATTTGATAATGTGTAAACGTTAGGATTGGAATTAAGACTTGAATGAACCCTTTAACGACCCGTTTACCTTCTCCTACGCTATACATTGATCTTGTACATTATTTGATAAGTTATTCTTGATTATGCCATTGAGTATTTCACTATGTATCATTATGAATATTGCATGATGAATAAGATTCTTGGAAGCAAGAGGTAAGTCTTCTAAGTGTGATTACTCTCAATGTTTATGTTAGCCTATAATTATGTTGCTATGATTATGAAAAGCATGTATGATGTTGCTATGTGAATATGTTGGGCTACGAACATGTCAATTGTGAGATCATGATAAGAATACGAAAATGCAAGATTATGATATCCCTTGTATGCTTTACAAAAGGTTATTATGTTATGTTAATCTCACATATAAAGGGTTATGATGAAAGGAAATTATCATCTAATCTAAAAGAGCTTATGATCATGTTATACAAGAAGTTAATCTCTATGACCTATGATAAGTTTATGAAAAAAGAAGACTTAAAGGTTATTCAAAAAAGGAACTTAAGCTAAGCACCGATGAACTAGATTTGAGAAGTGTCCCTTCCCTAGTTGGAAGGTAGGTTCACAATGATTATCATGATATTGAACTATGTTGACACCATAGGATACTAGCTAGTGGATCCACCTAGAAAGTTATGTCATGTTAGGTTCTACTTTGGCCGGTAGACCACCTTCTTTCGGTGTGGGGTTTCATGACACTGGATTCCTTAGCTCACATGGTCTATGTCGGTTAAGGAGAATGTTACCTCATGTAAAATCAAAGAAAAGTAAATGAACGTTGACTAGGTTGACTTGAGAAGTCTATTTAGTATAGGTAGGGGTATGGGGTTCTACCTAGACATTGCACAATTTGACTCTAACGGAAGTCCTAGGAGATTGTTCTTATGAATATGACAACATGAAAGATATGATGATTATGATACATGATTTTACTCTTATATGATGTTGGTCATTATGATGAATATGTTATTTTCTTATGTTGTTATATGAGGTGATGACTACTTATGTTACAAGTACATGAAGCAAGGCTTTACTTATGGTCTCCTATCTTATCTACTTGGTTGTATGGGGTTATGGGGCTTCACATGACCATTGAACTTGTAGGTTGGGGATTAGGTCATTGGTAACTGTTTTGTATGTTGTGTCAATATGATCTATTGAATATGAAATGTTAACATGACTCTATGAGAATATGTCTTTGATTTTGATCATGCTTTAACTTGTATTTGTTATATGATATGTGTATTGAAGACTTTCATATGACTTAGCATGCTTTCTAAAGAGATGATAAATGATCTTTTTTCATGCATGTCCCTATGTGTTATGTGCATATACCCATACTTAGTACATGTGGTGTACTAACCCCATTACTTTAAATTATTATAACTGTAGGTTCCGGCCATTGAAGTTAAAGAGGTCGATATGAAGAAGATTGGAATACCTTTCTCCAAGTCTTGGTAGGTCCTCTTGTTCAGGACTCTATCATTTATACTCCAGCCTATGAAGACTTAGTAGTTTTTAGAATACGTTATTTCCATTATGTTCTTTGGATTCTTTTGAATTAAGGCCTATATGGCATATTGACTATTATTGCCCAAGTCCAGATTTGCACTCTTTAGATGGTTTGACATAAGTGAGACAGATTTTTAGAATATCGTATGTCTTTATGAATCTTAAGTATGAAGTCTAATTATACTTCATTAGTATGTTAAAAGTTTTACTTTTTCCGCAAATTTTATTGATCACATGTTATGACTAATGCTAAGGTCTTGTCTGAGTCCTCTGAGAGGACGACGACGCCGGTCTCATCCGTGGTATGCTCTCCGGGTGTGACATATTCTAGGTAGGAGAATAGGACTCTACATATATATTGCACTAGTTGTCCTTGAGGGAACTCCTAGGAAGTGATTCTTATATGTTATGCTCTTATGAAATAAATGTTATGCTTATGTTGGTTCTTCATGCTAATGGTTTATGTTGTTAACTATGAGAATGAATTCTTATAATGGTATGATATGTGAAGTTGGACATTATTCATGATCCTTTGGCTAGTTTGCTTTGTTGAGTGAGGTTATGGGGCTTCAGTTGACCATTGCATTAGTAGACTCGGTGGAGAGTTATGGATAAGGGTCTTTACTTATGTTTTAATGTTAAGGACTCATGAACATGCTTTATAGTTATGGTATAGTGATAGAGTTATATTGGTTATGAATTCTATTACGCCATGAACATGTTGATTTGGCTTAACTTGAGTAGGTTGGCCTTGTATTGGATATGCTTGTATCATAAGAGGTATATGGTTGTTTCCTTATATGTGTTCTTGGATTGTTCATAAGGCTTTTCAAAGTAACTTGGCATGGTTTTATCAAATGTCCCTTTTTAGCATGATTTCTATCTTTTGTGTTCACACATGTTCTCATACTTAGTACAAGTGATATGCTAACCCCATTTCTCACTTTTTCCCGAACATTTAGGTTCCAGTCGTTCAAGGGTATGTGACGACTTTTGAACGAAGGCTTGGAAATCATTCACCATGTGTTGGTATATACTCAAGTCGGATGATGATGCCTTGTTATTACTCTAGCTATGGTTCTTTGTTATAGTCAAAAGATGATCATTTAATTCATGTTGTTTCGAGATATTGTTGTAAGCCCTAAGTAGCATGTCTACATTTGTGTAAGGGCTTATGGACATATGTTTTACTCCGCTTAGATGGTTTAATATGAGACATCCCTTTTAAGACTATATTGTGTATGTTGCCTATATGTGGAATAAAAGTAGAAGACTATGTAATCTTCTTATACGAAGGGTCTATGTGTACTCGATTTAAACATATTATGTGTAAGCGAGAGGTCTAAGTAAACCTCATGAAGTCGTGTAGATGAAAATTTTTAAATTTTCCGCATTTTAACCTATGAATGGAATGATGAATGCTAAGAGGCTAGTCCTAGTCCTATCCAACAACTACGACCCCGGTTAGATCTAGGGGGTACTTCTCGGATGTGACATAACCGCTTTTGATTTAGTCATATCTGCATATTCTTGATGATAAGTTAGAAGAACTTAAATAAAAGCACAACAAAACATTTGCATAAAAATTAGCCAAACCAGTTGGTTAACCGCCGAAATACGTAGGCAGTTTAGATCAAGTTTGTCAACTGAAATAGCTCTAAAATTGCTACCAGATGGTTATAGGAGAGTCACTTTGGCGAATCGCGGTAAGCTTATGTCGACAAGAGGGGAGGTCCCGAAAGTTCAAGTGCTCAAATATTCAGTGTGTACACTGAGGGCAAACCAAAAGAGATGATCGGCGAGTCGCCGAATGCTTTAGGCAACGTCATGATTCTCACCGAAAGTTACAGAATTCTACAACACATTTAGCATTAGATTAAATCTATTATGGACACTTAGGCGATCCACCAAATTATTCAGCGAGCTCGACCGAGCTTGCTAAATGACCTACCACGCTTAATTTTAAACATAACTATTTGAATAAAACCCTGCGACCCCCGAGAACAAAATCAAAGCATTCAATTGTTAAATTAGTCTTAGACCCATAACACACATCATCCCGACATACATAGAATTCTCCTAGATTTATAAGATTTTGCCATTTGACAACAAATGCCGTTAAGCCCGGTGTCACCCTCTATCATTGAACAATATACGTCAATTAGCGCAACCACATGCTACTTAGACTTTACCCAATCATTACAACAACAAAGACCAACCTAATAAAATATCATTTATTTAAAAGCACAAAAATACGGGCATTCTATAATCAAGAAAGTACGGGAATGATTTTTAACTTATTATCGGCATTGATACATCTACTCCTAACATAGAGGATTAACACACTACAATAAGATAAGGTCAATTTTGCATAAGAGAACGTATTTTTCAAAGTAGCCTCAAGGCTCGAGAAAACCAACCTTCTATGCCTAGTGAAGTGCTTTGAAATGCTAGGAGGAAATGTAATCCTAAGTTTGAATACCAATAGCAAAGATAATGAAGATATGTACTAGGTGCAAATTTGAGAAATTTGAAATCAAAGAGAAAATGAAATTTTTTAATCTTTTAATCCATTGTCCTTTAGAATTGTCCAGTTTTTGTCCATTCGGCGACATTAGTCACGATCACCCAACTACTCGGTGTTACACCATGTAGTCGCTGTCCTAGCTGAGTTTTACATAATCCAATGTAAATTAGTCGTGCGTCTAATAGTTTTGTGGTTAAGGATCACCGAACACTTCGACGATTTGCTAAATGAACCAATAGCTTGCTAATCTACAATTGTCGATCACTCTCCACATTTCAAACTACAAAATTAATACATCATTATTTCATTGATAAAGCAAAGCATTTAAGGGTATTGGGTTTCCTCCCATACAACGCCTTAGTTAATGTCGTGGCACGACGTAAGTCAACGTTCAAACCTCATTCTTGGGGTTTACCATAGTACCACGAGATGAACCCCCTTGTTGTTTCAGATTAAGATGAGACGAGATGTGACTTATTTGGGTCTTTAACTTATTTATTGAAACAGAATGGGAAGTGAAGTCTTACTAAGGGTGGACACATCTTCTTTCATGCCTTTTAACATTTTTTCTGACCCATCAACTTTGTTAAGGTTATACGAGAGCATATCCTCAGACATACCACCTTTTAAGTTCTTCGGATTTTTGCATTCATGGTGACGCACATATCTACCCTTCTCCCCGTATTTCCAATTCAGACTCTGGTCCCTCCATTCACTTTCTTGATCCTTCCAACCTTCCCATGTAGGCACAACTTGGTTACCACCATGCCTTGGGTAGTTTTAATTATAGCCACCACCTTGATTGTCTAGAAAATTTACCTCTTCGTTATACAAGGGTAGACACTTCATCTCCTAAGGAGTTGCACATCCACCCCCCATGGGATTGACACCCCGGGAAAAAAACCCCATGACGTTTTTAGATAAATTTCAAGTTGTGTCAAGATTTTTGCCATGTTTTGTCTCTCTCGTTATCTTTTTCAATCTGCTTAGATAACTTAAAAGTGAGAGGAGAGACTTGGTCCTCGCGAGTGTATCACGCCAAGTTGATGGTTGATGCCATTTAAATGTTAGGTTGCCACTATATAAGGCAGTTGCATCAGGCCTCCAGGTGAAAGTTGGTCAGCCGCCCTTTGTTTACAAAGTGCAAACTTTGGTAAATATATTGAAGCAGCACATTATCAAGCAAGCCATGGGTTGTGCATTGAAACACCATCAGTTTGAACGATATCCAAGTCCCTGGAGAGGCTCTCTTTCCAGATGCTTATAGTTGTTACGACCACAGAGTACACCCTAGAAGATATGACATTCCCTTGGATCGAAACATGATGTACTTGACCTCTCGGAGGTCTGGTACAAGACCTTAGACATTATTCTTTGCATACATATATGATAAGTAGTGCGGAATTGAAACTTTTCACATGAAATAGTACTTCAAGATATATTTCATAGTAAACATAAGGAATAAGGCAAAGTCTCAAAGTCGCAATCTTAGAAATAGGAATATCTAGGGACACGGCCCATACAATACGATATAGAAATACTAAGTATATTACAATAATTTCAATACGGAAATATAAACATCATGATGTCCTCTAATCTATTGAGGACATACCAATACTTTCTTGCATTAATACTAATCCAAGCTTCCACTTTGAGACTCGTCCCAAATTCCAACTACAACATTAGAGATAGACAAAATGTATGTAGTTAGTACATTGCATGTACTAAGTATGGCATAATGCATAAAATCATTATAAAAGATCATTTGTATAAAATATGCTCTTTTTGCGTAAAACTTCATAAACCAAATATAAGAGATGACCTGAAGTAAACATAAGCACATATAGTCAGATTCCATATTATAACACCAAGAACACTTCAAAACACATAAACATGAGACCCTCCTACCAAAGGTGATTCTAAGGCTCAGTTTAATGAGTTATGAAGCCACCACCCATAAAATCCCTTGACACAAACCAAAGAGATCCTTTAGACTACCTAAGATAAGATTATTCCCATTTCATTAATTAGACTCCCTACCTTGAATTACTCTAAGTCTCACCTAAGTAAGACGTGAAAAGAACGCCCATACACCCTCTCCAAATAAACCTAAACAATCCTCAAAGCTACTCTTGTTAGATACCTTTTCACAAACATACCTTTACTTAAGTCAGTATATTCATTAGACCATTTAAGAGGCATTCAACAATTAAGGACTTTCACATAATGGTCTTGGAGAATACCTAGCAAACTCAAACACTAATATCTTCAAATCCTGGTAGTGCAATGTCTAGATAGTGTCCCTTTCAAATACATAAACTTCATAGTACTTATCCAACACTAACATGTATCCCACATGATGAGAATAGTAAATAAGCGACATAGAAATTACTAGCCAGGCATGGAATTCGGAGTCAAACCTACTTCGATAAGGGTGTTCGACTTGCCAATGGCAGAACTAGGACAAAACACATGTAGGAACATGGTTAAGAAATATGAAATTATAAAATCTTACAGTAACATTATAGTTATCATTATAGTGACTTCACTATAATTTCAAATGAAACTAACACATCACAATATAGCATCAAGAATATATCAAAACACATAAACATGAGATCTTCCTACCAAAGGTGATTCTAAGGTTCACTTGAGTGAGTTTTGAAGCGACCGCCCATACAATCCCTGCACACACACCAAAGATATCCCTTAGACTACCTAAGATAAGCTTATTCTAATTACACCTAATATTATATAAGATGACATTCTCCTCCCAAAGGTTATCATAAGACTAATTTATATAATTCAAGAAGAGACCGTCCATACACCCTCTCCAAGCTTACCTAAATAATCCTTAAGACTACCTATGTTTAGATCATGTCTACTTTATAAATTTACTTTATCTAGAGTTATTATTAAGACTTCCCTAGGTAAGACATGAAGAGACCATTCCCATGCCCCCTTCACACTTAACTAGTCAATCCTTAAACTATTCTAGGTATGTCATTATTCATTAACATGCTTTCTAATTTAGCTCGCTATCTTCTTTAGTTCACATAAGTGACACTAAACATTTAAGGACAATCAAGTAATGGTCTTGGAGAAGACCTAGGGACTCACTCACTAATATCTTCAAATCCTATTCATGCAATGCCTAGATAACGTCCCATACCACTACCTAAACTTCATATAACTTCTCCAACACTAGTAGGTATCCCATATGATGAGAAAAGGCAATAACAGACATGGACCATGGTTTCTAAGCATGGAATTCGGAGTCAACTCTACTCCAATAAAGGGTATTCTACTTGCCAATTGTAGAACTAGGACACAACCTATGTAGGCACATAGTTAAGGAATATGAAGGGTTTCTTTGATCTCTAATGTAATCTTATTTAGAGAAACTCCCCAAGAATACTCACTCGGTGCTAGACTCTGCTCTTATAGAGTATTTCAATAAAGTAGTACATTAAGAGGTTTCATATCAAGTTCACAACCCAATCACATTACACATTACCAAAGAGGGTCCACTAAGGATACCTACAACGTTCAACAGGATAGCTCAATGAATTTCCTAAGGATGATTTCATGCCTTTCCATCCAACCAACCCTATGTCCACCATTCACACGAGAAGGACACAATTATGGCTTTCAACTTCAAGGATATCATAACCTTCCAACTAGGTTGAAGGTTCAACATGAAGGACCTTCTTAACTATGTTCATGGTCACATGTCAATCACACATACAAGACTAAAAAGATTTAGCATACTAAGTCAAGAAGTCATATTCACATTATAGATGTATAAAGTAAGGGACACAAGTCTACCAAAACAAGACACACACATACTCCACATATGGAATGTCATTCAAGAAGCACATGGGCACAACCTATACCATCTATAGTTCACCTTATTCACTACTATATTATCATCAATCAAAGTTATCACAAGTATCATATAATCTATAGTGAAACATTATACATCAACATCAAGTAACACATAATGACTTCACTGTAGCCTACTAGAGACACATATCATCAACTAGAAGAACTCATGCTTTGACTCCACATAAACACATAAGCCATCAAGACAATCAAAATATTCACATATTCAAGTTATAACATGATAAAGACATAAAACATAAAGTAATGCCGACGAGGCCACATTGTTTCACAATTCATAAAGTAATGCCGACAAGGCCACATTATTGACAAGTATAGCACATAAGCACCGCCACCATAAGTGGACCATACCAAACATAATTATCATCTAAGACTAATACTACACAATATATCAAAAGTTAGGTCAACATACCATTAATCCAACATCAATCCATAGCCAATTCAACCAACTCAATATACCAAGTCTCTTACAAATAGCGATAGTCAACAATTAAATTCAATAATCACAATGTAAAATGAAATCAAGATAATACCACATGATTTTGTCATATTAGGACAGCCTACTTAAGGGTTTTGATTTGAATGGTGAATTGGGGTTTAAAAAAGGTTCAACAATCGCATCTATGTCATGACCCAACAGTACCGCCTAGCATTTAGGGCAACAATTGGGTAGGACAATTTTGTGCATGACCTTTTCATTTGCTATCATTCATCACATAAGACATGAAAAATAGTGCGAAATTAAAACTTTTCACGATATTTAATAATAAACATAAAATATCTTTCATAAATAATAATGAGTGATCTCGTCTTCACAAGCCAACTTAAAGAAAAGACATAAATATCTTAGTGACACGTCACTTTACATTAAATGAAAATACATAATAAGTCTGAATACTAGAAACTAAGAAATAGAACTATGCCCTTGAATATATGAGAACATACATATTCTTGAGAGGGTTCATTCCCAAGCTTTGCCTTCTAGACTTATTCATGCCTTCAACCTATACTTATAGAGTATAGAAAAGTATGGGGTTAGTACAAAACAATGTACTAAGTATGGTATATGCAAAAACATGCAAAAAGGGACGTTTTAGTAAAATAACCTTTCATGCCTAATGAGTAAAACCTTCATGATTTTAGTGTTAAAATAGTATAAGAATCATTATTAGTCACATAAAATAGAACTCTCATAATTTTCGAACAAAAATATAACTTTACAGTAAACTCAAGCACATTACAGTGAACACAGTAACATTACAGTGAACTCATACCAAACACAGCGAACTCATTTCCTTTGAGGTTTCCCTAACCAAGTTATCCTAAGACTCACTAACGTAAGACATGAAGTAGCCGCCCATACACCCACTTCAGTACACACCAAAGTTATCCTTACAAATACCAACCATAGGCTTACCTCGCACGGGAAACAAGTCCACACTCTAGGCTAGACATTGGAAGGACATTCATACAATAAGGACTTCATGTAAGTGCCCTACTCCAATGGGACTTGTAAGTTACACTAATTGCAATGCGAGAGTAGCATCCCATACTACTACTCCCACTTAGTGCTCCTTGAGGATTCCCTTCAATAAATCACACTACATTAGTCATACATAACTTCATTATCTAAAACTTAACTTTAACATGCTTCCTTAACATTAGACCTTAAGTCATCTAACTTCATTTACAACACATGATATCTCATTCATGCACTTCATATAAAACACACCAAGACTCCCCTTTCGGAATGTCTACTTAGTGCAATGGATAAATAGCGTCACATACCTCAACCTACCCTAAGTAGTACATTCATTTAGGAGACTTAGTTCATTCATTCTTTTGTGGGGGATAGATTAACCGACATAGACCATGAGACCTAGAAAGGGAATCTCGATATTAGCCTTTATCGGATGAGGGATCCCCACTTGCCTAGGGTAGGGTCATTCTCTTAGCTTTTACATGGCTTTTACAATAGCTACACCTATGTGGGCGCACAATTAAGGGATAAGGACATTGCTACTAAGAAACTCATTCTCTACTAACGAGGAGTATTCATCTCAAGAGGTACATTGGAAAACAACATCTCAACTCAAGAAGTGTAACCACCCCTTCTTGATATCCTCTTGGTGCTAGGCATAACTCCCCCATGCAGTATCAACATTATATACTATAGGTTAAGGATAATTAGTGGACACCACATCTCAACTCACGAAGGGCATCGATCCTCCGACCTATCTTACAAATCTCTTGGGAGATAGTGAGATTTCTACTAAACACTTCATCTCAACTCACGAAGAGTGTTCACCCCAAAACTCCCCTAAATCACATTTACTAACTTCATTCATTTATTCAAGTGTGACTGTGTGAGTGTACATGTGAGCACACCTTTCACCTAAATCACCATTTCATCAACATTGAATTCTAAACATGCTTAAATCTTCATTCATGATATTTAACACTTATACATGCTTCACATAATCATATAGTTCCTTTAGACATTATCTCTAGCATACTTCACATAACAAGCTTCATAAAACACATCAACAAGAACAACATAATTATCATCGTACTTCACATAATATGCCTTCATGGACTTATTCACAATACACAAGTATATTCTCATTCATATATTCAAGTAAACACCGCCACCAAAGGTGGACCATACCACTCAAGAGCATTTCATAATAAGAGTTCACCAATGAGACCAACTTACCATTCATCCAAGCTTTGAACACCTATTCATAATTTACTCAACAATTTATCATAAAATAGCCCTTAGTGCAATAGCTAAACCATAATATCAACATGAAGAAACCAAGGCGCAAACACTACAAAATCATGGTCCTTTAACCCATTTCTCAAGATAGAATTTAGAATATGCATAAGCATGGGTTCATTAGGGTTTTGATGTTAAAATCACAAACTAATAGTAAAAGCAGCACATTTGAATCATTAAAACATGTTTATATGAAGACCCGTGTTTAGAGTCAATGATAGAAGAAGATATTGTTTGAAAACCCTTGATGAAATCTTTGAAAAATGCTCCTTGAATGGATGAGAGTTCAAGGATGACTACCATACCTCAAAGAGAAGGAAAACCCACTTATTTTTTATGAAGGACACGTCCACCACCAACCATCCAAGTCCTTCCTTGAGTCCAAGATTCTATGGGGTTTTGGGAGAGTCTTTCTTTAGAGAAAGAATTTGAATATCTGAAATGAGGGGTCTTTTCTAGGTCTAGCACTCAAAACAAATTTAATATACCTTAAAAACCCAAAAAATAACATTGTAGGTTCATAAAAGACTTGGGGTTAATTTACAAAACACCCAAAGTCAAGGCAGCAGCGTCCAACAGCTTTTGCAGGACAACCATCGACGGACCAAAGCAATGGGGCATCGACTGAACGACGACCCGTGATACTGGGCATCATTTAGGTTTGCAGTTGGAAACATGAAGCGTTGAACTCCACGACTAAGTCCCAACCTACGCCTCTAGACGACGGGGCGTCGACTGTCTCCGTTGTCTGAGGCTAGTTTTTGGCAGTCTTGGCAGATTCTGCCTTGGTGTTTGTGTGTTCTTCTAGGGACCCTCGTGGGTCGGAAGTGGAGTCTTACACGGAGTTAAACAACTATACATAGTCGTATATGTCTTAGGAACATCCCACATCAATTTCAATAAAAAAGGACACGTAAAACTTACTAAAACAGATGAGGACACACAAGCACTTTCTAAGACACACCTTCCAAACGTCCTGGACATTTTCAGACGTTTGACCTCCAAACCTTACCAAATTTCGTAGACTGCCTAAGAACATCATTATAAATCTTTTTAAAATAGAAGTAACTCCTGAAACATTTATGAAGCTCTAGTTCACCTTAGTTTGTTTTAGGGTATTACAGTCTCCCTCACTGGGAACAACATTCGTCCTCGAATGACACTAAGCTCTTTTAAGAACATTAATAACTTACTAAAAGCATATAACACACCAAATAAAGGATAAAAATTCATATTCAATGCACCAAACTTACAAGGAACACCAAATACACATTGACAAGAATTTGCTATGCAACACAGACAACTTTTTGGAATTAACTTCTACACTTCAAAACACATTCTTATTCTTCATTTATGGAGGAAATACCTTCTCCAACATCAAAAATTCTCATAAACATCATTTTTAAACACATTGAAATATTTTTTCATGATAATACAATTTTTCTCAAACCTTGAAATTTTTCATTGAGCATTACTCTCACACTGTGAAACATGCATGAAATTTCAACAAATTCCCTTTTAAGCAATTTATCAATAAAGCATGAATTTAATAAATACAAAACCATATAAACTCATCTTATAACACAAAAAAAACAACCATAAAGGGTTAAGGCTTACCGGGACTATCAAATCCAGATTAGTTCTCTCTCCTAGCCCCCGTCCCATACAAAGGGTTCTTCTTTGGAGCATTAGGATCTAGACCGCCTTGAGGATCTTGATTGACCTCTTTCCCTTTTGCCTTGCTGTTAGGTCAGTCCCTCATCTTGTGATTCTTACTAGAACATGCAAAACAACCATCCGTTTTTGCAAGACACTTACTCAAATGGTGCTTCCCACAAGTAGCACACCTAGGCCACTCAAAAGTATGGCCACCTCCTTGGGAATTATGGTTGGAAACTCTATCCTTGTTCCCCATGGAAGAGTCTTGGTGATAGAACCTCTTCTTAGGTTTTGGTTGACCAAATTTATAAAACCTAGGCCTCTTCCCCTCTTGTCTAATCTCCCTAATTTGAACTCCTCAATTTGTTGTGAATACACCATGAGTCTAGATATATCCATGTCATTGAGGAGAATTGACTTATGACATTCCTTTTCCACCAAGCTAGACACTCCCATCACAAATTTGTTCATCCTAGCTCTAGGGTTGGCTACCATGGTCGGGGCATACTTAGAGAGTTGGGTGAATTTGAGAGAGTACTCTATTACACTTATTGCCCCTTGATGAATATTCATGAATGTAACGACCCGTATTCTTGAATCCGAATCGCCATCGGCGTCGTTAACCTCTCAGAGGTCGCATACAAGCCTCTTACGTAGATTCATCAAAATCATACAGTTTAATTTGTGGAAAATTTAAAACTTTTTAATACTTAGCGAAGTATACATAGACTTCATATAGTTTTGTATAAGAGTGATATTATACTAGCTCAAACTTTACAACCATCTTTAAATAGATTAAACAATGAAATAATTGACCGTAACAATATTAATAATAATTCACCAATTGGTCTTATTACAATGCTTTGAAATAAATACTTGAAAAGAAACACTAGGGACAGTAGTCTGTAGCTAAATCTAATGAACTAAGCTAGAATAATAAAACGTAGCATCCTCGAACTCAAGAGGACCTACCAAAGTCTGGAGATCGCTTTTCCAAACTGCTTCGACGGACTTCAACCTTCTTGAGAACATGTGTTTATTAAAATAGTAAAAATATATGGGGTTAGTACGCCACATGTACAAAGTATGGGTGTATGCACATAACACATAAGGGACGATGCACGAACAAGGAAAGATCTTCCCTAAACAAAGTGTCAATGTTACTCTAATAACGTTACAGTTCACTTAAAACGTTAAATTTTCTTTATGACGTAAATATGACACATTCTCATGAAATTAAGGCACACAACTCATTTTATATCTGAACATAAGACCTTGGAATCATGAACGTAATTTTAGAACAACTTAAACACACGTTTATATTTTTGCTCACTAGGGCGAGAGTCACCTTTACTATACTCAGTTTATTTTTCAATTTATTCCATCTTCTTGTTATGTAGTTCAATGATCTCCTTTGATCTTATGTTTCGCTTACAAGTGCAATGATTCATTGTAGTCCCATACCTACAATGAATCGAGTAAGCAATTCACAAGACTAAGGACACCATTGGCTACCTACCTATGAGTTAGATTTTTCATTCTTCTTCTTGTTGGGTAACTTACATTAATAAGACAATCTTTATTGGCTATGCCCCCTTATTTGATTATTTCATAATATAAAGTTCTTGGTACATAATTTCCGCTCCATTATTGTCTACCCCCAACTTGTTATGTCTATCAAACACTAATGGTTAATGTTTATTAAGATCTTACTTTAATTAGTTCACTATGAACATATGATTCTACTCCCTTGCTCGATCGTTCACTTTGAACTAGCTTCATTTTCTTTCTTGCTCTCTTAAAGAATTCTTTTAGCCTTGACGAAAGTATATCATGCGAGCTACATAAAATCCAGTGTCTTCCCCACACCGAAAAGGGGTGATTCTCAAATCAAAGTAAACCAGGATCTGTGTCTTCCCCACACCGAAAAGGGGGATTCAACGACTAAGGTGAATCGGTCGATGTTTTCCCCACATCGTAAATGGAATTCAACACAAAAGTGAACCGAATACTTGTACTGAGTTATAACCGACATAGATCATGTTAGCTATACATTAAATCTGGTGTCTCCCCCACACCGAAAAGAGGTGGAATCACCGACCAAGATGATTACCTAACTTGCTAGTGTGTTTAGTGGGTGGCCTACACTAGCTAGGTGCCCCTATGTTGGAGACATAGTTCTAATACTTGGAGATGTGCTGAGACCCTGGCGATCTCGTCTCATGAGACTTACAAGCACTTACCACCCGCTCCTAGCTAGTTTATCGGTGCTAAGCTCAGATCTTATGTTCTTATCTTTTAGAGTTGACTCGTTACATTATGGAAGCTTGCTTCTAGTTATGAGGTTTACTTACTCTATGGATGACTGGTCATCCCTATCTTTACTTGATGATTATGATCTTGAAACTTTACTTTATCATCATGGTGAGAGTGAGACTTGTCTCACGGACTCTAGCACCCTCTTATGTGAGTATTGTTGACGTAATGATTAAGTGTTCTTGAGACTCGTCTCACATATTTCTAATACTCTTTATTAGGTGAATCTTATGACTTAACTCTTAGTTATCTCTTACTCACCTTAACTTGTTCACGTCACTTACTAACCTTCTATCATTCTTTATGACTGTTATCGATTCTTTGTAAGATTTATGGCGTTACAAGTTGTGTGGATAGGGTATGTTGGGACTTGTCCCATTGATTGGCATACCCTATGTTATGAGCTTATTGAATTGAGATTAGAATCACTTTTTGGAGTAATACATTTAGATATTTTGTTGGCATCATTCAGAATTTCGCTAGTTACTTGACATAACATTATTACAAACTAATTCAACCAATTCATGAATACATTAAAGTAATTTAACATGTAACACAAGATGACTTTTCACATATGATAAACATATCAACAATCCAACGAATACTCATAACAATTCACATTCTCGAAACACAATTAGGCATTATAACAATTAACGTTTATGTAAATAACACCCTAGCATGCGGATCTAATCACATATAAATCACTTAAACACACATACAAAATCAGTATACACCACATACAACCAGCAATGCAACGAGAATAGTGCTACTATACTACAAGAATCGGAAATCGGGAGAACTAGGGAGATGAACATCCGATTCGATGGTGCAAGCCTAGTTTCGATATTCTTGAAGTAAAAACATTTGAAAAGCCTCTTGAAGAAATGATTCCATGATAGAAAACCCATACCTTGCAGTAGAACTAAATCTGCGAAGATCACTACGAACTTTGCATGAAAGAAACTTGAAGAACTCTTGCTAACGTTCTAGAGTTTAACTTGCCACTTCTCTTGTTCTCACGTTTTTCTCTTGATTTAGTTGTAATATTTTCTTGGAGTGAATAACGTGTCTAAGGCTTTATAAACTGAACGTTAACTAATTCTACTTGGAATATATACCCTAATTAAGGTAGACCAATTAGCTAATTACATAAACGCCACTCCTAGATTGACTAAGATTTGAAGATTCTTGACTTGAACGTTTTTGGTATCTTTCCTAGTAGTTTCGGTTTTGTCCTATTATTTTAATTAATTAAGATGCTAAATTAATTAATTAAATAGTCTAGGGTAATTACCAAAGTACCCCTAGGTGGTTAGGACCATAACAAACTCTTTGGACCATCCTAGTTTAGGTACTAGGTTGTCATTTTCTGGTCTTAACCGAATCTGGAAATTCCCTTTGTATTTTCGGTTTTAGCCTTTAAATTTAATTAATTAAGTCACCTAGGGTAATTACTAAAGTTCCCCTAAGTAGTTAGCACAATAACCAACTCTTTGGACAATCCTAGGTTAGGTACTAGGTTGTCCCTAAGTTAGTTAGATTAAGTGTGTGTCACCCGACAAGGTCTAGGTTTTCGGGTGGCTTAGCTGTCCATACTAGGTCGGTATAGGGGTGGTTGGGTAGTTAATTTAGTTGGTTAGGGCCTAGGATTTGTTAGACGGGCTGGTCCCACGCGGTTGGACCCGCACGAGCATGGTCCTCCAAACCGCCCTAACCGAATTGGTTAGGGTGGTCCCCTCGGTCGTCCCTTGCCCATGTGCAATCCCATGCTTCTTGCATTTTCCTAACTGACTATTGGGAAGATTCTTTTGGAATATTTACTTATTGTCCCAAGGATCCTCACTATCTCTTTGGACACTGCTTACTCCACATGATCATTTTTAATGGTTATGTGCTATGGTACTAGGCTTGACACTTGGATGCCTAGTATCTAATGTGCCAGTTGGTATATATGGTTAAAGAATATTTTTCTTAGCTTAGGGTCTTCATTGCAAGTACAATTTCTAATAAGCTTGGAGCATGATTCGATTACTTGGATAATATTATAGAAATTGGCTAACACCCCTTAGCCAATTTTCTACATTATGCCCAATATTGAAAATATTGGGCATCGGGGTGCCTATGTACCCCCAATGCGCATTCTTAAAGACCTATTGGGATCTTCTATAGACATGTAATTTTCCGGAATGTTACATTATCCCTCCCTTAGGAACATTCATCCCCGAATGACACTACTTATCGATTGAAACAAGAGAGGGAATTTTTCGGAAATCACTTTAGTATACTAAAACTTTATGTTCGTGAATGTGTGATTCACAACTTACTCTTAGTGATGCACATACTCTAAGCTTATCTGAAACTTCTTATTTAAGATCGAGGAACTTACTTCTCAATTCTACTTTAACTTAATACACATCACACTCATGCAACACATAACGACGTAATAAGTCATACAAAAACAGCAACATGAAAGTAAGCATGAACTCATATTAACTCATATAGTGCAAGTATAAAACACACAGTTATGGACTTAGAAAACAAAAAACCGCCTAATGCACTAAGATTTAGAGTTGTGATTTCGAAATCGGACTTAAAGAACGCTTATCTAACTTGTGAGGGTCACAGAATTCCCTATTGGCTTCGGCCTCTTATGTTGTTCTCTCTTGGAGTTTAACTAGGACGGATTCAATAATACATGACTAGGAGGAGGAAAGACAAACAAGTTACCAGTAACCACATCTTCGGGCTCCTCTTGCTCCTCTCTTCTCTTCAACGCATAGAATCGGTTCCTCTTAGGAGGTTCGGTTGTTGCATTGGGATTAGGCCGAGGCTGATTATTTGCCTTTTGGCCTGATTCCTCACGTTTGGGCAGTCCCTATCTACGTGCCCACTCTTACCGCACCCATAGCATCCATTAACCCTACCATGCACTCACCTACATGCGCAGAGCCACACTTACCACACGCCCTTCGGTCAGGTTGGTCATTCCTATCATTGCCCTCCTTGTCATTAGTGTTCTTAAAAGGAGTAGGATTACTTGAGTGCTTGTGCCCCTTCTTGAACTTGGGCCTTCCCGAACTCCAAACGAACTATTACCATTGCTCGAACCAAAATGTTCTGAGGGACGCTTCTTCTTACTTTCTCAGCTTCTCTTTCTACGATGGCTTTCCTCAACTTGTTGTGCATGTATCATCAACCTACCAAGGTCCATGTTATCGTGCAACATCGTTGCCCGACACTCCTCTTCCAAATCCTCCGACACACTAGTCACAAACCTGCTTATCTCATCCCTACTATTCGCCACAAGAGAAGAAGCATATTTCGAAAGCTTAACAAACATCAAAGAGTATTCCGTACCGACATTCCTCCTTGTCGTAAGTTGATGAATTCTTTGACTTTATATTCTCTCTGTTATTTGGGAAATAATCTCTCGAAGAATGCAGTTTTGAGAACGTCCCAAGTGACGGGGACATCCCTAGGTGTTCGACCATCTCCCCACATCCTGTGCCGCACTTGAGCCACATCTTTGAGTTGATAAGAAGTCAACTCAGCCTTTTCTTCTTCATTCACCCCCATAGCACACATAATCTTATAAACCTCATCCACAAACTCTTGAGGATCCTCATTAGTTTTGGACCCATAGTAGACTGGAGGATTTATCCTAGTAAAATCCCTCAACCTACTAGCGATAGTGCTAACCTGTGGATTTTCTATTGGGACAACTTCTCTATTGGCTTGAGTCGTGATGGCTTGTGCCTGCACAGTGATGGCTTGGGCCATCTGAAGCAGTGCCGCCCTAACATCTTCATCTGTCATTCTAACTACGTTGGCGGGCACTTGAGCTTCAACGTCTGGGGCTTGAGGAGGATCTTGATTACCTCCAACAACTACTTCTTCAACCCTTCTATTCGCGTTTCTTCTTGTGTTCATTGTCTACATGTACACAAAAAGGGGGTTAGATACTTAGAATGACACAAAATGTCAAATCTCTATATGGCACGATAAAGAGTGGAAGAAGGGAAGGTTCCTAACATCACACAATCTCAAATCATGATTGTGGCGAGCTTCACAATCATAAGTTAGAAACTACGCAACGTGGTTGTGTTGAGCTTTAGATTCTAGGTAATTTAACCTCATGCTCTGATACCATATTTGTAATGACCCGGATTCTTGAATCTGAATCGCCACCGGCATCGTTAACCTCTCAGAGGTCGCAGACAAGCCTCTTACTTAGATTCATCACAATCATACAGTTAAATTTGTGGAAAATTTAAAACTTTTTAATACTTAGCAAAGTATAAATAGACTTCATATAGTTTTTTTATAAGAATGATATTATACTAGCTCAAACTTTACAACCATCTATCAATAGATTAAACAATGATATAATTAACCATAATAATAATAATAATTCGCCAATTGGCCTTATTACAACGCTCTGAAATAAATACATATAAAGAAACACTAGGGACAGTAGTCACTAGCTAAATCTAATGAACTAAGCTAGAATAATAAAACGTAGCATCCTCGAACTCAAGAGGACCTACCAAAGTCTGGAGATCGCTTTTCCAAACTGCTTCGACGGACTTCAACCTTCTTGAGAACCCGTGTCTATAAAAATAGTAAAAATATATGGGGTTAGTACGCACATGTACTATGTATGGGTGTATGCACATAACACATAAGGGACGATGCATGAACAAGGAAAGCTCTTTCCTAAACAAAGTGTCAATGTTACTATAATCACGTTACAGTTCACTTAAAATTTTAACTTGGCTTTATGATGTAAATATGACACATTCTCATGCAATTAAGGCACACAACTCGTTTTCTATATGAACATAAGACTTGGAATCATGAAAATAATTTTAGAACGACTTAAACACACGTTTATATTTTTGCTCACTAGGACGAGAGTCACCTTTACTATACTTAGTTTATTTTTCAATTTCTTCCATCTTTTTGTTGTGTAGTTCAATGATCTCCTTTGATCTTATGTTTCGCTTACAATTGCAATGATTCATTGTAGTCCCATACCTACAATGAATCGAGTAAGCAATTCACAAGACTAAGGACACGATTGGCTACCTATCTATGAGTTAGATTTTTCATTCTTCTTCTTGTTGGGTAACTTACATTAATAAGCCAATCTTTATTGGCTATGCCCCCATATTTGATTATTACATTATATAAAGTTCTTGGGACATTATTTACGATCCATTATTGTCTACCCCCAACTTGTTATGTCTATCAAACACTAATGGTTAATGTTTATTAAGCTCTTACTTTAATTAGTTCACTATGAACCTACGATTCTACTCCCTTGATCGATCGTTCACTTTGAACTTGCTTCTTATTCTTTCTTGCTCTCTTAAAGAATTCTTTTAGCCTTGACGGAAGTAGATCATGCGAGCTACATGAAATCCAGTGTCTTCCCACACCGAAAAGGGGTGATTCTCCAATTAAAGTAAACCACGCTTTGTGTCTTCCCCACACTGAAAAGGGGGATTCACCGGCTAAGGTGAATCGGTCGATGTTTTCCCCACATCGTAAAGGGGGATTCACGGCAAAAGTGAACCGAATACTTGTACTGATCTATAACCGACATAAATCATGTTGCATAGACTTGTAATAAGGTGTCTCCCCCACACCGAAAAGAGGTGGAATCACCGGCCAAGATGATTACCTAACTTGCTAGCGTGTTTAGTGGGTGGCCTCCACTAGCTAGGTGCCCCTATGTTGGAGACATAGTTCTAATACTAGGAGACGTGCTGAGACCCTGGCGCTCTCGTCTCATGAGACTTACAAGCGCTTACCACCCGCTCCTACCTAGTTTATCGTTGCTAAGCTCATATTTTATGTTCTTATCTTTTAGAGTTGACTCATTACATTATGGAAGCTTGCTTCTAGTTATGAGGTTTACTTACTCTATGGATGACTGGTCATCCCTATCTTTACTTGATGATTATGATCTTGACACTTTACTTTATCATCATGGTGCGAGTGACACTTGTCTCACGGACTCTAGCACCCTCTTATGTGAGTATTATTGACGTAATGATTAAGTGTTCTTGAGATTCGTCTCACTTCTTTCTAACACGAGATATTAGGTCAATCTTATAACTTAACTCTTAGTTATCTCTTCACTCACCTTAACTTGTTCACATCACTTACTAACCTTCTATCATTCTATATGATTGTTATCGATTCTTTGTAAGATTTATGACGTTACAAGTTGTGTGGATAGGGTATGTTGGGACTTGTCCAATTGTTTGGCATACCCTATGTTATGAGCTTATTGAATTGAGATTAGAATAACTTTTTGGAGTAATACATTTAGATATAGATTCGTTACCCAATTTGTTGGCATCATTAAGAATTTCGCTAGTTAATTGACATAACATTATTACTAACTAATTCAACCAATTCATGAATACATTAAAGTAATTTAACATGTTAGACAAGCTGACTTTTCACATATGATAAACATATCATCAATCCAACGAATACTCATAACAATTCACATTCTCGAAACACAATGAGGCATTATAACAATTAACGTTTATGTAAATAACACCCTAGCATGCGGATCTAATCACGTATATTTCACTTGACATATATATAACTTAAACACATATAAAAAATAAGTATACACCACATACAACCAACAATTCAGCGAGAATAGTGCTACTATACTACAAGAATCAGAAATCGGGAGAACTAGGGAGATGAACATCCGATTCGATGGTGCAACCCTAGTTTCGATATTCTTGAAGTAAAAACGTTTGAAAAGACTATTGAAGAAAGGATTCCATGAGATAAAAGCCATACCTTTCTCTAGAATTATATCTACGAAGATCACTACGAACTTTGCACGAAAGAACCTTGAAAAACTCTTGCTAACGTTCTAGGGTTTAACTTGCGACTTCTTTTGTTCTCACGTTTTTCCCTTGATTTAGTTGTAACGTTTTATTGGAGTGAATAACATGTCTAAGGATTTATAAACTGAATGTTAACTAATTCTACTTGGACTATATAACCTAATTAAGGTAGATCAATTATCTAATTACATAAACGCCCCTCCTAGATTGACTAGGATTTGAAGATTCTTGACTTGAAGTTTTTTTGTATCTTTCCTAGTAGTTTAGGTTTTGTCCTATTATTTTAATTAACTATGTTTATAAATTAATTAATTAAATAGTCTAGGGTAATTATCAAAGTACCCCTAGGTCGTTAGGACCATAACAAACTCTTTGGACCATCCTAGTTTAGGTAGTAGGTTCTCTTTTTCTTGTCTTAACCGAATCTGGAGATTCCCTTTGTATTTTTGGTTTTAGCCTTTTAATTTAATTAATTAATTTGTTAAATTAAATAATAAGTCACCCAGGGTAATTACTAAAGTTCCCCCAAGTGGTTAGGACAATAACCAACTCTTTGGACAATCCTTGGTTAGGTACTAGGTTGTCCCTAAGTTAGTTAGATTAAGTGTGTGTCACCCGACAAGGTCCTAGGTTGTCGGGTGGCTTAGCTGTCCGTACTAGGTTGGTCTAGGGGTGGTTGGGTAGTTAAGTTAGTTGGTTAGGGACTAGGGTTGGTTAGAGGGGCTGGTCCCAGGTTGTTGGACCCACACGCGCATGGTCTCCCCAACCGCCCTAACTGAATTGGTTAGGGTTGTCCCCTCGGCCGTCCCTTGCCCATGTGCAATCCCATGCTTCTTGCATTTTCCTAACTAACTATTGGGAATATTCTTTTGGAATATTTACTTATTGTCCCAAGGATCCTCACTATGTCCTTGGGCACTTCTTACTCCACATGATCATTTTAAATGGTTATGTGCTATGGTACTAGGCTTGACACTTGGATGCCTAGTACCTAATGTTCCAGTTGGTATATATGGTTAAAGAATATTTTTCTTAGCTCAGGGTCTTCATTGCAGGTACAATTTCTAATAAGCTTGGAGCATGATTCGATTACTTGGATAATATTATAGAAATTGGCTAACACCACTTAGCCAATTTTCTATATTATGCCCAATATTGAAAAAATTGGGCATCGGAGTGCCTATGTACCCCCAATGCGTATTCTTAAAGACCTATTGGGCTCTTCTATAGACATGTAATTTTTCGGAATGTTACAATGAATTCAACCATCTTCTTCTCCCTCCACTCTAAGGGAAAGAACCTATCTAGAAAAAGACTATTTGAACACTTCCCAATCTACCGGACCATCCCTTAAGGGTCTCTCATCCCTCCACTGCACCAACCACAATTGAGCAACATCTTTGAGTTGGTAAGCGGCTAGCTCCACTCTCTCCTTAGGGGTCACACCCATAGCAGCCACCACCTTGAATATGACTATCTACGAAGCTTTGTGGATCTTAATCCACCTTAGTTCCATGAACTGTAGGAGGTTTCATCCTCATGAAATCCTGAATTCTAGAAGCGGGAGTACTCACATTAGGTTGAGGTCTATCTCCTTAGTTAACTTTGGCAACCAAATTGTTAGTGACGACTTGAGCTTGAGCCATAATGAGTTGGGTAAAATTCATTAGGGCAACCCTCTACTCTGCATTAGTTATATCCCCTTCAACAAAGTGAGCTTTAGGATCTTGAGGCATAGGGGGCATTTGAGGTCCTTGGGGTCCTTGAGGTTCCGACGGGGGGATCGCCTCATTCACATTATCAAGGCCATCTATAGGAACTTGGTCAACACAGGGAGGGATCGTCTCATTAGCTACACCTTCCTCCTCCCTTCTAGAGGTTGCTCTCCTTGTATTCATGTCCTATAAACACAAATAGAATAGGTTCAGAATGACATCTTATAGAACTCAACTCTATGGAATGACATTAGAATAATGAAGAAAGTGAAACTTCTATCATCTTATAGCCTCTCTGTCATGGATGTGTCGCGACTCACACTGTTGAACAAGACATTACTAGACGTGGCTTGTGAGACTTTAGACCCTAAACTATTTATCATAAACTGATACTCTGATACCAAGTTGGTCACGAACCGAAGGTACCCCCTAGCATTTAGGGCAACCCTTAGGTCGGACAATTGCGTACTTTACCTTTTGGAGGTCTTGTACTATCCATTTGCTATCATTGATCACATAAGACATGAAAATAGTGCAGAATTAAACTTTTCATGACATTTAATAATAATAATAAAATATCTCTCATAAATACTAAAGAGTGATCTCGTCTTCCTAAGCCAACTTAATGACACGACATAAATATCTTAGGGACACGACCATTTACATTAAATTAAAAAACATAATAAGTCTTAATGATAGAAACTAAGAATTAGAACTATGCCCTCGAATATATTAGGACATTAGGTTGAGGTCTATCTCCTTGGATAAATTGGGCAACTAAATGGTTAGTGAATACTTGAGCTTGAGACATCATGAGTTGGGTAAAATTCATTAGGGCAACCCTCAACTCCGCATTAGTCATATCCCCTTCAACAAAGTGAGCTTGAGGAGCTTGAGGCATAGGGAGCATTTGAGGTCCTCCTTGAGGTTCCGATTGTATTCATGTCCTATAAAGACAACGAGAAAAGGTTCAGAATAACATCTTATAGAACTCAACTCTGTGGAATGACATTAGAATAATGAAGAAAGTGAAATTCTATCATCTTATAGCCTCTCTGTCGTGGATGTGTCGCGACTAACACTTTTGAACAAGACTTTACTAGAGGTGGCTTGTGAGACTTTAGACCCTAAACTATTTACCATAAACTTATACTCAGATACCAAGTTGGTCACGAACCGAAAGTACCCCCTAGCATTTAGGGCAACCCTTAGGTCGGACAATTGCGTATTTTACCTTTTGAAGGTCTTGTACTATCCATTTGCTATCATTGATCACATAAGACATGAAAGTAGTGCAGAATTAAAACTTTTCATGACATTTAATAATAATAATAAAATATCTCTCATAAATATTCAAGATTGATCTCCTCTTTCTAAGCCAACATAAAGACACGACATAAATATCTTAGGAACACGACCATTTACATTAAATTAAAAAACATAATAAGTCTTAATGATAGAAACTGATAAATAGAACTGTGCCCTCGAATATATTATGACATTAGGTTGAGGTCTATCTCCTTGGTTAAATTGGACAACCAAACAGTTAGTGACGACTTGAGCTTGAGCCATCACGAGTTGGGTAAAATTCATTAGGGCAACCCTCAACTCCGCATTAGTAATATCCCCTTCAACAGAGTGAGCTTGAGGAGCTTGAGGCATAGGGGGAATTTGAGGTCCTTGGGGTCCTTGAGGTTCTGACGGGGGATCGCCTCATTCACATTCTCTAGGCCATCTATAGGTACTTGGTCAATACGGGGAAGGATCGTCTCATTAGCTACACCTTCCTCCTCCCTTCTAGCGGTTGCTCTCCTAATATTCATGTCCTATAAACACAAAGAAAATAGGTTCAGAATGACATCTTATAGAACTCAACTCTATGGAATGACATTAGAATAATGAAGAATGTGAAACTTCTATCATCTTATAGCCTCTCTGTCATGGATGTGTCGCGACTCACACTGTTGAACAAGGCTTTAGTAGACGTGGCTTGTGAGACTTTATACCCTAAACTATTTCCCATAAACTTATACTCTGATACCAAGTTTGTCATGATCGAAAGTACCCCCTAGTATTTAGGGCAACCCTTAGGTCGGACAATTGCGTACTTTACCTTTTGGAGGTCTTGTACTATCCATTTGCTATCATTGATCACATAAGACATGAAAGTAGTGCAGAATTAAACTTTTCATGAAATTTAATAATAATAATAAAATATCTCTCATAAATACTAAAGAGTGATCTCGTCTTTCTACGCCAACTTAATGACACGACATAAATATCTTACGGACACGACCATTTAGATTAAATTAAAAAACATAATAAGTCTTAATGATAGAAACTAAGAAATAGAACTATGCCCTAAAATATATTAGGACATTAGGTTGAGGTCTATCTCCTTGGTTAAATTGGGAAACCAAATGGTTAGTGACGACTTGAGCTTGAGCCATCATGAGTTTGGTAAAATTCATTAGGGCAACCCTCAACTCCGCATTAGTCATATCCCCTTCAACAAAGTGAGCTTGAGGAGCTTGAGGCATAGGGGGCATTTGAGGTCCTTGAGGTTCCCACAGGGGGATTGCCTCATTCGCATTCTCTAGGCCATGTATAGGGACTTGGTCAACACGGGGAGGGATCATCTCATTAGCTACACCTTCCTCCTCCCTTCTAGCGGTTGCTCTCCTCGTATTCATTTCCTATAAACACAAACAGAATAAGTTCAGAATGACATATTATAGAACTCAGCTCTATGGAATGACATTACAATAATGAAGAAAGTGAAACTTCTATCATCTTATAGCCTATCTGTCATGGATGTGTCGCGACTCACACTGTTGAACAAGACTTTACTAGACGTGGCTTGTCAGACTTTAGACCCTAAACTATTTCCCATAAATTTATACTCCGATACCACGTTTGTCACGAACCGAAAGTACCTCCTAGCATTTAGGGCAACCCTTAGGTCAGACAATTGCGTACTTTACCTTTCGGAGGTCTTGTACTATCCAATTGCTATCATTGATCACATAATACATGAAAGTAGTGCAGAATTAAAAAATTTCATGACATTTAATAATAATAATAAAATATCTATCATAAATACTAAAGAGTGATCTCGTCTACCTAATTCAACTTAAAGAAACGACATAAATATCTTAGGGACACGACCATTTACATTAAATGAAAAAATATAATAAGTCTTAATGATAGAAACTAAGAAATAGAACTATGCCCTCTAATATATTAGGACATTAGGTTGAGGTCTATCTCCTTGGTTAAATTGGGCAACCAAATGGTTAGTTTCGACTTGAGCTTGAGCTATCATGAGTTGGGTAAAATTCATTAGGGCAACCCTCAACTCCGCATTAGTCATATCCCCTTCAACAAAGTGAGCTTGAGGAGCTTGAGGCATAGGGGGAATTTGAGGTCCTTGGGGTCCTTGAGGTTCCGACGTGGGGATCGCCTCATTCACATTCTCTAGGCCATCTATAGGAACTTGGTCAACACGGGGAGGGATCGTCTCATTAAATACACCTTCCTCCTCCCTTCTAGCGGTTGCTCTCCTCGTATTCATGTCCTATAAACAAAGAGATAATAGGTTCAGAATGACAACTTATAGAACTCAACTCTATGGAATGACATTAGAATAATGAAGAAAGTGAAACTTCTATCATCTTATAGACTCTCTGTCATGAATGTGTCGCGACTCACACTGTTGAACAAGACTTTACTAGACGTGGCTTGTGAGACTTTAGACTCTAAAATATTTCCCATAAACTTATATTATGATACCAGATTTGTCACGAACCGAAAGTACCCTCTAGCATTTAGGGCAACCCTTAGGTCAGACAAATGCGTACTTTACCTTTCTGAGGTCTTGTACAATCCATTTGCTATCATTGATCACATAAGACATGAAAGTAGTACAGAATTAAAACATTTCATGACATTTAATAATAATAATAAAATATCTCTCATAAATACTAAAGAGTGATCTCGTCTACCTAATCCAACTTAAAGAAACGACATAAATATCTTAGGGACACGACCATTTACATTAAAGAAAAAACATAATAAGTCTTAATGATAGAAACTAAGAAATAGAACTAAGCCCTCGAACATATTAGGACATTAGGTGGAGGTCTATATCCTTTGTTAAATTGGGCAACCAAATGGTTATTGACGACTTGAGCTTGAGCCATCATGAGTTGGGTAAAATTCATTAGGGCAACCCTCAACTCCGCATTAGTCATATCCCCTTCAACAAACTGAGCTTGTGTTGCTTGAGGCATAGGGTGCATTTGAGGTCCTTGGGGTCCTTGAGGTTCCGACGGGGGGATCGCCTCATTCAAATTCTCTAGTCCATCTATAGGGACTTGGTCAACATGGGGAGGGATCATCTCATTAAATACACCTTCCTCCTCCCTTCTAGCGGTTGCTCTCCTCGTATTCATGTCCTATAAACACAAAGAGAATAGGTTCAGAATGACATCTTATAGAACTCAACTCTATGGAATGACATTAGAGTAATGAAGAATGTGAAACTTATATCATCTTATAGCCTCTCTGTCATGGATGTGTCGCGACTCAAACTGTTGAACAAGGCTTTACTAGACGTCGCTTGTGAGACTTTAGACCCTTAACTATTTCCCATAAACTTATACTCTGATACCAAGTTTGCCATGACCGAAAGTACCCCCTAGTATTTAGGGCAACCCTTAGGTCGTACAATTGCGTACTTTACCTTTTGGAGGTCTTGTACTATCCATTTGCTATCATTGATCACATAAGACATGAAAGTAGTGCAGAATTAAACTTTTCATGACATTTAATAATAATAATAAAATATCTCTCATAAATATTAAAGAGTGATCTCGTCTTTCTAAGCCAACTTAATGACAAGACATAAATATCTTACGGACACGACCATTTACATTAAATTAAAAAAACATAATAAGTCTTAATGATAGAAACTAAGAAATAGAACTATGCCCTCGAATATATTAGGACATTAGGTTGAGGTCTATCTCCTTGGTTAAATTGGGCAACAAAATGGTTAGTGACGACTTGACATTGAGCCATCATGAGTTTGATAAAATTCATTAGGGCAACCCTCAACTCCGCATTAGTCATATCCCCTTCAACAAAGTGAGCTTGAGGAGCTTGAGGCACAGGGGGCATTTGAGGTCCTTGGTGTCCTTGAGGTTCCAACAGGGGGATCGCCTCATTCACATTCTCTTGTCCATCTATAGGGACTTGGTCAACACGGGGAGGGATCGTCTCATTAGCTACACCGTCCTCCTCCCTTCTAGCGGTTGCTCTCCTTGTATTCATGTCCTATAAACACAAAGATAATAGGTTCATAATGACATCTTATAGAACTCAACTCTATGGAATGACATTAGAATAATGAAGAAAGTGAAACTTCTATCATCATATAGCCTCTCTGTCATGCATGTGTCGCGACTCACACTGTCGAACAAGACTTTACTAGGCGTGGCTTGTGAGACTTTAGACCTAAACTATTTTCCATAAACTTTACTCTGATACCAAGTTGGTCACAAACCGAAAGTACTCCCTAGCATTTAGGACAACCCTTAGGTCGAACAATTGTAAACTTTACCTTTCGGAGGTCGTGTACTATCATTTGCTATCATTGATCACATAAGACATGAAAGTAGTGCAGAATTAAAAAATTTCAGGACATTTAATAATAATAATAAAATATCTCTCATACATACTAAAGAGTGATCTCGTCTTCCTAAGCCAACTTAAAGACACGACATAAGTATCTTTGGGACACGACCATTTACATTAAATTAAAAAACATAATAAGTCTTAATGATAGAAACTAAGAAATAGAACTATGCCCTCGAATATATTAGGACATTAGGTTGAGGTCTACCTCCTTGGTTAAATTGGGCAACCAAATGGTTAGTGTCGACTTGAGCTTGAGCCATCATGAGTTTGGTAAAATTCATTAGGGCAACCCTCAACTCCGCATTAGTCATATCCCCTTCAACAAAGTGAGCTTGAGGAGCTTGAGGCATAGGGGGCATTTGAGGGCCTTGGGGTCCTTGAGTTTCCAACGGGGGGATCGCCTCATTCACATTCTCTAGGCCAGCTGTAGGAACTTGGTCAACAAGGGGACGGATCTCTCATTAAATACACCTTCCTCCTCCCTTCTAGTGATTGCTCTCCTCGTATTCATGTCCTATAAACACAAAGAGAATAGGTTCAGAATGACATCTTATAGAACTCAACTCTATGGAATGACATTAGAATAATGAAGAAAGTGAAACTTCTATCATCTTATAGACTCTCTGTCATGAATGTGTCGCGACTCACACTGTTGAACAAGACTTTACTAGACGTGGCTTGTGAGACTTTAGACTCTAAAATATTTCCCATAAACTTATACTCTGATACAACGTTTGTCACGAACCGAAAGTACCCCCTAGCATTTAGGGCAACCCTTAGGTCAGACAAATGCGTACTTTTCCTTTCGGAGGTCTTCTACTATCCATTTACTATCATTGATCACATAAGACATGAAAGTAGTGCAGAATTAAAAATTTTCATGACATTTAATAATAATAATAAAATATCTTTCATAAATACTAAAGAGTGATCTCGTTTACCTAATTCAACTTAAAGAAACGACATAAATATCTTAGGAACACGACCATTTACATTAAATGAAAAAACATAATAAGTCTTAATGATAGAAACTAAGAAATAGAACTATGCCCTCGAATATATTAGGACATTAGGTTGAGGTCTATATCCTTTGTTAAATTGGGCAACCAAATGGTTAGTGACGACTTGAGCTTGAGCCATCATGAGTTGGGTAAAATTCATTAGGGCAACCCTCAACTCCGCATTAGTCATATCCCCTTCAACAAACTGAGCTTGTGGAGCTTGAGGCATAGGGGGCATTTGAGGTCCTTGGGGTCCTTGAGGTTCCGACGGAGGGATCGCCTCATTCACATTCTCTAGTCCATCTATAGGGACTTGGTCAACATGGGGAGGGATCGTCTCATTAAATACACCTTCCTCCTCCCTTCTAGCGGTTGCTCTCCTCGTATTCATGTCCTATAAACACAAAGAGAATAGCTTCAGAATGACATCTTATAGAACTCAACTCTATGGAATGACATTAGAATAATGAAGAATGTGAAACTTCTATCATCTTATAGCCTCTTTGTCATGGATGTGTCGCGACTCACACTGTTGAACAAGGCTTTAGTAGACGTGGCTTGTGAGACTTTAGACCCTAAACTATTTCCCATAAACTTATACTCTGATACCAAGTTTGTCATGACCGAAAGTACCCCCTAGTATTTAGGGCAACCCTTATGTCGGACAATTATGTACTTTACCTTTTGGAGGTCTTGTACTATCCATTTGCTATCATTGATCACATAAGACATGAAAGTAGTGCAGAATTAAACTTTTCATGACATTTAATAATAATAATAAAATATATCTAATAAATACTAAAGAGTGATCTCATCTTTCTAAGCCAACTTAATGACACGACATAAATATCTTACGGACACGACCATTTACATTAAATTAAAAAACATAATAAGTCTTAATGATAGAAACTAAGAAATAGAACTATGCCCTCAAATATATTAGGACATTAGGTTGAGGTCTATCTCCTTGGTTAAATTGGGCAACCAAATGGTTAGTGACGTCTTAAGCTTGATCCATCATGAGTTTGGTAAAATTCATTAGGGCAACCCTAAACTCCGCAATAGTCATATCCCCTTCAACAAAGTGAGCTTGAGGAGCTTGAGGCATAGTGGGCATTTGAGTCCTTGGGGTCCTTGATGTTCCGACGGGGGGATTGCCTCATTCGCATTCTCTAGGCCATGTATAGGGACTTGGTCAACACAGGGAGGGATCATCTCATTAGCTACACTTTCCTCCTCCCCTCTAGCGGTTGCTCTCCTCGTATTCATGTCCTATAAACACAAAGAGAATAAGTTCAGAATGACATCTTATAGAACTCAGCTCTATGGAATGACATTAGAATAATGAAGAAAGTGAAACCTCTATCATCTTATAGCCTATCTGTCATGGATGTGTCGCGACTCACACTGTTGAACAAGACTTTACTAGACGTGACTTGTGAGACTTTAGACCCTAAAATATTTCCCATAAATTTATACTCGGATACCACGTTTGTCACGAACCGAAAGTACCCTAGCATTTAGGGCAACTCTTAGGTCAGACAATTGCGTACTTTACCTTTCGGAGGTCTTGTACTATCCATTTGCTATCATTGATCACATAATACATGAAAGTAGTGCAGAATTAAAACTTTTCATGACATTTAATAATAATAATAAAATATCTCTCATAAATACTAAAGAGTGATCTCGTCTACCTAATCCAACTTAAAGAAACGACATAAATATCTTAGGGACACGACAATTTACATTAAATGAAAAAACATAATAAGTCTTAATGATAGAAACTAAGAAATAGAACTATGCCCTCGAATATATTAGGACATTAGGTTGAGGTCTATCTCCTTGTTAAATTGGGCAACCAAATGGTTAGTGTCGACTTGAGCTTGAGCCATCATGAGTTGGTAAAATTCATTAGGGCAACCCTCAACTCCGCATTAGTCATATCCCCTTCAACAAAGTGAGCTTGAGGAGCTTGAGGCATAGGGGGCATTTGAGGTCCTTGGGGTCCTTGAGGTTCCAACGGGGGATCGCCTCATTCACATTCTCTAGGCCATCTATAGGACTTGGTCAACAGGGGAGGATCTCTCATTAAATACACCTTCCTCCTCCCTTCTAGCGGTTGCTCTCCTCGTATTCATGTCCTATAAACACAAAGAGAATAGTTCAGAATGACATCTTATAGAACTCAACTCTATGGAATGACATTAGAATAATGAAGAAAGTGAAACTTCTATCATCTTATAGCCTCTTGTCATGGATGTGTCGCGACTCACACTGTTGAACAAGGCTTTACTAGACGTGGCTTGTGAGACTTTAGACCCTAAACTATTTCCCATAAACTTATACTCTGATACCAAGTTTGTCACGACCGAAAGTACCCCCTAGTATTTAGGGCAACCCTTAGGTCGGACAATTGTACTTTACCTTTTGGAGGTCTTGTACTATCCATTTGCTATCATTGATCACATAAGACATGAAAGTAGTGCAGAATTAAACTTTTCATGACATTTAATAATAATAATAAAATATATCTCATAAATACTAAAGAGTGATCTCGTCTTTCTAAGCCAACTTAATGACACGACATAAATATCTTACGGACACGACCATTTACATTAAATTAAAAAACATAATAAGTCTTAATGATAGAAACTAAGAAATAGAACTATGCCCTCAATATATTAGGACATTAGGTTGAGGTCTATCTCCTTGGTTAAATTGGGCAACCAAATGGTTAGTGACGTCTTAAGCTTGAGCCATCATGAGTTTGGTAAAATTCATTAGGGCAACCCTCAACTCCGCATTAGTCATATCCCCTTCAACAAAGTGAGCTTGAGGAGCTTGAGGCATAGGGGGCATTTGAGTCCTTGGGGTCCTTGAGGTTCCGACGGGGGGATTGCCTCATTCGCATTCTCTAGGCCATGTATAGGGACTTGGTCAACACAGGGAGGGATCATCTCATTAGCTACACTTCCTCCTCCCTTCTAGCGGTTGCTCTCCTCGTATTCATGTCCTATAAACACAAAGAGAATAAGTTCAGAATGACATCTTATAGAACTCAACTCTATGGAATGACATTAGAATAATGAAGAAAGTGAAACTCTATCATCTTATAGCCTATCTGTCATGGATGTGTCGCGACTCACACTGTTGAACAAGACTTTACTAGACGTGACTTGTGAGACTTTAGACCCTAAATATTTCCCATAAATTTATACTCGATACCACGTTTGTCACGAACCGAAAGTACCCCCTAGCATTTAGGGCAACTCTTAGGTCAGACAATTGCGTACTTTACCTTTCGGATGTCTTGTACTATCCATTTGCTATCATTGATCATATAATACATGAAAGTAGTGCAGAATTAAAACTTTTCATGACATTTAATAATAATAATAAAATATCTCTCATAAATACTAAAGAGTGATCTCGTCTACCTAATCCAACTTAAAGAAACGACATAAATATCTTAGGGACACGACATTTACATTAAATGAAAAAACATAATAAGTCTTAATGATAGAAACTAAGAAATAGAACTATGCCCTCGAATATATTAGGACATTAGGTTGAGGTCTATCTCCTTTGTTAAATTGGGCAACCAAATGGTTAGTGACGACTTGAGCTTGAGCCATCATGAGTTGGGTAAAATTCATTAGGGCAACCCTCAACTCCGCATTAGTCATATCCCTTCAACAAAGTGAGTTGTGGAGCTTGAGGCATAGGGGGCATTTGAGTCCTTGGGGTCCTTGAGGTTCCAACGGGGGGATCGCCTCGTTCACATTCTCTAGTACATCTATATGGACTTGGTCAACATGGGGATGGATCGTCTCATTAAATACACCTTCCTCCTCCCTTCTAGCGGTTGCTCTCCTCGTATTCATGTCCTATAAACACAACGAGAATAGGTTCAGAATGACATCTTATAGAACTCAACTCTATGGAATGACATTAGAATAATGAAGAAAGTGAAAGTTCTATCATCTTATAGCCTCTCTGTCATGGATGTGTCGCGACTCACACTGTTGAACAAGGCTTTACTAGACGTGGCTTGTGAGAGTTTAGACCCTAAACTATTTCCCATAAATTTATACTCTGATACCAAGTTTTTCACGACCGAAAGTACCCCCTAGTATTTAGGGCAACCCTTAGGTCGGACAATTGCGTACTTTACCTTTTGGAGGTCTTGTACTATCCATTTGCTATCATTGATCACATAAGACATGAAAGTAGTGACGAATTAAACTTTTCATGACATTTAATAATAATAATAAAATATCTCTCATAAATACTGAAGAGTGATCTCGTCTTTCTAAGCTAACTTAATGACACGACATAAATATCTTAGGGACACGACCATTTACATTAAATTAAAAAACATAATAAGTCTTAATGATAGAAACTAAGAAATAGAACTATGCCCTCGAATATATTAGGACATTAGGTTGAGGTCTATCTCCTTGGTTAAATTGGGCAACCAAATGGTTAGTGAAGAGCCATCATGAGTTGGGTAAAATTCATTAGGGAAACCCTCAACTCCGCATTAGTCATATCCCCTTCAACAAAGTGAGCTTGAGGAGCTTGAGGCATAGGGGCATTTGAGGTCCTTGGGGTCCTTGAGGTTCCGACGGGGGGATTGCCTCATTCGCATTCTCTAGGCCATGTATAGGGACTTGGTCAACACGGGGAGGGATCATCTCATTAGCTACACCTTCCTCCTCCCTTCTAGCGGTTGCTCTCCTCGTATTCATGTCCTATAAACACAAAGAGAATAAGTTCGGAATGACATCTTATAGAACTCAACTCTATGGTATGACATTAGAATAATGAAGAAAGTGAAACTTCTATCATCTTATAGCCTATCTGTCATGGATGTGTCGCGACTCACACTGTTGAACAAGACTTTACTAGACGTGGCCTTGTGAGACTTTAGACCCTAAACTATTTCCCATAAATTTCTACTCCGATACCACGTTTGTCACAAACCGAAAGTACCCCCTAGCATTTAGGGCAACCCTTAGGTCAGACAATTGCGTACTTTACCTTTCGGAGGTCTTGTACTATCCATTTGCTATCATTGATCACATAATTAACATGAAAGTAGTGCAGAATTAAAACTTTTCATGACATTTAATAATAATAATAAAATATCTCTCATAAATACTAAAGAGTGATCTCGTCTACTTAATCCAACTTAAAGAAACGACATAAATATCTTAGGGACACGACCATTTACATTAAATGAAAAAACATAATAAGTTTTAATGATAGAAACTAAGAAACAGAACTATTCCCTCGAATATATTAGGACATTAGGTTGAGGTCTATCTCCTTTGTTAAATTGGGCAACCAAATGGTTAGTGACGACTTGAGCTTGAGCCATCATGAGTTGGGTAAAATTCATTAGGGCAAGCCTCAACTCCGCATTAGTCATATCCCCTTCAACAAAGTGAGCTTGTGGAGCTTGAGGCATAGGGGGCATTTGAGGTCCTTGGGGTCCTTGAGGTTCCGACGGGGGGATCGCCTCGTTCACATTCTCTAGTACATCTATAGGGACTTGGTCAACATGGGGAGGGATCGTCTCATTAAATACACCTTCCTCCTCCCTTCTAGCGGTTGCTCTCCTCGTATTCATGTCCTATAAACACAAACAAAATAAGTAAAGAATGACATCTTATAGAACTCAACTCTATGGAATGATATTAGAATAATGAAGAAAGTGAAACTTCTATCATCTTATAGCCTCTCTGTCATGGATGTGTAGCGACTCAGACTGTTGAACAAGGCTTTACTAGACGTGGCTTCTGAGACTTTAGACCCTAAACTATTTCCGATAAACTTATACTCTGATACCAAGTTTGTCACGACCGAAAGTACCCCCTAGTATTTAGGGCAACCCTTAGGTTGGACAATTGCGTACTTTACCTTTTGAGGTCTTGTACTATCCATTTGCTATCATTGATCACATAAAACATGAAAGTAGTGCAGAATTAAACTTTTCATGACATTTAATAATAATAATAAAATATCTCTCATAAATACTAAAGAGTGATCTCGTCTTCCTAAGCCAACTTAATCACACGACATAAATATCTTAGGGACACAACCATTTACATTAAATTAAAAAACATAATAAGTCTTAATGATAGAAACTAAGAAATAGAACTATGCCCTAATATATTAGGACATTAGGTTGAGGTCTATCTCCTTGGTTAAATTGGGAAACCAAATGGTTAGTAACGACTTGAGCTTGAGCCATCATGAGTTTGGTAAAATTCATTAGGGAAACCCTCAACTCCGCATTTGTCATATCCCCTTCAACAAAGTGAGCTTGAGGAGCTTGAGGCATAGGGGTCATTTGAGGTCCTTGGGGTCCTTGAGGTTCCAACGGAGGATCGCCTCATTCACATTCTCTAGTCCATCTATATGGACTTGGTCAACATGGGGAGGGATCGTCTCATTAAATACACCTTCCTCCTCCCTTCTAGCGGTTGCTCTCCTTGTATTCATATCCTATAAACACAAAGAGAATAGGTTCAGAATGACATCTTGTAGAACTCAACTCTATGGAATGACATTAGAATAATGAAGAAAGTGAAACTTCTATCATCTTATAGCCTCTCTGTCATGGATGTGTCGCGACTCACACTGTTGAACAAGGCTTTACTAGACGTGGATTGTGAGACTTTAGACCCTAAACTATTTTCCATAAACTTATACTCCGATACCAATTTTGTCACGATCGAAAGTACCCCTTAGTATTTAGGGCAACCCTTAGGTCGGACAAATGCGTACTTTACCTTTTGGAGGTCTTGTACTATCCATTTGCTATCATTGATCACATAAGACATGAAAGTAGTGCAGAATTAAAACTTTTCATGACATTTAATAATAATAATAAAATATCTCTCATAAATACTAAAGAGTGATCTCGTCTTCCTAAGCTAACTTAAAGACACGACATAAATATCTTAGGGACACGAACATTTACATTAAATGAAAAAACATAATAAGTCTTAATGATAGAAACTAAGAAATAGAACTATGCCCTCGAATATATGAGGACATACTTAGTCTTGAGAGGTGTCACGACCGGGGAGCACCCCCTAGAAGTAACATGGCGTACTTGACATCTTAGAGGTCTTCTACAAGTCCATAGTTATCATTCATCGCATTCTCATAGGTAAATTTAGCAGAAAATTTATAACTTTCTTAGAACATCAAATGCTAGAACATCACTTCCATTTTATATAAAATATCATAATACATAGTTAAAGACTCTAGTCTCTTTTTGCCATCATAGACTCAACTTCATTTGAATATAATACGGACACGACCCTTACAATATAAATCATAAGTAAACTTATTACATAACTTCACTGTAAACTATGACTTAGGATATCCTTGAATCTTAAGGATTCCTTTTGCTTGAGCTTGGGAAGCACATAACAAGCTCCTCAATAATAGAGACATCCTTTAAGCATCCATAACCTAAACTTTGTGTAAAAAGGTAGAGAAGAATGGAGTTAGTACAACAATGCACTAAGTATGACAACCATGCAAAAACATGCATTTAAAAGGGACATGTTTCTTGAAATCATACTTCATGTCTTTTTGTGAAACACCATAAAACCTTTATACAATAACATTTATACAATCCACCTACTTCATTTAGGCATATTCAAAGGCCAAACATCATATAAAATCAAACATAGAATTTAAGTCAAATTTGGGGTCACTTTACAATAACCTATTTGCACTTTACAGTAAGCTATTAGAAACTCATTAGTCTCAAGCTCAAATAAGCATAGAAGGAAAAGATAAAAATATCTACAACCTTATTAATCACATCACCATCCCCCACTTAGGGTAGACCAGTTAAAAGGAGCTTTACTCAACTATCATCCTCTCTCTAGGCCTAACACCCAAAAGAAAAATCCATAACATTCAAGATAAGTCATACAATCCAACCACATAAGGTCTCAAATATAGCATGAAAATCAAAGGTCACAAATCATTAGGGGAACAATAGAGGATACTTAGCCATAAGACCTCTTTTTTTTTTGCACATTACATTAAGGTAACTGCTAGGTCAATCAAATCCACATCAGCACCCTACCAAGGCAAACATACTACCTTCACTCCTAGGATCAAGTCTATACAAAGGACTACAATCGATACAAGGCAACTGTAAAGGTGCACATCTATACAAAGGGCAACATTTGAACTATAAACACATATACTTGGGCACCATGCTTCCATATGTAGTCATTAAGCATTTCTAGCTCAAATCATATCATTAAGCTACCATCATGCAAGACCATATAGTAATACACAATTCCAAAAGGATACTCATTGTTAACCATAAATACTTCTAACATGCTTTAACCATATCATGACATACATTTATCAACATAACATGTCATTTCACATATATATCATATATATAGCCACAAAGGGCATCACCTCAACATAACATTCGAAAATTCACATTCACACATACTCATGAAACCATAAAATTAAGATAAGCATCAAACACACCTTTCCTCCCAAAAGTATAGAGATACCATCTCATTCAACCAATCACATCTAAAAGACCACATGACAAGAAAACATAAGAGAGAGATCTTATAGAGTTAAGTTCTATGGAACGACATGAGAATGATGATGAAGGGAAACTCTATCTTTTTATAGACTCCCGCACCATGGATGTGTCTCCACACACCACCAATGATATGAGACTCTACTAGACATGACAATATGAGACTTTTAGAACCAAAAACCACTTTTATAAACCTCATGCACTGATACCACATTTGTCACGACCGGGGAACACCCCCTTGAAGTAACATAGCATACTTGACTGCTCGAAGGTCTTGTATAAGCCCATAGTTATCATTTATCTCATTGTCATAGGTAAATTAGAGGAAAATTTAAAACTTTTCATAGGACATCATATGCTAAAAACTTCTCTTCATATATATAAAATATCATAAGTACATATTTAGACTATAGTCTCTTTTTACCATCCTAGCCTCAACATCATAAGAGTACATTAGGGAGACGGCCCTTATAAAATAATACATAACAATATAATTGCAAAATTTTACAGTAAACCATAAGTTGACATAGGACATCCTTGAATCTTATGAATTCCTTTTGCTTGAGATTGGGAAGAACATAACAAGATCCTCAATCATAGAGACATCCTTTAAGCATCCATGACCTACACTTTGTGTGAATAGGTAGAGAAGAATAGAGTTAGTACAAGAATGCACTAAGTATGTAAACCATGCAAAAACATGCATTTAAAAGGAACATTTTTCCTGAAATCATTCTTCATGACTATTTGTAAAAACTTCATAAAACCTTTATACAATAACATTTATACAATCCACATACTTCATATAGGCATATTCAAAGTCCAAATATTATATAAAATCACACATAGAATTTAGTCACATTTGGGGTCACTTTACATTCACCTATTTGCACTTTACAATATGCTATCTCGTTTTACAGTAAATCCTTTTCTTATTTCTTTCTCATTCCCCCAAGTAACCCAGTAGTGATACTTGGTGATTTGCTCTTTACAATGAATCCTTTTCGTCCTAATTACTTAACCTTCCATGTAACCCTTTAGTGATACTTGGTGCAATGTATCACCTTAAGGCCACAAGAAAATCATACATATAACCTAGACAAGCCAACATATACCATCATAGAAGTATAGCACATTATATAAACATTTAGGCCAAGACCATAGGGACATTACAGTGAACTCTATTCACTTTACATATTTACTAACTTCATTTCACATAAATCATTATAAGATTTTACTCACAATCCCTATTTAAGTCTACTAGTGCAATGTACATGTGAAGCCCCATAACCTAATACATACTTAGTAAACCTATCATGAGACTACAAACCTTAACATTCACTTCACACATCAATATGGCAACATAGACAACTTCATTCATGTCAAGCAAGACCTTCATCATATAGTCATTAAGACCAACATAGTGCATATAATAACAAGACCACATCACATAGATCGATAAGGACTCATGCCATGCACATCTTCATAACAGGTAGACAAATACTACAAAGTAATGCATAAGGAACATAAACATATTCATTTACATTAGGAACACCTTCCTAGGTGTCACATCTGGGGAAATCCCCCTAGAAGTAACATGGCGTACTTGACCTCTCGTAGGTCTTATACAAGCCCATAGTTATCATTCTTTGCATTGACATAGTAAACTTAGCGGAAAATTTAAAACTTTTCATAGCACATCATATGCTAGAAACTTTACTTCATATATATATAAAATATCATATTACATATTTAGACCTTAAGTCTCTTATCCATCTTAGACTCAACAACATTAGAGTACATTCGGGACACGTCCCTTAAAAACATAAACATAAGTACAATAAGAATACTTTACAGTAAAGACATAACATAGGAATCCTTGGACTTAAGGATTTCTTTCCTTAAGCTTGGGAATCACATATAAAGCTCCTCAATCACATAAATATCCTTTAAGCATCCATAACCTACACTTTGTGTAAAAAAATAGAGATGAATGGAGTTAGTATAAGAATGCACCAAGTATGGCAACCCTGCAAAAATATGCATTTAAAAGGGACATTTTCTTGAAATCATACTTCATGGCTTTTTGAGTAAATCTTCATAAAACCTTTATCCAATAGCATTTATATCATTCACATACTTGATATAAACATAATCAAAGTCCAAACTTCACTTAAGACACTTTACAGTGAGCTTATTTCCTTTAACAATGAACTCTCTTCTCTTTTATTCATTAACCTCCCGAGTAACCCTCTAGTAATAATTGATGCAATGCATCACCTTAAGGTCACAAAGAAAGCATACATACAACCTACATAAGCCAACACATATCATCATATAAGCTTAATACATCATAGACACATTTCAGTCAAGACTTATTGGCTTTACAGTAAGTTATATTCATTTACACGTATTTTTACTTCATTTAATATTCATTATTATAAGACCTTGTTCATGACCCCAATTTTAGTCTACTAGTGCAATGTACATGTGAAACCCTATAACCTCACACCTACTCAGTAAACCCATCATGAGACCACAAACCTTAACATTCAATTCATACATCAACATATTAGTGAAGACAACTTCATTCATGTCAACAAACATTCATCATATAGTCATTTAGACATAAATAGTGCATATAAGGATAAGATCAACTCTTACGGATTCATACCATGCACATTTTCATAAAAAGTAGATAGATACTACAATGTCATGCATACAAACATAAACATAATCGTATACATTAGGTCACCTCTCTAGGACTCCCTAAAGAGATACTTGTGCAATGTCTAGATGGGTTCTATAATGCGCCAAAACAAACTAAGGTGAACTAGAGCCTCGTGGTTTTTTATCGAGTTGATTTTAAGTTAAACTGAGTTAGTTTAGTGTCCTTAGGCAGTGTGTGAGGTTTGGTTAAGTTTTGCAGTTCAATCGACCAAGAACGTCCATGACGTTCGGAAGGTGTGCCTTAGAATGTACTTGTGTGTGTTGTTGTGTTTGGATGAGTTACGTGTTCAATTTCCTTGAAACTAAGGTGGGATGTTCCTAAGACTTAGACGACATATTTTAGGGGTTTAACTTCCGGGCACGAACCCACCTAGGACCCACAAGGGGCCCAAGATGAAGGGCCCAAGACTTGAACAAAACTTCCAAAAAGCAGTGGCCATCGTTGACCCTAAGGATGGTTCGTTGGTCCACCAACGGTCCGTTGACCTAGGGAGTCAATTGTACCAGAATGTCTTGGTGGACAGGCTCCATTTTGGAGCTAAGTATCCACCCACGAGACCCTACTAACGGTCCGTTGATACACAGACGGTCCATTGGTGAAGGTCTCTTCTGTGAGGGCCTGTGAGTATGTTAAGTGGCTGACTTGGCTTCGGGTGTTGGGTAAATTCACCCCAAGTCCTTTCAGACCCTAGGAGGACATTTTTAGTGTTTTTAGTTTATATTAAATTAGTTTCAAACCCTAGATCTAGACAAGACCCTCACTTCTAAAATTCAAACTCTCTCTCTAAAGACAAACTCTCTCAAGACTCCATTGAAAGCTAGAGGTCAAGGAGGGAAAAGAGGGCTGCTTGGGACGTGTTTCTTCACCAAAATTAGTGGATTTCCTTATATTAAAGGTATATTATCCATTATTGAATATCTTTTCATTCAAGAAGCCAACATCCAAAAAGGGTTTCAAAAGGGTTTCTAAACTCAAACTTCTTCTAACTTTGATTTCTAGTATGGGTCTTCTTGTATTTAATTTTTAATGGTTTAAATGTATTTATATTTATTTTAATTGATGATTTTGATGACAAAACTCCATGAAACTGTTGTTTATGCATACTTCAACTTTTGGCTTGAAAATGGGTTATGTGAGCATGATTTGAGTAGGGTATGAACTTGGGTCTTCTTGTATTTGTCATGTTGGTGTAGTTACTGCCCTAAGGGCCTTAATATGGTGAAATATTGATAAATTTCTTATGGATGATGATGGTTTGATTTGTTGATGAGTTGCTCTCATTGTATAGTTCTTATTATGAATTGCTATTTGAGTTGTATGGTCCACCTTATGGGTGGCGGTGCTAATTGATGAACTTGATGTTGTTTAGTATGTTTTTAATATGTAATCATGATGGTCTAATATGTGAAATTAAGAGATATTGGAAATGGGTCTTTTATTGTGTTTGGTGTTGCTTGAATTGCATGTTTGACCTAGTTTATGTCTAAATGAAGTATATGGTTATGAGAAGCATGTAGAGTGTGTAACTTGATGAATCAAGGTTAGTATGTGTAGAACATGATGAGACTGAAATGATTCTTATATACAAGATGTGCACGTGTACACACACACATACACACTTTAAAGAATGCATAATGCCAAGTTGAGTAAAAAGGGGAATCTTGAGGTGGACACACTTCGTGAGTTGAGATGTAGTGTCTAGTAGCAATCTCTCCATTCCTAGTGAGCTTTCTAAGATAGACTATTATGTTGAGAAATCCGTGGGGAGTTATGCCTAGTACCGAGAGGATATGGGGGAGGTGGATTACACTTCGTGAGTTGAGATGTTGTAATCCAAAGTACCTCTTGAGATGAGTACTCTTCGTTATTAGAGAGTGGGTTACTTAGTAGCAATCTCCTTATCCCTTAACTATGTGCCCACATAGGTGTAGCTATTGGAAAAGCCATGTAAACACTACGAAGCATGACCTTACACTAGGCAAGTAAGGATCCCTCATCCGATAGGGGTTAATATCGAGATTCAATGTCTAGCTATCATGGTCATTGTCGGTTAAGCTAACTCCCACATAAGAATTTATTTGAAACTAGTTAACTTGTATATTGTTTTATTGTGTATGTATGCCGTGAAGTGCTCGATCCACATTACTTACCTAGTAGGAGCTATAAGTGGGTGTAGTAGTAGTATGGGATGCTATTCTCACATTGCACTTGGTGTGACATATACCTACTATGGGATAAGAGTACTTTCATGAAATCCGTGTGAATGAGTATTATGGTGTGGTGTTATGGATGATTATTGTGGAGTACTTGAGTAAATGGAATCATTAGGAGCACTAAGTGGGAGTGGTAGTATGGGATGCTACTCTCACATTGCACTTAGTGTTACCTATATTTCCATGAGTGTTTTGCATTTGTTAGCCAAGGGCATGGATTTGATTTCCAACGAAGTAAGCCTAAGATTTGGTGGTTTTAAGGGTCGCTTTGGTGCGCTTTGAAGGGAGGTGTAATGAAGATCCCTTCTTAGCTCACCTTAGGGAGTCTTAGGATGACCTTGGGTTAGGGAAACTTCAAAGGAAAAAGAGTTCATATGACTTGGACTGTGCCATTCACTATAAGCTCTTCATTATAACAGTTCAAAACGTTCATTGTAATATTTCTTCAATTTACTGTAAGTTTTAGTAGTTCACTGTAAATGCATTTTTGGTCAACTTGTTGTAACGTGCTCAAATCCTTGGGAATCCAATAGGAGCGCTAGTGGGAGTGGTAGTATGGGATGCTACTCTCACATTGCACTAACTGTGACCTAAGTGTCCTATTGGAGGAGAGTACTTGTGTGAGAGTCGTATACATGCGTAGTCTAGAGTGAAGTCAACTATGTTTACTTTAAAGTGTAGTGTTGAGGTAAAATTAAGGAAGTTCTTCTTTAAGTATTAAATGATGCTTCTTATGTTGTTTTGTTCATAAGTTCATGAATGTTTTATTAAAATTTACATGAAAGGTTATTTTACTAAAATGCCCCTTTTTACATGTTTTTGCATATGCCATACTTAGTACATTGTTGTACTAACCCCATACTTTTATATACCTTATGAGTATAGGTTGGAAGCCTTTTGGAAGATCGAAGTTGAAGCTTGGGAATTCTATCTCTCAAGAATTTGGTATGTCGTCATATATTCGAGGACATAGATTATGTTTCTTAGTTTCATTATTAAGACTTAATTTGTATTTCCTTTTATTTTAAAGGGCCGGGTCCCTAAGATTCTAAGTTGTGTCTTTAAGTTGGCTTGTGACGATAAGATTTCCTAGTATTTATGAAAAGACTTCTTTTATAATTATTATCGTGAAAAGTTTTAACTCCGCACTACTTTTCATTCTTTATGTTATGAATGCTAGTTAGAGGGCTTGTACGAGATCCCAAAGGGTCAAGTACGCCCGGTCACGATTCAAAGGTTTTCCCTAACTTCTAGGGGGTGCTTTCGGGTCTTGACAGACTTGGTATCAGAGCATAAGGTTTTGGGAAATAGCTTAAGGTCTAAAAGTCTCACAAGCCGCATCTAGTAGTATCTTGGTCATTGGTGTGAGTCACGACACATCCATGGACAAGAGGCTATAGGATGATAGAAGTTTCACTTTCTTCTCTATTCTAATATCGTGCCTTAGAGTTGAGTATATAAAGTGTCTTTTCTCAACCTATTATTTTTGTGTTTTTAGGACATGAATACAAGGAGTTCGACCACTAGAAGGGAGAAGGGAGGTGTACCAAATGAGAGAGTCCTTCCCCGTGTTGACCAAGTTCCTATTGTTGTCTTAGGGGAGGAAAATGAGGAGGTTCCTCTTCAAGAACCACAATTGCCTCCGGAATCCCAAGGACCTCAAGTGCCTCCTATGCCTCAAGCTCCTTTTGTTGAGGGTGATATGACTAATGCAGAGTTGAGGGATGCTCTAATGAACTTGACCAACTCATGACGGCTCAAGCTCATGTTGTCAACAATCACTTTGTGGGCCATGCTAACCAAGTAGATAGGCCCCAACCTAATGATAGTACTCCCGCCTCTAGAATTCGTGATTTCATGAGGATGAACCCTCCTACTTTTCATGGCACTAAGGTGTATGAAGATCCACAAGGCTTCATAGATGAGGTTTTCAAAGTGGTAGATGCTATGGGTGTGACCCCTAGGGAGAAAGAGGAATTGGCCTCTTACCAACTTAAGGATGTTGCTCAAGTGTGGTATGAGCAATGAAGGAGTTAGAGACCCTTAGAAAGAGGTCCGGTTGATTGGGAGGAATTCAAAGAGGCTTTCCTAGATAGGTTCTTTCCCTTAGAGTGGAGGGAGAAGAAGATGGTTGAATTCATGAACCTTCGTCAAGGGGGAATGAGTGTGCAAGAGTACTCTCTCAAATTCACCCAACTCTCTAAGTATGCCCCAACAATGGTAGCCAACCCTAGGGTTAGGACGAACAAATTTGTGATGGGCTTGTCTAGCTTGGTGGAGAAAGAGTGTCGTACGACAATGCTTCTTAATGACATGGATATCTCTAGGCTCATGGTTTATGCACATCAAATTGAGGAGTCCAAAATTAGGGAGATAAGGCAAGAAGGTAAGAAGCCTAGGTCGGATGATTCTAGTCACCAAAAGCCTAAGAAGAGGTTTTATCCCCAAGATTCTTCCATGGGAAAAAAGGATAGGGCTCCAAATCAACACTCTCAAGGTGGTGGTCATTCGTATGAAAGGGCTAGGTGCCCTACTTGTGGAAAGCAACATGGGGTAAGTGTCTTGCCGGAACGGATGATTTTTTTGGATGTGGTAATAAGGGACACAAGATGAGGGACTGCCCAAACCTCAAATCAAGGGGTAAAGATGTCAATCAATCTTCCCTAGATCCTAATGCTCCCAAGAAGAACCCTTCTTATGGGATGGGGGCTAGGAAGGATAATTAATCCGGATTGATGGTTTTGGTAAGTCTTAACTCTTTTCTATTGTTTCTTTTGTGTTATGAAATGAGTTTATGTGGTTTTATAGTTCATATGATAATGTCATCTTGATGAATTGATTAAAGAATGAATTTTTGAAAAATTTTGGTAGCTTGGCAGTGAACACAGTGAACTTCACTGTAGAATTTTGATTTTTTGAATAAAATTGTTTTGTCTTGAATTGAAGTTTCAATGTGTGTAAAAGTATGGTATATGAGCATGTTAAATGTTGGAGGAGGTAGTTCCTCAATAAAAGAAGTTTAAGCTTGAGTTTTGACTTTGTGAAGTTTGGCAAAAGTTGCCTATGTTGCTAAGTGTTGAAAGTGTGAAATGATGTTCCCTGCTAGTTTATGCTTTGATTGTTGATGTTTTGATCATGATCTAAGTTTATTATGTGATTCTAGGTTAGTCCTTGTTGTTCTTAAAATTTAAGTGTCATTCGAGGACGAATGTTATTCCAAGTGGGGAAGAATATATTGCCCCAAAACAAAATAAGGTAAACTAGATCCTCGTGGTTGTTTCTCAACTTTATTTTAAGTTAAACTGAGTTATTTCAGTGTCCTTAGGCAGTGTGTGAATTTTGGATTTCAATCGACCAAGAACGTCGATGACGTTCGGAAGGTGTGCCTTAGAATGTACTTGTGTGTCTTGCTGTGTTTGGATGAGTTTTACATGTTCGTTTTCCTTGAAACTAAGGTGGGATGTTCCTAAGACGTAGATGACTTAGTTTAGGGGTTTAAAGTCCGGGCACGACCCCAACTAGGACCCTCAAGATGCCCTAGATGAAGGGCCCAAGACTTGAACAAAACTGCCAAAAAAGAGTGGCCATCGACGACCCTAAGTACGGTTCGTTGTTCCACCAACGGTCCGTCGACCTAGGGCGCCGATTGGACCAGAAATTCTTGGTGGCCAGGATCCATTTTAGAGCTAAGTATCCACCCACGAGACCCTACCAATGGTCCGTTGATGCACAAACGGTCCGTTGGTCGTCTCGTCCGTGAGGGCCTGTGAGTCTGTTAAGTGGCTGCCTTGGCTTGGGGTGTTTGGTAAATTCACCCCAATTCCTTTAATACCCTAGGAGGATATTTTTAGTGTTTTTAGGTTATATAAGTTTTAAACCCTAGACCTAGACAAGACCCTCACTTCAAAAATTCAAACTCTCTCTCTAAAGACAAACTCTCTCAAGACTCCATTGAAAGCTAGAGGTCAAAGAGGGAAAGGAGGGATGCTTGGGACGTGTTTCTTCACCAAAATTAGTGGGTTTCCTTCTCTTAAATGTATGGTATCCATTCTTGAATATCTTTTCATTCAACAAGCCAACTTCGAAAAAGGGTTTCTAAACTCAAACTTCTTCTAACTTTGATTTCTAGTATGCGTCTTCTTGTATTTAAGTTCTAATGGTTTAAAAGTATTTATCTTGGTTTGAAATTGAAATTCTTGTTTATGCATACTTCAACTTTTGGCTTCAAAATGGGTTATGTGAGCATGATTTGAGTAGGATATGAACTTGGGTCTTCTTGTATTTGTCATGTTGGTGTATTTACTGCCCTAAGGGCCTTAATATGGTGAAATATTGATAAATTGCTTATGGGTGATGATGGTTTGATTTGTTGATGAGTTTCTCTCATTGTATAGTTCTTATTATGAATTACTATTTGAGTGGTATGGTCCACCTTATGGGTGGCGGTGCTAATTGATGAACTTGATGTTATTTAGTATGTTTTGAATATGTAATCTTGATGGTATAAAATATGTGAACTGAAGAGATATTGGAAAGGGGTATTTTATTGTGTTTGGTGCAGCTTGAATTGCATGTTTGACCTAGTTTATGTCTAAATGAAGTATATGGTTATGAGAAGCATGTAGAGTGTGTAACTTGATGAATCAATATTAAAGTATGTGTATAACTTGATGAGAATGAAATGATTCTTATATGCAAGATGTGCACATGTACACACACACACACTTTAAAGAATGCATTATGCAAAGTTGAGTAAAAAGAGGAATCTTGAGGTGGACACACTTCGTGAGTTTAGATGTAGTGTCTAGTAGCAACCTCTCCATTTCTAGTGAGCTTTCTAAGATAGACTATTATGTTGAGAAATCCGTGGGGAGTTATACCTAGCACCGAGAAGATATGAAGGGGAGGTGGATTACACTTCGTGAGTTGAGATGTTGCAATCCAAAGTACCTCTTGAGATGAGTACTCCTCGTTAGTAGAGAGTGGGTTACTTAGTAGCAATCTCCTTATCCCTTAACGATGTGCCCACATAGGTGTAACTATTGAAAAAGCCATGTAAACGCTAAAAAGCATGACCTTACACTAGGCAAGTAAGGATCCCTCATCCGATAGGGGTTAATATCGGGATTCCATGTGTATCTCTCATGGTCTTTGTCGGTTAAGCTAACTCCCACAAAAGAATTGATTTGAAATAGTTAACTTGTATATTATTGTTATTGTGTATGTATGTCGTGAAATGCTCGATCCACATTAGTTACCTAGTAGGAGCACTAAGTGGGAGTAGTAGTATGGGATGTTATTCTCGCATTGCACTTGGTGTGACCTATACCTACTATGGGAGAAGAGTACTTTCATGAAATCCGTGTGAATGAGTATTATGGTGTGGTGTTATGGATGATTATTGTGGAGTACTTGAGTAAATGGAATCATTAGGAGCACTAAGTGGGAGTGGGAGTATGGGATGCTACTCTCACATTGCACTTAGTGTTACCTATATTTCCATGAGTGTTTTGCATATGTTAGCCAAGGGCATGGATTTGATTTCCAACGAAGTAAGCCTAAGATTTGGTGGTTTTAAGTGTCGCTTTGGTGCGCTTTGAAGGGAGGTGTAATGAAGATCCCTTCTTAGCTCACCTTAGGGAGTCTTAGGATGACCTTGGGTTAGGGAAACTTCAAAGGAAAAAGAGTTCATATGACTTGGACTGTGCCATTCACTGTAAGCTCTTCATTATAACAGTTCAAAACGTTCACTGTAATATTTCTTCAATTTACTGTAAGTTTTAGTAGTTCACTGTAAATGCATCTTTTGGTCAACTTGTTGTAATGTTCTCAAATCCTTGGGAATCCAATAGGAGCGCTAGTGGGAGTGGTAGTATGGGATGCTACTCTCACATTGCACTAACTGTGACCTAAGTGTCCTATTGGAGGAGAGTACTTGTGTGAGAGTCGTATACATCCGTAGTCTACAGTGAAGTCAACTATGTTTACTTTAAAGTGTAGTGTTGAGGTAAAATTAAGGAAGTTCTTCTTTTAAGTATTAAATGATGCTTCTTATGTTGTTTTGTTCATAAGTTCATGAATGTTTTATTAAAATTTGCATGAAAGGTTATTTTACTAAAATGCCCCTTTTTACATGTTTTTGCATATGCCATACTTAGTACATTGTTGTACTAACCCCATACTTTTATATACCTTATGAGTATAGGTTGGAAGCCTTTTGGAAGATCGAAGTTGAAGCTTGGGAATTCTATCTCTCAAGAATTTGGTATGTCGTCATATATTCGAGGACATAGATTATGTTTCTTAGTTTCATTATTAAGACTTAATTTGTATTTCCTTTTATTTTAAAGGGCCGGGTCCCTAAGATTCTAAGTTGTGTCTTTAAGTTGGCTTGTGACGATAAGATTTCCTAGTATTTATGAAAAGACTTCTTTTATAATTATTATCGTGAAAAGTTTTAATTCCGCACTACTTTTCATGCTTTATGTTATGAATGCTAGTTAGAGGGCTTGTACGAGATCCCAAAGGGTCAAGTACGCCCGGTCACGATTCAAAGGTTTTCCCTAACTTCTAGGGGGTGCTTTCGGGTCGTGACAGACTTGGTATCAGAGCATAAGGTTTTGGGAAATAGTTTAAGGTCTAAAAGTCTCACAAGCCACATCTAGTAGTATCTTGGTCATTGGTGTGAGTCACGACACATCCATGGACAAGAGGCTATAGGATGATAGAAGTTTCACTTTCTTCTCTATTCTAATATCGTGCCTTAGAGTTGAGTATATAAAGTGTCTTTTCTCAACCTATTATTTTTGTGTTTTTAGGACATGAATACAAGGAGTTCGACCACTAGAAGGGAGAAGGGAGGTGTACCAAATGAGAGAGTCCTTCCCCGTGTTGACCAAGTTCCTATTGTTGTCTTAGGGGAGGAAAATGAGGAGGTTCCTCTTCAAGAACCACAATTGCCTCCGGAATCCCAAGGACCTCAAGTGCCTCCTATGCCTCAAGCTCCTTTTGTTGAGGGTGATATGACTAATGCAGAGTTGAGGGATGCTCTAATGAACTTGACCCAACTCATGACGGCTCAAGCTCATGTTGTCAACAATCACTTTGTGGGCCATGCTAACCAAGTAGATAGGCCCCAACCTAATGCTAGTACTCCCGCCTCTAGAATTCGTGATTTCATGAGGATGAACCCTCCTACTTTTCATGGCACTAAGGTGGATTAAGATCCACAAGGCTTCATAGATGAGGTTTTCAAAGTGGTAGATGCTATGGGGGTGACCCCTAGGGAGAAAGAGGAATTGGCCTCTTACCAACTTAAGGATGTTGCTCAAGTGTGGTATGAGCAATGGAGGAGTGAGAGACCCTTAGAAAGAGGTCCGGTTGATTGGGAGGAATTCAAAGATGCTTTCCTAGATAGGTTCTTTCCCTTAGAGTGGAGGGAGAAGAAGATGGTTGAATTCATGAACCTTCATCAAGGGGGAATGAGTGTGCAAGAGTACTCTCTCAAATTCACCCAACTCTCTAAGTATGCCCCAACAATGGTAGCCAACCCGAGGGCTAGGACGAACAAATTTGGGATGGGCTTGTCTAGCTTGGTGGATAAAGAGTGTCGTACGGCAATGCTTCTTAATGACATGGATATCTCTAGGCTCATGGTTTATGCACATCAAATTGAGGAGTCCAAAATTAGGGAGATAAGGCAAGAAGGTAAGAAACCTAGGTCGGATGATTCTAGTCACCAAAAGCCTAAGAAGAGGTTTTATCCCCAAGATTCTTCCATGGGAAAAAAAGATAGGGCTCCAAATCAACACTCTCAAGGTGGTGGTCATTCATATGAAAGGGATAGGTGCCCTACTTGTGGAAAGCAACATGGGGGTAAGTGTCTTGCCGGAACGGATGATTGTTTTGCATGTGGTAATAATGGACACAAGATGAGGGACTGCCCAAACCTCAAATCAAGGGGTAAAGATGTCAATCAATCTTCCCTAGATCCTAATGCTCCCAAGAAGAACCCTTCCTATGGGATGGGGGCTAGGAAGGATAATTAATCCGGATTGATGATTTTGGTAAGTCTTAACTCTTTTCTATTGTTTCTTTTGTGTTATGAAATGATTTTATGTGGTTTTATAGTTTATATGATAATGTCATCTTGATGAATTGATTAAAGAATGCATTTTTGAAATATTTTGGTAGCTTGGCAGTGAACACAGTGAACTTCACTGTAGAATTTTGATTTTTTGAATAAAATTGTTTTGTCTTGAATTGAAGTTTCAATGTGTGTAAAATTATGGTATATGAGCATGTTAAATGTTGGAGGAGGTAGTTCCTCAATAAAAGAAGTGTAAGCTTGAGTTTTGACTTTGTGAAGTTTGGCAAAAGTTGCCTATGTTGCTAAGTGTTGAAAGTGTGAAATGGTGTTCCCTGATAGTTTATGCTTTGATTGTTGAAGTTTTAATCATGATCTAAGTTTATTATGTGATTCTAGGTGAGTCCTTGTTGTTCTTAAAATTTAAGTGTCATTCGAGGACGAATGTTATTCCAAGTGGGGAAGAATATAATGGCCCAAAACAAAATAAGGTAAACTAGATCCTCGTGGTTGTTTCTCGAGTTTATTTTAATTTAAACTGAGTTATTTCAGTGTCCTTAGGAAGTGTGTGAAGTTTGGATTTCAATCGACCAAGAACGTCGATGACGTTCGGAAGGTGTGCCTTAGAATGTACTTGTGTGTCTTGCTGTGTTTGGATGAGTTTTACATGTTCGTTTTCCTTGAAACTAAGGTGGGATGTTCCTAAGACGTATATGACTTAGTTTAGGGGTTTAACGTCCAGGCACGACCCCACCTAGGACCCTCAAGAGGCCCTAGATGAAGGGCCCAAGACTTGAACAAAACTGCCAAAAAGGAGTGGCCATCGACGACCCTAAGTACTGTTCGTTGTTCCACCAACGGTCCGTCGACCTAGGGCGCCGATTGGACCAGAAATTCTTGGTGGCCAGGATCCATTTTGGAGCTAAGTATCCACCCACGAGACCCTACCAACGGTCCGTTGATGCACAAACGGTCCGTTGGTGAAGGTCTCGTCCGTGAGGGCCTGTGAGTCTGTTAAGTGGCTACCTTGGCTTGGGGTGTTTGGTGAATTCACCCCAATTCCTTTAAGACCCTAGGAGGATATTTTTAGTGTTTTTAGGTTATATTAAATAAGTTTTAAACCCTAGACCTAGACAAGACCCTCACTTCAAAAATTCAAAACTCTCTCTCTAAAGACAAACTCTCTCAAGACTCCATTGAAAGCTAGAGGTCAAGGAGGGAAATGAGGGATGCTTGGGACGTGTTTCTTCACCAAAATTAGTGGGTTTCCTTCTCTTAAATTTATGGTATCCATTCTTGAATATCTTTTCATTCAACAAGCCAACTTCGAAAAAGGATTTCTAAACTCAAACTTCTTCTAACTTTGATTTCTAGTATGGGTCTTCTTGTATTTAAGTTCTAATGGTTTAAAAGTATTTATCTTGGTTTGAAATTGAAACTCTTGTTTATGCATACTTCAACTTTTGGCTTCAAAATGGGTTATGTGAGCATGATTTGAGTAGGATATGAACTTGGGTCTTCTTGTATTTGTCATGTTGGTGTATTTACTGCCTTAAGGGCCTTAATATGGTGAAATATTGATAAATTGCTTATGGGTGATGATGGTTTGATTTGTTGATGAGTTTATCTCATTGTATAGTTCTTATTATGAATTACTATTTGAGTGGTATGGTCCACCTTATGGGTGGCGGTGCTAATTGATGAACTTGATGTTATTTAGTATGTTTTGAATATGTAATCTTGATGGTATAATATGTGAACTGAAGATATATTGGAAAGGGGTATTTTATTGTGTTTGGTGCAGCTTGAATTGCATGTTTGACCTAGTGTATGTCTAAAATGAAGTATATGGTTATGAGAAGCATGTAGAGTGTGTAATTTGATGAATCAATGTTAAAGTATGTGTATAACTTGATGAGAATGAAATGATTGTTATATGCAAGATGTGCACATGTACACACACACACACTTTAAAGAATGCATTATGCCAAGTTGAGTAAAAAGAGGAATCTTGAAGTGGACACACTTCGTGAGTTTAGATATAGTGTCTAGTAGCAACCTCTCCATTTCTAGTGAGCTTTCTAAGATAGACTATTATGTTGAGAAATCCGTGGGGAGTTATACCTAGCACCGAGAAGATATGAAGGGGAGGTGGATTACACTTCGTGAGTTGAGATGTTGCAATCCAAAGTACCTCTTGAGATGAGTACTCCTCGTTAGTAGAGAGTGGGTTACTTAGTAGCAATCTCTTTATCCCTTAACTATGTGCCCACATAGGTGTAGCTATTGGAAAAGCCATGTAAACGCTAAAAAGCATGACCTTACACTAGGCAAGTAAGGACCCCTCATCCGATAGGGGTTAATATCGGGATTCCATGTGTATCTCTCATGGTCTTTGTCGGTTAAGCTAACTCCCACAAAAGAATTGATTTGAAATAGTTAACTTGTATATTGTTGTTATTGTGTATGTATGTCGTGAAGTGCTCGATCCACATTAGTTACCTAGTAGGAGCACTAAGTGGGAGTAGTAGTATGGGATGTTATTCTCGCATTGCACTTGTTGTGACCTATACCTACAATGGGAGAAGAGAACTTTCATGAAATCCGTGTGAATGAGTATTATGGTGTGGTGTTATGGATGATTATTGTGGAGTACTTGAGTAAATGGAATCATTAGGAGCACTAAGTGGGAGTATGGGATGCTACTCTCACATTGCACTTAGTGTTACCTATATTTCCATGAGTGTTTTGCATATGTTAGCCAAGGGCATGGATTTGATTTCCAACGAAATAAGCCTAAGATTTGGTGGTTTTAAGGGTCGCTTTGGTTCGCTTTGAAGGGAGGTGTAATGAAGATCCCTTCTTAGCTCACCTTAGGGAGTCTTAGGATGACCTTGGGTTAGGGAAACTTCAAAGGAAAAAGAGTTCATATGACTTGGACTGTGCCATTCACTGTAAGCTCTTCATTATAACATATCAAAACGTTCACTATAATATTCCTTCAATTTACGGTAAGTTTTAGTAGTTCACTATAAATGCATCTTTTGGTCAACTTGTTGTAACGTGCTCAAATCCTTGGGAATCCAATAGGAGCGCTAGTGGGAGCGGTAGTATGGGATGCTACTCTCACATTGCACTTAGTGTGACCTAAGTGTCCTATTGGAGGAGAGTACTTGTGTGAGAGTCGTATACATGCGTAGTCTACAATGAAGTCAACTATGTTTACTTTAAAGTGTAGTGTTGAGGTAAAATTAAGGAAGTTTTTCTTTAAGTATTAAATGATGCTTCTTATGTTAAGTTCATAAGTTCATGAATATTTTATTAAAATTTGCATGAAAGGTTATTTTACTAAAATGCCCCCTTTTACATGTTTTTGCATATGCCATACTTAGTACATTGTTGTACTAACCCCATACTTTTATATACCTTATGAGTATAGGTTGGAAGCCTTTTGGAAGATCAAAGTTGAAGCTTGGGAATTCTATCTCTCAAGAATTTGGTATGTCGTCATATATTCGAGGACATAGATTATGTTTCTTAGTTTCATTATTAAGACTTAATTTGTATTTCCTTTTATTTTAAAGGGCCGGGTCCCTAAGATTCTAAGGTGTGTCTTTAAGTTGGCTTGTGACGATAAGATTTCCTAGTATTTATGAAAAGTCTTCTTTTATATTTATTATCGTGAAAAGTTTTAATTCCGCACTACTTTTTATGCTTTATGTTATGAATGCTAGTTAGTGGGCTTGTACGAGATCCCAAAGGGTTAAGTACGCCCGGTCACAATTAGAAGGTTTTCCCTAACTTATAGGGGGTACTTTCGGGTCGTGACAGGTTCATTACTTCCACCGATCCTAAGTAACCTCCCTTAAGTCATCATAGTTCGGATGCTAGTTATTTACTTCCATTGTCCATTTTACTTTAGGGAAACTATAGCCTTAACCATCACTAGCTATGACCATTGTGCTAAACATGGAATTTGGTGTTGTAGAGCCTTACACCAAGGGAAGGTGTTTCTACCTAGCCAAGGTAGAACATTAACATACATCCTAGCATCCTAAGTGAATTTACTTTGCTAGATCCTATGTGGCAAGCATAGTTTATGGAACTAAGAGATAAGTATAATCCCTCTACATTCCATTGGGAAATTGGGGCCTCATCTCATGAGAAAACATGGTGAACCATCCTCAAAGGGAAGTCAACACAAGGAATAAATGGTGAATCTTCCTCCAAGGCAAGTCAACACCTCTCATTGTCAAGTTCACACGGTGCTAAGCTAAGTTCATTTATTGACAAGCCTTTATTACATTTTTCATAAACATGGGCTTAAGATATTCATTTCTCATATGATTATAGCATATTCAAGCACCTATCTATTTTAGAGTTTTGTTGGGCACACCTTCCAAGGCCCCTCTATTAACTAGATCTTCATACATGTGTGTGTGTACTTATACGTGAGCAAACCTTTCACATAACAGATAAAGGTCACACATGTTCATATATCATTGCATGAGTCTATATGCATAACTATATGAGCAATCCTTTATATAAACCCTCTAAGACACTATGCACATTCATACTTCGTCATATCATATACATCATATTCATAACATATCCATATATTCATTTTTCATGTACATAGAAACCAAACCTAGGAACTATCCTATCAAGGTACACATGTGCAATGCATAGACAAGGTCCCATACCCTTGCCCATACTAGTACACCTATCAAGTCATCCTATTAAGAGATACATAACATACTTCACATACATATACTTTACATGTATAGTAGTAGACACTAGTGAATATGAAAACAACATTTCATTAGACACTATGATTATATACTACTTGTAATCATGCATGAAGTGTGAGTGTGTGTAAGTTGGTCAACATGATCACATTATGGCTATCAATAACACATTGAGGCAGCCACCCTATTAAGACCATGTTACACTTTCAAGTATAGACCACACAACATACTTAGCATAGGAGACAAGTCAACTTCATATTACACTTAAGACTCCTAGCTTTGGCTATTCATCAATTCACATAGGGGAACATAGGTAAGGGATATTTTAACCATTTTAACTCATCAATGGAAGCACCTACATTTTACCCTAACATAAATATACACATGCTTATACAATAGCCATACTACCTATATCACAACAGAATAGGAAAATAGGCATAAACTTCACATAGTGTAATCATCATAACCACACACTCATATATTCATCATTTTACCTTAAAGTCCATGGTCAACACATATATAGTGACAATAAATTAAACACCGCCACCATAAGTTGACCATACCACACAATGTCATAAAAGGCTTCATCAACTACAATACTATAAGGAAAGTAGAGAAGATAAGCATTCTTACAAATTTCTCACCCTTTGATCATAATTGATCAATACACCTTGTTTATAAACAATTCATATATAGGGAAGTATCAATATGTACTTTAATCATAAAAGAAACCATGTATAATTCGCTACGAGATCATACTATGACATAATACAAGGTATCACATATATACTAGAAAGTAGAGAGTCATAGATCACTTACTAATATACTTTACTTTGATTATTATGGCTAACATTCATAATATATTACTAGTACAAACCTAGGGCAGTAGCTAAAGCCATATAAATCAAGTCTTAATCATGCTTTATTCATCTTAGAATATAGATCACATCATATACATTACTCTCTCAATGTCTATCGGCTAGAAGGACTTAAATCAATCTTTACCAATTCCATTGTTATCCATTCATATTAAATCAATCATACTAAATAGTCATCATGTTACACGTATAGGCAGTAGCTAAGGCAATTCACCATAATTGAAGCACATAGCAACAAACCTAACGTCAAGATCACAAGTTACTACTTAGTCGCTTAGAAGCACCTAGATCAATTAAAATAAGCTTTCTTTACTTTGATCATACCATATTTATATTCCCAATTCAACAAATTTATTAACCTAAGGCACTAGCTACATCAACCACAACATAATTGATTTCTACTTTTATACCTTAAAAGGTCCATATTACAGTGATCACATTCATAACTAGGCTAGACATGTTCAAATCCTCATACATTGATACACATGGATCCTTCATCATCAGTTCATCATTAATTCACGTAAATAACAGTAGATATAAACAAACCAACGTAATAGAAACACAATTCAATCATGAACAAGCCATGAGCACAAAGCCCATGCAAGCACTAAATCGATTTAGGGAAGGAACATGGGTTCATAATGCAATTGGATTCAAATTCACATTAGAACCAATAAATTAACATCAATTAATCATTATTTAACCATTTAAAACATTTTTAGAAAGAACTCATGTCTAGATTGAAGAAGAAGAACTTTGATCATGAAATCTCTTTTAAAACTTTCATATTAACTCTCTAGATGGAAGGATAACTAGAGATGAAGGATTAACATACCTTTGTCTATTTGAAAACCTCTAATAATTTGTGAAGAACCCATGAGAATCAAATCTACAATATGTTCTTGAGCTTCAATAATAATGGAGGTTTCTAGAGAGAATTGGTTTTGGAGGGAAAGTTTATTTCGTGAGCATGGGATTGGGAATGGGTTGTTCACGTGTTTGATCCCTTAAATACACCCAAAAATAGGTAAATAAATCACTTAGAGTCAGGTTAAGACGTGGGGTGAATTTACCATTCACTCCTTTAATGAAACAGTGCGCAAGACAGTGGCACCAGGCTGCATCGACGGATCACCACCGACAGCCAGTAGGTCCATCAATGGGTCGTTTATGGCTTAGGTCGATTGGAGCATGGCCTGTTCTTTGGTTTATCCCTGCCTAGGCTTAGTGTCCATCGATGATACCTAACCTAAGGGCCGTTGGTCAACCAACTGGGTGTCGTTTGGTTCAGTCGATTGACACTGCCAAGCCAGTGTCTGGACAGCCCTTGGGTCCTTCTTGTGGGAACTTTTGCGGGGCACTTTAGAAGTCGTACCCGGACGTTTTCAAGGTAAATACAATACTTAAGAATTTTTTTACCTCCCACATAAGTTTCACCAAACACAAATACTCACAACTCGTCCAAACATGAAAGTCCCCATCAAGACACACATGAACGTCTCAAGGGCTAACTTTCGAACGTCTTAGATGTTTGAACTTCAAACTTCACGAAACTCCATATACTTCCTATAAACATCATTATAACTCATTTTAAGACATAATAATATCATTACATACACTTATAAGAACGTATAGACACATGAGACACATAGGTGACTAATCGTCGAATGTCTTGATCGTCCCTTGACGTTAGACTTCCAAATCACCTCAAACTTTACACACTGCCTCTAAAACATATTATAATCCATTTTATGACCTTATAACCTTATGACGAACATGTTAGGATCTAGAAACCCTAACTCATTTCGGGGGTCTTACAATATCCCCCACTTGGGAACATTCGTCCTCGAATGACACTTAAAATACTTTAATCACAACAAGGACTTCAATGCATCATAGAGAAGTTCATCACATTCATAAAATCATCACATAGAAGTTAATGCACCTAATTTACAAGGAACACAACTTCAAATCATTTTAGCACTCAACGCACACAAGCAAGCACACCTTTCTTTCACTTACTCTTTAATGCATCAAACACAAAGGCTCTCATCATGTTTCGAGAAACATCCTTCTCCTAATTATAACATGTTCATTAAACTTATATTCATTAAGAGCTTATCATGTAAGGCCACACATAGGAAGATTACAACAATACTCAAAAGACATTTAAGCACCCAAACCTCAATGCACATAGACTTGAGTTAATTGAATCAACCCTTTATTAGTTAGACCTAGTTCCATGAAGGTCATACTCAACCATACTATGCATATTTTTGTACATGGAGGAATGTACTTCTCCTCAATGAACATACATGTATCATGAGTTCACCACTTTGCAAAATACAAGGTCAATTCCGTTTAAAAATGAGAATTTCTCAACTTTTAAACCAAGGCATGATCATGTTTTCTTCCTAGTAAAGTCTAAATGGTAAGTTACACCAAATACATCCCAACAAATAGGAATCCATTTAACAAAATTTCAAATTCTAACATAGCATTAGCCTTCACTGTAACGACTTGGATTCTTGAATCCGAATCGCCACTGGTATCGTTGACCTCTCAGAGGTCGCAAACAAGCCTCATCTTGCATTCATCACATTCATCTAGTTAAATTTGCGGAAAATTCAAAACTTTTTATATGTATGAAGTTTACTTAGACTTCATATAGTCATTACATATTTACATCATCTACTAAGCTCAACATAAAGAACAACCATCTATCATAAAGAATCAATTCGAAACTGAAGATGAATATATCATAAATAGTTTGCAAAACACGGCCTTATTACAAAACTTCAAAATGAAAGTACGAAAGAAACGCTAGGGACAACATCCACTAGACATGTCTAAAACTAAGGCTAGACTAAAATTGTAGCATCCTCAAAATCAAGAGGACCTACCAAATGGTTTGTAGAAAACGCTGAAGTCCAAACCGCTGCAAATGTCGTAAATAGTAGGGGGTTAGTACACCACTTGTACTAATTATGGGTGTATTCACACATACACATAAAGCTATGCATGATCAATGAAAGCTCTTCCTAAGCAACATGCCATTTCTGGAAAGTCTAGTCAATAGACTTTTCTAATTTGTTAGTTGTGAATTGTGGTATGAATATGATGTATTTTAATGCATTCAAAGCACACAACTCATTTTCTATATGATTACAAGCCATTAGTATCATCAACATAATTTTATAACCACTCGAGCAAAAATTTGAAATTTTACTATTCCTAACCCGAGAGCTCACCTCCTTATACTTAGTTTTATTTTCAATCTTTTTCTTCTTCTTGTTGTGTAGTTCAATAATTTATTTGGTCCTATGTTTTGCTTACAAGTGCAATAATTCATTGTAGTCCCATACCCACAATAAATCGATGTAAGTAATCCAAGGACTAAGGAATGATTTCCCTACCTTATAGTGAGTCATTCTTTACACTATATTTTCATTACATTTCATAATCCATTCTCTATTGGTCATGCCATTTATTTCATTACTTTCATCTTAGGGAAGTTATGAGGTATTTAATTAACATTACGTTTCTACTTCCCTTTATTGGCATTATATATGAAGTCATTATAAGCCAATCTTATTTGGCTTTGCCCATTATTTGCTGAAACTTAATGAGTGTGATATTGGAAATTGACATTCTTAATCTCTTCTTCATTGCTCACTTTGAACATACGTTCCATCATCACCATTCATTCTCACTCTCATAGGGACATCATAGGGAAGAAGATCATGAGATCTAACATGAAATCCAGTGTCTTACCCACACTGAAAAGAGGTGAATGACCGGTTAAAATGAATCTAGACCATGTGAGCTACTCATGGAATCCAATGTCTATCCCACACCGAAAAGGGGTGATCCCCGGCTAAGGCAAATCCATCTCAAGTGTTCACTCCACACCGAAAAGGAGTGGCTCACTGCTATAGTGAACCAAGAACATATTGTGAGCATTAACCAACATAGATCATGTGATCTAAATATGAAATCTAGTGTCTTCCCCACACCGAAAAGTGGTGGAATCACCGATCAAAGTGAAACCGAGCATACCTACCTTTCTTAGGTGGAAACCACTGGCTAGTTCCTATGTTGGCTAGATATAGTTCAAAGACTAGGGACGTAATGAGACTACTTATCAACCTCGGTGGTATCCACGTCTCATGAGACTTACACATGCAAGCACATGCTCATAACTAGTCTATCAGTGTTGTGCTCACTTTCATTATCTTCTTTATCTTTTAGAGTTGACTCAAGCATTATGGAAGCTTACTTCTAGAATGAGATTTACTTACTCTTTTGATGACTTGTCAGCCTTACTTTACTTTGATGAAATGTGAATTTCCTTACATATGATCCTTACTTTACATTGATGAAATTGAATTGTCCTTACATATCATCCTTACTTTACATTGATGAAATGTGAATTTTCCTTACATATAATCCTTACTTTACATTTATTAAATGTGAATTGTCCTTACATATCATCCTTAGGTGTTAATGAGACTGGTCTCACACGTTCTAACACCTTCATTTGTAAGTATTTTAACATAGTAGCTTAGGTGTAAGTGAGGCTTGTCTCACTTCCATTAACACCTCAATCTGGTCACTTTCTTAACTTAGACCTCTTTAGTTATGTTATTACTCACTTTAATTACTTACTTTCATTTAGTAGCTTTATATCATTATTTGTGGACGATGAGCACTTCATTCAATGAGTTACATAAGTTCATAGTTCATTCTTTTAGAGCATGTTGGGAGTTGTCCCGATGAATGGCATGCCCTTGGTTATGGATTCATTGAATTACTTTAGATGTGCTTATTCATTTGGCATTCCCACATTTTAGTCATATCAGATAGTATAGGGTATGTTGGGACTTGTCCCATTGATTGGCATACCCTTAGTTATGGATTCATTTTGTTCTGTTGGTCATGCTTAATTTGACATTACATTATATTGGGAACATAAGATTTGTGTAAATTTAGTATTGGCCTAGAAAATTTGGAAATGACTTCATAGCCAATTTGTTGGCACAAGCAAAACATTCATTCAAATATAGTTTCATGAGATTCTCATTAGCCAATTTTTTCCATTATTATTTAAAAGCAATAATGTAAGCCAATTCCATTCAACTTTTGGGCAAGACATTGTTAGCCATTTTATTGGCATAAACCAAACATTCATTCAACTTATGATTTCATGGAGATCTTTTTTGCCAAACTTATAACATAACTTTAGGCATAACGTTTCTAAACATATTCGATAGCATAATATGATCATTTAACGAACACAACATCATCAACAAGTCACATTAACAGTAGGTATGCACAACAGACCGTAAACATTTTCATACATAACATTTTCGGACACGTCTTAGATATTATCATTCTCATAACCAATCTTAGTTCATGACTTTAGGGTAACGTTTTTAAGACATATTTGACATCATCAGATTAACATTTGATTACTTTAGGATCTTCATAACGTTACAAAAACATCTATACAACATTCGGACAAACACACCAACACTTAGACATTACGGGTGTAACTAACACGTCGTCAATTTATGATTCACGTTTTAAGCACTTAACTTTATACGATCACAACTTCATAGGTTAATCGACATTCATAATTAAAGAACATTACACATAAGATCAGCCAGAACCACATACCAACAACATGATCTCTAACCTATTCAACATTGGATCGAAAAGGATACTAGGGACAAAGGAGTTCGATGAGAACACGGGAACAACCCTAGTTTTGAAGATCTTTGAATCGTTGGAAAGAAAGTTCTATTGGAGAAAGAATTCCAGGAGAGAAACCCATACCTTATGTAGAATTTAATCTACGAAGATCACCTTGAACGAGACCTTGAAGCTACTTTGAAATCGCCCAAGAAAAGCCTCTAGCGTTCTTGGTTTTCTTGCGGTCTGTCGCCTACTACCTTAGCGTCGTGAGTCTCAACGTTTTGATAGTAATTTTTAGGTTTAGGAACTAAGCTTGAATTATAAAACTTAGGTTTAATAAGTTAATTTAATAAACTAATTAACCAATTACCAAAACGCCCCTCCTAAGTTGACTAAACATAGGAGAATGTTGACTTGACCGAAAATCTGGAAATTGGTGTTGACTATGGTTTCGGTCAACATTTTGACTTTATATTAATTAATTAAATCCTTAATTTAATTAATTTAGGGACCTAGGGTAAGTACTAAAGTACCCCTAAGTCTTTGGAACCAAAATCAACCCTTTAGGACCATCCTAGGTTAAGTACTAGGATGTTTCTTGATTTATACTAGGTTACTGTAAGGATTTCGTTTTGACCATTAAAACTAATTAATTAAATAGAAAATTTAATTAATTAGGTTATCTAAGGTAATTTAATTAATTAGGTTATCTAAGGTAATTACTAAAGTACCCTTAAGTCGTTAGGACCATAACCAATTCTTTGAACCATCCTAGGTTAGGTACTAGGTTGTCTCTTCAACTAGTACTAGGTTAGTGTCAACCCGGTTTAGTCCTAGGTTGTCGGGTGCACTAGTAGGTCCATTTAGGTTAGTCCTAGGTTATTTAGCTAGTTAGGACAATTAGTTAGGACCTACAGTTTGTTAGGAAGTTAGGCCCCACATGGTGGGACCCTTCCGCACATGCTGGCCCTTAACTACCCTAACCGAATTCGGTTAGGGTGGTCCCCTCCTTATGGCCGATTCCCACTTGCCCATGTGCTTGCACATGGTTTGGTTGTACTTTACTATCTAACTATTCTTGATATCCTATTTGGAATATTTACTTATTGTCCCAAGGATCCTCACTATGTCCTTGGGCACTGCTTAGTCTACATGATCATTTTAAATGGTCATGTGCTATGGTACTAGGCCTGACACTTGGATGCCTAGTACTTCATATGTTTGGTTGAGAAGTCATCATTTTTATTAGCTTAGGGTCCTTATTGCAGGTACACTTCTTGGTCAATGAATCCTTGATTGGGTATGACAACCCAAAAAGTATATTTCTTATTCGTATATAGAAAATTGGCTAATATCCCTTAGCAAATTTTTCTATACTATGTCCAATATTTCTCAATATTGGGCATTGGGGTGCCTATGTACCCCTAATAGGCTATCCTAAGGGCATATTGGGATCTTCATTAGACATATGATTTTCCGGAATGTTACATTCACAGTAAGCATAATTTGGGAAAAATAACACAAATTATAGGCACTCACATGAACAACACTTAACTAAACATACTTTCACTTTTTAAGAGTGATCCTACAATCATGCTTTCCAACCCATAAAAGTCACATAATTTTCAAGAGACTCTACAATTTTCATTTTAGAGAGACTCAACTTTTCGTTACAACGATAAACATTACACCTCACAAGTGACTACAACCATGTTGCATACCTTACCTGATGAAGTCAAATTCACAGTTAGCAAGTTAAGATGCACAATACACATGATAAAACATGGATTTTATCAAAATTTCCCTTCATGCACTTTAGAATCTTAAAAATATCCTTAGGATAATGTCAATCAATACATACCAATATATAAATTACATGAAATTCATACTTTACGCAAGACTATATTCATGACCAAGCTTACTAAGAATTCATTAGTTTCAAGTTCAAGTAAAAATAGAAGGACAAGGTAGAAAAATATGTAAAACCTTACTATTCCATCACCATCTCCCACTTAGGGTAAACCCAATTAAGAGTAACTTAACCCAACCTTAAGAGGATATTTAGCTTAACAACCTTCATTTTTCATCACTTAAAAGTGATTACAACTTTAAAAGGAATTAGAGTAAGTTAACCAAGGCATTCTAAACTTTATCACTTAGGCACTTTACCCCCAATCATCAAGTTAGCTCATACCATTCAACCACATAAGGTTTTCATATAATACAATAGACACCAAGGTCATACAATATTAGGGGAAAACAACAAGGAGACTTAGCCATAAGATTTCTTATTTTTCCTCAAACATTACAGTAAGGTGACTTCTAGGTCACTAAAACCCACATCATCACCCTACCAACACAAGCATATCACCTTCACACCTAGGATAAAGTCTATACAAAGGACTCCAATCCATATTAGGAAACTTATCAAAGACCAAATATATACAAAGGGAAACATTGAACACTTTTAGGCACATATTCTTAGGGAATCATGCTTCCATAGGTAGTGACTAAGAATTTCGAACTCAAATAATAATATTATCATGTAAAACCATATAGTAACACATCATTCCAAAAGAAAAACATTTTCACCAAAATAACTCCTAACATGCTTTAACTATATCATGACACACATTGTTCAACATAACATGTCATTTCACATAAACTTCATATATAGCCTCAAAGGGTATCATATCAACCAAACATGCCAAAATTCACCTTCACACATACTCATCCAACCATAAGACAAAGTTAAGCATTAATTCACCTTTACTCCCTCAAGCATATATGGTACCATCTCATCCAATCAATCACATCTAAAAGGCAAACGGACAAGAGAACAAAAGAGATAGATCTTATAAAGTTAAGTTCTATGGCACTATATGATAATGATGAAGAAGGGAAACTCTATCGTCTTATAGCCTCGCATATCATTTGATGATGTCGCGACTCACCACCAATGAACACGAGACTCTACTAGATGTGGCAATATGAGACTTCTAGAACCTAAACCACTTTATAAACTTGATGCTCTAATACCACGTTTTTCATATCCGTGGAAAACCTCTTAGAAGTAACATGACGTACTTGATCTCTCGGAGGTCATATAAAAGCCCATCTTTATCATTCTTTGCATTGACATAGTAAATTTATCGGAAAATTTAAAACTTTTCATAGGATATCATATGCTAGAAATTGTACTTCATATATATATAAAATATCATATTACATACTTCGACTTTAATTCTCTTTGTCATCATAGACTCAACAACATTAGAGTACATTAGGGACACGACCCTTAAAACATAAACATAAGTACAATAAGAATGCACTTCACAGTAAAGACATAACATAGGAATCCTTGTACTTAAGGATTCCTTTCCTTAAGCTTGGGAATCACATATAAAGCTCATCAATCACATATATATCCTTTAAGCATCCATAACCTACACTTTGTGTAAAAAGTAGAGAAGAATGGAGATAGTACAAGAATGCACTAAGTATGGCAACCATGCAAAAACATGCATTTAAAAGGGACATTTTCTTGAAATCATACTTCATGCCTTTTTGAGTAAATCTTCATAAAACCTTCATCCAATAGATTTTATATCATTCACATACTTGATTGAAACATAATCGCGGTCCAAACATCACATAAGATAGCATATAGAATTTAAGCCATAATTGAGGTCACTTTATAGTGAACTAATTGTCACATCCGGGTTTACCCCCTAGACGTAACCAGCGTCGTTGTCCTCTTTTAGGACTAAGACTAGCCCCTGAGTTTTCATCATTGCATTCATGAGTCAAAAATACGTAATAATTTGAAACTTTTACATAATTCTACATTGAGGTTTACGTACACCTCTACATACACATACATATAGTTATATCGAGTATACATAGATCCTTCGTATATGAAGATTACATAGTCTTCTACTTTTATTGCACATAAATATATATATAACATAAAATAGAGTCTCAAAGTCGTCTCATCTCATAACCATTTAAAACGATCATATCAATTTGGGCATAGCCCTACATCAATACCCAGAAGCCACATATATAATTGTACTCAAATGAAAAATCGAGTAAACATAAGTGCCTTAAGAACTAATAAAATCCGTAGGTAGATATTAGCATCATCCTTGGGAAATGAGGACCTACCCACTTGGATGGTAGAGAATAGCCAAGTGTCCTTCAAGTCTTATCAAACGATCCTTCAATGACCGGAACCTAAAATGTTTGGGATAAAGGGAAAAATAGGGTAATACGCCACATGTAGTAAGTATGAGACCATATGCACATATAACAACAAAGCATTCTAAAAAGGGACATTTAGTTAAATCATGCCATCTTACCTCTTTAAAAGTTTATGCACAATCAAAACAAGACCATACCAATCATTTACACATGTTCAACAAGTCAAAGCAAACTATATGCATATCAACATACTTGAACCCATAATCTCCTATAACTCTATGACCAAGTAATAACATCACAAGTATCAATAAGAGTTCATCATGTAAGTAGCAAAGCAACACCACTAATCATAAATACTCATAAAGTCAAAAAGTGCAATGATCAAGCAGAGCCCCATAACCTTACTCAATCAAGTAACCCAATAAGAACCATAAATAGTAACCCACTTCACATAACATAGCTTCCAAGTACACAAAGGTTCATACTTTAGCAATAAAGACCAATTACATATTCATAAGCATCAAAATCATCATATAAGATCATTTGCATTTATCATCATATACATACATAATATTAACCTCCTAAAGCTCCTATCAAGGGAAACTAGTGCAAGGCATAGGTAGAGTCCCACACCTCTACCTAAGCTAAGTCAAACCCCTCAAGTCACAAACCTTACACCGATGGAAGGTGGTCTACCGGCCAAGATAGAACCTAACATGAAACGTAGCATCTAGGTGGATCCACTAGCTAGCATTCCTATTGTGGCAACATAGTTAAGGAACTTGGGGACGTCTTGGAAACATCACTCTACACCCTATGCTATCCACCCCGTAAGGAACGTAGTCAACCCTACCTTCCCAATGTGGGAAAGTGTCACCCCCACACAAGATCACTCGGTGCTAAGGTAAGACCCTTTTTTTAAAATGTCTTTATTTATAAATCATAGCAAAGTTTAGGTTATAGGGTCTAGACCTTGTATAATCATCATCATTATAGATCCATATGAATTGCATGAATATAATCCTCTCATCACAATTCATATAAGTAAGGTCAACACATTTACATGTTCATTCATAATAAGGCACATTGGTAATCATCAACATCCTTATAACTTTCTATCTTAATCAACCTCACAATCATAGTCAAGACATTTCAATTCAACATCATACCACCCTATCAAACCTAATTAAGGCACACTCCAATACATGATCATGGCTTAATCACAATTTACCATAAATTGAAGTAAAGAATAGGGATCATAAGACTTACCAAGTCTCCTTCACAATTAATGACTAAGGTCTTACCATCAACACATAACTCAAATCCAATTAGGGGAGTAACATTATCACACAATGATAACCAATAATATAACAAGGCCAATTGTATCACTATAACACAATTCAATAGTAGATCATAGTTTAAGACAAGATACTTTAGCCAATTTCACATTATACTTTATAACCTAAATCACATATCTAGCACTAGAATTATATACCTATAATTCATCTTAATTTATTCATAATAACACCATCGGATAGTAATTTAATCAATAACCAAGTCAATTGAATGATCACAATACAATATAGGTCAAGATCAAAACCTAGGGTTAGGGGTTGAGGATCATGTTCTTCAACTTAGACCAAACCATTAAAAATTATCATAATCTAGTAAAAATAAATGTTAATCTATTGAATATAACCCAAATAAATCATCAACAACTCAATTCATAACTTCAATTTCGAGATTTGATGAAACCCACTTGAAAACTCAAGTTTTGGAAATACTTTCAATGAACCCTTTGAGGAAAGAGGTCTCAAAGGTGAAAAGATCACATACATTACAGTTTTGAAATGGATTGTAAGATGAATTCGTCCCTTTCAATCCCCCAAAGTCCTTCCTTAGCTTAGTCTCCAATGGTGTCATCCAATAGAGAGAGAAAGAAGAGAGAAGGTAGAGGAATTGTTTTAGGAGTTCTAATTAGTTTAATGGGGTTGGGGACTTTATATGGGAGGTTAACTAAATTTATTAGGCCCCCATTAATCCCCTAATTAACCTCCTAACCCCTTAAATAATTAAATGAACCTAATTAATAATGTGCAGGAAAATCAGGACCTTCACAGACGGAACCCTGTTGACGGGCCGTGTGTGAGTCAACGGTTGGCCCCACTCCGTCCTGCATAACCGTCTTCTTTGTTAGAGACCGGTGCAGGAGAGGACCTTCCCATATTGGCTAAGTATGGAACGATGGTGCCATTGACGCCCCATCAGTCCACACACAAACCGTCATTTGCCCCGTTGATGCACACTGCCCAGGCAATGTTGCCTCAACCTGCAGGGGTCCTCCTCAAGGATCCTTGGTTGGCCCTGTCACGACCCAACCCGCTGGGCCGTGACTAGTGCTCGTTTTGGACACTTACATACAAACCTGTTAAGTATAACCAACTGAAACTAAGACAATATGGAATTTAATCAAATCAAGCCAACCCAACGCCATATATATATAAAGTGGATCTGCCTCATAAGGAGTCATAACCATTCAACCGTAACAACATACGCGAGCCGACAAGGCCGCCACTATCCAAAGCATAATAGCATACGCAAGCCGATAAGGCTGCCACTACACAATACACAATGATGTACGCAGCCGACAAGGCTGCCCCTGTACAAGCGGACATCCCAAACAAACCATGTCCAGACCATTATCCAAAACATATATATGCAACCCACATAATGTCTACAGACCTCTAAGAGTATAGTAGTGAAACTCGATGGGACAGGGCCCCGCCGTACCCATAGATAAGCAAAAGACTACATAGAAAGTTATGTACCAAAACGACTGGGCTCCGGAACAGTGGAGCTCTCCCAATCAGCAGAGTAGATATCCTAGGCGGGAGGATCACTGAACTGTGCGTCTACACCTGCGGGCATGAAACGCAGCCCCTCGAGGAAAGGGGGTCAGTACGGACAATGTACTGAGTATGTAAAGCATAAGGTAAAGATGACAGGATACCAACATGATAAGTCGAAACAAGATATCGCTACACATGTACCTTATAAGTGAAAATCATGCATATCTTTAACATATAAGGTGCCCAGCTTCCCTAGTAAGGGACTCGGCAAAATAATCATCATATATATACATCATACGTACCCAGCCCTCTAGTGAGGGACTCAGTGAAATAGTCATCACATCATCTCCGTCATCATCATCATCATAAACATCCTCATCACAAATCATATATATAATATACATACCCGACCCTCTAGTGAGGGACTCGGTGACATATGCAAGAAACTCCGCACGAACATTACCCGGCCCGGGACTCGGTGAAATGATAAATGACTCTATGCACGAGCAGAACATTATGAGCAACCATATGCAATTAAAATTATTTCTTATAACTCAATAGAACAATCAACGTGAACCAGCAAGGAGTATTACCAAAGATTAACGTTTTATCAAGATTATGAACCTTTAACACGATATGAAAATGTCAGATCTCAATGACTCTAAGAAGCACTACCATAGATATGAGAAATCACCATAGCCTTAGACATAACCGATATATAGAGGAATTGTTTGTGGAAGCAAGAATATACGTCACCTAGACGCTCTAAAAGTAAGTATCAAACAAGTCCGTCATTCGCTCATTTTTAAAAGTCATGCCAAACAAAGAAAGAAAGGATAGCGTTACATACCGTATAGTCGAGCCGCACGTCCAATATTTACTGCCCAAGCTATTAATCTATAACAAGGAACAATCGTGCCGCAATTAGATAGACGTTGCGCTTTACTACTTATTGTAAGCTAGCTAATAATCGAACGAAAATCCGGCAGCACTTCCCCTATTTTCCTTACTTCGTCCCAATACGACAACAACCCAAATTATCCACAGCAATACCAATAACACATATAACCCAACGAATCATATTAAACATCCCCCCCCCCCAAAAAAATAGTTCCGTCTCGGCAACCATAGTAACGAAACAACGACACACCGAGCGATAACTCGTTTTATAATTCGCAACACATCTACCTTATCATATTCATCCCTTGGAGTATATACCTATAATCACATGAACATATACATAACGCCAAAACATAATTTCCCGCATTTTGCTTTAATCAAAACAGCCCAAACACTAACACGACACCACAAATAATCCGATTATGGTTTCCGTTCATACTTAGCACTTTCAATAACTAAAACAAATTTCCTAAGCTACTGGTCACGCCCCCTTCTTAACATTAATGGCTAATTAACAATGGCATTCTAAGGAATTAACACACCAAGAAAAGAGATTACTAACCAAATTCTTTTGTAGCTGCTGGCCAAGAGTTGCATGGTTGGTTTTCTCCCTTTCCATGGCTGCCTAAGCTAAGTGGTGAAGAAGATGATATGTTTGCAATGCATTTCACCACCTCATTCATTATATGAAGTGGAGGCATCCCCCCCTCTACACGTGCCCCACTAAGGGCCAGCTCCCAATCTGATTTCTTTTAATTTGCCTTGAGTGGTGGGGCCCACTTAATTAATTGAATCCTAATCAGCCACTAATTAATCCCTCACTTAATGTTAGTGACACTTACATTAGCCAAATCATACTTAATATCACATTTGGAATTAACATCCTTGCCTAATATTTCTTTAATCACTTGTAACTTAAAATAAAATCTCATTCCCCGGACTTACATCGACTAGCTCATGACTCGCACTATGTATAAAAATACGAGGTGTAACATCCTTCCCCCCTTAGGAACATTCGTCCTCGAATGTTAAGTTAGCGTCTTACAAAAAATTCCAGCGAGGTCTCTCTAACAGTTATACCTATCAACCTGCATTCCGTAACTTACAGATGCCTCACAGAGTCACAACTTACTACATAATCTCGTTTATCAATCAATATAGTCAAACTAGAAATTGAATTACCTGCAGGTACGGGGAACAAGTAAGGATACTTATTCTTCATTTCGTCTTCCGCTTCCCAAGTAATCGCCTCCCTATTATTATTTTGCCACAACACTTTGACGGAAGCCACATCCTTAGTATGTAACCTTCTAACCTGGCGATCAAGTATAGCTACGGGTTTCTCCTCATATGACAACTCCTCTGTTACCTGAACATCATCTATAGGGAATACTCTAAAAGGATCACCAATACATTTACGTAGCATCGATACATGGAAGACTGGATGTACCGCCTCCAAATCAGATGGTAGATCCAACTCATAGGCAACCTTGCCTATCATACGAACAATGATAAGGCCCAATGTATCTCGGACTGAGCTTCCCCTTTCTGCCGAATCTCATTACACCCTTCATGGGTGATACCTTCAGGAATACCCAGTCACCAATCTAAAACTCCAAATCTCGACGCCGATTTTCTGCATATGACTTCTGTCGACTCTGGGCTGCTAATAATCTTTCCTGAATAAGCTTCACCTTGTCAACAGCTTGCTGAATCATATCTGGGCCTATTAAATTAGTCTCGCCAACATCGAACCAACCAATAGGTGACCTGCACTTCCTCCCATATAAGGCCTCGTACGGTGCCATCTGGATACTAGAATGGTAGCTATTATTATAGGCAAACTCAATGAGCGGCAAGTGGTCATCCCAGCTACCTTTGAAGTCAATAATACAGGCCCGCAACATATCTTCTAATGTCTGAATAGTACGCTCAGCCTGCCCATCAGTCTGAGGGTGAAATGCTGTGCTAAGGTTCAGCTGTGTCCCCAATCCCTTCTGAAATGGTCTCCAAAAGTTGGCTGTAAATTGAGATCCTCTGTCTGATATAATGGACGTGGGAACCCCATGAAGTCTCACTATCTCCCTGACATATAACCTCGCATAATCTTCAGCCGAATAAGTAGTCCTGACTGGAAGAAAATGGGCAGATTTCGTCAGCCTATCTACAATAATGCATATAGAGTCATACTTCCGTTGAGTGTGAGGTAAGCCTGTAATGAAGTCCATATTAATCATCTCCCATTTCCAAGTCGGCATCTCTATATCCTGTAATAATCCACCAGCCTTTTGATGTTCGATCTTGACTTGTTGACAATTCGGGCACTGAGCAACAAACTCCGTTATGTCCTTTTTCATGCCATCCTACCAGTATAAGCATCTGAGGTCATGATACATTTTCGTTGACCCTGGGTGAATAGAATAACGGGCAGAGTGTGCCTCTCCCATAACCTGCCGTCGTAGCCCCGCAATATCAGGTACACACAATCTGCCTTCATATCGTAACACTCCGTCAGGTGTAACCTTAAATGGGGTCTTTTCCTTTTGAAGAGCTGCATCTCTATACTGTGCCAGAATAGGGTCCTCGTACTGGTGTCTCTTTACCTCATCTATGATTGAGGACTCATCAACCTCTCGAATAGAAACTCCACTATCTTCTGAATTAGCCAGACGGACTCCAAGGCTGGATAGCCGCTGAATCTCCCGAACCATCTCTCTCCTTTCTGGTTTTACATCTGTCAAGCTACGCATGGACTTACGGCTAAGAGTATCTGCTACAACATTTGCTTTCCCTGGATGATATAAATATCAACATCATAATCCTTTAGCAACTCTAACCACCGCGTCTGTCGTAAGTTCAGCTCCTTCTGTTTAAACATATATTGGAGACTCTTATGATCTGTATAGATGTCCAAATGGACACCATATAAATAATGCCTTCATATCTTCAGGCATGAACCACGACTGCTAACTCCAGATCGTGAGTAGGATAATTCTTTTCATGCTTCCTAAGCTGTCGGGAGGCATAGGCTATTACTTTGCCATGCTGCATCAATAAAATCCTAGCCCAACACCCGAAGCATCACAATAAATAACATAGCCGTTTGGTCCCTCCGGAAGAGTTAGGACTGGAGCTGTAGTCAATTTGTCTTTCAATAGCTGGAAGCTTCGCTCACAAGCATCAGTCCAATGGAACTTGGCTGCCTTTTGAGTTAGCCTTGTCAAAGGCGCTGAAATTGAGGCAAACTTTTCTACGAATCTCCTGTAATATCCTGCTAACCCCAGAAAGCTGCGTACCTCAGTAGGTGTCATAGGTCTGGGCCAAGTCTTTACCACCTCAATCTTCTGCGTGTCTACCCGAATACCATCAGCTCCAATAATATGCCCCAAGAATGCCACTGAAGTCAACCAGAACTCGCACTTGGAGAACTTAGCATACAACTTCTGGTGCTGAAGCACCCTAAGTACCGTCCTTAAATGGTCTGCATGCTCCTCTTCTGAACGTGAATAGACCAGAATATCATCTATAAATACAATAACAAACATATCAAGGAATGGTTTAAACACTCGATTCATTAAATCCATAAACACCGCTGGAGCATTAGTCAGCCCAAAAGACAGCACTCTAAACTCATAATGCCCGTATCGGGTACGGAATGCCGTCTTTGGAATATCTGCCTCCCTTACCCGCACATGATGATAACCTGACCGCAAGTCTATCTTTGAAAAACACTTAGCACCCTGCAACTGGTCAAATAGATCGTCAATCCTTGGGAGGGGATACATGTTCTTTACTGTTACTTTGTCCAGCTGCTTATAATCAATACACATCCGCAGCGACCCATCCTTCTTCCTCACAAACAGTACCGGTGCTCCCCAAGGTGACGTACTAGGCCTGATGAAGCCCTTTTCTAGCAAATCTCTCAATTGCTCTTTCAACTCTTTCAACTCAGCAGGTGCCATTCTATAAGGAGGTATAGATATAGGCTGGGTATCTGGCAATACATCTATAGTAAACTCTATCTCTCGTTCTGGAGGAAGGCCTGGAAGTTCCTCTAGGAATACATCGGGAAATTTATTAACTACCGGGACTGATTGAAGAGTCGGTGCATCTACCTTTATGTCATGCACCCGAACCAGATGATTAATATAGCCTTTTCTAACCATCTTCCTGGCCTTAAGGTATGAAATAAACTTACCTTTCGGCGATACTGTACTCCCCTTCCACTCTTCAAGATAATGACCGTGATGCTTCTTATCACACTATCAACAAGTTGGCTTCATGCTTGGTGAGCTAGTACCTCTTACCTTTTGAGACTTAGGGTTAGACAACCTATCATAATGAGCCTTGGGAAATTTGGAAGGGACTTGATTAGAAAACCTCTTCTTGAACCTAGGATTGTCTTGAATGTCAAGCCTACCCGTAGAAAACTACCTTCATAAGACTTTTCCTTCTTGTCCTCTCTACTCTTTCTCTTTTGCCTACTCTCTTCCACTTGTTGAGCATGAACCATGAGACAAGAAATATTCATATTATCATGAAGCATAGCCAAACGACCTTCTTCAAACAAGTCTTCGGAAACTCCCGTAAGGAAATGACTCATCTCATCCTTTGGGTTTGACACCGAGGAAGGAGCATACTTGGAAAATTTAGTGAATTTCAAGGAATAGTCAAGTACACTCGTATTTTCTTGATGAATGTTGATGAATTCTTCCACCTTAGCTTCCCTAAACTCTCTAGGAAATATCCGATCAAGGAAAGCCTTTTTGAATATCTCCCAAGTCACCGGACCACCTCTAAGTGCCCTATTATCCCTCCATTGCACATATCAAGTTTGAGCCACATCTTTGAGTTGATAGGCCACCAACTAGGTCTTATCAATTGAGGTCATACCCATAGCATAGAGAATCGTATAGACCTCATCAAGGAAATCTTGAGGTTCTTCATTCGATTTTGAACCGAATAACATAGGTGGGTTCATCCTAGTAAAATCTTTCAAACGAGAGGCCATAGTGCTAGCATGTTGAGGCACTCGGGGTTCAATCTCCCTATTCACTTGGGTCGTCATGGATTGAACTTGAGATGTGACGGCATTGGCTTGAAAGGTTATGGCTTTTAGCCAAATTGAGAAAAGCCTCCCTTATCTCTCCATCCGTCATAGGTAGAGGAACAACCGGAACTTGATCACACATAGCAAATTCTTCAAATGGAGGCACTTGGTTGTCTTGTGTAGGAGATTGGTTGTCATTAGCTCCTACATTAGCAAGGCCTTCTTCATTCCTTCTTGCCGCTACTCTTTGAGTATTCATACATATAACCATGATACAAGGTTTAGGTGAAAGCACATAACAAGACTCTAGAGGAACGACATAGGAATACAAGGAGATGAGAGTTTCTAAGTATCACATAGTCTCTCATTCACAAGTGGGGCGCTCTTCACAATTACGAATAAGAATCTACATAGATGTGGTTTAATGGACATCGTTTCTTAGGATATTCAACGTCACGATCTTATACCAATTTTGTTACATCCGAGGAGCACCCCCTAGACGTAACCGGCGTCGTCGACCTCGGAGAGAACTAAGACTAGCCTCTTAGCATTCATCATTACATTCATAGGTTAAAAATGCGGAAAATTAAAAAAATTCATCTATACTACTTCATGAGGTTTACTTAGACCTATCTCTTACACATAATATATTCATATAGAGTATACATTGTGTCACGAGTCGAAAGTACCCCCTAGAAGTTAGGGAGAACCCATGGGTCATGACAGGGCGTACTTGATCCTTTGGGGTCTTGTACAAGCCCTTTAACTATCGTTCATCACATAAGACATGAAAAGTAGTGCGGAATTTAAAACGTTTCACGACATTTAATATAAAAAGAAAATCTTTCATAAATACTAAGAAAATCTCGTCGTCACAAGACAAACATAAAGACACGACATAATAACTTAGGGACACGACCCTATACATTAAAAGAAATACATAATAAGTCTTAACGTAAAGAAAATAAGAAGATAAGAACTATGCCCTCGAATATATGAGGGCATACTTAGACTTGAGAGAATCTTTCCCAATCTTTGCCTTCAAACTTTCAATCTTGCTTCCAAAAACTATACTTATTAAGTATAGAAAAGTATGGGGTTAGTAAAAATAATGTACTAAGTATGGCATATGCAAAAACATGCGAAAAGGGACATTTTAATATAAATAGACATTTCATGCCAAATAAGTAAAACATTCATGAATTTAGAAGCAAAACAACATAAGAAAAATCATTTAACACTTAGAGAAGGATTTCCATAAATTTAGCAAAAAGATGCACTTTACAGCGAACTACCTTGCATATACAGTAAACTACTTTATCCTTATAGTGAACCAATTTGACTCCAAAACAGTGAACTCCCAAGGTATTGCCAAGAGGAAGTGAACTCATTTCCGTACTAGTTTCCTTAACCGAGGTTATCCTAAGACTCTCCAAGGTAAGACATGAAGGAAACTCCTATACACCTCCTTCAACGCACACCAGGGAGATCCTTAAGACTACCCACCATAGGCTTACTCCACTCGGGAGAACAAGGCACCACTCAATAACAATACATTAGAAGAACACACAAACAACACACCAAGACTTCACTTTCGGAATGCCTAATTAGTGCAATGAGTAGATGCATCCCATTCCACCACCTACCGTAAGTAGTACACTCTTTTAGAAGGCTTGGCACCAAGACTCTCCTTTCGGAAGGTCTATTTAGTGCAATGGATAGATAGCGTCTCATACCACCGCCTACCCTAAGTAGTAAGTTCTTTTAGAAGACTTAATTCATTCAATTAATACAAGATTCACCAACAATCCCCTTTTGGAATGCCTACCTAGTGCAATGGATAAATAGCGTCCCATTCCACTACCGACCCTAAGTAGTAAACTCTTTTAGAAGACTTAGCACTTTCATTACTTTTGTGGGGGTTAGTATAACCAACATAGACCATGAGAGCTAAACATGGAATCCCGGTACTTCCCTTATCGGAGAAGGGTCCACTTACTTGCCTAGAGTGAGGTCTTACTTTTAGCTTTTACATGGCTTTCCCAATAACTACACCTATGCGGGCGCATAGTTAAGGGATATGGAGATTTCTACTACGTAACTCATACTCTACTAATGAGGAGTACTCATCTCAAGAGGTTCATTGGAATACAACTTCTCAACTCAAGAAGTGTAGCCACCCCTTCTTCATATCCTCTCGGTGCTAGGCATAACTCCCCACGGATTCTCAATTTTCATTACTAAAGGTCAAGGATAACGTTTGGACATCCCATCTCAACTCAGAATAGGTATCCATCCTCCAAATTACATTAGAAGCCCTTGGGAGTAGTGAGGTGCTACTAAATACTTCATCTCAACTCACAATGAGTGCTCACCCCAAAACTTCCTTTTCATTTACATTCTTTAACTTCATTCATTCATTCATTCCAAGTGTGAGTGTGTGTACATGTGAATACCCTGCACATAAGTATCATTTCATTTACACTTCATTCTATACATGCTTAGTCCTTCTTTCATCACATCACACACTTTAACATGCTTCACATAATCATATAAGTCATTTATACATAATCCTTAGCATACTTTTCATAACAAACTTCATGAAACACATTAACAACAATAACTTCATTTCCATCTTTCTTCACATACTATGCCTTCATGGCATCATTTACAATACACAAGTAACTACACATTCATATAATTCAAGTAAACACCGCCACCAAGAAGGTGGACCACACCACTAAAGAGAATTTCATAATTAAAGCTAAAAAACATAACCAACTTACCCTTTAATACAAGCTTCCATCATCTACAACAATTTCCTCAACAATTCATCATAAATTAGCCCTTAGGGCAGTAGCTAAACATCTATAATAACACAAGTAAAGCAAAGCTCAAAGACTACAACTCTCATCCGGCTTTTCTCCTCTAGACAGGAGTGCATTGAAACGCCTCGTTGTTGGAGCATCACCTTTTGGAACACAAGGAGCAACTTTATTACCATCTCTATTAGGACAATCCCTCACTTTGTGTCCATCTTTTCCACATCAAAAGCAACTTTCGGTACCCCTTAGACACTCACCATAATGCCTCTTTACACAAGTGACACATGTAGGCTTGCCATTTTGAGAAGCACCTCATTTCTAAAATTTCACCTTAGGAGCACTAGGTCCATCTTGAGTTTGAGCCCTCTTTTTTAACCTAGGTTTCCCTTGATCACTTGAACCACTTATTTTCAAGTTTCAAGAAATCCTTCCAACTTTAGACTCCTCAATTGATTGTGCATACATTATTACTAGCTAAGGTCATATCATTATGTAGCATGGTCGTACGAATTCTTCCCTCACTAAGTCGGCGACTCCTGTCACAAAATGACTCATCTCATCCCTAGGATTTGACACTAAGGACGGTGCATATCTAGACAACATTGAGAACTTCAAATAGTACTCCTCAACACTCATATTTCCTTGCTTGAGATTGATAAACTCCTCTACCTTAACCTCTCTCCTCTCACAGGGAAAGTACTTACCTAGGAAAGCTTTCTTAAATTCTTCCCACTCAGTAGGACCCGAATCAACTGTCCTATTATCCTTCCATTGAGTGTACAATATTTGAGAAACATCCCTCAATTGATATGAAGCCAACTCCGCCTTCTCCCTATATGTAACCCCCATATCACTCAACACCTTGTACACACCATCAAGGAACTCTTGGGGATCCTCTCCCACCTTAGAGCCAAGAAAGATAGGAGGATTTATCCTCACAAATTCTATCAACCTAGAGGTCATAGTGCTCTCCACAATATTGACCCTAGGCACCATACTCAAATTTGCTTGAGTATTAATGGCTCGTTATAAAGAAAGCAAAGTCTCACTAATATCTCTATTAGACAAATCCGGGGGAACCACTGGAACATCATTACCTCCTTCCACAATAGGGACTTGATCAACTTGGGGAGGCACTTGAGCACCTTGATCATGTTGGACTCCTTGCCCATGTTGAGGAACTTGTTCAACTTGCTCAACTTGACGAGGAATCTCCTCATGAACATCATTCTCCTCAACCCTTCTAGCCGGTGTTCTCCTCATATTCATCTTCCTAAAATCACAAGGAAAACCATAATAAAAAGAGTACTTATTACTTTTAATCTATGACACATCATAGGAGTAGAAAAAGAATGGAAACTCTATCGTACTATAGCCTCTCTCCCATAGATGTGTCGTGACTCACACCGATGGTCGAGACTCTACTAGAAGTGACTTGATGAGACTTTTTGATTCCTAAGACTACATTCATAACCTATTTTATGATACCATGCTTGTCACATCCCGAGACCACCCCTAGAAGATATGACACTCTCGGAGTGCAACCGGCGTACTCGACCTCTAGGAGGTCTTATCCAATCCCTTTCGTATCGTTCATCGCATATAAATAGTGAAAAGTAGTGCGGAATTAAAAATTTCACAAAACATTTCATAGTCTTTAAAAACTTTTTAATAAAAAATCCATAGGAAATTCTAAGTCTCAATCTCATCAAAGCCTACACAAGAGTACTTGGTACACGGCCCATACACAATAGAAATATATCAATATAGTATTACTAAGTCTATTATAAAACTTTAGTAAAAGAATTAAAAGACATCTACACCGACATACTTCAACTTCACTTGAACGATGCTACGATCCAAGTCTTGCTTCCCAAATGATCCTCACGTACCAACCACTATAGAGATAGATAAAAGCATGGAATAAGTACAACCACATGTACTAAGTATGGCATAATGTATAAAAATCAGGAAAATGGATATTTATTAGAAATATACATCTTTTGATTTAAATATCATAATATAATCATAAAAAAAACATTTAAATATCTTAGAAACACATAAGAAATCACTTAGTCAATTTATAACATTTTTAGGAACACATTACAGTGACCTCAACTCACTGTACAGTAAACTTCTTCACTGTTACACTGAAGTTGCTTACCTTCACCTAAGACACCTTCTAGCATGTAATCCCACTAAAAGATATCCTAAGACTCACTTAAGCAACACAAAGAGAGACCGCCCATACACGGTCTCTAAGCATGCCTAAACGATTCTCAAGACTATTCATAATGAGAAACATACACACTTATAATACACCAAAACACATAACATGTATAATATGAAATTCTTCTTACCAAGACTATCAAAAGACTTACTTAAGTACTCCTAGAAGAGAACGCCATACACTCTGTTCAAGAATAACTATATAATTCTTAAGACTACCTAAGGTTACATCAAGCCTAAAGAATCAACCAACTTCCCTAACTAGAGTCATTCTCAAGACTTCCATAGATAAAACATGAAGAGATCATCCCTTATGCCCTCTTCACATTTTAAGTAAGGAATCCTTAAGTCACTCTAGATTAGGTACTCATTCATTTACATGCTTTCTGTAACAATCCTAAAAATGACTATGCTAAGTAATGTCTAACGTATCTAGAATGCCTAGATTAGATCGGGTTCACATGAATCGATGCGTGTAGAACCAGACCTCTGAACCTCTGCAACAACCAAGCCAACTAACTTGGTGAGTTAGTTGATCTAGGAAAGGTTGAGTCCAGCCATGTAGGGCACCCGAATGAAGATTTACCCGGATGAGTCTTAACCAGACTTAAAAAGGGGTAATTTAAGTTTGGAGGGTCTAGGGGTAAAATGGTGTTTTCGAGGCTAAGGGTAGTATTGTTATTACCCTAAATATTTAATTAATTAATTAATTAAAATGGTGGAGGGGCAATTCGGGTAGAGGTTGCCGAATTTGACCTTTTAAGAAAAATCTAGCTTCACCCGGGTTCGAGCCTTGGTGGAAGCAAGGATTAAATTGATTTAATTTTATTAAGATAATTAGTTGAATTAATTAATATTTAAAAAACTGATTTAAGTAAGGGAAAAATCAGTTTTTTAATAAAAAAATAAATAATAAAATTAATAAATAATGAGGAGTCCTAGTTTGACTTAGTCTCCACCTAACTATCCTAATCCTAATCATAATCCTAATCCTATCATTCTCACGTCTCTCACTCTCATTCTCACGTTTTTTATCATTTAAATAACTGAAAATAATAGTTCTTCACTCTTGAAGAACTTACACACAAAAACTCAAGCGAAAAACTAAGCTAAAAATAAAAATCAACAACAAGTTCTTGACGGGATTGTGCTTGAAGTTTCGGTGGTGAGGCTTGGTTTCATGGTAAATTGGCAGCATTTAAACAAGTTTTGAACGACATTAAGGTATGGGTTTTCTTCTCTCTTGGTCCCTTTCCCAAGAGACCCTTAAGGTTCAGTTTAAATCACGATTGAAAGACTAAGGTTTTTCCCGTTGCATGCCCCTGTCATTAGATCCTCTGAACGATTCAAAGCATGCATTGGTATGTCTTCTGGTAGATAAATGTTAGGTCTGGTTGTGATTATATGTTGAATGTGTTGTAGGAAATCATGTTAAGGATGAAAAATATATTCCGGAAAAATGTATTAAGTTGACTGTTTTGAGCATGTTTGTGCTGAAAATTTGACTATGTTTGCTGCCTGAAATTTATATGTTAAATGTTGTGTTTTGCGTGTGTAAAAATGCAAAAAACGTGATGTTCATAAAAGGTTAAGGTGGCTGACTGAATGTCACTCAACATGCTACAAAAAAATCAACAAAAGAATGAGAGAAAAATGGATTGGAAGAGACCAAATTTGTAGTCTCGACCAAAATGATTAATTTTTAAAAAAATATAAAAATTGTGAGGTCATTGGGAATTGAACCCAAGACCTCACCAAATGTAAATTACATAAAAATTTCATTAAAAAAAATGAAAGGATAAATAAATGTGGAGAGTAGGGATTGAACCCCAACCTCTTGAATGGATGAGAGAGTTATGAGAAAAATAAAGGAGAAAAATAAATGTGGAGAGTGGGGATTGAACCCCCAACCTCTTGAATGGATGAGAGAGTTAGGAGAAAAATAAATGTGGAGAGTGGGGATTGAACCCACAACCTCTTGAATAGATGAGAGAGTTAGGAGAAAAATAAAGGGGAAATATAAAATGAGGTGAATGGGGATTGAACCACAACCTCTTGATAAGTTAGAAAGTTAAAATATAAATTGAGAGAAAGAGAATGAGCTTGTGTGGATTGATCCCACAACCTCCTTGCCTTGGACAAAAAAGAGAGGATAAAAAGAAAGGAAATATTATGGGGCTGATGGGGATAGAACTAGGGTCCCCCAAATCTGAAAAATGCAATCACCAAGTTTAATATAAGATTAAGTGTTGCCCAAGGGATTCAAAATCAGGTTCCCTTGCCCAATTCCGTATTGACACATAAGTCATACGTAAACAAATATTTAATGAATGATGCCTCTAAAGATCGAAATCAATATCTTGGCATACCTAAAAAATGCATAAGTCTTGTACCATATAATCTTGGGTAAATATGAATCACTTAGACAAACTATGAATGAAGCCTCATGGCTTGTATGTGTGGACTCATAAGTCTAGCATACATTTAAAAAGTAAGTGAACCTAAGATGTTATGTGATGAGATAATGAAACCCCAGAGGGGTCAAGTAAGAGTGTGACACACACTAAAGAGCCAAGTGCATTGGCATACGATGAATGAACATTCACGTAAAGTGATGAGTAATTATGAAGAGTAAATGTGCTAAAGTTAAAGAATGTGGTGACAACATGATAAGAGGCTAATGTGAAAGATGACAGTAATATCAAATTAGCCTAAGTAAATGTTACCAAAACGTACTCACCTATGAGAGTGTAACGCTAATGAAGAGACCAGTCTCTATGAACACTCTAATGAAAGTATTGAAGTTAATTCATACTTAATACTAATGATGAGATGAGAAATCATCTAATGAGCTATGATGTCCTCATGCTAGAAGCCAGCTTCCATGATGTATGAGTTGAATGTAATGGAACTTTATACTGAGCACCAATAGGCTAGCTATGAGCGGTGATGCCTTCCTTCGGGAAGGGCGGAGGTTCACGTAACTATCAAGAGATGAGACTGTCCGGCATGTCGGGTATGGGTCTCCTTATATCTCCGAGTCTTTGAACCTATACTGCCAAAATAGGGATCTAGCAGGGTTCGACTCCCTATATACGCTAGCATGTTGTGGTTCACTTTGGCCGGTGATTCCACCTCTTTTCGGTGTGGGGATTACACACTGGATTTCATGATGCTCACATGATCTATGTCGGTTAAGGTTAAAGTTCCCAAAGAAAAAACGAGGCCAGCCTTAATGAATGCATATAATGAAATGAATGATATCTAAGGTGTTAGGATAGGATAATCAAGAGGTGAGCTAGACTTATGTAATGACAATAGGTTATTCTTGGTCATTGCACAGCAAACCCGATGAGAGTCTTAAACTTCATCCTAGGTATGACTGGTGATTGCACTAGTATATGAATGAATGAAAATAAAGTACGTATGAACGAATAAAGCAGACTCTGTGTTTGCTGAAGAAGGCTCCCTAGTTGAGGTCCCATATGTTGAGCCCTCATTTTGGGAAGTCCTAATGTCAAGTCCATGATTCCAAGGTCTCATGGCATATGAAAGAATGATATGAACTACGTGATATGATATGTGCAATATGTTATGTGTTGCTTGCAAAATGATAAGTATGATGATGCATGTTACTCTCATGGCATGACTTTCGTTATCCAAATTTGGCAAGTCCACTGACTTTCCTAATCCAAATTAGGCAAGTCCATTGACTTTCCTAATCCAAATTATACAAGTCCACTGACTTGACTTTCCATAAATCATGTTGTTAGGAAAGAGCTATTCTTACTCATGCATGTCCTTGGTGTGTTCTTGCATATACCATACTTAGTACAACTGTGTACTAATCCCATACAATATCTACTTTTAGGTGCAGGCACAGCTGGACGTTAGAGCTTACAGTACGGTGTTGCAGCTATCCAGACGTGGAGCTTTCATCTGGATTTGGTAGGCCCTCATGCTTTCGAGGATGTCTACTGTTATTATCTAGCTTAGATGTAGGATTTAGCTAGTGGGGCATGTCCCACTACTGTTTCATTTCCCATTTCATTTCAGACTTTGTATTGGTGCCGTTTTTGCAAGGATACGTTTAATGCAATTATGAACTGTTTCTTTCATATTATTTTTATATTAGATGGTTGATTTGTGAACGCCTATGATGTTAAGAATAATATTTTTCACATAAATAAGAAAACAAAAAGTTCAAATTTTCAGCTAAAATTAACCTAGATGAAGTAACGATGACGTATGTAGGCTTGTCTGCGAACACTGAGAGGTCAACGACGCCGGTCTCGTCTGGGGTCTAGACTCCGGTCGTGATAAAGTTGGTATCAGAGCACTAGGTTAAATTCCAAGGATAATAAGTTCACATCAACCACATCTAGTAGTTTCTAAGTCATGGTAGTGAAGTGCACCACTATCCTGAATTAGAGACTGCATGATGCGTAGGAAAATTTCCCTTTTTCTTATCTTGTCGTGCCTTCTCTAATGTCTGATTCCTTGGTGTTATGAGAGTATATAACATCAATTCTACTTTTTCAGAAAATGAACACAAGGAGGAACGCTGGTCGGAGAATAGGAGAAGCAGCTGCTGGAGGCAACCAAGTTCCTCCCAGGCCCCAGCTGCAGGAATGGAGATGTATGTTAACCCAGCTGAGATGACAGATGGAGAAGTGAGGACAGCCCTGGTACAGATTGCCCAAGCCATCACCTTACAAGCTCAGACTATGACAGTCCAGGGAGAGCAACGAGGTATTCCCAGAAAGAACCCACCTGCCAGCACCATGGCTATCAGGTAAAGGGACTTCACGAGGATGAATCCTCCCGTTTACACTACATCTAACATTGCTGATAATCTCGAGGAGGAGTGTAGGGCAGCTATGCTGCATGCGAGCATGGACTTTTCCGGGCTCATGGTTCGTGTCCAACAAGTGGAGGAAAACAGGAGGATGAAGCATACTAGGGAAGGGAACATGTCAAGGCAAGCTAAGAAGAATTTTTCAAGGAAGAGTAGTACTGAAATAAGGGATAAGCCCAGGTTTAAGAAGGGACTCTCCCACCAAGGGGAGTGAAGTTCATCCAAGGGCCGCTATAATAGGGATTCTGAGCCCAGAGTTAAGAGAAACAGTGAAGTAGATACACCGCAGAAGAGGCCACCTTGTAGGAAGTGTGGCAAACTTCATGAAGGAGTAGGAGGGTCTCTAACGCTTCTTACAGTTGTGGAAAACTGGGTCACATGATGAAGGATTGTCCGTATATGAGAGGTCGAGAAAAAGGGATGGAGAAAGTTCAGTCGAATGGTCCAAGTGAAGAGGCTCCAATGAAGCAACGATTCTTCGCACTCAAGTCTAGGGGTGTATGGGAAGACACCTCTGGTGATGTCTCGGGTGCGTAGCCTAAATTAATTTTTCATGTGTATGGTTTTATGCACTAGTATGAAGTTAATATGTTGGAGTCATCATGTTGGTTGCTGACTTATGTGTTTAATTATGTTGTATGCTTTGATGAGACTAGTTTAGGAAGGAGTTCCTTATTCTATTAATGCGAAGCTGCTAGTAGGTTTCAAGGATGTGCACCAACCTACTAATATGCGAATCAGATATTCACCAATAAAAGGCATTGAATAGCTTAGGTAGGGATTTTCTCCATAAGTGTTATGCTACCATAGACTATCAAACCAGTGTAGTGAGGTTTCAGTTGTCAAATGAGAAAGGGTATAAATGGGCAGGGCGTGGATCAATCCAACAAAGCCATATAATTTCAAATCTTAAGGACAACAAGATGTTATCTAAGGGTTAGATATACTCCTCCTAAGGCTGGTTTTGTGTAAGAAACTCTAAGTTGTAGTGCAATAGTCGACTTGGTGTTGTCCATAATCGTATGTGTAGTACTTGCACTATGTGAGTTAAAATGAATTCATGTTTGCATTTCATGTTGCTGTTTTTGTATAGAGTGGACATGATTTTTGAGTTGCATGAGTTGTGAGGTGCATCAAGTTAAGCGTGATTGAGAAGGAAGTTCCTCAATCTCAAATATGAAGCTTCAGATAAGCTTGAGTAATATGCCTTTTCCAGAGTACGTGTGAAGCATAAATTCACAAATAGTAAAGCCACAAGTATGTTAAAATATTTTTGAAAATCACCCTCTTTATTTTAAAATCATGTGTAGTGTCATTCGGGGATGAATGTTCCTAAGGGGGGGGGGATAATGTAACAACCCTAAAAATTACTATGCTAAGTAATGTCTAACGTATCTAGAATGCCTAGATTAGATCGGGTTCACACGAATCGATGCGTGTAGAACCAGACCTCTGAACCTCTGCAACAACCAAGCCAACTAACTTGGTGAGTTAGTTGAGCTAGTAAAGGTTGAGTTCATCCATGTAGGGCACCCGAATATGAAGATTTACCCGAATGAGTCTTAACAAGACTTAAAAAGGTGTAATCTTAAGTTTGGAGGGTCTAGGGGTAAAATGGTGTTTTCGAGGCTAAGGGTAGTATTGTAATTATCCTAAATATTTAATTAATTAATTAATTAATATGGTGGAGGGGCAATTCGGGTAGAGGTTGCCGAATTTGACCCTTGAAGCAAAATCTAGCTTCACCCGGGTTCGAGCCTTGGTGGAAGCAAGGATTAAATTGATTTAATTTTATTAAGTGAATTAGTTGAATTAATTAATATTTAAAAAGCTGATTTAATTAAGGGAAAAATCAGATTTTTAATAAATAAATAATTATAATAAAATTAATAAATAATGAGGAGTCCTAGTTTGACTTAGTCTCCACCTAACTCTCCTAATCCTAATCCTAATCCTAATCCTCTTATTATCACGTCTCTCACTCGCATTCTCACATTTTTTATCATTAAAATAACTGAACATAATAGTTATTTACTATTGAAGAACTTACACACAAATACTCAAACGAAAAACTAAGCTAAAAAAGAAAATCAACAAGAAGTGCTTGACGGGATTGTGCTTGAAGTTTTGGTGGTGAGGCTTGGTTTCATGGTAAATTGGCATCATTTAAACAAGTTTTGAACGACATTAAGGGATGGGTTTTCTTTTCTCTTGGTCCCGTTCCCAAGAGACCCTTAAGATTCAGTTAATCATGATTGAAAAACTAAGGTTGTCCCCGTTTTATGCCCCTGTCATTAGATATCTAAACGATTCAAAGCATGCGTTGGTATGTCTTCTGGTAGATAAATGTTAGGTCTGGTTGTGATTATGTGTTGAATGTTTGGTAGGAAATCATGTAAAGGATGAAAAATATATTCTGAAAAAATGTATTAAGTTGACTGTTTTGAGCATGTGTGTGCTTAAAATTTGACTATGTTTGCTGCCTGAAATTTATATGTTAAATGTTGTGTTTTGCGTGTGTAAAAATGCAAAAAATGTGATGTTCATAAGAGGTTAAGGTGGCTGACTGAATGTCACTCAAAATGCTACAAAAAAATCAACAAAAGAATGAGAGAAAAATGGATTGGAAGAGACCAAATTTCCAGCTTGCTGGAAATTTGTAGTCTTGGCCAAAATGACTAATTTTTAAAAAAATTACAAAATTGTGAGGTCATTGTGAATTGAACCCAAGACCTCACCAAATGTAAATTACATAAAAAATTCATTAAAAAAAATGAAAAGAAAAATAAATGTGGAGAGTGGGGATTGAACACCCAACCTCTTGAATGGATGAGAGACTTAGGAGAAAAATAAATGAGAAAAATAAATGTGAAGAGTGGGGATTGAACCCCCAACCTCTTGAATGGATGAGAGAGTTAGGAGAAAAATAAAGGAGAAAAATAAATGTGGAGAGTGGGGATTGAACCCACAACCTCTTGAATAGATGAGAGAGTTAGGAGAAAAATAAAGGAGAAATATAAAATGAGGTGAATGGGGATTGAACCCACAACCTCTTGTATAGGTGAGAAAGTTAAAATATAAATTGAGAGAAAGAGAATGAGCTTGTGGGATTGATCCCACAACCTCCTTGCCTTGGACCAAAAAGAGAGGATAAAAAGAAAGAAAATATTATGGGGCTGATGGGGATAGAACTAGGGTCCCCCAAATCTGAAAAATGCAATCACCAAGTTTAATATAAGATTAAGTGTTGCCCAAGGGATTCGAAATAGGGTTCCCTTGCCCAATTCCGTATTGACACATAAGTCATACGTAAACAAATATTTAATGAATGATGCCTCTAAAGATCGAAATCAATATCTTGGCATACCTACAACATGCATATGTCTTGTACCACATAAACTTGGGTAAATATGAATCACTTAGACAAACTATGAATTAAGCCTCATGGCTTGTATGTGTGAACTCATAAGTCTAGCATACATTTAAAAAGTAAGTGAACCTAAGATGTTATGTGATGAGATAATGAAACCCCATAGGGTTCAAGTAAGAGTGTGACACACACTAAAGAGCCAAGTGCATTGACATACGATGAAATGAACATTCACGTAAAGTGGTTAGTAATTATGAAGAGTAAATGTGCTAAAGTTAAAGAATGTGGTGACAACATGATAAGAGGCTAATATGAAAGATGAGAGCAATCTCAAATTAGCCTAAGTAAATGTTACCAAAACGTACTCACCTATGAGAGTGTAAAGCTAATGAAGAGACCAGTCTCTATGAACACTCTAATGAAAGTATTGAAGTTAATGCATACTTAATACTAATGATGAGATGAGAAATCATCTAATAAGCTATGATGTACTCATGCTAGAAGCCAGCTTCCATGATGTATGAGTTAAATGTAATGAAACTTTATACTAAGCACCAATAGGCTAGCTATGAGCGATGATGCCTTCCTTCGGGAAGGGCGAGGTTCACGTAACTATCATGAGATGAGACTGTCCAGCATGCCAGGTATGGGTCTCCTTATATCTCCTAGTCTTTGAACCTATACTGCCAATATAGGGATCTAGCAGGGTTCGACTCCCTATATATGCTAGCATGTTGTGGTTCACTTTGGCCGGTGATTCCACCTCTTTTCGGTGTGGGGATTACACACTGGATTTCATGATGCTCACATGATCTATGTTGGTTAAGGTTAAAGTTCTCAAAGAAAGAATGAGGCCAGCCTCAACGAATGCACATAATGAAATGAATGATACCAAATGTGTTAGGATTGGATAATCAAGAGGTGATCTAGACTTAAGTAATGACACTAGGTTATTCTTGGTCATTGCACAGCAAACCCGATGAGAGTCTTAAATTTCATCCTAGGTATGACTGGTGATTGCACTAGTATATGAATGAATGAAAATGAAGTACGTATGAACGAACGAAGCAGACTATGTGTTTGCTGAAGAAGGCTCCCTAGTTGAGGTCCCATATGTTGAGCCCTCATTTTGGGAAGTCCTAATATCAAGTCCATGATTCCAAGGTCTCATGGCATATAAAAGAATGATATGAACTACATGATATGATATGTGCAATATGTTATGTGCTGCTTGCAAAATGATAAGTATGATGATGCATGTTACTCTCATGGCATGACTTTCCTAATCCAAATTTGGCAAGTCCACTGACTTTTCTAATCCAAATTTGGCAAGTACACTGCCTTAACTTTCCATAAATCATGTTGTTAGGAAAGAGATATTCTTACTCATGCATGTCCTTGGTGTGTGCTTGCATATACCCATACTTAGTACAAATGTGTACTAATCCAATACAATATCTACTTTTAGGTGCAAGCATAGGTGGACGTTAGAGCTTACAGTACGGCGTTGCAGCTATCCAGACGTGGAGCTTTCATCTGGATTTGTTAGACTCTCATGCTTTCGAGGATGTCTACTGTTATTATCTAGCTTAGATGTAGGCTTTAGCTAGTGGGGCATGTCCCACTAGTGTTTTATTTCCCATTTCGTATCAGACTTTGTATTGGTGCTGTTTTGGCAAGGATACGTTTATTGCTTATGAACTGCTTCTTTCAATTGATTATTTATATATTAGATGGTTGATTTATGAACGCCTATGATGTTAAGAATAATATGTTTCACATGAAATAAGAAAACAAAAAGTTCAAATTTTTCGCTAAAATTAACCTAGATGAAGTAACGATGACGTATGTAGGATAGTCTGCGACCTCTGAGAGGTCAACGACGCCGGTCTCGTCTGGGGTCTAGACTCCGGTCGTGACACTTTCTAACATAATTCATGATTTCATTAGTTCATTAGGAGACATTCATCACATAGAGGACATTCAAGTAATGATCTTGGAGAACACATAGGGACTCTCACTAACATCTTCAAAGCCTATTGTGCAATGTCTAGACAGCGTCCCATACCACCACCTAAACTTCATAGAACTTCTCTAATGCTAATAGGTATCCCACATGAAGAGAATAGGAAATAACCGACATAGACCATGGCAGCAAAAAATGGAATCTGGAGTTCTAACCTACACCGATGAGGGTGTTCTACTTGCCAATGGTAGATGTAACAACCCTAAAAATCAAGAAGATAAGAAATGTTTAAGGTGTCAAGAATGCTTGTGATTAGACCAAGGTTCACACGGATTGATACGCGTAGAACCAGACGTCAGAACCCTTACTACAACAAAGCCAACTAACTTGGGGAGTTAATTGAGCTTCGAAAGGTTGGAACCAACCATGTGAGGCTCTCGAAAACGAAGATTTAATCGAAAGAGTCTTTACCGGACTTAAAAGAAGAAATTTTAAGTTTTGAGGGTCCAGGGGTAAAATGGTCTTTTCCAGGACAAGGGTAATATTGTAATTACCCTGAGGAATTATTTAATTAATTTAATTAAAAAGAGCAATTCGGGTTGGGGCGACCCGAAGTGATCCATTTTCGCAAATGGGGTGTCACTCGGGTTCGAGCCCCACTAGAGCATCAAATTAAGGATTTAATTGTTGATTATAAATCTGATTTTTTCAAGGGCAAAATGGTCCTTTCACTAAGCTAATTAAATCAGCTTTTTATTTAAATTAATAAGGAGTCCTAGTTTGACTAATTCCCAAACTAAAACTCCTATTATTTGACTACTCTCTCTCTCACGATCTCTCTCACGTTTCCTCATTCTCTCATGTTAGTTCTGCCAAAAACAACAAAGAACTGAAGAAATATTAAAAGTTCTTCACACTTGAAGAACTCACAAGAATTTTTAAGGAAAAAACAAAGTAATCAAAACGTTAAGGCAAAAAGAAGTTGTCCGTCGAGTGGTGTGGACGTTGAGAAAGCTTGGGCTGATTTTGGAGAGGATTTTGGGCTTCAAATTCACGTTTGAACAAGAAAATTAAGGTATGGGTTTCTTCTCTCTTGGTCCCTTTCCCAAGATACCCTTTACGATTCAAGATATTCACTCCGAAACTAGGGTTGTTTCCCCATTGCATGTCCTTGTCACTAGCTCCCAAAGATTTGTAGGTTGGGTTTTGTTTGCTGGTAGATTTAGGTATATGTGATGTTCTTGTGTGGAATGTGAATATGTTTACATACGTGAAGTCACAAAAATGGCAACCAATGTATAATCGAAGAAAGAAAAAATGTTTGTGTGTGTGCACATTGGCAGTGAATGTATTCACTGTAGGAATTATGAATTTACATGTTCAATCTTTGTATCTTATTTGTACAGAATGTGATGTTCATTGTAATGAAATATGGTTGATGAATAACAATCTTTTAGCCAAATAAATTATGAATGATGCGCCTAAAAATGTGTTAAAATGATTTATGAATGCACCCTTTGAATCATGTGAAAACGTTGATGAAAATGAGTTGAAGAATGACTAAAATTTCCAGCAACTATGCAATATTAATTTAGGCTAAAGCTTAACAAAGAATTCTGGAAATTAATACATTTGAAAAAGGTGAGGCCATCAGGATTCGAACCTGTGACCTCACCCTTAAGCTACTGGTTTCGCGAGAAAAGAAAAAGAAAATGGGGTTGGGGGAATCGAACCTGACTACTGTGAGTTTCGCGAGAAAAGAAAAGAAAATGGGCTGGGGGGAATCGAACCTGGCTACTGTGAGTTCGCGAGAAAAGAAAAAGAAAATGGGGATGGGGAATCGAACCTGGCTACTGTGATTCGCGAGAAAAGAAAAGAAAAAGGGGCTGGGGGATTCGAACTCGCGACACTGGAGGAGAAAGAAGAGAAAAATAAGTTAAATAATAGGGAGGCGTGGGATTCGAACCCACGACCACCAGGCATCGAGTGAAAGAGGAGAAAATAAATAAAATAAAACGTGAGGCGTGGTAATCGAACCCACGACCTCAAGGCTGAAAAAGGAGAAGGCGAAATTAACAAAAGAAATAAAGTGAGGTTGTGGGGGTTCTATCCCACAACCTCACTGCCACTCACCTAAATTAAATAAAAAAAATAAAGTTAGGGGGCTGTGGGGGTTCGAACCCACCACCTCACAGCCTCTAGTAAAATTAAATTAAATCAAGGAGGCTATGGGGGTTCGAACCCACAACCTCCCTTTCCCAGCGAATAATTAACAAAAATAGAAGAGGTTGTGGGGGTTTGATCCCACAACCTCATGGCTTAGGCGAAATTGGGCAATGAAATATTATTGAAAAATAAAAAGAGGTTGTGGGGGTTCGAACCCACAACCCTTCGGCCAACCTAAGAGAAAAACTAAGTAGAAAATTAATGATACGATGTTAAAGTTGGGATTTAATTTAGAGTTCTAATGTTATGAATATTAGAAATAAAATCAATGAAAAATATAAATGAGATCCAAGTGATTCAAACTTGGGTTTCCTTGCCCAATCTTCCATATTGATACATAAGTCATACGTGAACAAAATATCCAAGAATAATGCCACCTACTTAGATCAAAATCAAGATCTTGGCATATATACAAGATACATAAGTCTTGTACTACATAATCTTAGGAATGGTTGAATCACTTAACGAATTATGAATGAAGCCTCATGGCTTGTGTGTATAGACTCATAAGTCTAGCATACGTTTTAAAGAAGTGAACCTAAGGTGTATGTAATGAAATAACGAAACCCTAGAAGGGTTAAGTAAGAGTGTGAAACACACAAATGGCCAAGTATATTGGCATATGATGAAATGAACATTCACGTAAAATGGGTGAGTAATTATGAAGAGCAAATGTGCTAATGTTAGCGAATGTGGTGACAACATGATATGAGGCTAATGTACATGACGAGAGCAATCTCAAATGAGCCTAAGTAAATGTTACCAAAATGTACTCACCAATGAGAGTGTAAGATAATGAACAGACCTGAAAGTATTGAGATTAACACACTTAATACTAATGATGAGATGAGAAATCATCTAATGAGCTATGATGTCCTCATACTAGAAGCCAGCTTCCATGACGTATGTGTTTAATGAAATGGAACTTTATACTGAGCACCGATAGGCTAGCTATGAGCGGTGATGCCTTCTTTCGGGAAGGGCGGAGGTTCACGTAACTCTCATGAGATGAGACTGTCCGGCTTGCCGGATATGGGTCTCCTTATATCTCCTAGTCTTCGAACCTATACTACCAATATAGGGATCTGGCGGGGTTAAATTCCCATGTACGCTAGCATGTTTTTGGGTCACCTTGGCCGGTGATTCCACATCTTTTTGGTGTGGGGGAGACACTGGATTTCATGATGCTCACATGATCTATGTCGGTTAAAATTAAAGTCCCAATGAATGAATGAGGCCAGCCTCAAATGATGCACATAATGAAATGAATGATACCAAAGATGTTAGGATAGGATAATCAAAAGGTGAGTTAGATTCAAGTAATGACATTAGGTCATTCTTGGTCATTGCACAACGAACCTAATGAAAGTCTTAAACTACATCCTAGGTATAGCTGGTGGTTACACAGGCCTATGAATGAAATGAATTGGAGTACGTATGAATGAACGAAGCAGACTCTGTGTTTGCTAATGAAAACTCCCTAGTTGAGGTCCCATATGTTGAGCCCTCATTTTGGAAAGTCTTAATGTCAAGTCCATGATTCCAAGGTCTCATGGCATATTAATGAATGATATGAAAGAAGCTATGTGCTATATGTTATGTGCTATGATATGTGCTATGTGTAAATTTTATGTGCTGTGTGCAAATGTGAAAAGTATGATGATGTATGTTATTCTCATGGCATAACTTTCCTATTCCAAATCTGGAAAGCTCACTGACTTTCCTAATCCAAATTTGGAAAGCTCATTGACTTTACTAATCCAAATTTGTAAAGCTCACTGACTTTCCTAATCCAAATTTGGAAAGTCCACTAACTTGACTTCCCATATTCATGTTGTTAGGGAAGAGCTATTATTTCTCATGCATGTCCTTGGTGTGTGCTCTCATATGGGTACTTAGTACAAGTGTGTACTAACCCTATACAAACTCTACTATTTTAGGTGCAGGCACAAGTGGACGATAGAGCTACAGGATCATCGCTGCAGTTATCCGGACGTCCAGCATTCATTCGGTTTTGGTATGTCCTAATGCTTTTGAGGACGCTACTATTTTATATTCTAGCTTAGTTTTAGAGTTGAGCTAGTGGAGCATGTTCCACTAGCGTTTCTTTCCTGTTTTTATTCAGACTATGTATTGGTGCCATTTTGGCAATTATACACTTAATAAGAATTGAACTATTTCTTTCAGTTGCTTATCTCTTAATGTTAGTTGGTTGATGGTGAAAAATTACGTATTAATGAGAATGTTTTTATAAGTATGTTAAGAAACAAAAAAATTCAAATTTTCCGCTAAAATTAACCTAGATGAAGTAAGAATGACGTAAGTAGGCTTGTCTGCGAACTCTGAGAGGTCAACAATGCAGGTCTCGTTTGGGGTCTAGATTTCGGTCGTAACAAAGTTGGTATCAGAGTACTACGTTAAATTCCGATAATAATGAGTTCACATCAACCACATTGAGTAGTTTTTAAGTCATGGTAGTGAAGTGCACCACTATCCTGGATTAGAGACTGCATGATGCGTAGGAAAATTTCCCTTATTCTGATCTTATCGTGCTTTTCCTAATGTTTGAGTTCTTGGTGTTATGAGTGTGTCTAACATCAATCCTTGTTATTTTTCAGAGAATGAACACTAGGAGAGCTAATGGTCAGAGGAGAGGAGGAGCAGCTGCTGGGGGTAATCAGGATCCACCCCAGGCTCCAACTGAAGGAGTGGCCATGCCAGTTAACCCAGCTGGGTTGACTGATGCTGAGGTGAGGGCATCTCTGGCCCAGATGGCACAGGCCATTACTATGCAGGCCCAGGCAATGACTGCCCAGGCCAACCGGCAGGATGTTCAGAGGGAGAATCCACTGGTTCGTAGTATGGCTGACAGGCTGAGAGACTTCACGAGTATGAATCCTCCTATTTTCACAAGATCTAAGACTTCTGATGACCCCCAGGAGTTTGTGATGAGGTGCATAAGATTCTGGTGGCTATGGGGGCCACAGATATTGAGAAGGCTGAGCTGGCTTCCTATCAGCTCAAGGATGTTGCACATACCTTGTGCAAGATGTGGCAGGATAGCAGAGCGTCGGGCGGAGTTCCAGTCACTTGAGAGCAGTTCAAGACAACATTTCTGGAGAGATTCTTCCCCAGAGAGATGAGAGAAGCCAAGGTTGAGGAGTTCATCAACCTTAAACAAGGATCTATGACGGTCAGGGAGTATTCCCTGAAGTTTGTTAAGTTATCAAGGTATGTTACTTTCCTTAGTATTTAATAGCAAGAATGAGGAGAGTACTGAACATTGTTGAAATTATCCAGGTATGCTACTTCCCTGGTTTCGAACAGCAGGGATGAAATGAGCAGGTCCTCACAGGAATCAATGGAGACCTGGAGAAGGAGTGTCGGTCTTTGATGCTCCATGATAATATGGACCTTTCCAGGTTGATGGTGCATGTCCAGCAGGTAGAGGACAGCCGCAAAAAGAGGGGCATTCGTGATGCTAGGAGGCGTAAGCCTCAAGATCAGGCAGGTCCCAGCCATGGAGGCCACATAAAAATTTTGGCATCCGTGAGCAGCCCAGGTTTAAGAAGGGATTCTCCCACCAAGGGGAGTCAAGTTCATCCAAGAGTCGCTATGATAGGGATTCCGAGTCCAGAGTTAAGAGAAACAATGGAGTAGATACACCTCAGGAGAGTCCACCTTGCAGGAAGTGTGGCAAACTGCATGGAGGAGAGTGTATGATGGGCTCTAACGCTTATTACAGTTGTGGAAAACCAGGTCACATGGTGAAGGATTTTCCGAAAAGGAGAAGTCAAGAATAAGGGAAGGAGAGAGTTCAGCCTAATGGTCCAAATGAAGAGGCGCCAAGGAGGCAACGATTCTTTGCACTCAAGTCTAGGGGTGCAGGGGAAGGCACTTCTAATGAAGCCTCGGGTGCGTAGCCTTAATTAGTCTTTCATATATTTGACTGTGTATGGTGGTTATGCACTAGTATGAAGTTAATATGTGTGAGTCATCATGTTGGTTGTTGATTTGTATGACTTATAAAGTGACTTATGTTGTATGCTTTAATGAGACTAGTTTAGGAAAAAATTCCTTAGTCTATTAATGTGAAGCTACTAGTAGGTTTCAAGGATGGGCACCATCATGTTAATATGTGAATCAGATATTCACCAATGGAAGTATTGAAGTACCTATGTATGCGTACGTTCTATAGATGATATACTTATTGTTAGTAAAGAGTAGTGTCATTCAGGGACGAATGTTCCTAAGGGGGGGGGGGATAATGTAACAACCCTAAAAATGAAGAAGATAAGAAATGTTTAAGGAGTCAAGAATGCTTGCGATTCGACCAAGGTTCACACGGATTGATACGCGGTTGAACCAGACATCAGAACCCTTACTACGACCAAGCCAACTAACTTGGTGAGTTAATTGAGCTTGGAAAGGTTGGAACCAACCATGTGAGGCTCTCGAAAAACGAATATTTAATCGAAAGAGTCTTTACCTGACTTAAAAGAAGAAATTTTAAGTTTTTAGGTTCCAGGGATAAAACGGTCTTTTACAGGCCAAGGGTAATATTGTAATTACCCTGAGGAATTAATTAATTAATTAATTTAATTAAAAAGAGTAATTCAGGTTGGGGCGACCCGAAGTGACCCATTTTCGCAAATGGGGTGTCACTCGGGTTCGAGCCCCACTAGAAGCATCAAATTAAGGATTTAATTGTTGATTATAATCTGATTTTTTCAAGGGCAAAATGGTCCTTTCACTAAGATAATTAAATCAGGTTTTTATTTAAATTAATAAGGAGTCCTAGTTTGACTAATTCCCAAACTAAAACTCCTATTATTTGACTACTCTTTCTCTCACGATCTTTCTCACGTTTCCTCATTCTCTCTCGCGTTAGTTCTGCCAAAAACAAAAACGAACTGAAGAAATATTAAAAGTTCTTCACACTTGAAGAACTCACAAGAATTTTTAAGGAAAAAACAAAGTAATCAAAACGTTAAGGCAAAGAGAAGTTGTCCGTCGAGTGGTGTGGACATTGAGGAAGCTTGGGCTGATTTTGGAGATGATTTTGGGCAGCAAATTCACGTTTGAACAAGCAAATAAAGTTATGGGTTTCTTCTATCTTGGTCCCTTTCCCAAGAGACCCCTTATGATTCAAGATATTCACTACGAAACTAGGGTTGTTTCCCCGTTGCATGTCCTTGTCACTAGCTCCCAATGATTTTTAGGTTGGGTTTTGTTTGCTGGTAGATTTAGGTATATGTGATGTTCTTGTGTTGAATGTGAATATGTTTATGTACGTGAAGTCACGAAAATGGCAACCAATGTATAATCGAAGAAAGAAAAAAATGTTTGTGTGTGCACGTTGGCAGTGAATATATTCACTGTAGGAATTATGAATTTACATGTTCAATCTTTGTATCTTAGGTGTAAAATTTGTACAAAATGTGATGTTCATTGTAATGAAATATGGTTGATTGAATAACAATCTTTTAGCCAAATAAACTTATGAAAGATGCGCCTAAAAAATTGTTAAAATGATTTATGAATGCACCCTTTGAATCATGTGAAAACGTTGATGAAAATGAGTTGAAGAATGACTAAAATTTCCAGCAACTATGCAGTATAATTTAGGCTAAAGCTTAACAAAGAATTCTGGAAAGTAATACATTTTAAAAAGGTGAGTCCATCAAGATTCGAACCTGTGACCTCACCCTTTAGCTACTAGTTTCCCGAGAAAAGAAAAAGAAAATGGGGCTGGGGGGAATCGAACCTGGCTACTGTGAGTTTCGCGAGAAAAGAAAAAGAAAATGGGCTTGGGAGGAATCGAACCTGTCTACTGTGAGTTCGCGAGAAAAGAAAAAGAAAATAGGGCTTGGGGGAATCGAACCTGGCTACTGTGAGTTCGCGAGAAAATAAAAGAAAAAGGGGGCTGGGGGATTCGAACTCGCGACACTGGAGGAGAAAGAAGAGAAAAATAAGTTAAATAAATAGATGGGAGACGTGGGATTCAAACCCACGACCTCCAGGAAGCGAGTGAAAGAGGAGAAAATAAATAAAACAAAACGTGAGGCGTGAGAATTGAACCCACGACCTCAAGGCTGAAAAAGGAGAAGGCGAAATTAACTAAAGATATAAAGTGAGGCTGGGGGGTTCGATCCCACAACCTCACTGCCACTCGCTGAAATTAAATAAAAAAAAATAAAGTTAGGGGGCTGTGGGGGTTCGAACCCACCACCTCACAGCCTCTAGGGAAATTAAATTAAATCAAGGAGGCTGTGGGGGTGGGAACCCACAACCTCCCTATCCCAGCGAATAATTAACAAAAATAGAAGAGGCTGTGGGGGTTTGATCCCACAACCTCTTGGCTTAGGCGAAATTCGGCAATGAAATATTAATGAAAAATAAAAAGAGGTTGTGGGGGTTCGAACCCACAACCCTTCGGCCAACCTAACAGAAAAACTAAGTAGAAAATTAATGATACGAAGTTAAAGTTGGGATTTAATTTAGAGTTCTAATGTTATGAATATTAGAAATAAAATTAATGAAAAATATAAATGATATCCAAGTGATTCAAACTTGTTTTTCCTTGCCCAATCTTCCGTATTGATCTATAAGTCATACGTGAACAAAATATCCAAGAATAATGCCACCTACTTAGATCAAAATCAAGATGTTGGCATATATACAAGATACATATGTCTTGTACTACATAATCTTAGGAATGTATGAATCACTTAACGAATTATGAATGAAGCCTCATGGATTGTGTGTATAGACTCATAAGTCTAGCATACGTTTTAAAGAAGTGAATCTAAGGTGTATGTAATGAAATGACGAAACGCTAGAAGGTTTTAGTAAGAGTGTGAAACACACAAATGGCCAAGTATATTGGCATATGATGAAATGAACATTCACGAAAAATGGGGTGAATAATTATGAAGAGCAAATGTGCTAATGTTAGCTAATGTGGTGACAACATGATATGAGGCTAATATATATGATGAGAGCAATCTCAAATGAGCCTAAGTAAATGTTACCAAAACGTACTCACCAATGAGAGTGTAAGATAATGAAGAGACCATTCTCTATGAACACTCTAATGAAAGTATTGAGATTAACACACTTAATACTAATGATGAGATGAGAAATCATCTAATGAGCTATGATGTCCTCATACTACAAGCCAGCTTCCATGACGTTTGAGTTGAATGAAATGGAACTTTATACTGAGCACCAATAGGCTAGCTATGAGCGGTGATGCCTTCTTTCGGGAAGGGCGGAGGTTCACATAACTCTCATGAGATGAGACTGTCCGGCTTGCCGGGTATGGGTCTCCTTATATCTTCTAGTCTTCGAACCTATACTGCCAATATAGGGATCTGGCGGGGTTAAATTCCCATGTACACTAGCATGTTTTTGGGTCACCTTGGCCGGTGATTCGACCTCTTTTCGGTGTGGGGAAGACACTGGATTTCATTATGCTCACATGATCTATGTCGGTCAAAGTTAAACTTCCCAATGAATGAATGAGGCCAGCCTCAAATAATGCACATAATGAAATGAATGATACTAAAGGTGTTAGGATAGGATAATCAAAAGGTGAGTTAGATTCAAGTATTGACATTAAGTCATTCTTGGTCATTGCACAACGAACACAATGAAAGTCTTAAACTACATCCTAGGTATAGCTGGTGGTTACACTGGCCTATGAATGAAATGAAATGGAGTACGTATGAATGAACGAAGCAGACTCTGTGTTTTCTAATGAAGACTCCCTAGTTGAGGTCCCATATGTGGAGCCCTCATTTTGGAAAGTCTTAATGTCAAGTCCATGATTCCAAGGTCTCATGGCATATGAATGAATGATATGAAAGAAGCTATGTGCTATATGTTATGTGTTATGATATGTGCTATGTGTAAATGTTATGTGTTGTGTGCAAATGTGAAAAGTATGATGATGTATGTTATTCTCATGGCATAACTTTCCTATTCCAAATCTGGAAAGCTCACTGACTTTCCTAATCCAAATTTGGAAAGCTCATAGACTTTCCTAATCCAAATTTGGAAAGCTCATTGACTTTACTAATCAAAATTTGGAAATCTCACTGACTTTCCTAATCCAAATTTGGCAAGTCCACTAACTTGACTTCCCATATTCATGTTGTTAGGGAAGAGCTATTCTTTCTTATGCATGTCCTTGGTGTGTGTTTGCATATACTCATACTTAGTACAAGTGTGTACTAACCCTATACAAACTCTACTATTTTAGGTGTAGGCACAGGTGGACGATAGAGCTACAGGATCATCGCTGCAGTTATCCGGACGTCCAGCATTCATCTGGTTTTGTTAGGTCCTCATGCTTTCGAGGATGCTACTGTTTTATATTGTAGCTTAGTTTTAGAGTTGAGCTAGTGGATCATGTTCCACAAGCATTTCTTTCCTGTTTTTATTCAGACTATGTATTTGTGCCATTTTGGCAATTATACACAATAAGAATTGAACTATTTCTTTCAGTTGCTTATCTCTTAATGTTAGATGGTTGATGGTGAACAATTACGTATTAATGAGAATGTTTTTATAAGTATGTTAAGAAACAAAAAGTTTTAAATTTTTTGCTAAAATTAACCTGGATGAAGTAAGAATGACGTAAGTAGGCTTGTCTGCGACCTCTGAGAGGTCAACGACGCCGGTCTCGTCTGGGGTCTAGATTCTGGTCGTGACAGTAGAACTTAGACATATTCCATGTAGGCACATGGTTAAGGAATATGAAGGGCTTACTTTGTATTCTAGCCTCATCCTTTAACTAGAAATACTTCCCTTACAATACTCACTCGGTGCTAGCCTTTGTTCTCATAGAGTAATTCACATTAAAGGTTCATACAATGGGCTCCATATCAAGTTCATAACCCAATTACATTTACTCTACCAAAGAGGTCCCCTAGGGCTGCATACAATGGAGACAAGAATCTCATAATGACTTTCCTAAGGATTGATATGATGCCGTTCCAGCCAACCAACCTTAAGTCCATCATTCATTACAAGAAGGATACCGTTACGACTTTCTACTTCAAGTTTCATAACCTTACCACTAGTTCAAGGTTTCACATAAAGGACCCTCTTATCATCAATCAAAGTCTCACATATCATTCATTTATACAATACTAAGAGACTTTAGCATCCTAAGTCAAGACATCACATACTCACATATCATTCATGCATCAATAAGAGGGACTTAAGTCTACCTAAACAAGACACATCATTACTTCACTTTATCACATATTACATGTCATGCTAGAAGCACATAGGAATAACCATGATCATCTTTAAGTTACACTATACACTACTATATCATCATCAATATAACCATTATAAACTCATATAGTCAAGTAGGAACAATCATGCATCAACTCTAAGACTACAGATATTAACACATAGTCAGAGTCTAGCATGATCACCTAAATAGCATCAATAGAAGAAACCACATACTTTCACATTCCTTCACATATAGGTAGGTATGATCATACTTCACATAATCACCTACACCAATCATCATGATCCTTCAAGTAGTACCCGACAAGGCCATGATCATCATAATACTTCAAATAACGCCAACAAGGCCACATCAATCACATAACACCGCCACTATAAGTGGACTATACAAATCACAAGATAATTGAAGAGATATAATACCTAAAATAAATATAAATAGGGCAGCGTACCACCAATACGTTCTCTCCATTTCAAATCATTTTAAATCATCCAATTTAATACCATAAGACCCGCCATGAACATCAATTCAATGCATAAAACATAATACTCAACGAATCTAAGTCAATTAAATATAGATTTATCAATCTAAGACCAATTAGACCTCAATTGAATACAACTCTTACAACATTAGATATCCCATAGAGGACTACACTGGAATTCATAAGCATTAAGAGAATATCACTTTACCCAAAAGTAGTAAAAAAATAGGGCTCATCAATTACATGGTTTCATATGTTAATTGAGTTAAAATCATCTAATTAACAACAAATAAATCAATACTTAATGATTAAAAAACTTTAATGCAAGAACCCATGGATAGATCATAAAATTTGACAAGTTCATCTTTGAAAACTTTTAGAAAACTTCTTTGAATTTGGGATCCTTGATAAATAGAGTTTCAAGGATCAAAAACCATACCTCAATGATGTTAATCCTCCAATTTCATGAAGAATTTCCACTCAAACCTCCAATCCAAGCTCTTCCTTGAGTTTTGGCTTCGATGAAGTTCTAAGGAATTTCTAAGGAATTTTGAGGGTTTTTATTTTGATGAATGAATTCTTCTAAGTGTTAAAGATATATGTACATGTCTAAATTACCCAAAAGGCACTTAAGGTATTGAAAATCTTCTAATTTGGACGTAATGGTGAATTTGCCAATTCACCCTTCACTTAAGAGTGATTGCGCATGAAACAAAGCCTTCACAGAAGGAAGACCATCGGCGGCGCGTCCCTTTACCAACGGACCGTCCTGTTAGTCCGTGGTTTGGGACTGAGGCTGGTATTTGGTTCTCCTTCCCCTTGCCTAAGTTTCCACCGACGAACCCTCACCTACGTGGCGTCAACTAACCCACTGGGCGTCGATTGCATCCGTAGGTTGGGCTGTGTTGGGTAGTCTTGGCTCAATGAAAGGGTCCTTCCTCATGGACCCTTGAATGGTCCTTGGGAATGTTTTCCCGGACGTTTCCAACCCAAACATGCTCGTATATGAGTTTAGTACCTCTAACATGAATTTCACCCAAAACGAACACGTAAAACTCGACAAAACATGCTTAGACACACAAGGTCATTTCAAGGGAAATCTTTCGAACGTCATGAACGTTCATAGACATTTGACCTCCAAACTTCACGAAACTTGACTCACTGCCTATATACACCATAATAACTCATTTTAGTACCTTGTAACCTCATGAATCACACATAAATACATAAAACCACATATGAGACTCATAGGTGACTTAGTCGTCGAACGTCTTAGTCGTCGAACATCTTAGTCGTCCCTTGCCGTTTGACTTACAATGCAGCTAAGCTCTTAGAAACTACCTCAATAGCCCATTATTTCCAATTTAGGACCTTAGACCATCATGACAACCACGTTAGGATCAAGCTTCACCTAAGTCATTTTTGGGATCTTACACACCCCAAGCGTTGGCAGAAAAAGTGCAGTTTTCACAGGCACCATCAACGAGTCCGAACAGATGGGCCGTTTCCCAATCGATACCCCGGTTGTGGGGGTCCCTCGATTGGTACTTAGATTCTTCCTTTATAAGGAATTCCAACCTATCATGGTCAATCAACGCCCAAGGTCGACGACCGTCCCTTGTGACCGTCATTTGGTCACTGTTTGGCAGCTTCTTGCCAAGAGATGGGATCCTCTTCTAGGACCCCTCGTGGGTCCTAGGCGGGGTCGTACCCAGACTTTAAACCCCTAAACATAGTCTTCTATGTATTAGGAACATATCACACCAATTTCAATCAAAACGAACATTTAAAAGTCACTCAAACACACAAGAACTTTCTAAGGCACACCTTCCAAACGTCATGGACGTTCTTGGACGTTTGACCTCCAAACTTCACCAAACTTCATAGAGTGCCTAAGAACATCAATCTAAATTATTTTAACTTAAAATTAACCCAAGAAACAATCACAAAGCTCTAGTTCACCTTAGTTCATTTTAGGGTGTTACATTCTCCCCCACATGGAATAACATTCGTCCTCGAATGACACTAAAACATTAGGAATATCAAGGACTCACTTATAATTACTTAAAAAATTAAAATCAAGGTTCAAACATAGTATTCAAGGCACCAACTAAAAGGGAACACACTTTCACACTTTCAAAAACTTTGCAATACAAGCACTTTGCGATAACTTTCACTTTTCAATATTCACCCTTTCCCTTCACTGATAGAGGAACTACCTTCCCCATAATTGAACATGCTCATATACAACACTTCTACACACATTGTTACTACAATTCAAGACAAATCATTTTTTTGCAAAAACGAAGATTTTCACAGTGAGCATCACTGTACGCAGGCAACTTTGCAAAACTTCCCAAATTCAATCTCACTTTCATTTCCTCACTTATGGAGGAACTACCTTATCCAACATTAAACATGCTCATAAACATCATTTATAAACACATTGAAACCATCACCCATGAAAAATGGAATTTGTCAAAATTTGAACTTCTTTAAAGTGAACTCAAAACATCACTTTGTCACTTTCTTAAAAAAAATCTATAATGCACCTTTTAAGCAACTTTAACAAGATATCATGAAAATATGAGAGACAAGACCATACTAACTTACTCCAAAGAGACTTGGTAAGTTATACTAAGTGCAATGTTAGAGTAGCATCCCATACTACCACTCCTACTTAGTGACCCTTGAGGATTCTCATGGACTAAGTACACTACATGCAATTCTACTTAACATTCATCATGCAAACCTTAGCTTTAACTTGCTTCTTTAACATTTGACCCTTTAGGATTCTCTTGGACTAAGTTGAGCATAACACTTTCCTCTTAGGATTCAAGCCTAGGTAAACTTTCTTAAACATCACCTCATTCAACTCTTAGGCACCTATTAACTCAATATCATGGAACACCTTTCCCTTTCCACCAATTATGGTATATTCATTTGGAAAAAAAAAAAATCATACCATATAAACTCCACCATTTTGCTAGCATAACTCCACAAATTCCTCACTAGGTAATCATACCACATTTCCCCCTTAGATTAACCTACACATGAACCTCAACCAAATCACAAGAACAACTATGAAACATTAGTCACACAAGAGATCTGCTTTCAACTTCTACAAAATCATCACATTCTCTTACATTCCTCAAATTTACACCTTAAAGTATTTGTACCACCATTGAACATAATGACAAGATAACTCATTTGGTCTCAAAGGAACTTTATTCAATCATTATACTCTTACCATGCTTAGAAATACATCACCGTAAAGTTTCTTATCATGACATCTCAGATCTCATAAATCACACCTAGCCATAAATGGCGTCACATCAATATTTTCAAAGCTCACCTTCCTATCTACTCTTCTAGCCACAAAACCATCATAAGCATCAAAACTCAGATTCCTCTCCCTCAAACTTAGAAACATCTCCATTTCCAAGCAATCACACCTAGAAAACCACCGGACAAAGGTGAAGAAGAGGGAGATCTTATGGAGTTAAGTTCTATTGCATGATACAAGTGTAATGAAGAAAGTGAAACTCTATCGTCCTATAGCCTCTTGTCCATGGATGTGTCTCGACTCAGACCAATGACCAAGACGCTACTAGACGTGGCTTGTGAGACAATTAGACCCTAAAATATTTCCCATAACCTTATTCTCTTATACGAAGTTTGTCACGACCCAAAGTACCCCCTAGAAGTTAGGGAGAACCCATGGGTCATAACATGGCGTACTTGACCCTTTGGGGTCTTGTAAAAGACTTTTAACTATCGTTCATTACATAAGACATAGAAAGTAGTGCAGAATTTAAAACTTTTCACGACATTTAATATAAAAAAGATATCTTTCATATATACTAAGAAATTCTCGTCGTCACAACCCAAACATAAAGAACGAGATAATATCTTAGGGACACGGCCCTTTACATTAAAATAAATACATAATAAGTCTTAACATATAGAAACTAAGAAGATAAGAACTATGCCATCGAATTTGTGAGGGCATACTTAGTCTTGAGAGAATCTTTCCCAAGCTTTGCCTTCAAACATTCAATATTACTCCAAAACCTATACTTAATAAGTATAGAAATGTATGTGGTTAGTACAAAACAATGTAGTAAGTATGGCATATGCAAAAACATGCAAAAAAGCACATTTTAATATTAATTGACTTTCATGCCAAATAAGTAAACCATTCATGAATTTAGAATCAAAACAACATAAGAAACATCATTTAACACTTGCAGAAGGATTTACATAATTTTAGCAAAAAGACGCACTTTACAGTGATCTACCTTGCATTTAAAGTAAACTACTTTATCCTTACAGTGAACCAATTTGACTCTAAAATAGTGAACTCCCTTGGTATTGCCAATAGGAAGTGAACTCATTTCCATAGGAGTTTCCTAACCGAGGTTATGCTAAGACTCTCTAAGGTCAGACATGAAGGAAACACCCATACACCTCCTTCAATGCACACCAAGGAGATCCTTAGACTACCCACCAAATGCTTACTCCACTCGAGAGAACAAGTCACCACTCAATAACCGGACATTAGAAGAACACTCAAACAATGGCATCCCGTTCAACCACCTACCCTAAGTAGTACACTCTTTTAGAAGGCTTGTCACAAGACTCCTTTTCGGAAGGTCTACATAGTGCAATGGATAGATAGCGTCTCATACCACCACCTACCCTAAGTAGTACGTTCTTTTAGAAGACTTAGTTCATTCGATTCATACAAGATTTACCAAGAATCCCCTTTCGGAATGCCTACCTAATGCAATGGATAAATAGAGTCTCATTCCACTACCTACCCTAAGTAGTACACTCTTTTATAAGACTTAGCACTTACATTACTTTAGTGGGTGTTAATTACCAAAATAGACCATGTGAGCTAAACATGGAATCCCAATACTTCCCTTATCGGAGAAGGGTCCCCTAAATTGCCTAGAGTGAGGTCTTACTTTTAGCTTTTGCATGGCTTTTCCAATAGCTACACATATGCGGGCGCATAGTTAAGGGATAAGGAGATTGCTACTAAGTAACTCTTTCTCTACTAACGAGGAGTACTCATCTCAAGAGGTACATTAGAATACAGGTTCTCAACTCGTGAAGTGTTGCCACCCCTTCTTCATATCCACTCGGTGCTAGGCATAATTCCCCATAGATTCTCAATTTTCATTACTAAAGGTCAAGGATACCTTTTGGACATCTCATCTCAACTCACAATGGGTATCCATCCTCCAACCTATATTAGAAACCCCTTGGGAGTAGTTAGGTTTCTACTAAACACTTCATCTCAACTCAAAATGAGTGCTCACCCCAAAACACCCTTTTCATTCATATTCTTTAACTTCATTCAATCTTTCATTCAAAGTATGAGTGTATTTACATGAGATCTAGCACACCTTCACATAAGCATAATTTCATTTACACTTCATTTTATACATGCTTAGACCTTCTTTCATCATATCACACACTTTAACATGCTTCACATAATCATATAAGTCATTTAGACATAGTCCATAGCATACTTTTCATAACAAGCTTCATGAAACACATTAACAAGAAGAACTTCATTTCAATATTTCTTCACATACTATGCCTTCATGGCCTCATTCACAATACACAAGTAACTACGCATTCATACAATTCAAGTAAAAACCGCCACCAAGAAGGTGGACCATACCACTCAAGAGCATTTCATAATGAAAGCTAAACAACATAACCAACTTACCCTTTAATACAAGATTCCATCACCTATAACATTTTTCTCAACAATTCATCATAAATTATCCCTTACGGCAGTAGCTAAACATCAATAATAACACAAGTAAAGCAAAGCTCAAAGACAACAAAACCAAGCTCATTTAAACCATTTCTTAAGCCACAATTTGATAAAAAGCTTTAGCATTATTTCATTGAAGTTTTAGAATTAAAATCACCAACTAACATTAGAAACATAATATTTGATTATTTAAACATTTTCATGCAAGACACATATTTAGAGTTGAAGATAGAAGGCATTAGGGTTGAAAAACACTTTTGAAGTCTATAGAAAGGGCTCCTTGAATGGAAGAGAGTTCAAATATTACTACCATACCTTAAGTAGAAGAAACCCCAATGATTTTGATGATGAAATTGACCACCAACAGCCCCTTCTAGCCCTTCTTGAGTTCTAGCTTCCATGGTGACTTGAGAGAGTCTTTTAAGAGAGAGGGGTACTGGGTTTTAGGAAATTGAGTCTAAAATTAGGTTTTAGGGTTTTAAACACTTTAATATACCTAATAAACCATAAAATAAACTTCCATGGTTCATAAAATACTTGGGGTGAATTTACCATTCACCCCAAGCCTTGGCAAAAAAAGTGTAGTTTTCACAGGCACCATCAACGAGTCCTAACAGACGGACCGTTTCCAATCGACGCCTCATTTGTGGGGGTCCGTCGATTGGTAATTCTCTTCTTCATTGATTAGGCTTGCCAACCTAGAATGTCCAATCGACGCCCAAGGACGACGGGCCATCGTTTCACCAATGGCCCATCCCTTGTGGCCGACGTTACGTCACTACTTGGCAGCTTCTTGCCAAGTGATGGGGTCATCTTCTAGGTCCTCTCATGGGTACTAGGTGGGTTCATACAAATACGTTAAACCCCTAAACATTGTCTTCTATGTCTTAGGAACATCTCACACCAATTTCAAGCAAAACGAACACGTAAAAGTGACTCAAACACATAAAGACACACAAGCACTTTCTAAGGTACACCTTCCGAACGTCATGGACGTTCTTAGACATTTGACCTACAAACATCACATACTGCCTAAAAACAGAAATATAACTCATTTTGACTTAATATTAACTCAAAATTTATTACGAAGCTCTAGTTCACCTTAGTTCATTTTAGGGTGTTACACATAGACCCTTCGTATAAGAAAATTACATAGTCTTCTACTTTTATGGTACATATATATAGGATACATAACATAGTCTTAAAAGGGATTTCTCATATTAAACCCTCTAAACGGAGTCAACATATGGGAACAAGCCCTTACACAAATGTAGAATGGCACTTAGAGCTTACAACAATATCTTGAAACAACATGAATGAAAAGATTTGTCTTTAGACTATAACAAAGAATCATAGCTAGAGTAAAATTAAGGCATCATCCTCAAACTTGAGGACATACCCACTTGGAGAATGATTCCAAGCCTTCCTTGCTAATGGTTATGAACCATTCAACGACCGGGACCTAAAATGTTTGGGACAAAAGAGAGAAATAGGGTTAGCACATCACTTGAACTAAGTATGGGAACATATGCACACACAACATAGAAATAATTTTAAAAGAGCACATTTGATAAAAACATGCCAAGTACTTTGTAAAGCCTTATGCATATTCAAGAACAAACACAAGTAAATAAGCATATATTCCTTAAGTCAAGACCATATACATCACAAGACAAACACTACCAAGTCTAGTCAAGTCAACATTCATACCAACATTATTGAGCACATAATAAAGAAAACTCTATCATAAAGTTATAATATCAACAAGCATGTATAAGAGTTCATAACATCATAACCAAAGCAAGACCATTACTCATGAACCCTCAATAAGTCCACTAGTGCAATGGCTATTTAAGGCCCCATAACCTCACTCAACCAAGTAAACCCCCACAAAATCCAGAACCAATAAACTTCACATACCATATCATTAAGAGTAAACATCATCATACTATAGCAATAGAGACGAAACACATGTTCATAAGTGAAACCAACATCACATAGTGTCATTAACATGTGAGATCATCATTTACATATCATTTACATTATAAGTATATACATACATAATATTGTCCTTCTAAGACTTCCCTCAAGGCTAACTAGTGCAATGTATAGGTAGAGTTCCATACCCATACCTAGAGTAAGCTAAACCCCTTAGGTTATCCTAGTTAGAGTTCATTCATTAATTCATTTTACCTTTGGGGACATCTTACCTTAATTGACATAGATGACATGATCTAATGTGGAATCCGGTGTCATGGAACCCTACATAGAAAGATGGCGGAATACTTTACAAGGTAGTACCAAAACACTAACATAGCATCTATGTGGATCCACTAGCTAGTATTCCTATGGGGGCAACATAGTTCAAGAACTAGGAGATGTAGTTGACACCCTCTTTATTCTACATGCATTATATTCTCCAATATCATGAGTACATTAGTGACATACCTTCCGTATGTGGGAAGAGACACTGCTCACTTCTAGTTCACTCGGTGCTAAGCTAGAGTCCCTTTTGAAATGTCTTTCATTAATAATCACAACATAGTTTAGGTCAGAGGGTCTACCCCTTATATATTCATCATCATATCTCAATAGGAATGGCATGAGTATTGTCCTTTCATTACAATTCACACATGTGAGGTTAGCACGTTAAGATAATCACATTATGACAAGGCACATAGGCAAATTCATCATCACCTTTATGTCATTAAATCACTGCCAACAACTCAAACCATAATTCAAGGCATTTAAAATCAACATCATACCAACCCAAATAAATCTCATCATAAGGTATACTTCAATATAACTTAATTACTAAACACAAGCAATGATAATTGAAGCAATGGGTTGAGATTACAAGCCTTACCAAATCTCATTCACAAGCCATCATCCAAGGTTTTACCATCAACCATCAAATTTAACCCAACAATGGGTGTAATAACATCATTCAATGGTAATTAATACAATCACTAGGTCAATAGCATTATCACAATCCCAATTAACTTCAATTCATAACGTAGGGTTAGAGGGAAAGGGTTCATCATGTATTCTTCAATAAATATATCCAATCCCAAAAATACCTTACCCTAGGCAGTCCATGAACGAATTAGAATTAGTAAAACAAACCTAACAATCAATACATTCTTCAATTTCCATCAATTTCTAAGCAAGATCCAAGACTTGGGGAAAATGGGGAAAGGGTCATGATCCACACGAATTTCCCACAATTATCATGAATTACTCAAGAATCTACACTTAATTAGTCATACACGCTCACAATTAATCATAATCAATCATAAATTTCAAGTTTAGAAGAAAACCCATTAAAATAGGAAAGCCTTTGGAATCGGGTGATTTAGAAATCAACTTTGAAAAGACCTCTTGGGGAAAAGAATCCCAAGAATGAAGATACCATACCTTAATGAAGCTAAATCCACAAAATTTGAGAAGAAAAGTTGAGAACTTGGTCTTCTTCTCCAAGCTTCCTTGATCATTGATTTAGGATAGTAAAAATGACTAAAAACTGACCCTTAGTCAATATATATTCTCCCCCTAAATTATCCAAAAGACCCCTCACTTAAATGGGTATTTTCTGAAGTCAAAATGCTTAAAATACGATTTCAACAAATCTGGGAAGTGGATGCGCGTCACAGGGTCAATTTCATATTTTATTTTTGAAATCTGGGTTGAGGAAGTAGACCTCGTGGATTTCATGCATCGTGAGGCAAATTTTGCCACCCCACTTGTCAGCTGCGTTGTCGCGCACTAACCTTCAATTCCAGGCTGCCGCAAGCTACTTTGGCAGCTTTCTCGCCAGGGTTTGGACCTATTTAAAGTCTTTTTATATGTTTTGGAATTCATATGACCCTCTTAATTCTTCACTAAACATAGGGACGTCAACTAGTTCAATTTAGCTAGTTCCCGGACGGCATGGCATTTCTTGACCCCTTGACTCTAAAACATCCTAAATGGTTTATAATCATTATTTTAGGCTCAGAAAAAGTTTTTAAGGTTTGATTAATCATGTGAGGCAGGCTCTAGCTTATGTCATGGACTTTCGGAGTGTTACATTTTCATCTTATAAACTCATTTCATCAAGGAGTAAAACTGTGATTTTCTAAGACTTTCTGAAAAGATAGATTTCTAACATGTGATCTAGCCATGGGTTCTTGCATAAAACATTTTTAATAATTTAATATTAATTGAAATTACGTTATTTTGATTATTTTAACCTAGAATCTTTATGAACACATGCAAAACATAAATCTTCAATTTGGCTATATTATGGGTGCTTATGAATTATAGTGTAGTTTTCTTTAGGGTATTGAATGATGTAAGAATTTATTGGATTGATGTATAGGATATCTTAGATTGATGAATTCATATTGAATTGATCTAGATTCATTGAGTTTTATGATTTTTATAATGAATTGATGATCATGGCCATGTGTAAGGGCCTTTTGATATTGTAATGGATGATTTAGCTATGGACTGAAGTGGTGAAAATGGATTGGTGGTACGCTGCTCTAATTCTCTTTATTTTATGTAAATTAGTTCTTAAATTATGTTGTGATTAGTATGGTCCACTTATAGTGGTGGTGGGGTGTGTTATAATTGTGAATTATATAGCCTTGTCGGCGTTACATTCTGTATGATGATGATCATAGCCTTGTGGGCAACTACTTGATATATTATGATGGGTTGTGTAGTTTATTTATGTTAAGTATGATCATATCTATCTACTTGTGATAAAGGTGAATGTATGTGTTCTTTTATTGATGTTGTTAGGTGATCATGTTAGACTATGACTATGTTCTTATGTGTGTAGTCTTATAGTTGATGCATGATTCTTCCTACTTTGTTATGTGAGTCTTATGAAGTTTATATTGATGATATTATAGTAGTGAATAGGGTGACCTATAGATGATGTCAGTTATGCCTATGTGCTTCTTATGTGATATGTTATATGTGATAAAGTAAAGTATTGGTGTGTCTTGTTTTGTATACTTGTGTACCTTACTTGATACCAAATGAATGTAAATATGAGATTCAAGACTTAGGATGCTAAAACCTTTTAGTATTGTATGTATGAATGAAATGTGACCTTGAACATTGCTAAGAATTTCAAATTATGTGGATCCATCAACCTAGTTAAGAGGTTATGATATCATCGATGTCAAACGTCGTAATGGCATCCTTCTTGTGTGAATGGTGAACTTAGGAATGGTTGTCTGGAATGACATGAAATCATTCTTAGGAAAATCATTGAGCTATACTCTTAACCATTAAATGGCAACCCTAGGGGACTTCTTTGGTAAGGTGAAATGTGATTATGTTATGAACTAGATTGGAACCTCTTCATGTGATCCTTTATGTGAACTACTCTATGTGAACAAAGACTAGCACCAGTGAGTATGCTTGGGAAGTAGCTATATTTTTAATATGAGAATACAAAACAAAGAAACCCTCGATATTCCTTAACCATGTGCCTACATGGGATGTGTCCAAGTTCCACAATTAGCAAGTAGAACACGCTCCATCGGAGTAGGTTACAACTCCGGATACCATGCCTTGCTACCATGGTATATGTCGGTTATTGCCTATTCTCGTCATATGGGATACCCACTAGTGTTTGAGAAGTTCTATGAAGTTTAGGTGATGGTATGGAACACTACCTAGACATTGAACAATTGCGCTTTGAAGATGTTAGTGAGTGAGTCCCTAGGTCTTCCCCAAGATAATTAATTGAATTTCCTTATGTGATGGATGTCTCTTGAAAGAACTAATGAAGATAATGACTTAAGTTAGAAAGTATGTAAATGAATAAGTACCTAGTCTACAGTAACTTTAAGGATTGCCTAGTTAAAGTGTGAAGGGTACATAAAGGATGGTCTCTTCATGTCTTACCTATGGAAGTCTTAAGAATTACTCTAGATAGGAATGTTGATTACTGAAGTGGGAATTATATTATCCTAGGTACTATAAATGATCTCATAGGTGTGTGTGAAGAGATTGTATGGGCGGTCTCATGTTATGTGTTTTAATGTGTTGTAAGTGTATTTATCTCGTTATAGGTTGTCTTAAGGATCATTTACGTGTGCCTAGAGAGGGTGTATGGGCAGTCCCTCTTTTTCTTACTTAAGTGAGTCTTAGGATAACTTTTAGTGAATGGTTGCATGTTAAAAAGGGTTCACTGAAACATTGGCTTAGTTCACTCTGAAATTGGACTTAGTTCACAGTAAAGTGACATAGTTCATTGTAATGTTCCTTAAAAAGTGATAAAATTCTTATGTGATGTCTTATAAGTTTCTAAGGTGTTAAATATTTTTCTTATGCTTATGCTATGTTGTTTTAATTAAAAAGAGCATATTTCCATTAAATGTCCGTTATTATGATTTATGCATTATGTCATACTTCTTAATACATGCGTTTGTACTAATTTCATATTTTTATCTATCTCAAAAGTTATCATTGTTGAAGGTGATTTTGGGAGTGAAGCTTGGTTGAAGTATGTCCTCATTTGACTCGAGGTCGTCACTATCTTAGAGTTCTTGTATTATAGCATTGTAATAGACTTAGTAGTACTATATTTCGATTGTATGGGCCGTGTACCAAGTATATTTTGAGTTTAAGATTTTATGATATGAGACTTAGTATTTCCTATGGTTTTTATAGTAAAAAGATTTTGAAAGACTATTCGAATGTTGTGAAAAGTTTTAATTTCGCACTACTTTTCATATATGTATATGCGATGAATAAAAAGAAAGGTCTTGTACACGACATTCAAGAGGTCAAGTACGCCGTGCCACACTCCAATAATGACCTTCTCCTAGGCTGTACTCTCGGGATGTCACAATACTAACTCATTTTACCACATGAACAAAACAACCATAAAAGATTAAGTCTTACCGGGTCTTTCATCTCGGATAAATTCCTCACTTAGTCCCGAGTGCAATGAAACGATATCTCTTTGGAGCATTAGGATCTATACCACCTTGAGGAGCTTGATTGACCTCCTTCCCTTTTTCCTTGAGGCTAGGGCAGTCCCTCATCTTGACCTTTATTATCACACCCAAAGCAACCATCCGTTCCGGCAAGACACTTACCCAAATGTTGCTTTCCACAAGTAGCACACCTATACTTCTCAAAAGTTTTGTCACCTCCTTAGGAATTTTGGTTTGGAGCCCTATACTTGTTCCCCATGGAAGACTCTTGATGATAGAACCTCTTCTTAGGATTTTGGTTACTTGGTTCATCCGACCTAGGACTCTTTCCCTCTTGCCTTATCTTCCTAATATTGGACTCCTCAATTTGTTGAGCATACACAATGATCCTAGAGATATCCATCTCATTAAGGAGCACTATCGTACGACACTCCTTTTTCTCCAAGCTTGAAACTCCCATCACAAATTTGTTCATCCTAACCCTAGGGTTGGGTACTATGGTTGGGGCACACTTAGATAGTTGGGTGAAGTTGAGAGACTACTCTTTCACACTCATTCCCCCTTGACGAAGATTCTTGAACTCCACCATATTCTTCTCCATCCACTCTAAGGGAAAAAACCTATCTATAAAAGCCTCTTTGGACACTTCCCAATCTACCGGACCATCCCTTAAGGGTCTCTCACCCCTCATTTCTCAAACCACACTTGAGCAACACTTTGAGTTGTTAAGTGTCTAGCTCCGCTTTCTCCCTAGGGGTCACACCCATAGCATCCACCAGATTGAATACTTCATCTATGAAGCTTTGTGGATCTTCATCCATCTTAGTGCCATGAAAAGTAGGAGGGTTCATCCTCATTGAATCCCGAATTCTAGAAGCGGGAGTATTTGCATTGGGTTGAGGCCCACCTCGTTGGTTAACTTGGGTAACGAAGTGATTGGTGATGACATGAGCTTGAGTCGTCATGAGTTGGGTCAAATTAATAAGGACAGCCCTTAACTACGCATTAGTCATATCTCTTTCAACAAAGGGAGCTTGAGGACCTTGGGTCATAGGGGTTATTTGGGGCACTTGAGGTCCTTGAGGTTCTAGAGGGGGAACCACCTCATTCACATCCACTTAGCCAACTATAGAGACTTTCTCACCACGGGGAGGGATCCTCTCATTAGCTACTCCTTCCTCCTCCCTTCTAGCAGTTGTTCTCCTTGTATTCATGTCCTATAAACCCACGAGAGAAGATGTTGAGAACGAAATCTTTTAGAAATTAACTCCAAGGAAAGACATTAGAATAATGAAGAAAATGAAACTTCTATCGTCTTATAGCCTCTCGCTCATGGAGGTGTCGTGACTCACACCGATGAACAGGACTCTACTTGATGTGGCTTGTGAAACTTTTAAACCCTAAGCTATTTCCCAAAATCTTATGCTCTGATACCATGTTTGTCACGACCCGTAAGTACACCCTAGAAGTTAGGGAAACCCTTAGGTTGTAACTACCCACAAGTACACTTAGTTATCATTCATTACATAAGACATCAAAAGTAGTGCGAAATTAGAATTTTCAAGATAAATAATAATAAGGAAAACATATTTTATAAATACAAAAGGATAGTCTAATCGTCAAAAGACAACTTAAAGACACGACATAAATATCCTAGGGACACGGCCCATTTCATTGAAAGAAAATACATAATAAGTCTTAAACAAAAACTAGAGAATTAAAGACTATGCCCTCGGATATATGAGGACATACTTAGTCTTGAGAGAGTCGATTCCCAAGCTTGCCTTCTAACCTTTAACTTGCCTCCAACCTATAATTATAGAGTATAGAAAAGTATGGGGTTAGTTCAAACATTTAATTAAGTATGGCATATGCAAAATAATGTAAAAGGGAAATTTTAGTTGAAGTAAAGCTTTAATTCAATTTAGTAAAATCTTGATGAATATAGATGTAATACAACATATAAATCACCATTTAACACATAAAATCAAAAGTCCATAATTTTATTACCAAAAAGCACATTACAGTCAACTCAATCAACCTTACACTGAACACATTTCAAACCAAATCACAGTGAACTCATTTCCTTTGAGGTTTCCCTAACCAAGTTATCCTAAGACTCACTAAGGTAAGACATGGAGGAACCGCCCATACAATCCCTTCAATACGCACACACGTGATCCTCAAGACTTTCAACCAGAGGCGTACCTCGACGGGTAACAAGTCCACACTCAATGACTAGATACTGGAAGATCATACTTGCATTAAAGACTTTACATAGGTTCCCTTCTCCAAGTGGACTTACAAGTTACACAAAGTTCAATGTGAAAGTAGCATCCCATACTACTACTCTCACTTAGTGCTCCTTGAGGATTCCATTGGTTTAGGTACACCACAGTCATTATTCGTAACTTCATCATTCTAGACAAACCTTAACATGCTTTCTTAACATTAAACCTTAATTCACATAACTTCATTCGCATCACATGATAACTCATTCATTCATTTCATATAAAGACACACCAAGACTCCCCTTTCATGTGTCTACTTGCGCAATAGATAATTAGCGTCCCATACAACCACCTACCCTAAGTAGTATACTCTTTAGGAAACTTAGTTCATATCATTCATAGTGGTATATAGGTTAACCGACATAGACCATGATATTTAGACATGGAATCCCTATATTGACCCCTATCGGATGAGGGATCCCCAATTGCCTAGAGTGGGGTCATTCTTTTAGCTTTTACATGGCTTCTCCAATAGATACACCTATGCGGTTTCATTGTGTTAGTAATGAAGAGTACTGATCTCAAGAGAGGTACATTGGATACAACATTTCTACTCACAAAGTGTAACCACCCCTTCTTCAAATCCTCTCGGTGCTAAACATAACACCCCCATAGAGTCTTAAACATTCATTATTAAAGGTCAATGGATAACTATCGGAAACCACATCTCAACTCACGAAGAGTATCCACCCTCCAACCTACATTAGAAACATCTTGGGAAAAAGTAAGGTTGCTACTAAACACTCATCTCAACTCACGAAGAGTGTTCACCTCAAAACTCCCCCATTCTCATTCATTAACTTCATTCATTCATTCAAGTATGTATGTCTGAACACACCTTTCATACATTCACCATTTTCATTACATTGATCTGTAGACATGCTTTACTTTCATTCATAAGATTTCACACACTAACATACTTAATCATGAACATATTATTCATTTAGACATAGTATCATCAAGATGCAAATTTCAACCTTCTAAGACGTATCATACATAAACACTATAATCATCATTTAACTTCACAGTATATGCCTTGAAGGCATCATTCACAATGCACACATTTATACAATATAATCATGAACTTAAAGTAAACAACACCACTAAAGGTTAACCATACCACTCAAGAACATTTCAATTAACAGCAATTAAAAATGACCAACTTACCATTCATCCAAGATCTCACCACCTATTCACAATTCCTTGAATAATTAACTATAAAATAGCCCTTAGGGCAGTAGCTAAATCACAATATCATCATAAAAAAACCATCGCTCAAACATTACATAATCATATTTATTTAATCCATTTCTTAAGTTAAAATATAGAAATATGCATAAGCATGGGTTCATTGAAGTTTTGACTTGAAAATCATCAACAAATACTGAGTATAACTCATTTCAATCATTAAAACACTTTCATGCTAAGACCATGCTTAGAATCAAAGATAAAAGATGTTTTAATTTGAAAACCCATTTCTGAAAATCTCTTAGAAGTGGCTCCTTGAAAAAAGAAATTTCAAGGATTACTACGATAACTTAATATGAGTAAATCCATTATATTTGTGAAGAAAACGTCTAAAACCTTCAACCGTAGCTCCCCCTTGAGTTTTATCTCCAATGGAGTTTAGGAGAGCTTTTGGGAGAGAAAAACTTTTGAGGGTTTTTAAAATTTGATTTTAAATGAGGGTTTGGGGTTTTTGGTTGGCGAAATGGATGTATAATGACCTTATATCAGTATACACCACACCCCCAAACAACCCAAAACACCCCTACATTAAAAGGAGCATTTTAGACAAGTCAAACTTCACTTTCATTTTCGGAATTATCGTCGTGTAACAAGTCCGCGACGCGGAGCCGCTCCAGCAAGATTTTTGAGAATTAATTTTGAGATAGGGGAGTCCGTGATGCGTCCGCATCACAGAAAAATACTTTTTGCCTATGCTGGACCAAGTCTGCAACGCGCTAGTGTTCCACCTAGGAACAAAATCCTCGCTGCCTTGGGCAGCTTACTTGGACAATGGTGGGGTCCCTTCGTGCACCCCTAGGGCAATCCTTGTGATGTCAGACCTGGACGTTTTGACCCTTTATACTTCATTTTACCTAGTAAAGTCTTTTTACAAGTTTGACTCCATACAACACATCAAAACACCTACAACAAACAAGGACATACTAGTGCACACATAGAGCTAGTTTCCGAACGTCTTGGTCGTCCCTTGACGTTTGACTTCCAAACTTCACCAACTGGATTCTAATTCTAAAATACATCATTTTAACTTTTCATTAACTCATGAGAAGCTCAAGTTCAACCTAGTTCATTTCGAGTGTGTAACAGAGGTCTTGGCCTTGGCCAAGTTGAGAAAGCTGGCCTAGTTTACCAATTCGTCATAGGTGGAGGAACAACCGGAACTTGACCACTATAGGAACTTGTTCAAGTGAAGGCATTTGGCTGCGTTTTGGAGGAACTTGGTTTTCATGAGATCCCACATTAGCAATCTCTTCCTCGGCCCTTCGTGCTGCGTCCATTCGAGTAGTCATAGCTATAACCATGATAAAGGTTTAGGTTAAGGCACATAAGATAAGAATCTAGATGCACGACATAGGAATACAAGAAGATGAGAGTTTCGTAAGCATCACATAGCATCTCATTCATATGTGTGGCGTTCTTCACAATTATGAATAAGAATATACATAGACGTTGTGTAATGAGACATCGATCCTAAATATATTCAACCTCATTCTCTGATACCAAGTTTAACACATCAGGGGAACACCCCCAAGACGTAACCAGCGAAGTCATCCTCGGAGAGGGCTAACACTATCCTCTTAGCATTCATCGTTACATTTCATAGGTTAAAAAATGCGGAAAATTAAATCTTTTCATCTACATCTACATTATGAAGTTTACATAGACCTTTAGTATACACATAATATATACATAAGGACTTTACATAGACTCCTAACATAGGAAAATTACATAGTCTTCTACTTTTATTTCACATACACAATATATAAGATAAAAGTGTAATAGATATGTCTCATAGAAATTGATCTAAGTCGAAAAAGAAAAATTAGGGCATAGCCCTTACACAAATGTATATATGCCACTTAGGTCTTAAAACAATGTCATGAACAATAAGAGTGAAACGACTGTCAATAGACTATAGCAAGTCACATAGTTAGAATGAGAAAACTCATCATCCTCAGATCTTGAGGACATATCCACATTTGGAGAAATGATCCAACCCTTTCCTGCAAATTTGTCACAGACCCTTCAACGACAAGAACCTAAAAAGATTGGGAAAAAGGGATAAATAGAGCTTAGTACATCACTTGTACTAAATATGGAAACATATGCACAGAGAATATAGAATCATGCTAAAAAAACACATTTGTTCAAAACCGTGCCATGTTACCTTGAAGCCTTATGAACAATCAAGAACACATAAAAGACAATAACCATATACTCATTAAGACAATAGAATATTCAACACAAGACCATCATCATCAAGTATAACCAAGTCAACATGTTTAATAGCATATTTGAACCATAGGCAAAGCAACTCCAACATCATGTTATAACAAAAAAGCATGTGTAAGACTCCATAAGATCACAACACATACAAGACCTTTACTCATAACCCACCATCAATATTACAAGTGCAATGACCAAATAAATTCCCATAACCTTACTCAACCAAGTAAATCAAATAAAGGATCAGAAGCAATGGCTAACATCACATAACATAGCATCAAGAGTATCCATCATCATAGTTATCAATATAGACTAATAGTATGTTCATACATGAAACCAACATCTTATAGTATAAGTAACATGTAAAGTCAACACATGCATTTCATTCACTTTATAAGAGCATAAGAAGAACATCCATCAAAGACTTGCCTAAAGGATAACTAGTGCAATGTATAGGTAGAGTCCCATACCCCTACCTTGACTAAGTCAAAACCCTTAAGTCTTCTTAGTTAGAGTTCACCTTATTACTTCATTTGACTTTTGGGAACATCTTCTCGTAACTGACATAGGCCACATGAGCTAATGTGGAATCCGGTGTCATGAAACCCTACACGAAGGAAGGTGGAGTACTTGCCAAGGTAGTACCAAAGCATGAATATATCATCTAGGTGAATCCACTATCTAGTATCCTTATGGGGGCTACACAGTTCAAGAACTAGGAGATGTACTTGGGACCCTCTTTATGCCTTTGGCATTATATTCTCCGATCTCATGAGTACAATAATGAACCTACCTTCCCTACTTGGGAATGGACACTCCACATTACTATTTCACTCGGTGCTAAGATAAAGTCCCTTTTGAAATATCTTTGTTTAACAATCATAATTTAGTATAGGTCATATGAGAATAGCTCCTTGTATAGTCATAGTCATTATGTCAATAGGAATTGCATGAGAACAACTTTCATTACAACCCTCATATGTGAGATTAGTACATTAACATCATCCTATCATAGTAAGACACACTTCATAACAAACCTTATATCATTACACCTTAAGCACAATCTCAGAATCACATAATCAAGGCATTTCAATTGCATCATCATAAAACACCTACTTAATCTAATTAGAAGACATACTTCAATTGAAATTCATCACCAAGTACAAACCATTATAATTGAAGTAAATGCTTTGGATAAAAAAGACTTACCCAATATCCTTCAAAAGACATCATCATGATCTTACCATCAACCAATCAATTCCATCCAATAATAGGTGTAATAACATCAATCAATAGTAATAAACACAATAGCTAGGTAAACTACATCAATACAATTCAATTCTATACTAGTTCATAACCTAGGGTTAGGGAATTGGGGTGAATTCATCACCTGTACCACAATACTAGGTTAATCCATAATGAACTAGCATAATGATACAATAATGCATCATAATCAAATCATAATAACCAAAATGAACCATACAAAATACAATTTAGAAGATCAAATTTGTATTAGGAATGTTCCTTATGAAATAATCTTTTTGAAAACTAATTTTGGAAGAATACTTTTGGGAAAGGAATCCCAAAGGTTAAGAGTTCCCATACCTTGTTATTTGTTGAATATTGATGGAGAAAAGCACCATTATTGCTACCTTAGAACCCTTAGACCTTGGTGTTCTATAGAGTTTCCTTGGGAGAGAGAAAGTAGAGAGAAGGAAGAGCAATTTGGTTTTGGGAATTTGGGGGTGTTAAGTTGAGTTTTAGGCTTAGGGTAGGTTATTTAGTTAATTAAATAGCATAATTAACCACACCCTAATCAATAATTAAACCCCTAACTAACTAACTTAATTAAATGAACCAATTAAAACTTAATAGGAAAACTCACGCAGGACCTACGAGACAACGATTGACTGTCTGTAGGTTAACCTACGCCCCCTTCCCCCAACCGTCCTGCAGGTTTGTCGATAAGATTAGAGAGTTATATTTTTGGCCTTTTCGTGAAAATGTTAAGTGTCCAACGACGAAGGAATCGAAGCCCCGTCGTTCTACCTATGCCTTTTCGATGGCAAGCGTTGTTAGCTACTGTCTGCGCTGTCTCATTTGGAAGGTTTGAGTACAATGGTCTTTGGAGAGTCGTACCAGGACGTTTTGACCCTAAACCTACTCTAATAAGTTTTAGACAACTTTTCACCAAATTTAATCAAATTCCGACTCCTTAAACCCCGTGAAATAGGCTAAGGGACACCAGAACGTTTTGCACTAGTCTCTAAACGTCATGGACGTTGCTTGATGTTTTGACTCTAAAACTTCCTAAATGACTTTTACATTATTATTGACCTTAAAATAGTGTTAAAAACCTTAGATGCTCTACGCTAGGTCTTGGATTTTCAGAGTGTTACAGTCTGACCTCAAAATATCACCAAACTTTAGACACTGCCTCCAAACATCATTATAAACCATTAAAAGACTTTAAAACCTCATGAAACATGTGTTAGTCTCTAGTTTCACCTAAGTCGTTTTAGAGGTTTTACATTCTCCCCCACTTGGACAATATTTGTCCTCGAGTAACAGTTTCTTCATTTGAGGCAATTTCAAAAGTCAGAAACGTCAGTCTAGAATCACATAACCATACCACACCATATACAATACAAAATTAGGAGGAACACCAATTTCACATAATCAAGATAGTCAAAACACAACAACAAGATAAAACTAATCTACAACTCATCATGCAATAATAAGACTCACATACTTAATTTCAAATAGGAGAAACTCTTTATCCACACATCATCATCCTCATATGCATAAATTCTAAACATATTATAAATATGTTCAATAAAAACACAATTTAGCCAAAATTAAAAAATTCTTATAGTGAACTGTCAAGCTTTACAGTGAAATTCTAAAACATTCAATAATGTAACATTTAAACAATTTATGATGGAAGAATGACAATATGAGAGATTAAACCATTTAATCTCATTTACAAAATAAGCATCACTTCATAAAATGCACAATGAAAGGAATCAATGAAATTCAATTTCAACAAGACCACTAAATACGATGCAACATGCTTCTATGACATTCTATCTCTCAAGCTTCAATAGAATAGAAGATAATCGACAACATATCATAACTTCACTACTCACCATACTCCCCCACATAGAGGGAACCCATCACAACACAAGAGAAAAAACTACAACTAACTGACATCATCACCTCATCCGTCTTTGTTCCTTTGGCTCGGAGAGAATAGAAGTGATTCCACTTTGGAGAACCACCTTCCGGAACACTAGGAGTAGATTCCTTTGTCTCTCTTCCTCTAGCTGCAATATTAGGAAAATCCCCCCCTTATGACCATGATTACCACAACAAGAGCATTTGGCGGTACCAACTAGACATTTCCCAAAGTTCTTCTTCCCGCAAGTAGAGAAATTAGGCTTAACATCTTGAGAACTACTACCACTTTAACCCTTGACCATAGGAGCACTAGGTCCATCATGGTTTCGAGTCCTCTTCTTAAACCTAGGTTAGTTTGGCTCATTGGATCCAAACGTCTTCAAATATATAAAAATCCTACTAAGCTTGGAATCTTCAATGGATTGAGAAAAAACTATAATCCTACACACATTCATGTCATTGTGGAGTATTGTCGTACGTCACTCTTCTTTGACAAGGTCGGCAACACTGTTCACAAACCTACTCATCTCATCCCTAGGGTTAGACACCAAGGATGGAGCATACTTAGAAAACATGGTGAACTTCAAAGAATACTCTTTCACACTCATGTTCCCTTGCCTAAGGTTAATGAAACTCCTCAACCTTGACCTAGCTCCTCTCACGGGAAAGTACAATCCCAAGAAAGCCTCCTTAAACTCCTTCTACTCTATAGAACCAGACTCAACCGGCCTCTTATCTTTCCATTGATTGTACCACACTTGAGCAACATCGCTCAATTGGTTTGAAGCCAACTTTGCCTTCTCCCTAGAAGTCACCCCCATAGTAATCAACACCTTGTACACACCATCAAGAAACTCTTGGGGATCCTCTCCCTCATTAGAGCCAAGAAAAATAGGAGGATTCATTTTCACAATGTCTCTCAAACTAGAGGTCATAGTACTCTCCAAAGCATTCATCCTAGGTTCAATGTCTCTAGTCACATGAGGTGTCATGGATCGGGCTAAAGCAAGTAAAGCCATAATACTCCGAAAACTAAAGCCTAATCTAGAGCCTAACATGAGTGTCTATAGGTAGTAACTCTGTCATAAGTTTGATACCATGGTCTATATCGGTTATTCCTATTCTCATCATATGGGATACCCACTAGTGTTTGAGGAGTTCTATGAAGTTTACGTGGTGGTATGGGACGCTACCTAGACATTGCACAATTGGTCTTTGAAGATGTTAGTGAGTGAGTCCCTAGGACTTCCCCAAGACCATTACTTCAATGTTATGTATTCCTATTCTCATCATATGGGATACGAACTAGTGTTTGAAAGTTCTATGAAGTTTAGGTGGTGGTATAGGATGCTACCTAGACATTGCACAATTGGGCTTTGAAGATGTTAGTGAGTGAGTCCCTAAGTCTTCCCCAAGACCATTACTTCAATGTCCTTATGTGATGGATTCTCTTGAATGAACTAATGAAGATAATGACTTAAGTTAGAAAGTATGTAAATGAATAAGTACCTAGTCTAGAGTAACTTTAAGGATTGCCTAGTTAAAGTGTGAAGGGGGCATAAAGGATGATCTCTTCATGTCTTACCTAGGCAATTCTTAAGAATGACTCTAGATAGGAGTGTTGATTAATGAAATGAGAATTATCTTATCCTAGGTACTCTAAAGAATCTCTTAGGTATGTTTGAAGGGATTGTATGGGCGGTCACTTCACAACTCACTCAAGTGAGCCTTAAAATCACCTTTGGTAGGAGGATATCATGTTATGTGTTTTGATGTGTTGTAAGTGTATTTATCTCATTATAGGTTGTCTTAAGGATCATTTAGGTGTGCCTAGAGAGGGTGTATGGGCGGTCTCTCTTTGTCTTACTTAAGTGAGACTTAGGATAACTTTTAGTGAGAGGGTTGCATGTTAAAAAGGGTTCACTGTAACATTGGCTTACTGCTCTTTGAAGTTGGATTTAGTTCACTGTAAAGTGGCATAGTTCATTGTAATGTTCCTTAAAAAGTGATATTTTTTATGTTATGTCTTATATGTTTCTAAGGGGTTAAATGTTGTTCTCATTCTTATGCTACGATGTTTTAATTAAAAAGAGCATATTTCCATTAAATGTCTGTTATCATGATTTTATGCATTATGCCATATTTAGTACATGTGTTTGTACTAATTCCATACTTTTATCTATCTCTAAGCTGATTCATAGTTGAAGGTGATTTTGGGAGCGAATCTTGGTTGAAGTAGATCCTTATTTGACTCAAGGGCATCACTATCTTTAAGTTCTTTTATTAAAGCATTGTAATAGACTTAGTAGTACTATATTTTGATTCTATGGGACGTGTCACAAGTATATTTTTAGTCTAAGATTTGATGATATGAGACTTAGTATTTCCTATGATTTTTATCTGAAAAAGATATTTAAAGACTATTCGAATGTTGTGAAAATTTTAAATTCCGCACTACTTTTCATATATGTATACGCGATGAATTATACAAAAGGGCTTGTACAAGAACTCTTAGAGGGTCAAGTACGTCGTGGCACACTCCAATAATGCCCTATCTTATAGGGTGTACTCTCAGAATGTGACAATACTAACTCATTTTACCACATGAACATAACAACCATAAAGTATTAAGTCTTACCGGGGCTTTCATTTCGGATAAGTTCCTTACTTAGTCCCGATTGCAATAAAACGGTTCCTCTTTGGAGCATTAGGATCTAGACCACCTTAGGAGCTTGATTGACCTCCTTCCCTTTTGCCTTGAGGCTATGCAGTCCCTCATCTTGTGACCCTTATTACCACACCCAAAGCAACCATCCGTTCCGGCAAGACACTTACCCAAATGTTGCTTTCCACAAGTAGCACACCTAGACCTCTCAAAAGTTTTGCCACCTCCTTGGGAAATTTTGTTGGGAGCCTTATCCTTGTTCACCATGGAAGACTCTTGATGATAGAACCTCTACTTAGGTTTTTGGTGACTTGGTTCATCCGACGTAGGCCCCTTTCCCTCTTGCCTTATCTCCCTAATTTTGGACTCCTCAATTTTTTCAGCATACACCATGAGCCTACAGATATCCATATCATTGAGGAGCATTGTCATACGACATTCCTTTTCCACCAATCTAGACACTCCCATCACAAATTTGTTCATCCTAACCCTAGGGTTGGCTACTATGGTTGGGGCACACTTAGAGAGTTGGGTGAATTTGAGAGAGTACTCTTTCACACTCATTACCCCTTGACGAAGATTCTTGAACTCCAGCATCTTCTTCTCTCTCCACTCTAACAGAAAGAACCTATCTACAAAATCCTCTTTGAACACTTGACAATCTACCGGACCATCCCTTAATGGTCTCTCACCCCTCTATTGCACAAACCACACTTGAGCAACATCTTTGAGTTGGTAAGCGGTTAGCTCCGCTCTCTCCCTAGGGGTCACACCCATAGAGTCTACCACATTGAATACTTCATCTATGAATCTTTGTGCATCTTCATCCACCTTAGTTCCATGAAATGTAGGAGGGTTCATCCTCATGAAATCCCGAATTCTAGAAGCGGGAGTATTTCCATTAGGTTGAGGCGCACCTCGTTTGTTAACTTGGACAGCGAAGTGATTGGTGACGACATGAGCTTGAGTCATCATCAGTTGGGTAAATTCATAAGGGCAGCCCTTGATTCCACATTAGTCATATCTCCTTGAACAAAGGGAGCTTGATGACCTTGGGGAATAGGGTTCATTTGGGGCACTTGAGGTCCTTGAGGTTCCGGAGCGAAAACCGACTCATTCACATTCACTTGGCCAACAATAAGGACTTGGTCACGACGGGGAGGGATACTCTCATAAGTTAATCCTTCCTCCTCCCTTCTAGCGGTTGTTCTCCTTGTATTCATGTCCTATACACACAAGAGTAGAGGTTGAGAAAGAAATCTTATAGAACTAAACTCTAAGGAACGACATTATTAATAATGAAGAAAGTGAAAGTTCTATCGTCTTATGGCCTCTCGCTCATGGATGTAACGCGACTCACATAATGAACATGACCCTACTAGACATGGCTTGTGAGACATTTGAACCCTAAACTATTTCCCAAAACCTTATGCTATGATACAAAGTTTGTCACGACCTTCAAGTACACCCTAGAAGTTAGGGCAACCCTTAGGTCGGAACAAGGAGTGCTTGACATTTCGAAGGTCTTGTACTAACCTCTTAGCCATCATTCATTACATAAGACATGAAAAGTAGCGCGGAATTAAAACTTTTCACGATAAATAATAATAAAAAAAACATATTTTATAAATACTAAAGTATAGTCTCATCGTCACAAGTCAACTTAAATACATAATAAATCTTAAACAAAAACTAGAGAAATAAAGACTATTCCCTCGGATATATGAGGACATACTTAGTCTTAAGAGAGTAGATTCCCAATCTTGTCTTCTAACCTTAAACTTGCCTCCAAGCTATACTTATAGAGTATAGAAAAGTATGAGATTAGTACAAACATTAAATGAAGTATGTCATATGCAAAATAATGTAAAAGGCACATTTTAGTTGAAGTAAAGCTTTCATGCAATTATTAAAACCATTATGAATATAGAATAATACAACATGTAAATCACAATTTAACAAATAATATCGAACCACCATATTTTTAGTACCAAAAGGCATATTACAGTGAACTCAATCAACCTTACAGTGAACACATTTCAAATCAAATCACAGTGAACTCATTTCCTTTGAAGTTTCCCTAACAGAGTTATCATAAGATTCACTAAGGTTAGACATGGAGGAACCGCCCATACAATCCCTTCAATACACACACAAGTGATCCTCAAGACTACCAACCATAGGCTTACCTCGCACGGGTAACAATTCCATAGTGTATGACTAGACACTTGAAGAATATACTTGCATTAAAGACTTCACATAGTTGCCCTTCTACAAGTGTACTTACAAGTTACACTAAGTACAATGTGAAAGTTGCATCCCATACTAGTACTCTCACTTAGTGCTCCTTGAGGATTCCATTGGATTAGGTTCACCACATTGATTATTCATAACTTCATCATACTAGACATAACATTAACATGCTTTCTTAACATTAAACCTTAACTTACATAACTTCCTTTGCATCACATGATAACTCATTCATTTATTTCATATAAAGACACACCAAGACTCCCCTTTCAAGTGACTACTTGTGCAATGGATAAATAGCGTTCCATACCACCACCTACCCTAAGTAGTACACTCTTTAGGAGACTTAGTTCATTTCATTCTTAGTGGGGGCTATCTTAACCTATATAGACCATAAGAGATAGACATGGAATCCCTATATTGACCCCTATCGGATGAGGGATCCCCACTTGCCTAGTGTGGGGTAATTCTTTTAGCTTTTTCATGGATTCTCAAATAGCTACACCTATGTGGGCACATAGTTAAGGGATAAGGATATTGCTACTAACTCATTCTCTTATTAATGAGGAGTACTCATCTCAAGTGAGGTACATGGTTGCAACATCTCTACTCACAAAGTGTAACCACCCATTCTTCAAATCCTCTCAATGTTAAGCATAACTCCCCCACGGAGTCTTAAACTTTCATTACTAAAGGTCAAGGGATAACTATTGGACACCACATCTGAACTCACAAAGAGTATCCACCCTCCAACCTACATTAGAAAGCTCTTAGGAAATAGTAAGGTCGCTACTAAACACTTCATCAAAACTCCTGAAGATTGTTCACCTCAAAACTCCCCATTCTCATTCATTAAATTCATTCATTCATTCAAGTATATGTGTGTGAACACACCTTTCATACAATCACCATTTTCATTACATTTATTAGTAGAAATGCTTATACTTTCATTCATCACATTTCACACACTAGCATGCTTAATCACAAACATATTCTTCATTTAGACATAGTATCATCAAGATGCACATTTCAACCTTCTAAGACATATCATACATAAACACTATAATCATCATTTAACTTCACATTATATACCTTCAAGGCCACATTCACAATGCACACATTTATACAATATAATCATGAACTTCAAGTAAACACCAACACCAACGATGAACCATACCACTCAAGAACATTTCACATTAAAAGCAATTAAAAATGACAAACTTACCAATCATCCAAGCTGTTACCACTTATTCACAATTCCTTCAATAATTAACCATAAAATAGCCCTTAGGGAAGCAGCTAATCAAAATATATCATAAAAAATAATAGCTCAAACATTACATAATCATGTTCATTTAACCCATTTCTTAAGTTAAAAGTTGGAAATATGCTTAAGCATAACTTAATTGAAGTTTTTGCTTGAAAATCATCCAAAATACTAAGAACAACTCATTTCAATAATTAAAACAATTTCATGCTAAGACCCATTCTTAGAATCAAAGATAGAAGAAGTTTGAGTTTGAAAACCCTTTTTTAAAAATCTAATAGAAGTGGCTCCTTGAATGAAAGAAAGTTCAAGATTACTACCATACGTTAATATGAGTAAATCACGAGGTTTGTTGAATAAAATGTCCAAAACCTTCAATGCTAGCTCTCCCTTAAGTTTTAGCTCCAATGGAGTTTGGGAGAGCTTTTGGGAGAGAATTGTTTTTGAGGGTTTTGAAATTTTGATTTCTAAATGAGGGTTTGGGGTTTTTTGTTGGAGAAATGGATGAATAATGACCTTAAATTAGTATAAAACACCCCACCAAAATACCCAAAATCCCCCTACATTAAAAGGACCATTTTAGACTAGTTAAACTTCACTTTCATTTTCAGAATTATCGTCGGGGAACACGTACGCGACGCGGAGCTGCTCCCGCAAGATTTCTGAGAATTAATTTCGAGACAGCGGAATCCGCGATGTGTCCACTTTGCAGAACAAGACTTTTTGCCTATGCTGGATCAAGTCCGCAACGCGCCAGTGTTCCAACTAGGAACAAAATCCTTGATGCCTTGGGTAGCTTACTTGGCCAAAGAAGGGGTCCCTTCGTGGACCCCTAAGGCGATCCTTGGGGTATCAGACCTGGACGTTTCAACCCTATATACTTCATTTTATCTAGTAAAAGTCTTTTTAAAATTTTTAGAATCCATACAACACATGAAAACACCTACAACAAACAAGGACACACTAGTGCACACACAAAGCTAGTTTCATAACGTCTTGGTCGTCCCTTGACGTTTGACTTCCAAACTTAACCAACTTACTTCTATTGATAAATATATCATTTTAACTTATCATTAACTCATCAAAATCATGAGAATCTCAAGTTCAACCTAGTTCATTTTGAGGGTGTAACAGAGGTCATGGCTTGGGCCAAGTTGAGTATTGTTGACCTTATTTCCCAATCCGTCATAGGTGGAGGAACAACAACAACTTGACCACCCATAGGAACTGGATCAAGTTGAGGCACATGGTTGTCTTGTGGAGGAGATTGGTTTTCATGAGCTCCCACATTATCAATATCTTCCTTGGCCCTTCGTGCTTCGTCCATACGAGTAGTCATACCTATAAACACGATTTAAGCTTTAGGTGAAAGCACATAAGATAAGACTCTAGAGGCACGACATAGGAGTACAAGAATATTAGAGTTTCCTAAGCATCACATAGCCTCTCATTTATAAGTGTGGCGTTCTTCACAAATATGAATAAGAATCTAGATAGACGTGGTTTAATGAGACATCGATCCTAAAGATTTTCAACCTCATGCTCTGATACCAAGTTTGACACATCCGGGGAGCACTCCCTAGAAGTAACCGGTGTAGTCATCTTCGGAGACGGCTAAGACTAGACTTTTAGCATTCATCATTACATTTCATAGGTTAAAAAGTGCGGAAAATTAAAACTTTTCATCTACATCTGCATTATGAAGTTTGCATATACCACTCGCATACACATAATATATATATAGGGAGTGTACATAGACTCCTCAGATAGGAAGTTTAGATAGGCTTCTACTTTTATTTCACATACACCATATATAAGATAGAGTCTAATAGGTATGTCTCATATAAAACAATCTAAGTCAAAATAGAACAATTAGGGCATTGCCTTTACACAACTGTATAAATTAAACTTAGGGCTTACAACAATGTCTTGAACAATAAGAGTGAAACGAATGTCAATAGACTATAGCAAGTCACATACGTAGAATGTGAAAAGGCATCATCCTCAGAACTTGAGGACATACCCACACTTGGAGAAATGATCCAAGCCTTCCCTACAAATTTGTCACAAACCCTTCAACGACCGGAACCTAAAAAGTTTGGGAAAAAGGGATAAATAGGGGTTAGTACATCACTTGTACTAAGTATGGAAACATATTCACATGCAATATAGAAATCATGCTAAAAAGAGACATTTTTCAAAACCATGCCAAGTTATTGTGAAAAGCCTTATGCACAATAAAGATAACATAAAATTCAATAACCATATACTCATTAAAACAATAGAATATTCAACACAAGACCAACATAATCAAGTATAACCAAGTCAACATGTTTAATAGGATATTTCAACCCTAGCCAAAGCAACTCCAACACCATGTTATAACAACAAAGCATGTATAAGAATTCATAACATCAAAACATATACAAAACCTTACTCATAACCCACCATCAATTCTACAGATGCAATGACCAAGTAAAGCCCCATAACCTTACTCAACTAAGTAAACAAAATAAAGGATCATAAGCAATGGTTAACATCACTTAACATAGCATCAAGAGTAGCCATCATCATAGTTATCAATATAGACTATTAGTATCATGAACATGTAAAGTCAACACATGCATTTCATTAAATTTATAAGAGCATAAGAACATAAGAACATCTTTCTAAGACTTCCCTCAAGGATAACTAGTGCAACGTATAAGTAGAGTCTCATACCCCTACCTTGACTAAGTAAAACCCCTTAAGTCCTCTTAGTTTGAGTTCACCTTATTACTTCATTTTACTTTTGGGAACATCTTCCCTTAACCGACATAGGCCACATTATCTAATGTGGAATCCGGTGTCATATAACCCTACACCGAAGAAAGGTGGACTACTTTCCAAGGTAGTAACAAAGCATGAATATATAATCTAGGTGAATCTACTAGCTAGTATTCCTATTGGGGAAACACAGTTAATGAACTAGGAGATGTACTTGGGACCGTCTTTATGCCTTTGGCATTATAGTCTCTGATCTCATGAGTACAATAGTGAACCTACCTTCCCTACTTGGGAAGGGACACTCCTCATTACTAGTTCATTCGGTCCTAAGCTAGAGTCCCTTTTGAAATGTATTTTGTTTTACAATCATAACTTAGTTTAGGTCATAGGAGAATTGCTCCTTGAATAGTCATAGTCATTATTTCAATAGGAATTGCATGAGAACACCTTTCCTTACAACCCTCATATGTGAGATTAGTATATTAACATCATCATATCATAGTGAGGCACAAAGGTACTTCATAACAAACCTTATATAATTACATCTTAAGCATAATCATAGAATCACATGATCAAGACATTACAATTGCATCATCATACAACACCTACTTCATCAAATTACAAGACATACATCAGTTGAACTTCATCACCAAGTACAAGCAGTTATAATTGAAGTAAATGTTTAGGATAAAAAAGACTTACCCAATCTCCTTAAAAAGATATCATCATGGTCTTACCATCAACCAATCAATTCCATTCAATAATAGGTGTAATAACATCAATCAATAGTAAAGTCAACTACATCTATACAATTCAATCCTATACTAGTTAAAATTGGGGTCAATTCATCACCTCGAATACAATAGTAGGTTAATCTGTCAAGAACTAGCATCATTATACAATAATGCATAATAATCCAATCATAATAACCAAAAGAAACCATAGACAGTACAATTTAGAAGATCAATTTCGCATTTGGAAGAAACTCATATGAAATCATCTTTTTGAAAACCAATTTTTGAAGAACTTTTTGGGGAAAGGAATCCCAAAAGATAAGAGTGCCCATACCTTGTTATTTTTTGAAGATTGATGGAGAAAAGAACCATTCTTGATGACTTATAACCCTTAGACCTTGGTCTTCTATGGAATTTTCTTGGGAGAGAGAAAGTAGGGAGAAGGAAGAGCAATTTGTGTTTGGGAATTTGGGGTTGTTAAGTTGAGTTTTAGGATTAAGGTAGGTTAGATAGTTAATTAACTATCCTAATTAACCACACCATAATCAATAATTAAACCCCTAACTAACTAACTTAATTAAATGACCAAATTAAAACTTAACAGGAAAACTGAGGCAAGACCTTCGAGACCACAATCGATTGTCTGTAGGTCAACCTACGCCCCCTTCCCGCAAATGTCCCGCAGGTTCATCGATAAGTTCAGAGAGTTGCATTTTTGGCCTTTTCGTTAAAATGGTTAAGTGTTCGACGATGGATGCATTGACGCCCTGTCGTTCTACCAACGCCCCGTAGATGGCAAGCGTAGATAGCTACTGTCTGCATTGTCTCATTTTGAAGGTTTGAGTCAAATGGTCCTTGGAGAGTCGTAACTGGATATTTCGACTCTAAACCTACTCTAATATGTTTACACACCTTTTCGACAAATTTGATCTAATTCCGACTCCTAAAATCCTATGAAATAGGCTAAGGGAAACTAGCACCTTTTGCACTAGTCTCCGGACATCATGGACATTTCTTGATTTTTTGACTCTAAAACTTTTTCAATGAATTTATAATTTATTATTGATCTTAAAATAGTGTTACAAACCTTAGACACTCATATGAGGCTCTAGGCTAGGTCTTGGATTTTCGAGGTGTTACAGTTTGACCTCTAATCATCACCAAACATTAGACACTGCCTCAAAACATCATTATAAACAATTTTATGACTTTAGAACCTCATTAACCACGTGTTAGACTATAGTTTCACCTAAGTTGTTTTAGAGGTGTTACACTCTCCCCCACTTGGACAACATTTATCCTCGAATGACACTTGCTTCATTTTAGGCACTTTCAAAAGTCAAGAAACTTCAGAATAGCATCACATAACCATACCACACCATACACAATACACAATTAGGAGGAACACCTCACAAAATCAAGAGACTCAAAACACAACAACAAGATAGAAACTAATCTACAACTCATCATGCAATAAGACTCACATACTTCATTTCAAATAGGAATAACTCCTTCTCCACACATTATCATTCTCATATACATAAATTCTAAACACATTATAACCATTTTCAATAAAAACACAATTTAGCCAAAATTCAAAAATCCTTACAGTGAACTGTCAAGCCTTATAGTGAATTATTATAAAAAATTCAATAATGCAACATTTAAACAATTTATGATGGAAGCATGACAATATGAAAGATTTAACCATGTAAACTCATTTACAACATAAGCATAACTTCATAAAATGCACAATGTAAGGAATCAATGAAATTCAATTTCAACAAGACTCCTAAACACAATGCAACATGCAACATGCTTCTATGACATTCTATCTCTCGAGCTTGAATAAAATAGAAGAAAATAGAAAACAAATCATAACATCACTACTCACCATACTCCCCCAAATAGAAGGAACCCATCACAACACAAGAGAGAAAACTACAACTTAGTGCATAATCATCCTCATCCGGCTTTGTTCCATTGTTTAGGAGAGCATAGAAGCGATTTCTTTGGAGCACCACCTTCCGGAACACCAGGTGTAGCTTCCTTTGTCTCTATTCCTCTAGCTGCAATATTAAGACAATACCTCACCTTATGACCATGCTTACAACAACAAAACTGTAGCGCCCCTTTCCGAGAGATACTACAACTTGACAAGAAACCTAGTTTAATACTTGCGATATTTAAAAGAAATTAACGAAGATATACTGATTTCTAATTTAGTTGAGGAGTAAGTTTCATAACATATAATTTAGTTAAGGATGTGCATCTGGCCCATTGTAAAGATTTAATTGAGGTCAAAATTTATATGGCACGAAATTTTAACTAATGACGAAAAAGCCTCTCAAAATCTGTTAAGCAAAACAGACATGTTTTTCGTGCATTCATTATCTTCACACTTAAGGAGGAAATAACAATATAGTATAACCAACTTCCAAGTACCGCAATCAGTCGGTTCATGCTTCACACAAACTTAGAAAACATAAAGCAAATTAGTATTTTACAAGCATGAGTTCACACACCCCATGAGATAAAAACATATAACCGCACTTATATTACAACTGATGATGACATGATCAAATAAGCCCTCAAAATTTCATGTAAATATACAATACATAGATCATGTACAATTCCCTAGGTTTATAGAAAATATATATATGCCTATATGCAAGTGTGATCTTCCTTTAAGGCTTTCAAAACCTCCATCTTCAATAACCAACTTCAACCGTCCTCTCGAACATTCCCTACGATAGAAACAACTATCGCTAAGCATAAAGCTTAGTGGTGTAAAAACTATAGATCTGGTGCCCTTAGATTCACCAAGTTATCATTCTCAAGTCAAGGGTAGCATAACTGAAATATAATTAGTAAAATAAGTAAACAATATACAAAGAGTATAAAGTTGGATAATTAAAGCTACAAATGTCAATTACATTCATAGCACAATTTTTTTCAAGAGGTTCAATAACAAGACTCGCCCAATATATACATCATGTCGTCACACCAAGCACGAGCAGGTATCAAGAAGGGACAACACCCTGTATCAAGAAGGGTCAAAGCCCAATAAATAAGATAACAAAGAACCATATTAAAAGTGGCTTTCTACTTCGTACTTAAAATGGAAAACTCCCATACTTAAGACGAACTAAAAATCTAGAGTCAAGATGGCAAATGATCCGAATCAAGAGGCATGCCAATAGTGACAAGGTCAAAGCCACAAGAAGGACAGAGTCCCAACAAGAATGCCAAGTGATCAAACAATCCGTACAAGTGGGCGAGTTACACAAGAGTCTTAAACGACAACAACACAACAATGCAAAGTGACAAGAGGTAATCAACGTACCAATATAAACTTTTAGATATACCAGTAGGTAAAAATAGTACAAGTACAAGTTTATACACAAACCTCAATGCTTTAGCAAAGAAATAGTCCAACACGACTTCAAGAGTTCGGACCGTAGACCAACCTATGTATGAAGGTCCTCAACTTGTTCACGAGTATATACAACCTTAAAAATACAACTAAATAACTTATTTAATTCCTAGTATCTCAATAATATCGAAGTAAAACAGGATAATCATCACAAATAAACCGAGCCTGTATAAATATGACTAAACTCCCAAAACAGCGATTCTGCCAACAAAAGTACTTTATGTCGGAACTTAGTTTCTAAAAATGAAACGGTAAAACTAGACTTTATATCCTTCATAAAAGATTTAGTATATCTATTAATTTTGCAGATAATCAAGAATAATCTCAAAATACATTTTGTACAAAAGATAAAATCAAAATACTAACAGTTTAACAGGCGAGATTTCTAATTCTAGTAGCGGGACAGAACTTGTCCTATGTTGTGTCCAATATTTGGAATCCGTAACAGCAAAATTAGAGTTTTCAATAAACATATGAGTCATATAACTACAAATTATCTTCCCAAATCATATTAATTCCTTGTAAACAAAGTTATATTGAGAGAGATATTATTAAACTACAAAACATTACCCAGTATTAAAAGAAATTCTTTATCACTTACCAATATGAAGAGTGTGTGTCGAATTCCACACAAAAGGAGCTAGTTTATCTTTTGATTTTGAAGAAAAACTCTTTATCTAATGTTCTATGTTTCCTATACTTGAAGTCATAGCAAATTCACAAGAGGAGGTGTGAAATATAAATCTACACAAATTATCCTCATCACATGTCCTTGAGAAAGGACCCATCATTGAGACAAAGGCTGTCTAGACCAGCCCAAACGACAGAGGCAATTCACGGCCAGTAGGCTGGTCGACGCCCCGTCGATGTAGGGAGTGGGTCAAGACATAGCCTAGGGATCTTTAGATCTTAAAGGTCAGGCTTTGAACCAAACGATGGCCATGCAGGATGGTTTGTCGTCCGGCTGACGTCCCGTCAGTGGGCAGTCGTGGGTTGGGTCTGCAACGTGCACAGTTCCCTGTTAAGTAAAGGAATCAATTCGTAAATTCAAACCACGTCCAAATAACTAAATGAGTGGTTAATTAGGGGTATTTGGGTATTATAAATAGTTTTTTAAGTCCTAAACGCGTAGATGAATTCATTATTCTAAAATAAAAATCCAAAACCTCAAAAGAGCTCTCTAGAACTCCATTGAAGCTTGAAGAGAGATTGAAGCTTCAAGGTTGATTTATTTACAAATTGTCTCAATTTTTGTGGATTAACATCATTTAAGGTATGGTTTTCATCCTTGAATCTTCTATCATCAAGGAGCCTAACTTCAATGTGATTTTCAAAGACTTTCTAAAAAGATAGATTTCTATCTTGTGATTTAATCATGGGTTCTTGCATAAAACATTTTGAATCCTTGAATATTGATTTAATTGATGTTAGTTTGATGATTTTAACCTAAAATCTTTATCAACCCTTGAAAAGCATAAACTCTTTGATTTGGCTATAATTTGGGTTAAATGATCATGTCTCAATGCTAATGAATTCTAGTGTAGTTTTCTTTGGGCTATTGAATGATGTAAAAATTGTATTTGATTGATATATAGGCTGTATTAGATTGATGAATTTATATTGAATTGATTTAATTCATTGAGTATTATGATTTTTGTATTGAATTGATTATCATGACTATGAGTAAGGGCCTTTGAGTATTGTGTTGGATGATTTAGCTATGGATTGACGTGGATTGGTGGTACGCTGCCCTAATTATTTTTATAATATGTAATTTAGTCTTGAATTATGTTGTGATTGTTATGGTCCACTTATGGTGGCGATGTTTTGTGCTTTACTTGTGAATTATGTGGTCTCATCGGTGTTACTTTATGTATTATAATAATCATGGCCTATGCGGAATTACTTGATATATTATGATGATATGTGTAGTTAATTTATGTGAAGTATGATCATATCTACTTGTGAGTAATGTGAAAGCATGTGTTCTTGTATTAATGTTAGGTGATCATGTTAGACTATGACTATGTCCTTATGTGTGTAGTCTTGGGATTGATGCATGATTCTTCCTACTTGGTTATATGAGTCTTATGATGGTTATATTGTAGGTTCTATAGTATTGTATAGGGTTACCTATGGTTAACTTGGTTGTCCCTATGTGTTTCTTCAGTGATATGCTATTATAAAGTGAAGTATAGGTGTGTCTTGTTTTGGTATACTTTTATCTCTTACTTGATACTTATTGAATGTAAATATGAGATTATACACTTAGTATGCTAATGATCCTTAGTCTTGTATATGTGATGGACATGTGGCCTTGAACATAGTGAGAAGGTCAAATTATATTATGTGGAGCCGTCAACCTAATTGAGAGGTTATGATATCCTTGAAGTCAAAAGTCGTAAGTTATCCTTCTTGTGTGAATGGTTGACTTAGGAAGGTCATTGAGCTATCGTCTTATCCATTGTAGGTAGACTTAGTGGAACCTCTTTGGTAAGGTGATTGTAATTGGGTTATGAACTAGATATGGAACCTCCTCATGTGATCCTTTATTTAAAATAATCTATGAGAATAAAGGCTAGCACAGAGTAAGTATGGTTTGGGAAGTTTCTCTATATAATATGACATTAGAGAACAAAGAAACCCTTCATATTCCTTAACAATGTGCCGACATATGATATGTCCAAGTTCTACCATTGGTAAATAATACAGCCTCCGTCGGAGTAGGTTACAACTCCGAATTCCATGCTTAGCTACCATGTTCTATGTCAGTTATTGCCCATTCTCATTATATGGGATACCTATTATTATTGGAAGTTCTATGAAGTTTAGGTAGTGGTATTAGACTCTATCTAGGCATTGCACGATTATGCTTTAAAGATATAAGTAAGTGAGTCCCTAGGTCTTCGCCAAGAAAACATCTTGAATGTCCTTATGTTTTGAATGACTCTTAAATGGAGTAATGGAAGTAGTGACTTAAGTTAGTAGGTATTTATTGAATAAGTACCTAGTCTAGAGTAACTTTAAGGATTGCCTGGTATAAGTGTGAAGGGGGCATAAAGGATGGTCTCTTCATGTCTTACCTAGGATGTCTTAAGAATGACTCTAGATAGAAAATTTGATTATTGGAGTGAGAATGATATTATATTAGGTAGTCTAAAGGATCTCTTATGTGTGTGTGAAGATATTTTATGGGTGGTCGCTTCACAACTCATTCAAGTGAGTCTTAGAATCATCTTTGGTAGGCGGATCTCATGTTATGTGTTTTGGTGTAGTGTAAGTGTATTTATCTCATTATAGGTAGTACTAAGGATCATTTAGGTGTGCTTAGAGAGGGTGTATGGACGGTCTCTCTTTATCTTACTTAATTGAGTTTTAGGATAACTTTTAGTGAGAGGGTTGCATAGAAATGGGGTTACTGTAATGTTGGATTAGTTCACTGTAATATTCCTTAATGTTTGATAAAATGCTTACATGATGTCTTATATGTTTCTAAGGTGTTAAATGTTGTTCTTATGATTATACTATGATGTTTTAAAAAAAAAGAGCATATTTCCATTAAATGTCCGTTATCATGATTTTATGCATTATACCATACTTAGTACATGTGTTTGTACTAATTTCATACTTTTATCTCTCTCTAAAGTTATTCATAGGTGAAGGTTTTTTTGGAATCAAAGCTTGGACTATAGGATCTTTCAAGCAAGGTTGAAGTATGTCTTCATTTGACTCGAGGGCATAGATGTCTTTGATTTCTTATTTCGAAGCATTGTAATAGATATAGTAGTACTATATTTTGATGTATGGGCCGTGTCCCAATTATTCTCGATTCTAAGATTTCATGACATGAGACTTAGTATTTCCTTTGGTTTTACATGAAAGATATTTTGAAAGACTATTCAAATGTTTTGAAAAGTTTTAATTCCACACTACTTTTCATATATGTATATGCGATGAACGATACGAAAGGGCTTGTACAAGACCTCCGAGAGGTCAAGTACGCCATGTTGCACTACGAGAATGCCATATTATCTTGGGTGTACCCTCAGGGTGTGAAATTTTGTTATAGTCTAAAGACGATCATTTCATTCTACTTGTTCCAAGATATTGTTGTAATCCCTAACTGGCATATATACATTGTGTAAGGTCTTATGCCCATGTTGATTCAACTTCGTCTAGATCATTGAATATGAGACATACCTTATACGACTATGTTATGTATTATATATGTATGTTCCATAAAAGTAGAAGACTATGTAATATTGTTATACGAAGGGTCTATGCATACTAGATATGAATATATTATGTGTAAGAGAGAGGTCTAAGTAAACCTCATAAAGTAATATAGATGAAATTTTTTAGATTTTCCGCATTTTTAACCTATGAATGTAATGATAAATGCTAAGAGGCAAGTCATAGTCCTATTCGAGGAAGACGATGCCGGTTATGTCTAGGGGGTACTTCCCGGATGTGACAAACTTGGTATCCGATCATGAGATTGAATAACCCTAGAAACAATGTCTCATTAAACACATCTATGCAAATTCTTATTCATAATTGTGAAGAGCACCACACTTATGAATGAGAGACTATGTGAGGCTTAGAAACTCTCATCTCCTTGTATTTCTATGTCGTACATCTAGAGTCTTACTATGTGCTTTTCACCTAAACCTTGCATCGTGGTTATAGGTATGAATACTCTAAGAGAAGCTGCTAGAAGGGCATAGAAATAGATAGATAATGTAACGGATCAATACGACAAAGTGCCTCCACAAGACAACCAAGTCCCTCCACTTGAAAAAGTTTCTATGGGTGATCAAGTTCCGGTTGTACCTCCACCTATTGCCGATAGAGAGATAAGGGCAGCTTTTCTGAATTTGGCCCAAGCAATGACCTCTCAATGTAATGCCATCACTTCTCAAGTTTAAGCCATGACAGCCCAAGTGAATAGGGAGGTTGGACCTCGAGTGCCTCAAAATGCTAACACTATGGCCTCTCATTTGAAAGACTTTACTAGGATGAGTCCACCTATTTTCTTTGGGTCGAGATCGGATTAGGACCCTTAATATTTCCTCAATCAGGTCTATAATATTCGCTTCGCTATGGGGTTGACATCAATTGAGAAGGATGATTTGGCGGCTTATCAACTCAAAGATGTGGCACAAACTTAGTATGTACAATGGAGGGATAATAGGGCACTAAGTGGTGGTCCGGTGACTTGGGAGATTTTCAAAAAGGAGGTATGAGTGTACTTGACTATTCTTTTAAGTTCACTAAATTGTCCAAGTATGCTCTATCCTTGGTGTCAAACCCAAGGGATGAGATGAATCGTTTCCTTACGGGGTTGTTGGATGACTTGAAAGAAGAATGTCGTTCGACTATGTTTCATGATAATATGAACATGTCTCATTTCATGGTTCATGCTCAACAAATGGAAGAGAGTAGGCTAAAGAGAAAGAGTAGGGAGGCTAAGAAGGCAAAGTCTTATGAAGGTGGTTCTTCTAAGGGTATGCTTGATATCCAAGACAAGCCTAGGTTCAAGAAGATGTTTTCTAATCAAGTTCCTACAAAATTTCCTAAGGCTCGTGATGAGAGGGTGTCTAACCATAAGTTTCATAAGAGAAGAGGTACTAGTTCACCAAACAAGAAGCCAACTTGTGGAAAGTCTGGCAAGAAACATTATGGTGATTGCCTCATTGGGACGGGCAATTGCTTCGGGTGTGGCAAGATTGGCTACAAGGTTAGGGATTGCCCAAATTTTAAGGGCAAGACAAAGGTAGCGTGAAAGCTCAAGCTAGTGGTTCTAATGTTGATCCTCCAAAGAAGAATCACTTTTATGCAATTCGCTCTAAGGGTGAAAAAGAGAGTTCTCCGATGTGGTGACTGATATTTTACAAGTCTTCTCTATTGATGTATATGCTTTACTTGATCTGAGGGTTACATTATCATTAACTACTCCCTTGAAATCTAGGAAGTTTGATATTTTGCCCGATATTCTAAATGAACCTTTCATGGTAACTAACCGTGTAGGAGAGTCAGTGATTGCAAAGAGGGTGTGTAGAAATTGTCCTATAATGTTGCCCCATGTTTAATTATTATAACTTAATATGGTTGGTTTTGATGTCATTTTAGGGATGGACGGATTGCATCACTTTTTGCTTCCATTGATTGTAGGAATAGAATTGTCAAGTTTAATTTTCTAAATGAACCCGTTTTAGAGTGAAGGGGGGAATTCTATCCCTAGAGGTTGAATTATCTCTTGTCTTAAAGCTTGTGTATGCTCTAAGTCGTATGACCATGGGTAGTGTGTCTCATGTAGAGGAAGCCAAGAAAGACCAAGTGAAAGATGTTCATAGGTTGGTTCATCATAACTCCGAATCATCTTTGGTGGTGGAGGTAAATTCTAGGAAACACCTTGATCAACCATTGATGGAGTTGAAGGAATCGGTTTTTGGTAAGTGTCACGACCCTCAAGTAGATCCTATAAGTTAGAGCATCCTCGAGTCATCACACCGCAAATGAGAGTTCAAGAAGTCTCATCTAAGCCACTCGTACCATTCATTGCATAATAAAAATTCTAAAATGAGTAAGAATTTAAAACTTTCTTCACACACGAAGAACTATTTTCATAATAAATACGCAAATGGAAGACATTCATTAAAACATTAAACCTTTACAACATCCCATTGAACCATCTAAAATTTGAGTATACAATACTTGGGACTAAGTCCATACAAGACATAAAGTAAAGACTTAAGACATAAAGGAACATGTGGATATTGTCCTCGAATCGATGAGGACTCACCAATAGTTCATTTTCAACCCTTAGAAACCTATCAATCCTTCATGGCACATCAAGACTTCCAATTCCCTACACTTTGGTCATAAAGGGAAAAGAAGGGGTTAGCACATTAGATGTACTAAGTATGGAAGCCATGCAAAAACCATGAAAAAGGGACATTTAGTAATTAACATGCTTTTCATGAATTTTGATTTAAACATTATACTATAAGCATAAGAACAACATTTAACACTTCAGAAATACTTAAGAAATCATTTAAGCAATTATCACATTTTAAAGGACACTTTCCAATAAACCTCTCACTGTACAGTGAACTCCTTCACTGTTATAGTAAAGTTCCTTAATGTCACCTTAGACATTATTTAAGATATAATTCCCTAACTAAAAGTTATCCTAAAACTCACTTAAGCAACACAAAGAGAGACCTCCCATACACCCTTTCTAAGCATGCCCAAATGATCCTCAAGGCTACTTAGAATGAGATACAATTACTTACAACACATCAAGCACATCAACATGATATTCTCCTACCAAAGGTGATTCCAATGTTAACTTGAGTGAGTGTGGAGCGACTGCCCATACGTACCCTTTCACACACACCCAAGAGATCCTATAGATTACCTAAGATAGAATCATTCTCACTTTATAACATAGAACTCATAGAATATGACATTCTCCTTTAAAAGGTTATCAAAAGACCTACTCAAGTAACTCAAGAAGAGAATGTCCATAATTGACCTCTTACAGATTACCTAAGTACTCCTTAAGACTTACCTAAGTTTGGATCATGTCTACATAACCAATCAATTTCCTTAACTAGAATCATTAGTAAGACTTATCCACGTAAGAGATGAAGTGACCACTCCTTTGGCCCTTCATACCTTAACTAGACAACCTTTAACTACTCTAGATAAGTACTTATTCGTTTAACATTTTTCTTAACGTAAGTCATTACATTCATTTTTTCATTTAATAGACATTTATCACATAAAGACATTAAAGTAATGGTCTTGGAGAAGACCTAGGGACTCTAACTAACATCTTCAAAGCCTATTGTGCAATGTCTAGATAGTGTCCCATACCACCACCTAAACTTCAAAAAACTTATCTAATGCTAATGAGTATCCCACTTGATGACAATAGGCAATAACCGACATAGACCATGGTAGCAAAACATGAAATCCGGAGTTATATCCTACTCCGATGAGGTTGTTCTACTTGCCAATTTTAGAACTTGGACACATCCCATGTAGGCACATGATTAAGGAATATGAAAGGGCTTAATTTTGATTCTAGTCTCATCCATTAACTAGAACTACTTCCCTTACCATACTCACTCGGTGCTAGCCTTTGTTCTCATATAGTAATTCACATTAAGGTTCATATAAGAGGGTTCCATATCAAGTTTATAACCCAATTACATTTTCCCTACAAAAGAGGTCCCCTAGGGCTGCCTTTCAATGGAGACAAGAAGCTCATCATGACATCCCTACGTATTTATATGATGTTGTTCCATCCAATCAACCTTAAGTCCATCATTCATTACATGAAGGATACCATTACGGCTTTCGACTTCAAGTTTCATGACCTTACCACTAGGTTTGAGATTTCACATAAATGACCTTCTTAGTATCATACAAGGTCTCATATATCATTCATTCATTCAAGACTAATAGGATTTAGCATCCGAAGTCAAGGCATCTCATATTCATATTCATACATGTATCAAGAAGAGGGACTTAAGTCTACCTAAACAAGACACATCATACTTCACTTTAACGCATCTTACATGTCATTCTAGAAGCACATAAGAATAACCATTATCATCTATAAGTCACCCTATACACTACTATACATCATCAATATAGCCAACATAGATTCGTATAGTCAAGTAGGAATAATCATCATCAACTCTAAGAGTACACACATAAAGACATCGTCATAGTCTAACATGATCACCTAAAATCAATAGAAGAACACACACATTACTTCACATCTAGGTAGATATGATCATAATTCACATAATCAACTACACAAATCATCATAATACTTCAAGTAGTGCCGACAAGGTCATGATCATCATAATACATAAAGTAACGCCGACAAGGCCACATCAATTAACATAACACCGCCACCATAAGTAGACCATACCAATCAACATTATAAGAAAAAAGCTATACATAATATTAAGAGAGTTAGGGAAGCATACCACCCATTTGATCTCATCATTTCAACTTAAAGCTAACTAATACAATTCAATATCATAAGGCCCTTACCCATGGCCATTAACATCAATTCAATAAAATAATCATAATACTCAATGAATCTAAGTCAATTCAATATATATTTATCAATCTAATACAACCTATACATCAATTGAATATAATTCTTACTTCATTCAATAGCCCATAGAAAACTACTCTAGAATCCATAATCACTAAGTAAATATCAATTCAATAATCTTAATATTAAATAGATCTAAGAATATACAATACTCACTTGATTAAATTGAAACAGTTTATAAACCAATCAATCATAATCTATACACGAATCAAAAGCCCATAACAATCTACACATGAATTCATCAATATCAAAGCATGATCATGAGAATTTCATTAGAAATAATCACTTATTCATCAATAACATCATATCTTAACATTTGAAAATCTTTCATTCAAGAACCGAAGACTTAGAGTAGAAATTGGACTTTTTCATCTTTTTTAAATCTTTGAAAATCGTCTTTGAAATTGACTCTAAGGTGATAGAAAGACTTAGATAAAGAACTCCCTTACCTTATTAAAAGAACCCAATGATAATTAAAGAAGAAACTCCATTGAAGACCCATCTTCAAGCTCCATCTTCATCTTGAGCTCTCATGGAGGTTTTGGAGAAACATTAGGAGGGAAAGGGTTTTGATCTAAGTGCTAGGGTTTAAATGAGAGTTTAATGACTTATATAATCTTAAAATACCCCTAAACACATAAAACAACCGTCCTCCTAATTATAAAAGGGTTGGGGTGAATTCCCAACTTCACCCCTAACATTACAGTGAAACAACGCAGGAATTGCCTCAGAGACGAATTGCCAATCGACGGCACGTCCCTTAACCAACGGACTGTCCTGTTGGTCAGTGGTTTGGAACTGAGTCTGATCATTAGCGAGTCCTCCCCATGACTAAGTTCCAACCTACAAGACCCCACCAACGGGGCATCGACTGCCCCAATTGGCGTCGATTGCCAACCGTTGGTTGGGCTGTCTTGGACAGCTTTAGCGAACAACTTGGCTCCTTCCTCAAGGAACCTTGGATGGTCCTTGGGGATTTTTTCCCTGACGTTTCCAACCCAAAAAATATTGTATACGATTTTAGGACCTCTCACATGAATTTCACCTAAAATAAACACGTAAAACTTGACTAAACCTGCTTAGTGTACAAGGTCATTACAAGGCACATCTTTCGAACGTCATGGACGTTCTTGAGCGTTTGACCTCCAAATTTGAAGAAACTTGACACACTGCCTATATACACCATAATAACTCATTTAAGAACTTCATAACCTCATGAATCATACATAAACACATAAAATAACATATGAGGAACATAGGTGACTTAGTAGTCGAACGTCTTTGTCGTCCCTTCATGTTTGACTTCCAATACACCTAAACTCTTAGACACAGCATCTATACAACATTTTAAACCAATTTAGGACCTTATACCATCATGACAACCACGTTAGGCTCTAGCTTCACCTAAGTCATTTTCTAGACCTTACAATCTGCCCCACTTGGATAACATTCGTCCTCGAATCACACTTGCCACTCTAAGAACACTTACAAGAATAGGGATTCAATTGGAGCCTCATAAACATACAATATAACACTCAAGAAATGATAAAACATCAATTTCACATAATCAAGAGATTCACAACATAACAAGAAACTAGATTAAATTCTATAACTCATCATGCTATAAAACTCACATCATTAATTCCAAATAGAAAAAAGTCATTTTATATCCATTATCATACTCATATAAATCAGTTATAACCACATTACAACAATTTTATACCAAAGAATTAATTAGTCAATTTTCGAAAAATTTCACAGTGAGCAGGCAGTCCATTACAGTGAATTGTGCAACTTTTGCAAAAATGCAACTTTTAGTCAATTTATGATAGAAACATGCTAATATGCAAGGTAACTTCATGTAAAAACCTTTTACAACATGATCTTGGCTTCATAAAATATGCAATGAAAGAAGTTAATGAAATTCAATTTCAACCAACCATGCATATCATAAGGAGAATGTTTGGAATTTATTTTTCACAAACTCCTACATAATCAAGTTACTAAGAACTCTTTGTTTTAGGCTTGAATAAACACATAAAGAAAAGTTAAGGGTACCTCACTCCAAACAACCTGACTCTTCACCATACTCCCCCACTTAGGAGACACCCAAATTAAGGTCAACGTAACATCATTACAAGGAACTTCCTTAAGGCCCCTTAAACCTTAATAATACTTTCTCACCCAAAATCTAGCTCATGAGAACTAAAGACTCTCAAGGTTCAACCATCTAGCATCCCCTTTAATAGGAGAAACTCACCATTACTCTTTCAAATATCTTCACTTACTTTACACTTCTAATTCTATATCTTACCACTCTTTCAAACTACACTACCTTTCAAAGGCAACAAAACCAACCTAGGGTCATCAACACCATCTTTCACACTTCATCTAAAAAGACACATCTCATCTTTTTCTTCCTCAACCCAATCTTCATAAAGTCACACCCAAATGACCAAACACTTAAGGGAGACGAGGGAAAAACATCATATACAAATCTCTTAGGCACGATTAGATGAATGAAGAAGTGAAACTTTTCCTAGAACCCAATAGCCCCCTATTCATAATGTGGCGCGCTTCACATTATGAACAAGACACTACTAGATGTGGTTCATGTGACAACTAAGACACTTCCAAACCTTATGCTCTGATACCAAGTTTTTCACGACCCTTAAGTACACCCTAGAAGTTAAATCATCCTTGAGTCGTCACACGGCAAATGAGACTTCAGAAGTCTCATCTAAGCCACTCGTACCATTCATTGCATAATAAACATTCTAATATGAGTAAGAATTTAAAACTTTCTTCACACACGAAGAACTCTTTTCATAATCAATACACAAACGGAAGACATTCATTAAAACATTAAACCTTTACAACATCCCATTGCACCATCTAAACTTTGAGTATACAACACTTGGGACTAAGCCCATACAAGACTAAAATTAAAGACTTAAGACATAAAGGAACATATGGATATTGTCCTCGAATCGATGAGGACTCACAAATAGTTCATCTTCAACCCTTAGAATCCTATCCATCCTTCATGTAACATCAATTCTTCCAATTCTCTACACTTTAGTCAAAACGGGAAAAGAACGGTTTAGCACATTAGATGTACTAAGTATGGAAGCCATGCAAAAAACATGAAAAAGGGACATTTAGTAATTAACATGCTTTTCATGAATTTTTATTTAAACATCATACTATAAGCATAAGAACAATATTTAACACTTCAGAAATATTTATGAAATCATTTAAGCAATTATCACATTTTAAAAGACACTTTCCAGTGAACCACTTCACTGTATAGTGAACTCCTTCACTGTTACAGTGAAGTTCCTTAATGTCACCTTAGACATTATTTAACATATAATTCCCTTACTAAAAGCTATTTGAAGACTCACTTAAGCAACACAAAGAGATACCGCCCATACACCCTCTCTAAGCATGCCTAAATGATCCTCAAGACTACATAGAATGAGATACAATCACTTACAATACATCAAGCACATCAACATGAGATTCTCCTACCAAAGGTTATTCCAAGGTTCACTTGACTGAGTGTGTAGGGACCTCCCATACAATACCTTTCACACACACAAGGGATCCTATAGATTACTTAAGATAGAATCATTCTAAATTAATACCATAGAACTCATTGAATATGACATTCTCCTTTCAAAGGTTATCAAAAGACCTACTCAAGTAACTCAAGAAGAGAATGTCCATAATTGACCTCTTCAAGATTACCTATGTACTCCTTAAGACTTACCTAAGTTTGGATCATGTCTACATAACCAATCAATTTCCATAACTATAATCATTATTAACACTTATCCAAGTAAGAGATGAAGTGACCATTCCTTTGCTCCCTTCATACCTTAACTAGACAACCCTGAACTACTCTAGATAAGTACTTATTCATTTAACATTCCATCTTAACTTAAGTCATTACATTCCTTAGTTCATTTAATAGTCATTCATCACATAAGGACATTCAATTAATGGTTTTGGAGAAGACCTAGGGACTCTCACTAACATCTTCAAAGCCTATTGTGCAATGTCTAGATAGTGTCCCATACCACCCCGCCTAAACCTAATAGAACTTCTCTAATGCGAATGGGTATCCCACATGATGAGAATACGAAATAACCAACATACAACTTCGTAGCAAACCATGGAATCCGGAGTTCTATCCTACTCCGATGAGGTTGTTGTACTTGCAAATGGTAGAACATGGACACATCCCATGTAGGCAAATGGTTAAGGAATATAAAGCGCTTACTTTGTATTCTAGTCTCATCCTTTAAGTAGAACTACTTCCCTTACCATACTCACTCGTTTCTAGCCTTTGTTCTCACAGAGTAATTCACATTAAAGTTCATATAAGAGCGTTCCATATCATGTTCAAAACCCAATTACATTTGCCCTACCAAAGAGGTCCCTTAGGGCTGCATTACAATGGCGACAAGAAGCTCATCATGACTTTCCTAAGTATTGATATGATGTCGTTCCAGCCAATCAACATTAAGTCCATCATTCATTACATGAAGGATACCATTACGACTTTCGACTTCAAGTTTCATTACCTTACCACTAGGTTTAAGGTTTCACATAAATGACCTTCTTAGCATCATTCAAGGTCTCATATATCATTCATACATTCAAGACTAAGAGGCTTTAGCATCATAAGTCAAGACATCTCATATTCATATTCATACACGTATCAAGAAGAGGGACTTAAGTCTACCTAAACAAGACACATCATACTTCACTTTAGCACATAATACATGTCATTCTAGAAGCACATAGGAATAACCATTATCATCTGTAAGTCACCCTATACACTACTATGTATCATCAATATAGCCAACATAGACACATACAGTCAAGTAGAAATAATAATCATCAACTCTAAGACTACACACATAAAGACATAGTCATAGTCTAACATGATCACCTAACACCAATAGAAGAACACATACTTTTACATTACTTCACATATAGGTAGATATGATCATACTTCACATAATCAACTGTACAAATCATCATAATACTTGAAGTAGTGTCGACAAGTCCATGATCATCATAATACATAAAGTAAAGCCGACAACGCCACATCAATTCACATAACACCGCCACCATAAGTGGACCATACCAATCAACATTATAAGACAAAAGCTATAAATAATATTTAGAGAGTTTGGGCAGCATACCACCCATTTGATCTCATCACTTCAACCCAAAGCAAAATCATGCAATTCAATACCATAAGGACCTTACCCATGGCCAGGAATGTCACACCTAGAGAGCATACCCCAGATGAGACCGGCGTCGTCGTCCTTTCAGAGGATTCAGAAGAGCCCTTAGCATTCATCATAACATGTGATCAATAAAATTGGCAGAAAAATTACAACTTTTAACATACTAATGAAGTATACTTAGACTTCATACTTAATATACATAAAGACATACGATATTCTAAAACTTCTCACATATATATAAAAAAAACATGTAAGAGTGAAAATCTAGACTTAGCCAAGAATAGTCAATATGACATATAAGCCTTAATACAAAGAATCCAAAGAACATAAATGGAAATCTAATATTCTTAAATTCTACTAATGTCTTCATAAAGCTGGAAAATGAAATGGTAGGGTCCCGAACTTGAGGACCTACTAATACTTGGAGAAAGAGTTTCAAGCTTCTTCAAATAGACCTCTTTAACTTCAATGGGTGGAACCTACAGTTGTTGTAATATAAAGTAATGGGGTTAGTACACCACATGTACTAAGTATGGGTATATGCATATAACACATAGGGACATGCATGAAAAAGATCACTTATCATCTCTTTAGAAAACATGCTAAGTCATATGAAACTCTTCAATGCACATACCATATAACATATACAAGTTAAAACATGATCATAATCAAAAACATATTCTCATAGAGTCATGTTAACATTTCATATTCAATAGATCATATTAACAAAACATAAAAAATATTTACCAATGACCTCATCCCCAACCTACAAGTGCAATTGTCATGTGAAGCCCCATAACCCCAGACGACCAAGTAGATAAGATAGGAGACCATAAGTAAAGCCTTGCTTCATGTACTTGTAACATAAGTAGTCACCACCTCATATAACAATACAAGCAAATAGCATATTCATCATAATGACCAACATCATATAAGAGTAACATCATGTATCATTATCATCATATCTTTCATGTTATCATATTCATAAGAACAATCTCCTAGGACTTCCCTTAGAGTCAACTTGTGCATTGTCTAGGTACAGTCCCATACCCCTACCTATACTAAGTAGACTCCTCAAGTCACCCTAGTCAACGTTCATTTACTTGTCTTTCATTTTACATGAGAAAATATTCGCCTTAACAGAAATAGACCATGTGAGCTAAACATGGAATCCGTTGTCATTAAACCCCACACCGAATGAAGGTGGTCTACCGGCCAAAGTAGAACCTAACATGACATAACTTTCTAGGTGGATCTACTAGCTAGGGTCCTATGGTGGAAACATAGTTCAAGAACTAGGAGATGTATTAGAGACCCATATTTCCACATTACATGGCAGCCTCAATGTCATGAGAATCATTGTGAACCTACCTTCCAACTAGGGAAGGGACACTTCTCAAATCTAGTTCATTGGTGCTTAACTTAAGTCCCTCTCTTGAATAACCTTTAAGTTGTCTATTATTATAAACTTATCATAGGTCATAGAAGATTAACTCCTTGTATAACATGATCATAAGATCTTTTAGATTAGATGAGAATTTCCTTTCATCATAACCCTTCATATGTGAGATTAACATAACATAATCACCTTGTGTAAAGCATACAAGGGATATCATAGCTTGCATTTTCGTATTCTTATCATGATATCACAATTTACATGTTCATAGCACAACATATTCACATAGCAACATCATACATTCCTTTCGTAATCATAGTATCATAATTATAGGCTAACATATACGTTGAGAGTAATCACACTTAGAAGACTTACCTCTTACTTCCAAGAATCTTATTCATCATGCAATATTCATAATCATACATAGTGAAATACTCAATAGCATAATAAATAACAACTCATCAAATCATGTACAAGATCAATGCATAGCGTAGGAGAAGGTAAACGGGTGGTTAAAGGGTTCATTCAAGTCTTAATTCTAATCATAACGTTTACACATTACCAAATACCATAAACAACCCATTCGAAACCATCACTTAGATAAAGATCATGTATCACAAGACATTCAAACGTTATCAATCAATTACTAAACCATTCATGCAAAATTAAATATAGAAAATGTTTAGTTTTCATTGAAAATCGTAAATCTAAGGTTAGGAAGAAAATCCATTTTGTAGAGTAAAAACCCTAGTATTTGAAGTTTTTTAAAACTTATCTTGAAAGAGGTCCTCTTGGGGAAAGGAATCCCAAGAGTGAAAAAACCATACCTTATAGATGAAGAATCAACGAAATCTGATTGGAAACTTTGAAACCTTCGTCTTCTCCCTTCAGCTTTTCTTGTTCTTCAATAGAGTTTGGAAAAGAGTGCTCTTGAGAGATTGAGAGAAATTTCGTTTGATCTGATTGGGACGTGTAAAAGTGGTCTAAAACTGACCTAATATCAATATATAGTCGTCCCATGAATTACCCAAAAGACCCTCACTAAAGTGGGTCTTTTTAAAAGTTAAATTACCAAAACGCCCCTACTAAATTGGCTAAAAAAAGGAGAGCATTTAATTTAATTAATTAAGTGACCTAGGGTAATTACTAAAGTACCCCTATGTCACTAGGACCATAACCAACCACTTTGGACCATCGTTGGTTAGATACTAGGATGTTTCTTTAGTTAGCTACTCGGCTAGTGTCACCCGGTTAGGTCTTAGGATTTCAGGCACACTAGTTAGTTCATTTTCGTTTGTCCTAGGTTAGTTATCTAGTTGGGTAAGTCAGTTAGAACCTAGTATTTGTTAGGAAGATCGTCCCCACGTGGCTTTACCTGACTCGTGCCGACCCCCTAACCGCCCTAACTGAATCGGTTGGGCTTGGTCGCTTGTCTCTCGGTAGGTAGCACATGTGCTTGCACATATGTTGCCGTGTACTTTCCTAACCGTGCACTCTGTAGTTGCACTTGGAAAGTTCACTTCTTGTCCAAGGATCCTCACTATGTCCTTGGGCACTACTTAATCTACATGATCATTTTAAATGATCATGTGCTATGATAACTAGGCTTGACACTTTGATGCCTCGTACCTAATGTGTGAAAAAAATAAGAATTTTTAGCTTAGGGTCTTCATTGCAGGTACAATTCCTAAACAAGCTTGGATTGGAGCATTTGAACATGAAATTGTATTTTAAGTTACTTGTGTAGACATTGGCTAACACCCTTAAGCCAATATTCTCTAAAATGCCCAATATTACTCATTGTTGGGCATTGGGATGCCTATGTAGCTCAATACATATTTTTAAAACCTAATAGACTCTTCACCAGACTAGTACATTTTCTGGAAACATCATTTTAAGCATTATTAAATAGATTAAGCTCTAGTCTAAGTCATGGCATTTCCGGAGTGATACATTATCCCCCCCTTAGGAACATTCATCCCCGAATGACGCTAAAATATTTTGGAGCGTAGGAAAATACTCAATATTAGAAGCTCAACCAGCACATAACATATCATTACACTTAGCACTCAATTCATGATGCACAACATATACGAGCTACATATTCATAACACATAGTGAGGAATTTCCTTCTCAACCTTATCATAAGCTCAAAATGCATCAAAGAGTTACCATGCTTTAAATCTTCTCAAGATATCAACAAACAACAAAATCTCAAGAAACATATGCATACAAGTTTCACATAAGTGCAAGAATAGAGTATGAAAACATCTTCTTAAAATTCTAGTTGGTACTGTCTTTTACCAAAACATGCGCCTATTTAGTAACCAAGTTAATTTCATGATTATGCATTACTTTCTCTATTGAGAGGAATATCTAACCTCAAGGAGTAAATAGATGAGGGTAACGGAATTTCATATCGGCTTCAGCCTCCCATGTTGCACCCGCAAGAAGATGGTTCCACCATAAAGCTTATATAGAGGCAACCTCTTTGTTTCTCAACTTCTTGACTTGGCGATCTAGGATCTCAACCGAAACCTCTTCATAGGAGAGGTTCTCTTCCACTCCTAAACCTTCAATAGGCAGAATAGATAACGGGTCGCCTATGCATTTCTTGAGCATGGAAACATGAAACACCGGATGAACCGAAGCTAGTTCACTAGGTAGTTTCAACTCATAGGCAACCTTTCCAATTCGTTGTAAGACCTCATAAGGACCAACATACCGGGGACTTATCTTCCCCTTTCTACCGAATCTCATCACCCCTTTCATAGGTGAGATCTTCAAGTAGACATAACCACATATTTCACACTCAAGATCTCTTGTTCTATTGTCGGCATAAGACTTTTGCCGACTATAGGATGTCTTCAATCTATCTCTTATGATTCGAACTTTCTCTATCGCCTCATAGATAATCTCTTGACCAAGGAGTGAGGACTCACCAACCTCAAACCATCCAACCGGAGATCTACACCTTCTACCATAAAGAGCTTCAAAAGGTTCCATGGAGATGCTCGAATGATAACTATTGTTGTAAGAGAACTCAATCATAGGTAAGTGATCATCCCAACTTCCCTTGAAATCAATGACACATGCTCTCAACATGTCTTCAAGGGTCTGAATGGTACATTCCGCTTGACAATCCATCTGAGGATGAAAAGCGGTACTAAGTTTCACTTGAGTACCTAAACCCTTCTAAAAAGCCTCCCAAAAACGAGAAGTGAATTGGGCACCTCTATCCGAAATGATGGACAAAGGAATCCCATGATGACTCACAATCTCATTAATGTAGATTCTTGCATAATCTGCGGCATTATATGTAGACTTAATAGGAATAAAATGGGCAGATTTGGTCAACATGTCCAAAATAACCCATATAGAATCATTCTGCTTTTGGGTTTGAGGCAACCCAACAACAAAGTCCATATTGATGGCTTCCCATTTCTAAGTAGGAACAACCATGATTTGGGTTAAACCACCAGGTTTTAGATGCTCGGCTTTAACTTGTTGGTAGTTTGGACACTTAGTAACGAAGTTTGCTATGTCCTCTGTAAACCATCCCACCAATAGACCTCTCTAAGGTCATGATACATTTTGGTGGCACCCAGATGTATAGAATAGTGGGAACCATTGGCTTTTTCTAGAATCTGATTTCTCAAATCCTCAACATCGGGTACATATAATCTCCCTTGGTACCTAATAACACCATTCTCCCTTTGGGAGAATGACTCATTGAGCTTACTAAGTACCGATTCCTTCAACTCCATCAATAGGGGATCAAGCTGTTGCTTCGATTTCACATCTACCACTAATGATGAGTCGGAGTTATGATGGACCATGAAACCACCAATTGGAGAATCTTCTAACCGCACACCTAAGCGAGCCAACCTATGAACATATTTCACAAGTTCTTTATTCTCTTCATCCATATGAGACACACTACCCATACTCATACGACTCAAAGCATTCGCAACCACGTTAGCTTTGCCGGGGTGGTAAAGGACACTCATGTCGTAATCCTTCAACAATTCTAACCATATTCTCTGTCGGAGGTTAAACTCTTTTTGTGTAAGTACATATTGAAGACTCGTATGGTCATCAAACACATTAACATGCACACCATACAAATAATGCCTCAATATTTTAAGGCAAAAACTACAGCGGCTAACTCAAGATAATGAGTTGCGAAATTCTTCTCATGAACTTTGAGTTGTCTAGAAGCGTAAGCTATCACCTTACCATGCTGCATGAGGACACATCCCAACCCCACTTGAAAAGCATGACAATACACCACAAAGTCCTTCATTACCTTCCGGTAAGGTCAACACCGGAGCGAAGGTAAGCTAATTTTTCAACTCTTGAAAACCTTTCTCATAAGCTTCCGACCACTCAAACTTCACCTTCTTTTGGGTCAAAGATGTCAAAGGAGAAGCAATGGACAAAAATCCATCAACAAATCTTCTATAATACCCGGTTAGACCCAAGAAAATCCTTATGTATGTTGGACTCAAAGGTCTAGGCCAATTTCTGACCGCATCTGTCTTCTTCGGATCCACCTCTACAACATCACCAGAGATAATATGGTAGAGAAAAGCAACTGACCTCAACCAAAATTCACACTTGATAACTTTGGCATAAAGTTGGTCTTCTTTAAGGACTTGCAAGGCCAACGTCAAGTGACTCTCATGTTCATCTTCATTCTTGGAGTATATCAAAATATCATCAATGAACACAAACACAAATGAGTCGAGGTAATCTCAGAAGACTCTATTCAATAGGTCCATAAACACCACCGGCGCATTTGTTAACCCAAAAGACATAACTAGAAATTCATAGTTACCATATGTAGTTCGAAAAGCTGTTTTGGGAACATCTCCACCTCTCACCCTAAGCTGGTGATAACCCGACCTTAAGTCAATCTTGGAAAAGAAACTAGCACCTTGGAGTTTATCAAAGATATCATCAATTAAGGGAGAGGATACTAGTTCTTTATGGTGACCTTATTAAGTTGGCGATAATCAATGCACATTCTAAGGGACCCATCCTTCTTCTTAACAAACAAGACCGGAACACCCCATCGAGAAATACTAGGTTGAATGAAACCCTTGAGTTGGAGTTTCAACTATTTCAATTCAGACGGAGACATCCTATATGGAGGAATTTAAATGGGATTCGTATCCGGTAATAAATCAATGCCAAAGTCAATTTCCCTTTCGGGAGGAACTCTTGGAAGGTCATTAGAAAAAACCTCTGGGAATTCTCTCACTACAGGGACTGACTCAATAGAAGGAGTTTCACATTTTAGGTCCTTAACCCTCACCACATGGTATAAACAACCCTTGGCTATCATCTTACAAGCCTTTAAACACGAAATAATTTGATCCCTTGGCATTTTATTTCCCCCCTTCCACTCTAGAATAGGTTCATTAGGGAATTGAAACTTCACTACACTTGTTCTACAATCTATGGAAGCAAAACAATCATGAAGCCAATCCATACCCAAGATGATATCAAAATCAAACATGTGAAGTTATACCAAATCAACAAAGTAACTCTATTGGGCAGCATGACAAGGCATTTCCTATAGACTCTTTTTGCAACTACAGAGTCACCCATTGTGGTGCAAATGGAAAAGGGGTCAATCAAAACATCGGGAAGTACATCAAACTTCCTAGTTACCAAAGGTGTAACAAAAGAAAGAGTAGCACCTAGGTCAAGAAAAGCATACACATTAATAGAGAAAACTTGTAACATACTCATCACAACGTCGGGAGAGCTTTCTTGTTCACCCTAGCCTTGAGTGCATAGAAACGGTTCCTTTTTGGAGCTTTAAAATTAGGACCACTTCGTTGAGCTTGACTATTACCCTTACCTTCACTTCTCACATTAGGACAATCTTTAACCATATGGCCACCTTTGCCACAACCATAGAAACTATTAGTTCCAATAAGACATTCACCCCCCTGCTTCTTACCACACTTACCACAAGTTGCTCTTTCACTTGGTGGATCAACATTTCTCCCCTTTTTAGGTTTAGGATGAGAACCTCTATCATTGCGATTCTTGGAGAAATTTGAAGAAACTTGGTTTGAAAACCTCTTCTTAGACTTAGGCTTGTCTTGAACATCAAGCCTACTTTTAGGAGAACGACTCTCAAAAGACTTTGCCTTCTTAGCTTCCCTATTCCTCTTCCTTAGGCGACTTTCCTCAACCTGTTGAGCATGAACCATCAACCTAGAAAGATTCATATTGTCATGAAGCATGGCTGCACGAAATTATTCTTCAAGCTCTTCGGACACGCCCGTTACATAACGGCTCATTTAATCCCTAGCATTAGAAACCAAAAAAGAAGCATATTTGGACAGCTTAATGAACTTCAAGGAGTATTCCTTAACACTCATACCTCCTTGACGAATGTTCATGAACTCCTCTACCTTAGCTTATCTTTGCTCCCTTGGGAAGAATCTGTCAAGAAAGGACTTTTTGAATATCTCCCAAGTCCCGGGACCATCTCCTAAAGCCCTACTATCATTCCACAGATCGTACCATGTCTGAGCCACGTCTTTGAGTTGATAAGTAGCAAGTTCAGCCTTCTCAGTAGTACACACCCCACATCAAACAAAATCTTGTAGACCTCATCAAGGAAATCTTGGGGGTATTCATCAACTTTTGATCCAATGTACATGGGAGGATTCATCCTCGTAAAGTCTCTCAAACGGCTAGCCATAGTACTAGCATGCTGGTTTTCTCGAGGTGCAACCTCTATGTTAGATTGAGTCATGATGGTTTGAGCTTGGGTGGTGATGGCTTGGGCCATTTGGAACAGGGATGCCCTCACCTCATCATCCATTATAGCCAGAGGATTCACCGGAACTTGATCATTTGCAGCAGCTTGCACTTGAAGAGCATTTCAGTTACCTTGCGGAGTAGCTCCCGCATTTGCAATCTCTTCCCCTACTCTTCTAGCAGCTGTCCTTCTTGTGTTAATCACCTATATACACAATAAAGGGATTATATGCTAAAAGACACATAGTGTCAAAGCTCTAAAGGCACGATATAGGAGTATCAAGAAAAGAGAAGTTTCATAATCATCACATAGCCCCTCGCCCACAATTGTAGCGCGCTTCACAACCATGAACAAGACACTAGGTAATGTGGTTTAGTGAGACATTGATCCTAAGGATATTTAACCTAATGCTCTGATACCAAGTTTGTCACACCCGGAGAGCATACCCCGGATGAGACCAGCGTCGTCATCCTTTCAGAGGACTCAGACAAGCCCTTAGCATTCGTCATAACATGTGATCAATAAAATTTGCAGAAAAATTAAAACTTTTAATATACTAATGAAGTATACTTAGACTTCATACTTAAGAATTCTAAAGACATACGATATTCTAAAACATCTCACATATATATAAAAACTCATCTAAGACAGCAAATCTGGACTTAGCAAATAATAGTCAAAATATGCCATATAAGCCTTAATACAAAGAATCTAAAGAATATAAATGGAAATATAATATTCTTAAATTCTACTAATGTCTTCATAAAGCTGGAAAATGAAATGGTAGTGTCCAGAACATGAGGACCTACCGAGACTTGGAGAAAGAGTTCCAAGCTTCTTCAAATCGACCTCTTTAACTTCAATGGCCGGAACCTAAAGTTGTCGTAATATAATAGGGTTAGTACGCCACATGTACTAAGTATGAGTATATGAACATAACACATAGGGACATGCATGAAAAAGATCAGTTATCATCTCTTTAGAAAACATGCTAAGTCATATGAATGTCTTCAATGCACATACCATATAACATATCCAAGTTAAAGCATGATCATAATCAAAGACATATTCTGATAGAGTCATGTTAACTTTTCATATTCAATAGATCATATAAACACAAAATACAAAATAGTTACCAATGATCTCATCCCCAACCTACAAGTGCAATGTCCATGTGAAGCCCCATAACCCCACACAACCAAGTAGATAAGATAGGAGACCATAAGTAAAGCCTTTCTTCATGTACTTGTAACATAAGTAGTCATCACCTCATCTAACAATATAAGCAAATAACATATTCATCATAATGACCAACATCATATAAGAGTAACATCATGTATCATAATCATCATATCTTTCATGTTATCATATTCATAAGAACAATCTCCTAGGACTTCCCTTAGACTCAACTTGTGCAATGTCTAGGCAGAGTCCCATACCCCTACCTATACTAAGTAGGCTCCTCAAGTCACCCTAGTCAACGTTCATTTAATCGTCTTTCATTTTACATGAGGGAACATTCACCTTAACCGACATAGACCATGTGAGCTAAACATGGAATCTGGTGTCATGAAACCCTACACCGAAAGAAGGTGGTCTACAGGCCAATGTAGAACCTAATATGACATAGAATTCTAGGTGGATCCACTAGCTAGTATCCTATGGTGGCAACATATTTCAAGAACTAAGAGATGTATTAACACCCATAGTTCTACATTACATGGAAGCCTCAATCTCATGAGAATCATTGTGAACCTACCTTCCAAGTAGGGAAGGGACACTTCTCAAATCTAGTTCATCGGTGCTTATCTTAAGTCCCTTTCTTGAATAACCTTTAAGTTGTCTTTTATTATAAACTTATCATAGGTCATAGGAGATTAACTCCTTGTATAACATTATCATAAGCACTTTTAGATTATATGAGAATTTTCTTTCATCATAACCCTTCATATGTGAGATTAACATAACATAATCACCTTGTGTAAAGCATACAAGGGATATCATAGCTTACATTTTCGTATTCTTATCATGATCTCACAATTTACATGTTCATAGCCCATCATATTCATATAGCAACATCATAAATTCCTTTTGTAATAATAGCATCATAATTATAGGCTAACATAAACATTGAGAATCACACTTAGAAGACTTACCTCTTGCTTCCAAGAATCTTATTCATCATGCAATATTCATAATCATACATAGTGAAATACTCAATGGCATAACCAAGAAAAACTCATCAAATCATGTACAAGATCAATGCATAGCGTAGGAGAAGATAAATGGGTCGTTAAAGGGTTCATCCAAGTCTTAATTCTAATCCTAACGTTTACACATTATCAAATGCCATAACAACCCATTCAAAACCATCACTTAGATAAAGGTCATGTATCACACTAAATTCAAACATTATCAATCAATTACTCAATAATTCGTGCGAAATTAAATATAGAAATCGTTTACTTTTCATTGAAAATCATAAATCTAAGGTTAGGAAGAAAATCCTTTTTGTAGAGTAAAAACCCTACTATTTAAAGTTCTTGAAAAATTATCTTGAAAGGACCTCTTGGGGAAAGGAATACCAAGAGTGAAAAACCCATATCTTATATATGAAAAATCCACGAAATCTGATTGGAAACTTCGAAACCTTCATTTTCTGCCTTAAGCTTTTTTTGTTCTTCAATGGAGTTTGGAAAAGAGAGTATTCTTGAGAGATTGAGAGAAATTTCGTTTGATCTGATTTGGACCGTGTAAAAGTTGTCTAAAACTGACCTAATATCAATATATAGTCGTCCCATGAATTATCCAAAAGACGCTCCACTTAAGTGGGTCTTTTTACTAAGTAAAATTACCAAAACGCCATCCTAAATTGGCTAAAAATAGGAGAGCATTTAAATTAATTAATTAAGTTGTTAATTTAATTAATTAAGTGACCTATGGTAATTACTAAAGTACCCCTAAGTAACTAGGACTTTGGACCATCCTAGGTAGGTACTAGGATGTTTCTTTAGTTAGCTACTTGGCTAGTGTCACCCGGTTAGGTCTTAGGATTTCGGGCACACTATTTAGTTCATTTTTGTTAGTTGTAGGTTAGTTAGCTAGTTAGGTAAGTTTGTTAGAGCCTAGGATATGTTAGGATGCTCGGCCCCACGTGGCTTGACCCGACTCATGCCGACCCCTAACCGCCCTAACCGAATCGGTTGGGCTTGGTCGCTTGTCACTCGGTCAGTAGCACATGTGCTTGCACATGTGTTGCCGTGCACTCTGTAGTTACACTTGGAAAGTTCACTTCTTGTCCAAGGATCCTCACTATGTCCTTGGGCACTACTTAATCTACATGATCATTTTAAATGATCATGTGCTATGGTACCTAGGCTTGACACTTGGATGCCTCGTACCTAATATGTGTAAAAAATAAGAATTTTTAGCTTAGGGTCTTCATTGCAGGTACAATTCCTAAACAAGCTGGATTGGAGCATTTGAACATCAAAGTGTATTTTAAGTTACTTGTGTAGACATTGGCTAACACCCTTAATAATATTCTCTAACATGCCCAATATTACTCAATATTGGGCATTGGGATGCCTATGTACCTCAATACATATTCTTAAAACCTAATAGACTATTCACTAGACAAGTACATTTTCTGGAAACATCATTTTAACCATTATTAAATAGATTAAGCTCTAGTCTAAGTCATGAAATTTCCGAAGTGTTACAATGAACATCAATTCAATCCAATAACCATAATACTCAATGAATCTAGGTCAATTCAATATAGATTTATCAATCTAATACAACCTATACATCACTTGAATATAATTCTTACTTCATTCAATAGCCCATAGAAAACTACACTAGAATCTATAAGCATTAAGTCAATATCAATTCAATAATCTTAATATTCAATAGATCATAGAATATTCAATACACAATTGATCAAATTGAAACATCCTATAAACCAATCAATCATAATCTATACATGAATCAAAAGCCCATAACAATCTACACATGAATTCATCAATATCAAAGCATGATCACATAACACATATTTTAGTCAAATTTAGGGATTTGAGAAGATAAAGGGTTCATGAGAATTTCATTAGAAACTATAAATTATACATCAATAACATCATATCTTAATGTTTGAAAATCTATCATGCAAGAACTCAAGACTTAGCGTAGAAATTGGACTTTTTGATCTTTGTGAAATCTTTGAAAATAATCTTTGAAATTGGCTCTAAGGTGATAGAAAGCCCTAGATTAAGAACTCCCATACCTTATTAAAATAACCCAATGATAATTGAAGAACAAACTCCATTGAATACCCATCTTCAAGCTTCATCTTCACCTGGAGGTCTCATGGAGGTTTTTGGAGAAACTTTAGGCGGGAAAGGGTTTTTTATCTAAGTGATAGGGTTTAAATATGAGTTTAATCACTTATATAATCTTAAAATACCCCTAAATACCTAAAACAACCGTCCTCCTATTGTTAAAACTTCACCCCTTACATTATAGTGAAGCAGCGCTAGAACTGCCTGACAAACGACTTGGGAATCGACGGCCAGTCCCTTAACCAACGGACCGTCCAGTTGGAAAATTTTCATATTATAATGAACCACTTGAAAACAACCTATAGCTGGCAAAAGTCTTATGTTGACTATAGGAGATGAGAATTAGAGCTTGAAGAATGTGATAAAGTGTATCTAAAAATTTCACCTATGAAAGGGGTGATGATATTTGGAAATAAGGGAATTTTAGTCCTCGTTTTGTGGGTCCCTATGAAATCTTGAAAAAGATTGGTAAGGTTGCATATGAGTTGAGGTTACCTAGTGATTGGCTTTGGTTCATCCGGTGTTCCATGTTTCCATGCTTAAAAAGTGTATCGGTGATCCCGAGTCCATTCTTCCTATTTAAGGTCTAGGTGTTCAAGAGAACCTCTCCAATAAGGAGGTTACGGTTGAAATCCTTGATAGACAACTACAGAAGTTAAGGAATAAAGAGGTGGCATCCGTAAAGGTGTTATGGAAGAATCACCTAGTTAAGGGTGCAACATGGGAGGCCGAGTCCGACATGAAGTCCCGTTACCCTCATCTATTTGAAAACTAAGGTTAGTTGTTCTTACTTGTAGTGAAAATAAAAGGTTTGTTTGAAATTCCCTAGATTTTGGGTGATGTTGTGCAAAAAAGGGCGTGTTACAATGAATTACAGTGAATATTATGCCTAAAATTGAAAATGTTCATTTTTACTTGTTTTTAGTTTATGTTGTGCATTTTGGTATATTGTGCCGTCGTGAATTGTATTGAGCAAGTTGACATATGTGGAAGAAAGCCTTCACATAATGAATAATCATGAAATGAATGTTGAACTCTTATGAGTTGAAAATGATGTTTTGAGTTGCATTGTGAAAGAGGTTATGTGGTTATGTTAGTTTTGATTGTGACTCATGTTTTGATATGTTTTTGTTATTTGGGCTTCTAGTCTTGAGTCTATTCCTTTCTTTTAAAGAAATTTAGTGTCATTCGGGGACAAATGTTCCTAACGGGGGAATAATGTAATAATCCTAAAGTCTAAAGTCTAATCTAGGGCCTAACATGATATTTAAGAGTTGTAACATTTTTTAAGTCAATTATAATGTATATAATTCATTTAGGAAGTTTTAGAATCAAAACGTTAAGGAACGTCCATGACATCCGGGAAGCTAGTTCAAGAGGTGCTAGTGTACCTTAGCCTATTTGACTATGTTATAAGAGTCGAAAAATGATGAAATTTGGTGGTAAGGTGTGTTACACATATTAGAATTAGTTATAGTCGAAAATCCCAAGTACGGATCCCCAAGGATCAACCAAGGGCCCTTGACGAGAACCCTTGCAATTTGGCAAAAAGCTGTTAAAAGGCAGTGTCTACCTACGAGTTGCAGGCGACGTATTGTAGTCCAATTGATAGGGAGTCAATTTACACCTTTGATGTTCACTTATTTAAATTTGTGAAGTGGTCGTTCTGGAATACCACTGACCAAAACTACGGACGTGCAGCACGGAGGCCACACTGCCTGTCGACTGACATACGGCCCGTCAGCCGGGGTCTCGTAGGTCAGGCCCCTGTGTTGTCGACTTGTTTCATTTAATTCATTTAATTAGTTAGTTTAGATAGGAGGTTAATTAGGGATTAAGGGGTGGTTAATTAAGTTTGTCAAGTCCCTATATACACTACCCTAAGACTAAAACATCACTTAACTCTCATAATTTCCCAAAAACCCAAATGCTCTTCCTTCTCTCTTTTTTCTCTCTCCCAAAGAAACTCCATAAAAGAACAAGAAAAGGATGTTTATAGGGCTGCAAAGGGTCAAGTTTTCTCCATCAAACTTCATCAATTAGTGAGGTATGGGATTCCTTTCACCTTTGGGATCTCTTTTCCCAAAGGGTTCCTCCAAGTTGATTTCAAAAATATGAAATTCAAGTGGGTTTCCTTCCAATACGAAATTTATCTTGTGAATTGCTTTGTTTTTGTTATTATGAGTAGATTAACATGTATTATGATTAAATTATACTACTTCATGATGAATTGACCTAGATTGTGAAAGATGATCTTTTCCCCTTAACCCTAGGTTGTGATCTTGAATTGAATTGTGTAGTATTGATAAAATTAGCTTGATTAATGTGTGAATTACTATTCTATGTTGTTATTATGCTAAGTTATGAGTATATTGTGATATATTGTAATCCATTTATGCTAGTTCTTGAGTAATTAACCTACATTGTGAAGTATATAATGAATTTGACCTAAGTCTCTAACTCTAGGCTATGTACTAGTGGTGAATTATTGTGTAGTGATTAAATTAACTTTACTATGTTGTTGGTTATTATGGTTCGATGATATTACACCCATTTATGGGTTGAATTTAATGGTTGATGTTAAGACCTTGATGATGGCTAGTAGAGGATATTGGGGTAAGTGTTGTGATTTCAATTCTTTATTCAATTATGATTACTTGTGATTAAGTGATGATGTTGTATTAAAGTATACCATATGTTAAGATTGATAGGGTTGATATGATGTTGAATATGAATGTCTTGAACTATGGTTTGTGATTTGTTCGCTAAGATTTAAATGTTATAAGGATGGGGATAACTTACCAATGTGTCTTATCATGATATGATTATGTAAATATGCTAACATAACATGTATGAATTGTAATGGAAGGACAATACTCATGCAATTTTTATTGAGATATGATGATTATTATATAAGGGATAGACCTTATGACCTAAATTAATCTATGATGATTTATAATGTCATTAAAGACATTTAAAAAAGGGACTCTAGCATAGAACCGAGTGAACTAGAGTGAGGAGTGTCCCTTCCCACATAAGGAAGGTATGATCACTAATGTACTCATGAGATTGGAGATCATAATGCATGTACATAAGGAGGTTCCCAACTGCATCTCCTAGTTCTTCAACTATACTGCCCCCATAGGAATACTAGCTAGTGGATCCACATAGAAGCTACGTTCAAGTTTTGGTACTACCTGGTAATTAGTCCGCCTTGTTTTGGTGTAGGGTTCCATGACACCGGATTCCACATTAGCTCATGTGGTCTATGTCGGTAAAGGCAAGATGTTCCCAAAAGATTAAATTAAGTAATGAAGTGAACTATAAGTAAGATTACCTAAGGGGTTTAGCTTAGTATAGGTAGTGGTATGAGACTCTACCAATACATTGCACTAGTTAGCCTCAAGGGAAGTCTTAGGAAGATGTTCTTATGTATGTATAAGCTTATAAATGTAAATGATATTCTTATTCTGATCTTACATGTTAATGACACTATGTGATGTTTGTTTCAGTTATGAACATGTGGTTAGTTTCTGTTGCTAATGTATGATGATGTTTACTCTTAAATGACATGATGTATAAAGTTGGGGATTTTTTATGTTTCTTTTTAGGTTTACTTGATTGAGTGAGGTTATGTGGCTTTGCTTAGTCATTGCTCTAGTGGACATAATGAGGGATCATGAGTAATGGTATTGCTTTGGTTATGATATTATGAACTCTTATACATGCTTGTTGATATTATAACTTGATGAAAGAGTTGTCTTTATTATGTGCTGAATTATGTTAATATACATGTTGACTTGACTAGACGTGGTATTGTTGATATTTTAATGTGCATGATCTTGACTTAATGAATATGTATTATTGGACTTGTATTGGTTCTTGAGTGTGCATAAGGCTTTTCAAAGTAAATTAGCATGTTATAATGAAATGTCCTTTTTAGCATGATTTCTATGTGGTGTGTGCATATTGTCCTATACTTAGTAGCAGTGATGTGCGAACCGCATTTCTTCCTTTTTCCCCAACATTTTAGGTTCCGGTCATCGAAGGGCTTATGACGACATTTGAAATAAGACTTGAATCCTCATTCTAGAAGTTGGGTAGGTCCCCACTACTTCGAGGACAATGCCATTTTCTAGCATCGGATATTGATTAGTTTTAAAGAAAATATGTTCATTTCCTTTTTTTCGAGTACTTAAGATTGTATAGCCTATATGTGGTTTTTATCATATTGATGTATGCGCTATGACCAATTGCTATACTCTTGTTTAGATGGTTATGAGATCAGATATCCGGTTTTAGGACTATGTCATATATATATATATATATATATATACATGCAATAAATGTAGAAGACTTTGTAATCTTCTTATACAAAGGGTCGATATATACTCGATATGAATATATTATGTGTATGCGAGAGGTTTATGTAAACCTCATGATAGATATAAGAAAATTTTTAGATTTTCCTAATTTTAAACTATGAATGTAATGATTTAAGCTAAGAGGCTAGTCTTAGTCTTCTTCGAGGACGCCGACGCCGATTACGTCTAGGGGGTGCTTCTCGGATGTGAGAACTTCCATAACCTATGCTCTGATTTCAAGCTTGTCGCGACAGAAGAGTACACCCTAAAATATATGGCATTCCTCCGGATCGGAAAATGGCGTACTTGACCTCTCGGAGGTCTTGTACAAGACCTTAGACATTATTCATTGCATACATGTATGAAAAGTAGTGCGGAATTAAAACTTTTCACAGGAAATAGTACTTAAAAATATCATTCATAGAAAACATAAGAATAAGGATATGTCCAAAGTCGCCATCTTAGATATATGAATATCATGGGTCACGGCCCATACAATACGATATAAAAATACTAAGTCTATTACAATACTTTCATCATGAAATCTAAACATCACCATGTCCTCGAATCTAGTGAGGACATACCAATACTTTCTTGAATGAACACTAATCAATTCTTCCACTTCGAGACTCCTCTCAAATGCAACATACGCCTTTAAAGATAAACAAAATATATGGATTTATTACATTGCATGTACTAAGAATTGAATAATGAATAAAAATCATGATGAAAGGACATTGGTATAAAATATCTTTTTTTGAGTAAAACTTCATAAAAAAAATAAGAGATCACCTTAAGTCAACATAAGCACATATAGTCTCATTCCACAATATAACACCAAGAACACTTCCAAATACATAAACATGAGACCCTCCTACCAAATGTGATTCTAAGGCTCACTTGAGTTAGTTTAAAAGCGACCGCCCATACAATCCCTTCACAAACACCAAAGAGTTTCTTTAGACTACCTATGATAAGATTATTCCCATTTCATTAATTAGACTCCCTACCTAGAATTACTCTAAGACTCACCTAAGTAAGACATGAAGAGAACGCCCATACACCCTCTCCAAACCTACCTAAGCGATCATCAAAGATAATGTGGATAGATACCTTTTCATTAACATACCTTTACTTTAGTCATTATATTCATTAAACCATTTAAGAGACATTCAACACTTAAGGACTTTCATATAATTGTATTGGAGAATACCTAGGGAAGTCACACACTAATATCATAAAAGCCTGGTCGTGTAATGTCTAGATAGTGTACAATTCCACTACCTAAAATTCATAGTACTTATCCAACACTAGCATTTATCCCACATGATGACAATAGGAAATAACCGACATAGACCATACTACCTACGCATGGAATCGGAATTAAACCTACTCCAATAAGGGTGTTCTACTTGTAAATGGTAAATCTAGGACATAACCTATGTAGGCACATGGTTAAGAAATATCAAGGGTTTCTTTGTACTCTAGCGTCATTTTAAACTAGAGCTACTCCCAAGCATAGTCACTCGTTGCTAGCCTTTGTTCTCATAGAGTAATTCAATAAACAAACATATGAAGAGGTACCATATATTGTTTATAACCAAATCAAACTACACCTTACAAATGAGGTCCCTATGGCTGCCTTACAAAGGTTAAAGGATAGCTCAATGAATTTCCTAAGGATTATTTCATGTCGTCCCAGCCAACCGACCCTAAGTCCACCATTCACACAAGAACGATACAATTATGCCTTCGAACTTCAACGATATCATAACCTTCTTTCAAAAAGGTTTCACATAAATGACCTTCTTTACTATATTCAAGATCATATTCTATGAATACATATACATTCATGATAAAGGTCTTTTAGCCTACTAAGTCAAGGATTCATATTCATATTCTTCATGTATCAAGTAAAGGACACAAGTCTACCAACACAAGACATATATACTTTCCATTATCACATATAACATATCATTCAAGAAGCACATATAGACAACTTAGTATACTTGCAAGTCACCCTATGAACTTTAACATCACTATATTCTATCATGATCACCTACAATCACTTATGATCATATAGTCAACTAGGAATATTTACACTTCAACATCAAGTATATTTACACAAGCCATCACTATAGTCTATCATTATCACCTACAATCACTTATGAGGACACATACTTTTACTTGACATATACACATAAGTCATAAACACCTTCACAATAATCACATATTAAAGTTATAACATCATAATATCATAATTCATAAAGTAATGCCAAAAAGGACACATTGTTTAACAATTCATAAAGTAATGCCAACGAGGCCACATTATTCACAAGTATAACACATAAGCACAGCCACCATAAGTGGACCATAACAATCATCATTATAGTTCAAGACCAATAATATACATTATAGAGAAAGTTAGGTCAACATACCACTATTCAAATTTCACAACTCCAATCCATAGCAAATTGAACCAACTCAATATGCAAAGGCTCTTACCAATAGCCATGATCACTAATTCAATCCAATTATCACAATATACAATGAATCCCAGATAATACAACATGAATTTGTTATTTTAGGCAGACTACTTACAATTCTAACATAAGTTTTTCATAATTCAATAGCCCTAACCAAAGTACACAAGAATTCAATAGTATAGATACATGATCAAATCACCCATAAAATAGTCAAAATAGGATTGGATGGTTTGCATGGGTTCATAGCGTTTGTAGTCCAAAATCATCAAAATAACATCAATACAATCATAATACATTGATTAAAATGATTTATGCAAGAACCCAAGGCTAAATTACAATTTAGAAGTTCATCTTTGAGTAAGTATTGGAAAACCACTTTGAAGATTGTATCCTTGAGGAAAATACATTCAAGGATGAAACTCATACCTTAATTGATGCTAATCAACAAAATTGAATGCAAATTGATGGACAAACGAAGCATCAAGATCCAATCTCCCTTCAAGCTTCAATTGTGTTTTAGAGAGTTCCTCTTTGTGGTTTGAGGTTTAGATTTTGAATAATGACATAAATAGGGGTTCTAGACTTATAAAACTACTTAAAATACCCAAAACACCCTTAAGAAACTGTCCAACTAATTTTAGGAAGGCTAGATGAAATTCCCAAATCTAGTGTTATAAAACTACTTAAAATACCCAAAACACCATTAAGAAACCGTCCAACTAATTTTAGGAAGGCTAGATGAAATTCCCAACTTACCTTTGATTAGGCGGAGTTGCTGTAGAAAAATGCAGGCACATCGACGTCCACCCATTGACGCCTCATAGACTGACCTACGAGCCGTCCTGCTGGTCCATAGTTTGGGTCAGAGGCTAGCCAAATGGGACCTTAAGCACCCTAGCCTATGTATCAACCTATGCCTTCTATGAACGGGGCGTCGACTGACCTACTAGGCGTCGATTGCCTCCGTTGGTGGGCTGGTTTTGACAGCTTTTGGCTACAAGTTGGGTCCTCTTCAAGGACCCTTTGGATGGTACTTGGGAGTTTTGGCCGGATGTTTTCAAATCAAATATACTCGTACAGATGTTAGGAACCCCTCACATCAATTTCATCCAAAACGAAAACGTTAAACATGGAAAGGCACACCTAATCATACAAGCACGTCTAAAGGAATATAACGTCATGGACGTTTGACTTCCAAACATCAAAAAACTTTAGATACCGCCTCAAAAGATCATTATAAACCATTTTAAGACTTTAGAACCTCATGACACACATGTTACGCTCTAGTTTCACCTAAGTCAATTTAGAGGTCTTATAATAGCTCTGACTGATATCCCGAACGATCGTCATCTTCCAGAGAGGGAAGATCACACTTTCAATGTGGTTACCAATTCCTCCCAGGAAGTGATGGATTCACGCGGCAACTTAGCTTGCCATTTGCACACCTCTCTCATCAGCGATAAAGGGAATATCTTAGTCGAATTGGCTCCTAGGAAATGTTTTTGAACGAGAATGGTTCGTACACATCTATGGAGTTCCAAAGATGCTCATGAGGATTTTCATAACACAACCCACTGAAAAGTCCCTTTAGGTGCAAGAGTTGCAACATAATTCTTGTTATGTGGAACACTACATTTCCCTAGGTTGGATGTAAGGCTCCAGTACCTCCTAAGAGATGGGGGCGATTGATGTTGCGATATTTGAGATCATTGAGATTTCTGATATTGTCTTTTTGGACAACCTAACTACTATTGCTACCTTTAGCGGTCATGTTTTTTGAAATGTTCACACAACAACATATAACAAAACTAGAAATTAAGTTAGTAAAACTAGAACGAAGAAGAAACAAAATTTAACTTAACTAAAAATTCTCAAGTGACACCACTCCTTATCATCGACGCTAATTTGATCGGTGACATCATCAAAGTCACAACATCCAATGTAAGTGTCGACGATCGTACCGTAGTGTAGTAACCCAACCAAGGTGTTGGATTGTTTGCATAGGGGATGGTTGTGAGAATAGAAAAATAAAATTACGTTCTAATTTGTCATAGCTAAAGACATTATCGAATAAAAACATATTAGTTTGGGGGGAGTGACATAAGCGCCAATTATCAAATGGGGTTTTTTTCACATGCAACAAAGAGTTCTAATCAAGGCAAGGGGGAATCTTTGAATGTGATAGAAATACGGGTAAAACGAGACTATTTGGTATATACTTTTGATAGAAAATTCATAGAGTAATTGTAAATGGCTATACTTTAAGGGGGATAATCTCTCTCTAATGCAATTACCCCATTTCAAATGGCTTCCTCCCGGACATCCACTTGCCGCATGAAGAACACCCTCAACCTTAACCCACTCACTCTCTCAAGATGAGTGTGTCGGAATGAGACAAGGGTTCACTCTTTCGTGCTGAACCTCATATCGACCCACTCCTACCCGCCATCAATTTAGTAGACTTAGTTTCACGACCTCTCTCTCGAGCAAGCCATAAACACATCTATCATATTATATTTTCAACTACAACCTCATTAAATTCATCCACAACTAGTAAATAAAATCCCATTTAAAGTACGAATAAATTATAAACAAGCAAGACCCAACAACTAATATAACCCATATTAAAAATATCACACCCCAAGATTAGGAATTTAGCTAGACATGTACAAGAGATAGAAATTAATAACAAAAATGAATGAGCTGGCATTCAAGTAGGTATGAAGATTTAAGTCTTGTTACGGAGCAAGAGTGAAGAATTGAAGAGAGCCAAGGCCAAATCCTTGGACATGAAACCCTTTTAGTTTTTAAGTTCTTATAAGACCGTTTCAAAACATAGAGCTCAATAATAGAAGTTTTAAATTAAAAATCTGATAAAACTTTATAAAATCGGATACTAAACTAAAACACTCAATAATTATATGTAGTTTTCAAAGATTTATGTTGCAGCGGATCACTCGGCGTGGTTATTCAGAATTGTCGATCAAATCGGTGATTCACCTTTTTGTAATGTCATCACCGTTTTGCGCTTAGTCCAAGCATCATTGTTTTTGGATCATTGGGTGATATACTATTGCCTCGCAAAATTGCTCAATGATCCGTCGACTGCTCCTTTTCCCTGCTGATTTGATCCTTTTTTAAGGGGTCAACACATTGGGACAAAAAGAAATCTTCAGATCTATCAGTGATTCGCCAAGTGGACTCGACTCTCCTCAGACCTTTATTTCTTCATTTTTACAGGTTTTTTACTCCTTTTTGAAAACTATTGTCCATGCTTTGCCTTAAACTCAAAATACCGTAAAACGAAGGTTATTTATTATTAATTGAAACAAAATAAACATTTAAGGACTCTATTTTTTATCAAAATATAACACTTAATGTGTCCTATATGTGGACACATATGTCATTCAACACATCCTTGAATATATGATTAAAGTTTATTAATTCTTATTTTTCTTTATCTTGTTCACTTCGCACATCAAGGTGTGATAAAGTTTTTAAGGTCTTTATGTCCTCATAGTAACCGTGGGATACCAAATTTAATTTTTTTTCCAACAGATGGTAGTGTAGATCTTTAAGGAATTTTTTGGTTGTACCTTCAACAATTTTAGTAGAGAAAACTTGTGTGAATACTCAATTAACCGGTGTTATTTTTAATATATATTAACAAATACATCTAAAAATAACTTTTTATAAACATAAAAAATAATGTTTTAAACATGTACCAAAAAATAAAAGCAATGTCATTAACATAAAATAATTGATGTAAAAACATACTTGGTTCTGTAATTGTAACGCACTAAGCCTACATTCTAGGTGGAATTGGCACTCGAGAACCATTGTTGGCCACAAGAGAACCCTTGGCATGTCTTAACTAGCAAAATATTGATGAGTACACAACTTGGACTAATTTAGGGCTTTATTTTAATAGATTTAATTTCCCCAAATGAATATTATGTACCTATAACAGATTTAAATCCTTGAATTTCAGGTATTTTGATTGAGAAACAAAGCATGTACACTATTGAGCAAAAACAAACATGTCAGCGCAAATAATAAAGAAAAGAAAGCCTTACAATCGCCCAACCTATTGGGTGAGTCGCCAAATCTCTATGGTCACACTTAATGTTCTGGTGTGCCAAACTCTGAAGGAGAAAATCAAGTCAGCACTAGAAAGGAGTCTTCGAACCAGTCCATGAATCAGTGTTATATCTGTAACACCCCTAAAATGAACTAGATGAAACTAGAGCATGACATATGTATCATGATTTTATAATGTCTTAAAATGGTTAATTATAGTCTTAGAAGGCACTGTGTTGAGTTTGGAAGTGAACGTCCAAGAACATCCAAGACTTTTGAAAGTTAGCCTTGAGACGTGCCTGTGTGTTCTAGTGTGCCTTTGCATGTTTTACATGTTGGTTTGAGTTAAAATTGATAGGAGAGGTTCCTAACATCTAGATGAAAGTGTATAGGTTTGAAAAGTCCAGGAATGACTCCCCAAGGACAACTCTAAAAGTACTTGAGGAGGACCCAACACTAGACTTGAAACTGGGAGAAACAGTCTGAAACCACACTACCTAATCGATGGATCGTACTCCTGACTACACCTCGTCAAAGGGGGATGTTTCCTCACACTTAGTGGTGGGATCTTAAGCCCCCTATAATTGGTCTCTGACAAAAACGACGCCACACTAAAAAGACTCATCATTTAAATGATAGAGGTAGGTGCCTTCTGTCGTTTGAGACCTGCAATTTTCAGCAGACGTCTAGGCAAAGCTAGGGGTAATTAAGGTAATTCACCTAGCAACCAAATAATATATTGGGCGGTAATTTCTTGGGTTTTTGGTTATTTTAAGTCACTTTATGTAAGGTCTCTCAAAATGAGGTACGGTGCTTAGAGCCTCACATGTGCCTAAAAAGAATTTAAAATATTTTAAATAAGTGTTTTACATGTTTGTTTTGGTTGAAATTAATTGCGAGGTCTCTAACATGTATACGAGTGTATTTAAGTTGAAGACGTCCAGGCACAGCTCTCCAAGGACTATCCAAGGGGTCCTTTAGGAGGACCCAAAAGGCTGCCTTGGCAGTATCAATTGACGAGCCAAGGATCGACGCCCTGTTCCTCAATCGACGCCCCGCCGATGGGAGGTGTATCTCAATACTTAACCATGTGAGCTTGATCCCCCAGGAAGGATCTGCAATCGCAAATGACGGAGCAGCAGGACGAGCAGTCGTCCAATTTACGCCCCGTCGACTTCTCTCGTCGATAAAGCTTGCAACTGCTTGCCATGCAAACTGTTTAATTAAAGTGGTAAATGAGAAATTCACCAACGTTCCTAAATTACTATGGACGGCTAATATGGGTTATTTTAGGTATATTAAGTTAGTTAATAACATGAAAACCCCATTCAAAACTAATTCTTCAAAAATTAGACTTCCCTCTCAAAAAAAAAACTTCTTTATAAACCTCCATTGGAGATGAAGCTCAACAACAACTTGATTGATGGATTGTTATTGTTTATTAATCAAGTTTTACTGGTTTTCTCCTATAATGAGGTATGGTAATCCTTAATATTTAGATATCCATTCATCTAAAGAAAGGTTTTCAAAGAGAATTCATGATTAAACTCTATATCTTTCAATCATGCCATGGGTTCCGTATAAAAATGATTTCCAAAGCATGCTTATGATTAATTATGGAATAGATACTGTTTATAATGATGTTTTCAAACAAATTTCATGATGAACCCATGTTCCTCCCAATTTCTCAATTTAGCCTATATCGTGGTTATTGAGATCTTGATGTTAGGATGATTGTAGTGTGATTCGATTATGGTAAATTTATTATAGCTACTGTCTTCTATGTGAATTGATGAGTAATTGTGGATAATTGATCAATGAGGATTAAGGTTTGGAGGTTTGGTAACTTTTATTTAAATTTATGTACTTCCCATGGAATTGATGATGTAGTGTACATAATGTGATCTTTATCATATGATGATTAAATTTTGATTTAGTTTATGTTATGGTACATTTATCTAGTGCCTTATATATGAATTGTTCATTAATTATAAGATTTTATCAATGATTATCAAAGCTTGGTGAATTGGTAAGATTGCCTACTTCTTCTACTTTTCTATAGAATTGATAGTTGAATTGGACATGAATGTCATTGTGTGGTATGGTCCACTTATTGTGGTGGTGTTTACTTGCTTTTCATTCTATATGTGATGTGATCATGACCTTGAAGGTAATTATGTCATGAATGAGTGGTTATGATGATCATACAATGTAAAGTTATATTTCTAGTATCCAATGCTAGTTCATGATCTAGGTTACATTGATGATGTGATGTCAATTGAATGAAGTTTTTAGGGTTAGGTTTTTTCTATGGGCTTCCATTGATGAACTCCTAATAGTGATTGACCCCTACCTATGTACCCTATATGAATGTATGATATTAGCCAATGTTAGGAATCTTTGATGCAAATGTGGAAGATGTTTTGTCTCCTATGCTATAATGTGGTGTGTGGTATATTCTTGAATGTGCATTGTGATATTAAGAGGGGTGGCTAACTCAAGGTGATGTTGATAGTCATTATGTGATAATGTTGACCAATGTACAAACACTCACACCTCATGCATGCTTATAAGTAGTATAAGTTCATGGTGTGTAATGAAAATATAATTCTCATATGCAAAAATATCTACTACCATCAATGTAAAGTATATGTCCATGAAGCGTGTAATGTATCATAACTACGATGACTTGATAGATGTACTAGTGTAGGCAATAGTATGGGAATTTACCTATACATTGCACATGTCTACCTTATTAGAATAGTTCCTAGGGTTGTATCTCTATGTACATGATATGTATGCATGACTAAGTATTGAACATGAAAGTATATACTATGATGATATGATGGAGTATGAGCATATAGTGTCTGAATGTGTTTATGTGAAAGGTCTTCTTATGTAAGTACAAATACACACACATGAGTGTATATTATTAAGCATGTATGATAATCTAGTAAAGAGGGAGTCTCTTGAAAGGTATTCTAAATTGTACACTAAACTAGATTGTGCTTGAATATTCTATGTCCATGTGAAAGGTTTTCTCACATGAATTAGGTGATGCAAGAACATTCTCATTTATAACCTATGAGCTAAGCATATTCGGGGTTAGTTCTCCTAAAGCTATTTTTGAAAACTAAAGTTAATAAAGACTTTTCAATAAAGGCAACTTAGCTTAGCATCGAGTGAACTTGACAAATGAGAGGTACCTCTTCCTAATGAGGAAGGATTTATCACCAATGGTTTCTCTTAGGGTGTTGACTTCCCTTGGAGGAAGATTCACGTAGGGTTCCACATGAGGTGTTGACTTCCCTTGGAGGGAGATTCACCTTATGTTACTCATGAGATGGAAGTTAAAATGCCAATTTGCATGAAGAGGGATTCAATATGCATCTCCTAGTTCCATAACTATGTTGCCCCTATAGGACCTAGCAAGTGGATCCACCTAGATGCTAGCATGATATTAATGTTCTTCTTTGGCAAGTAGAACACCTCCTTTCGGTGTGGGGTTCCATTACTCCGGATTCCATGTTTGGCTTACATGGTCTTATTGTCTCTTAAGGCTAGGAATTCCCTAAAGTAAAATAAACAATGGAAGTATAGTAATGGACCCTAACTAGGATAACCTAAAGGAAGTTGCTTAGTGTAGGTGAGGGTATGGGACTTTACCTATGCATTGCACAAGTAGCTCTTGAAGGGAGTTCTATGAAGGTGTTCTATATGTATATGAATATGTATATGTCTTATATGCATGACATTATGGCATTAACCTAATTGTAAGATAATATGCATGGTATGAGTCCTATAGTGTCGATATGATGAAGTCTTACTCTATATGCATAATGTTGGTCTTAATTGTTATGAGATGAGGTCTTACCTTGAATATGCATGTTGTTGTTCTTACTTGTCATATGAGTAAGGTCTTACTTATGTATATAGTTGATTATGGTTGTCATGTTGATGTATATAGTAAATGATGCTTATGGTCTCCTTGTGATTTTACTAAGTATGTATGAGGTTATGGGAGTTCACGTATGCATTGCTAGTAGACTTAGATTTTGATTATGAGTGGAGTTCTAAGATGTTTTATGTGAAGTGAAATTAAAGTATGTTAATGTTGACTATTGGCTTACTATGATGATATTTGAAGTCTTGACTTGTATGTGGTCTTGTAATGAGTTCTTCTACGTGGTTCATAAAATATGTTGGGTCAAATTTGAAGTATGTGTCTTATGATATGTTATGCTTCTATGAAATATATGAGTTGTGTTAATGAAAGTTGTATGTATGTTTAACTTGCGGCTTTAAGGTGATGCTTGAGTGTGGATAGTGGAATGGGACATTATTAATACATTGCACCAAGTATCACTAGAGGATTAAATGGGAAGTTAAGGAGTTATGGTAAAAGAAGGTTACTGCGAATGAAATGCTAAGTGTTCCTTAAACTCAATATATGGATTTATGTCATGCTATGACCATTGTACATGTCTATATGAAGTGTGTGAGTTGTACGATGATTATTGTATCATGTTTTATGAAGTTTTGACAAAAAGGCATGATGCATGGTTTTCTAACCAAATGTCCTCTTTAAATGCATGTTTTTGCATGGTTGTCATACTTGGTGCATTCTTTTACTAACACCATTCTTCTTCACCTTTTTTCACAAAGTGTAGGGTATGGATGCTTAAAGAATGTCTCTAAAGTGAAGGTCTTCATATATGTTTCCCAAGCTCAAGAAAGGGGTCCTTATGATTCAATGATTTTTTATGTCATATTTATGTTCAAAGTTATGTAATAGCTTAGTTATTTTTATATATTGATAAGGGTTGTGTCCCTATTCTATTATATTAATGTTTAGTCTAAGATGGAAAAAGAGACTTAGAGTCTAACTATCTACTATGATATTTTATATATATATGAAGTGATGAATCTATCATATAACGGGTTATGAAATGTTTTAAATTTTCCGCTAAATTTATCTAGGATAATGCGATGAAAGATGATTATGGTCTTGTATAAGACCTCTGAGAGGCAAGTACACAATGTTACATCTAGGGGGTGCTCCCAGTCGTGACACTTTATAAATCTAGAACCTACAGTTGATTTCATTGTTCAAAAATCAAAACCCAAGACCCCAAATAAAACCCACTATAACTCCATTGAAGCTAGGAGCAAAATTGAAGCTAGGAGCTTGGTTTGTCCATTGAATTATCATCATATTTGTTGCTTGTCTTAAATCAAGGTATGATGTTTCATCCTTGAATCTTCTTTCTTCAAGGATACAAGTACCAAAGGCTTTTCATAGACTTTCAAAACATAGATTTTCCTAAATTGAATTCTAGCCATGGGTTCTTGCATAAAATGATTTGAATCAATGATTTATGATTTAATTAATGTTAATTGAATGTTTTTAGATAAAAAACTCTATGAACCCATGCAATTCATGATTTTTTAATTTTGTCTCTAACATGGGTGATTTGATCATGGATTAATTCTATTGAATCCTTATGTAGATAATGTTGGGCTATTGAAATATGTATGAATTATGATAGAATTGTATATAGTCTTCCTTACTTTGATGATTTTCATATTGTATCTTGTTGGATGATTTTATGGTTTGATTATTGGTTTGGAATGGTGTACATGGCTATTGGTAAGAGCATTTGTGAATTGAATTGGTTGGAATGGCTAAGGATTGGTGGTGTTGATGATTGAATGGTGGTAACATGACCTAATCTCCTTATATTATGTAGTATATGCATTGAATTGTGTTGATTGTTATGGTCCACTTATGGTGGCATTGCTTATGTGTTATAATTGTGACGAACATGACCTTCTCGATATTATTGTTATTATTATGAAAATTGTGATGTTATCATGTTATATCTTATATAGTTGATCAATGTGAAGTATGATTATGTTTGTTTCTAGTATATCTTGTTAGGTTGACTTGGTTGTTCCTACATGATACTTGAATGTTATGGAATATGTGGTACATGATGTGGTGATCATGCGTGTCTCTTTTTTGGTAGATTATGTACCTCTACTTCATACATGCTAAGTATCTGAATATGAACATCTTGACATAGTAGGCTTAAAGAACTTTGACTTGTATGTTTATGGATGACTGTGGATTGAAAGTCTAGGATTGTTAGACCTAAGAAGGTACCTGATGTACCGTGGTTTCACGGTATTTCTAATACTTTTTCCTTAAGTTTAGTGTGTGTCGAGAGCCTTTTTGTGTTGATTTTGTTATAAGTTTCTTTTTGTTTGCAGAAAATCTGTCCAAGGATGAACGCGGGAGTTTTTGAGAAAGAATTGCAGAAGAGATCACCTACGGAACCTATGACGGTCCGTCGCGGCTGTGACGGTCCGTAGGTGGCACCGTAGTGAAGGGAGAAGTTGCTGAAGGAAATTTGGGGAAGTCTGACAAGTGTGGGATTACGGAAGTCCATGACGGACCGTCACAACTACGACGGTCCGTCCTGCAAGTTCGTTGTAATGATCAGAGAGTAGTCCCAGTACCCAAAATTCCAAGAAGTTCAAGTGTTTTGGAACGAAGACCCTCGACGGACCGTCGTGCTTGAAACGGTCCGTCATACCTGTCCGTCGAGGGGAATGAATAAAGCAACATGAGAAGATGTGAAGTATGGGACGACGGAGGCTATGACGGTCCGTCGTGTCCATGACGGTCCGTCGACCCAGACGCGTTTTGACAGATTTTTAGTAAATAGAATCCTTATTTGATTAGGTTTTTGCTTTTATTATAAATAGTTGAAAAAACCTCGTTTTTGAGGTTAGACTTTCTGGATAATTTTTAGTTTATAGTTCTTGGATTATATTAGTAAACTCTCGATTTTGGGAATTAAGATTTTTTTTTCGGGAATTGATTGTTGGTGATTTTGTTGATTAATCAAGTTAAATTCTGGGAAATTATTCGTTTTCATATAAGTAAGTGCATGAACTCTTCCATTAACGATATGAATTGTGTAATTACGAAAATGGGTAACTAAACCCATAGCTAGGGTTGTGGGAACCATGGGTGAATAACAAGGTAGTAAGCTAACTTCAATAACAATTCTAGAGTGGTGTCTTGCATGTATTGATAATTCTTTCGTTTAGAATTCTTTTTAAAGGTGGCCAACGTTAGAACTCGCCTTAATGCTACTTGCCGGACCAAGGAGGTAGATAATAGGAAAAGAATTATCAACATAGATTTAGTGTAGATTATCTAATAGACTAGTATTGGTTGGTACGAGTTGATAGCTTAGTCAAATACCGAATACGATGTTTAATATGAGGTAAAGATAAGGGTTAGTATAGCAACACACGTAGCCGGACCAAGGTGCGGAGTGAAATTCTCTAGATGCCGGATCAAGGATTTAGATATACACAACTTATCACTTTACATGCAAGATATCAGGATAGAACTGTTAAAGTTAGATTTACCGAGTTAGGAACCTCTGGGGAACACTAAAGCCCTAGTTACTTTTACAATTTGATTAAACTTCGGAAGTTGAATTTGTTAGTTGTTCGATCTTATTTAGTTAATCATTTTCATTAATTTAGAAATAAAACCCCCCTTTTTGTCTTTTAGTTTTTTTTGGAAACAGTTG
>CM040625.1:20763230-21002646 GCA_022817965.1 Solanum lycopersicoides | reverse complement strand
AGACGCAGGGGTCGAGAGGAGGATGAGGCTAGGGCGAGAAGAAGGAGCGCCGTGAGATGGAATCTGCGAGGAGAGCCTCGATTGCCGATGAGGAGGCCCGTAGGTTGAGGGCTGTAGAAGTAGCTGCCGGGGCGTCTAGCTCCAAAATTGTAGATTCTGTGGGAGGCACTACTGATGGTGCTGTGGATGCTGAGGACATTACTGAGGATGTCCAGACTACGCAGGGAGCAGGTTCCGGGAACCGGACCCACCAGCTTGCTGATCACCGGCGCTTAGCGCCTCAGGTTTGCTTCACTTACCCTTTTACGTAGTTTAACTTTTCTGCATTGGGGACAATTGCATATTTTTGTAGGGGGTGGGGTAAATGGAAAGTGAACGCTTGGGTGAATTTGAGTAGCCCAAGTTCACGATCCTCTTTTGGGGTTTTCTTGCCTGTGTTCTTTTTCCCCAAAAGACTGATTACTTTTATTGTTGAACCGGCATGTCATATCTTATGTACACAGTATAAATCTGAAGCATGATGGCTAATATAAATATGATATCTCGATAATCATTTGCATGACTAGGCATAGTAAGTGATAATTGTGTGGTTTGAAACATGAAACAAGGATACACTTCTGCATGATCCTGAATCTAAGATTTGAACTAGGTGTCTAATACTCTGGGAATGCAAGGAATGTCATGTGAGTGTGAGGTAAATTCGAATGACCACCATTAATACTGAGCTAGAACTTGCCTGGTTAGTCCTACTGAAAGTGAGTCAAAACAATCACTTAGGAAAGGATCATAGGCCCTTGTTCGAAATAGTCAATCTTGAGCCTAAAAATAACAGAAAACCAAATGAAGTTAATCCCTTTTTGATCCAAATGAATTGAGCCTAAACTAGATCTTTCTTTTTTACCCCAAATGATCTTCTCTGGGAACAATGTGTTGGCCCTGGTCCCTCCTTGGACATGTGCACCTCAGTTTATGCCAAAAGCATAAGTTGAGGGTGGCTAATGCAGAAAGCAACCTTGTTTTGGCCCTGACCCAACCATGGGTATTGTGAACCTTGACTCATGGCAAAATCATGAGTTGAGGGTGGCTGCTATAAGGAAAACCACGGAAAGTGGGGTTGAAAGAATGAAGAGAAAGAAAGAATAAAACAGAAGTGACTAAAAAATAAAAAATAATAATAAAAAGCAAAATAAACACAAGAAAAGAGAAAAGTCACTTACACATAAGGATAAGAAAGGGAAAACAGCAAAGTGAAAAGAAAATTGAGTAATAGGGCGAAATAAGAATGATAAAAAGGAGGTTTGCTTAGCTGATATGTCAAGGAGGGCAACAAGTCACTAAAGTTTACCTAAATACACCCTACCTGACCCTGAGCCTATGTTACAATCTAAAAAAGTCCTATTGTGATCCTAAGTGCGTATGAGGAATTTGAAGTAGTGAAAATAAGGGCAAGCCTATGGCAATATGTATAAATGAGTGATGAATTTGTTCTGAGAGTGAGTGTGGAAAAGTGATCCTTATACTCAAACTAAAATCATTTTGTGAAAAATGAGGATGTTATTTCAAGTGAGGACAGGAGTTGTCATACCAGAAATATTAGCATCTCAGTGAAAAGTTGGAGAGGATAGGCATCATTGCGTAGTAAATCTGGGTTATGGTTTGATTCTACACAAGTCAATGCCTAATAGTGATACCATGCATGAACATAATGAGAATAATCGGGATTGATAGCCAAATGATTGCGGAAGTTAAAATATGGATACTTTTGTACAAAGGAGTCATAGTGCGTCGCTTGAGGACAAACAACGAATTTAAGTTGAGGGTGTTGATGTACCTTGGTTTCACGGTATTTCTAATACTTTTTCCTTAAGTTTAGTGTGTGTCGAGAGCCTTTTTGTGTTGATTTTGATATAAGTTTCTTTTTGTTTGCAGAAAATCTGTCCAAGGATGAACGCGGTAGTTTTTGAGAAAGAATTGCAGAAGAGATCACCTACGGAACCTATGACGGTCCGTCGCGGCTGTGACAGTCCGTAGGTGGCACCGTAGTGAAGGGACAAGTTGCTGAAGGAAATTTGGGGAAGTCTGACAAGTGTGGGATTACGGAAGTCCATGACGGACCGTCACAGCTACGACGGTCCGTCCTGCAAGTTCGTTGTAATGATCAGAGAGTAGTCCCAGTACCCAAAATTCCAAGAAGTTCAAGTGTTTTGGAACGAAGACCCTCGACGGACCGTCGTGCTTGAAACGGTCCGTCATACCTGTCCGTCGAGGGGAATGAATAAAGCAACATGAGAAGATGTGAAGTATGGGACGACGGAGGCTATGACGGTCCGTCGTGTCCATGACGGTCCGTCACGTGGTCCGTCGACCCAGACGCGTTTTGACAGATTTTTAGTAAATAGAATCCTTATTTGATTAGGTTTTTGTTTTTATTATAAGTAGTTGAAAAAACCTCGTTTTTGAGGCTAGACTTTCTGGATAATTTTTAGTTTATAGTTCTTGGATTATATTAGTAAACTCTCGATTTTGGGAATTAAGATTTTTTTTCGGGAATTGATTGTTGGTGATTTTGTTGATTAATCAAGTTAAATTCTGTGAAATTATTCGTTTTCATAAAAGTAAGTGCATGAACTCTTCCATTAACGATATGAATTGTGTAATTACGAACATGGGTAACTAAACACCATAGCTAGGGTTGTGGGAACCATGGGTGAATAACAAGGTAGCAAGCTAACTTCAATAACAATTCTAGAGTGGTGTCTTGCATGTATTGATAATTCTTTCGTTTAGAATTCTTTTTAATGGTGGCCAACGTTAGAACTCGCCTTAATGCTACTTGCCGGACCAAGGAGGTAGATAATAGGAAAAGAATTATCAACATAGATTTAGTGTAGACTATCTAATAGACTAGTATTGGTTGGTACGAGTTGATATCTTAGTCAAATACCGAATACGATGTTTAATATGAGGTAAAGATAAGGGTTAGTATAGCAACACACGTAGCCGGACCAAGGTGCGGAGTGAAATTCTCTAGATGCCGGATCAAGGATTTAGAGATACACAACTTATCACTTTACATGCAAGATATCAGGATAGAACTGTTAAAGTTAGATTTACCGAGTTAGGAACCTGTGGGGAACACTAAAGCCCTAGTTACTTTTACAATTTGATTAAACTTCGGAAGTTGAATTTGTTAGTTGTTCGATCTTATTTAGTTAATCATTTTCATTAATTTAGAAATAAAACCCCCCTTTTTGTCTTTTAGTTTTTTTTGGAAAACAGTTGGCTAAATAATAGTAATAATAAAATAAAGTTAAGTCTGAACAATTTTCCTTGTGTGATCGATCCCAACCTCATTCGTTGGGTTCTTTACTTTATACGACCGCTTTACTTCTTATTTGAGAAGTAAGTTTGAGCGTATCAGTACCCTTCTAAGGATGACTAGTAAATGCCCTTAAATATGTAAAGAGGGTCAATAACTTGGAACATTCAATATAGAATAAAGGTTATGATATCTTTAAAGTTGAAAACCGTAATGGTATCATTCTTGTGTGAATGATGGACTTAGGGATAGGTTGGCTGGAACGACATGAAACCATCTCTAAGAAAGTAATTGAGCTATCCTATCACCCATTGAGTGGCAGACCTATAGGACCCATCTTAGGTAAAGGTATAATGTTTTGGTAAGACTAGAAGTTTTGCCTTTTCATATGCCTTGTCTGAGTGAACTTATTCTATGAGAACTAAGGCTAGCACTGAGTGCTTGGGAAATGACTCTACTTATTTTGAAAGTAGAGTGTAACACTCTGAAAGTAAAAGACCTAATATAGAGCCTCACATGTTGGTCTAAGGTTAGAAACACTACTCTATGACCTATGTCACATCCGAGAAGTACCCCCTAGACGTAACCGGCGTCTTCTTCCTCGGAGAGGACAAAGACTAGCCTTTTAGCATTCATCATTACATTCATAGACCCTCGCTTATGAGGAAAATTTAAACTTTTCATCTACACTAATTTATGAGGTTTACTTAGACCTCTCGCTTACACATAATATATTCCTATCGAGTATACATAGACCCTTCGTATAAGAATATTACATAGTCTTCTACTTTTATAGCACATATATATATAAGATAATAACATAATTTTAAAAGGGATGTCTCATATTAAACCATCAAAATGGAGTCAACATATGGGCACAAGCCCTTACACAAATGTTGAAACGCCACTTAGGGATTACAACAATATCTTGAAACAACATGAATGAAAAGATTAACTTTAGATTATAACAAAAAACCATATCTAGAATAATAACAAGGCATCATCGTCGGACTTGAGGACATACCCAGTTGGAGAATGACTCAAAGCCTTCCTTGCAAATGGTCACAAACCCTTCAACGAGTGAAACCTAAAATATTTGGGACAAAAGGGAGAAATGGGGTTATCACATCACTTGTGCTAAGTATAGGACTATATGCACACACAACGTAGAAATGATGCTAAAAAGGGGACATTTCATTAAAGCATGAAAATTTACTTTGAAAAGACTTATGAACATTCAAGAACCAATACAAGTCAATAGTACATATTCATTAAGTCAAGACCATGTACATCACAAGAGCAACAATACAAAGTTTAGTCAAGTCAACATGCATATCAACTTAATTGAGCACATAATCAAGACAACTCTTTCATCATGTTATAATATTAACAAGCATGCATAACAATTCATAACATCATAACCAAGGTAAGACCAATACTCATGAACCCTCATTAAGTCCACTAGTGCAATAACAAAGCAAATCCCCATAACCTTAATCAATCAAGTAAACCTAACAAGAACTGTAAACAATGTTAAACATCATATATTATACTATTTAGAAAAAAACATCATCATACTTTAGTTTATGAGCCCAAACACATGTTCATAAGTGAAACCAAAATCACATAATTTTATAAGCATGTAAGATCATCATATCCATATCATTTACGTTTATAAGCATATACATACACAAGAACATCGTTCTAAGACTTCCCTCAAGGCTAACTAGTGCACTGTATAGGTAGTCTCCCATACCCCTACCTAGAATAAGCTAAACACCTTAGGTCATCCTAGTTAGAATTCACTTAATTACTTCATTTTACCTTTTGGGAACATCTTTCCTTAACCTACATAGACCACATGACCTAATCTGGAATCCAGTGTCATGGAAATCTACACCTAAAGAAGTTGGACTACGGTCCATGGTAGTACCAAAACATAAACACAACATCTATGTGGATCCACTAGCTAGTATTCCTATGGGGAACCATAGTTCAAGAACTAGGAGATGTAGTTCGGAGCCTATTTATGCTACATGCATTATAGTCTCCAATATCATGAGTACATTAGTGACCTACCTTCCCTATGTGGGAAGGAACGCCCCTCACTTCTAGTTTAGTTGATGCTAAGCTAAAGTCCCTTTTGAAATGTCATTCATTACTAATCATATCTTAGTTTAGGTCATAGGGTCTACCCCTTTTATAGTAATCATCATAGCTCAATAGGAATGGCATGAGTATTGTCCTTTCATCACAATTCACACATGTGAGGTTAGCACGTTTACATAATCACATTATGACAAGGTACATAGGAAAATTCATCACCACCTTTATTTCATTAAATCTTTGCCAACAACTAACAAGCCATAATTCAATACATTTCAAATCAACATCATACCAACCCTAATAAATCTCATCATAATGTATACATCAATATAACTTCATTCCTAAACACAAGCAATGATAATTGAAGTAATGGGTTGAGATCACAAGACTTATAAAATCTCCTTCACAAGCCATCATCTAAGATTTTACCATCAACCATCCAATTCAACCCAACAATGGGTGTAATCACATAATTCAATAGTAATTAATTCAATCAATGGGTCAATAGCATCATCACAATCGCTATTAACTTCAATTCATAACATAGGGTTAGAGGGAAAGGGTTCATCAGGTATTCTTCAAGAAATAGATTCAATCCCAACAATACATTACCCTAGGAAGTCCATGAACGAACTAGAATAGGTAAAATAAACATAACAATCAATACATTCTTCAATTCCCATAAATTTATAGGCAAGATCCAAGACAAGAGGAAATTAGGGAAAGGGACATGATCAACACCAATTTCCCACAATTGTCATCAATTACTAAACAATCTACACTTAATTAGTCATAGGCAATCACAATTAAGCATAATCAATCATCAATTTCATGTTTAGAAGAAAACCCATTAGAATAGGAAAACCCTTGGAAATGGGTGATTTAGAAATAAACTTTGAAAAAAACTCTTGGGGAAAGGAATCCCAAGAGTGAAGTACCCATACCTTAATGAAGCTAAATCGACAATATTTGAGAAGAAAAGTTGGGAACATGGTCTTCTTCTCTAAGCTTCCTTGATCCTTCAATGGAGGTGAGAGTTTTTGCGTTTTGTTCTGGGAATTTGATTTAGGTGAGTAAAAATTGACATTAAACTGACCCTTAGTCAATATATAGTCACCCCCTAAATCATCCAAAAGACCCCTCACTTAAATGGGTCTTTTTCTGAAGTCAAAATGCTTAAAATAAGGCATTAACGAAACGGGGAAGTTGCTGCGCGTCGCGGGGTCAATTTCACATTTTATTTTTGAAATCCGTGTAGAGGCAGTGGTCCTCGTGGAGTGCACGCGTCACAAGACAAATTTTTCCACCCCACGTGTTAGTCGCGCATCGCGCAGTGACCTTCATTTCTAGGATGTCGCAAGCTGCTTTGGCAACTTTCTCGCCAAGGTTTGGGTCCTCCTCAAGGACCTTGGGAGTCGTTAGTGGACGTTTTGACCGTTTGTAGTACATTATACCTATTTAAAGTCTTTTTACTAGTTTTAGACTTCATATGACCCTCCCAATCCTTCACCAAACATGGGGACATCAACTAGTTCAATTTAGCTAGTTTCCGGACGTCATGGACGTTTCTTGACGCCGTGACTCTAAAACTTCCTCAATGGTATATAAACATTATTTTAGGCTTATAAATAGTGTTCTAAGGTTTACTTAATCATGTGTGGCTCTAGCTTAGGTTATTGACTTTGGGAGTGTTACATTATCTCCCCATTAGGAATATTCGTCCCCGAATGACACTAATTATTTTAAAAGGAAAGGATAGACTCAATAATAGCACCCCAACCAAGAACATGCATGGAATATGTTACGCCTCGTATTTTTATACGTAGTGCGCGTCATGAGCTAGTCGATGTAAGTCCGGGGAATGAGATTTTATTTTAAGTTCCAAGTGATTAAAGAAATATTAGGCAAGGATGTTAATTCCAAATGTGATATTAAGTATGATTTGGCTAATGTAAGTGTCATTAACATTAAGTGAGGGATTAATTAGTGGCTGATTAGGATTCAATTAATCAAATGGGCCCCACCACTCAAGGAAAATTAAAGAAATCAGATTGGGAACTGGCCCTTAGTGGGGCACGTGTAGAGGGGGGCTGCCTCCACTTCATATAATGAATGAGGTGGTGAAATGCATTGCAAACATATCATCTTCTTCACCACTTAGCTTAGGCAGCCATGGAAAGGGAGAAAACCAACCATGCAACTCTCGGCCAGCAGCTACAAAAGAATTTGGTTAGTAATCTCTTTGCTTGGTGTGTTAATTCCTTAGAATGCCATTGTTAATTAGCCATTAATGTTAAGAAGGGGGCGTGACCAGTAGCTTAGGAAATTTGTTTTAGTTATTGAATGTGCTAAGTATGAACGAAAACCATAATCGGATTATTAGTGGTGTCGTGTTAGTGTTTGGGCTGTTTTGATTAAAGCAAAATGCGGGAAATTCTGTTTTGGCATTATGTATATGTTAATGTGATTATGGGTATATACTCCAAGGGATGAATACGATAAGGTAGATGTGTTGCAAATTATAAAATGAGTTATCGCTCGGTGTGTCGTTGTTTCGATACTATGGTTGCCGAGACGGAACTATTTTGGGGGGGGGGTTGTTTAATATGATTCGTTGGGTTATATGTGTTATTGGTATTGCTGTGGATAATTTGGGTTGTTGTCGGATTGGGACGAAGTAAGGAAAATAGGGGAAGTGCTGCCGCATTTTGCGTTAGATTATTAGCTAGCTTACAATAAGTAGTAAAGCGCGACGTCTATCTAATTGCGGCACGATTGTTGCTTGTTATAGATTAATAGCTTGGGCAGTAAATATTGGACGTGCGGCTCGACTATACGGTATGTAACGCTATCCTTTCTTTCTTTGTTTGGCATGACATTTAAAAATGAGCGAATGACGGACAGGTTTGATACTTACTTCTAAAGCGTCTAGGTGACGTATATTCTTGCTTCCACAAACTATTCCTCTATATATCGGTTATGTCTAAGGCTATGGTGATTTCTCATATCTATGGTAGTGCTTCTTAGAGTCATTGAGATTTTACGTTTTCATATCGTGTTAAAGGTTCATAATCTTGATAAAACATTAATCTTTGGTAATACTCCTTGCTGGTTCACGTTGATTGTTCTATTGAGTTATAAGAAATGATTTTAATTGCATATGGTTGCTCATAATGTTCTGCTCGTGCATAGAGTCATTTATCATTTCACCGAGTCCCGGGCCGGGTAATGTTCGTGCGGAGTTTCTTGCATATGTCACCGAGTCCCTCAATAGAGGGCCGGGTATGTATAATATATATATGATTGGTGATGAGGATGGTTATGATGATGATGATGACGGAGATTATGTGATGACTATTTCACCGAGTCCCTCACTAGAGGGCCGGGTACGTATGATGTATATATATGATGATTATTTTGCCGAGTTCCTTACTAGGGAAGCTGGGCACCTTATATGTTAAAGATATGCATGATTTTCACTTATAAGGTACATGTGTAGCGATATCTTGTTTCGACTTATCATCTTGGTATCCTGTCATCTTTACCTTATGCTTTACATACTCAGTACATTGTCCGTACTGACCCCCTTTCCTCGGGGGGGCTGCGTTTCATTCCCGTAGGTGTAGACGCACAGTTCGGTGATCCTCTCGCCTAGGATATCTACTCTGCTGATTGGGAGAGCTCCACTGTTCCGGAGCCCGGTCGTTTTGTAACATAACTTTCTATGTAGTCTTTTGCTTATCTATGGGTACGGCGGGGCCCTGTCCCGTCGAGTTTCACTACTATACTCTTAGAGGTCTGTAGACATTATCTGGGTTGCATATATATGTTTTGGATAATGGTCTGGACATGATTTGTTTGGGATGTCCGCTTGTACAGGGGCATCCTTGTCAGCTGCGTACATCATTGTGTATTGTGTAGGGGCAGCCTTGTCAGCTTGCGTATGCTATTATGCTTTGGATAGTGGCGGCCTTGTCGGCTCGCGTATGTTGTTACGGTTGAATGGTTATGACTCCTTATGAGGCAGATCCACTTTATATATATATGACGTTGGGGTTGGCTTGATTTGATTAAATTCCATATTGTCTTAGTTTCAGTTGGTTATACTTAACAGGTTTGTATGTGAGTGTCCAAAACGGGCACTAGTCACGGCCCATCGGGTTAGGTCATGACAAAAGTCATATCAGAGCGGTTCTTCCTCGGAAGTGTCTACAGACCGTGTCTAGTAGAGTCTTGTTTATCGGTGTGTTGTGCACCACATCTATAAACAGGAAGCTACAGGACATTTAGGATGTCATCCTTTCTTCTTATTCTAGATCGTGCGATAGTGCTATATTAACAGGATAATCCCTCTCTAACGAATCCCTGTGTTTTCAGCTATGCCTCCAAAGAAAGCGACAGCCGCCCAGAAGGGCAAATCGGTAGCAGAAGGTACTAGTCAGACCCGGAGAGTTACTAGGGCTCGTGCCCAGTCTATGCCTGGTATTGTGCTCCAGTCGGAGAGCTCTGGTACACCGCCACCGCCAGAGGAGCTTAGAGCAGCAACAACTCCAGTTCGGGGGACACCACCACCAGCCCCCGAGGCCCCAGCACCTGAACCTCCAGCTCCTCAGCCAGGGGCGGAGGATAGGGCCATGAGAGATGCGGTTCAGTTGCTGACTAGATTAGTGGCAGGTCAGGCTCGCAGGCATGGACTAGGAGTTGATCATGCAGATAGATCTGATAGCTTAAGGGCTCGTGACTTCTTAAGTTGTAATCCTCCAGAGTTCTTTGGGTCAAGGCCCCAGGATGATCCGCAAGAGTTTATTCGTCAGATGCAGCGTACATTGAGGATAATCAAGGCTTCAGAGACCGAGTCTGTTGAGTTGGCTACGTATTATTTGCGGGATGTAGCTATTAATTGGTATGAGTCTTGGGAGTTATCTAGGGGTGAGGGTGCTCCTCCAGTGGTATGGGATGAATTTGTGGAGGCTTTCCAGGGCCACTTCCTGCCTCCAGAGATGAAGTGAGCTAGAGTCGATAGATTCTTGCGTTTGAGGCAGAATGGCAGGAGCGTTCGAGAGTATAGCCTCGAGTTTGATTCATTGGCTAGGCATGCGCCTACTATTGTGGCTGATATGGCAGACAGGGTACATCGTTATGTGATGGGATTGGATCGTTATCTGATTGACGGTTGTATGGCAGTGACTCTTCAGCCAGTTATGGACATTGCTCGGGTGCAGGCATATGCACAGGGGGTAGAGGATCGGCACCAGGGACGTCAGCCAGATAGAGATTATAATAGAGGCCAGCATAAGAGGGCTAGATCAGCAGGTTATCCTGACGAGTTTCGAGGCGGGCAGTCTCAGCAGCATGCTAAATTTTCTTCCCAGCCAGCACAGAGTGCACCCCCACGTTCCATGTGTAGGGGGTTCGATCGTACGGGATATTCGGAAGCTGGTCAGAGCTCTAGGGAGTCAGGGTCACAGATGGGCAGGGGTTTGAGCTAGTCGAGGCCACCTTTGCCTCGGTGTTCTCGCTGTGGTATGTCCCATCCTGGGGAATGTCGTTGGGCTACAGGTGCGTGTTTTTCTTGCGGCCGTCAGGGTCATACTATGAGGGAGTGTCACCTTAGAGGTAGTGCAGGTGGTATGGCACAGCCTACTGGGTCCGTTGCTGGTTCATCTTCTTCTGTGGCTATGCGCCCTACGGGGCAGGGTATTCAGGCGCCAGCAGGCCGTGGTAGAGGTAGTGGTGGAGCTTCCAGTTCTAGCGGTACCTCGAACCGCATATATGCTTTGACTAGTAGGCAGGATCAGGAGGCGTCACCTAATGTGATCACAGGTATACTATCACTATTCTCCCGAAGTGTGTATGCATTGATAGACCCAGGTTCCACCTTATCATTTATATCCCCCTTCGTTGCTAGTAGGATCGGAATAGAGTCTGAGTTGATAGAACCATTTGAGGTAGCTACACCTGTAGGAGATTCTGTCATAGCTACGCGAGTATATAAGAATTGTTCAGTGGTTATATATAGTCGTCGTACCGTAGCAGATCTAATAGAGTTAAATATGATTGAGTTTGATATTATCATGGGCATGGATTGGTTGGCTTCTTGTTATGCTAATGTTGATTGCAGAGGAAAGATAGTTCGATTTCAATTTCCAGGGGAACCGATTATAGAGTGGAAGGGGAGTACAGTATCGCCGAAAGGTAAGTTTATTTCATACCTTAAGGCCAGGAAGATGGTTAGAAAAGGCTATATTTATCATCTGGTTCGGGTGCATGACATAAAGGCAGAGGCACCGACTCTTCAATCAGTCCCGGTAGTTAATGAATTTCCCGATGTATTCCCAGAGGAACTTCCAGGCCTTCCTCCAGAACGAGAGATAGAGTTTACTATAGATGTACTGCCAGATACCCAGCCTATATCTATACCTCCTTATAGAATGGCACCTGCTGAGTTGAAAGAGTTGAAAGAGCAATTGAGAGATTTGCTAGAAAAGGGCTTCATCAGGCCTAGTACGTCACCTTGGGGAGCACCGGTACTGTTTGTGAGGAAGAAGGATGGGTCGCTGCGGATGTGTATTGATTATAGGCAGCTGAACAAAGTAACAGTAAAGAACAGGTATCCCCTCCCAAGGATTGACGATCTATTTGACCAGTTGCAGGGTGCTAAGTGTTTTTCAAAGATAGACTTGCGGTCAGGTTATCATCAGGTGCGGGTAAGGGAGGCAGATATTTCAAAGACGGCATTCCGGACCCGATACGGGCATTATGAGTTTAGAGTGCTGTCTTTTGGGCTGACTAATGCTCCAGCGGTGTTTATGGATTTAATGAATCGAGTGTTTAAACCATTCCTTGATATGTTTGTTATTGTATTTATAGACGATATTCTGGTCTATTCACGTTCAGAAGAGGAGCATGCAGACCATTTAAGGACGGTACTTAGGGTGCTTCAGCACCAGAAGTTGTATGCTAAGTTCTCCAAGTGCGAGTTCTGGTTGACTTCAGTGGCATTCTTGGGGCATATTATTGGAGCTGATGGTATTCGGGTAGACACGCAGAAGATTGAGGCGGTAAAGACTTGGCCCAGACCTACGACACCTACTGAGGTACGCAGCTTTCTGGGGTTAGCAGGATATTACAGGAGATTCGTAGAAAAGTTTGCCTCAATTTCAGCGCCTTTGACAAGGCTAACTCAAAAGGCAGCCAAGTTCCAGTGGACTGATGCTTGTGAGCGAAGCTTCCAGCTATTGAAAGACAAATTGACTACAGCTCCAGTCCTAACTCTTCCGGAGGGACCAGATGGCTATGTTATTTATTGTGATGCTTCGGGTGTTGGGCTAGGATGTGTATTGATGCAGCATGGCAAAGTTATAGCCTATGCCTCCCGACAGCTTAGGAAGCATGAAAATAATTATCCTACTCACGATCTGGAGTTAGCAGTCGTGGTTCATGCCTTGAAGATATGGAGGCATTATTTATATGGTGTCCATGTGGACATCTATACAGATCATAAGAGTCTCCAATATATCTTTAAACAGAAGGAGCTGAACTTACGACAGAGGCGGTGGTTAGAGTTGCTAAAGGATTATGATGTTGATATTTTATATCATCCAGGGAAAGCAAATGTTGTAGCAGATGCTCTTAGCCGTAAGTCCATGGGTAGCTTGACAGATGTACAACCAGAAAGGAGGGAGATGGTTCGGGAAATTCAGCGGCTATCCAGCCTTGGAGTCCGTCTGGCTAATTCAGAAGATAGTGGAGTTTCTATTCGAGAGGTTGCTGAGTCCTCAATCATAGATGAGGTAAAGAGACACCAGTACGAGGACCCTATTCTTGCACAGTATAGAGATGCAGCTCTTCAAAAGGAAAAGACCCCATTTAAGGTTACACCTGACGGAGTGTTACGATATGAAGGCAGATTGTGTGTACCTGATATTGCAGGGCTACGACGGCAGGTTATGTGAGAGGCACACTCTGCCCGTTATTCTATTCACCCAGGGTCAACGAAAATGTATCATGACCTCAGATGCTTATACTGGTGGGATGGCATGAAAAAGGACATAGCGGAGTTTGTTTCTCAGTGCCCGAATTGTCAACAAGTCAAGATCGAACATCAAAAGCCTGGTGGATTATTACAGGAGATAGAGATCCCGACTTGGAAATGGGAGATGATTAATATATACTTCATTACAGGCTTACCTCGCACTCAACGGAAGTATGACTCTATATGGGTTATTGTAGATAGGCTGACGAAATCGGCCCATTTTCTTCCAGTCAGGACTACTTATTCGGCTGAAGATTATGCGAGGTTATATGTCAGGGAGATAGTGAGACTTCATGGGGTTCCCACGTCCATTATATCAGACAGAGGAGCTCAATTTACAGCCAACTTTTGGAGATCATTTCAGAAGGGATTGGGGACACAGGTGACCTTAGCACAGCATTTCACCCTCAGATTGATGGGCAGGTTGAGCGTACTATTCATACATTAGAAGATATGTTTCGGGCCTGTATTATTGACTTCAAAGGTAGCTGGGATGACCACTTGCCGCTCATTGAGTTTGCCTATAATAATAGCTACCATTCTAGTATCCAGATGGCACCGTACGAGGCCTTATATGGGAGGAAGTGCAGGTCACCTATTGATTGGTTCGATGTTGACGAGACTAAGTTAATAGGCCCGGATATGATTCAGCAAGTTGTTGACAAGGTGAAGCTTATTCAGGAAAGATTATTAGCAGCCCAGAGTCGACAGAAGTCATATGCAGATAATCGGCGTCGAGATTTGGAGTTTCAGATTGGTGACTGGGTATTCCTGAAGGTATCACCCATGAAGGGTGTGATGAGATTCGGCAGGAAGGGGAAGCTCAGTTCGAGATACATTGGGCCTTATCAGATTATTCGTAGGATAGGCAAGGTTGCCTATGATTGGATCTACCATCTGATTTGGAGGCGGTACATCCAGTCTTCCATGTATCGATGCTACGTAAATGTATTGGTGATCCTTCTAGATTATTCCCTGTAGATGATGTTCAGGTAACAGAGGAGTTGTCATATGAGGAGAAACCCGTAGCTATACTTGATCGCCAGGTTAGAAGGTTACGTACTAAGGATGTGGCTTCCGTCAAAGTGTTGTGGCGAAATAATAATAGGGAGGAGATGACTTGGGAAGCGGAAGACGAAATGAAGAATAAGTATCCTTACTTGTTCCCCGTACCTGCAGGTAATTCAATTCCTAGCTTGACTATATTGATTGATAAACGGGATTATGTAGTAAGTTGTGACTCTGTGAGGCATCTGTAAGTTACGGAATGCAGGTTGATAGATATAACTGTTAGAGAGACCTCGCTGGAATTTTTGTAAGAAGCTAACTTAACATTCGAGGACGAATGTTCCTAAGGGGGGAAGGATGTTACGCCTCGTATTTTTATACGTAGTGCGCGTCATGAGCTAGTCGATGTAAGTCCGGGGAATGAGATTTTATTTTAAGTTCCAAGTGATTAAAGAAATATTAGGCAAGGATGTTAATTCCAAATGTGATATTAAGTATGATTTGGCTAATGTAAGTGTCATTAACATTAAGTGAGGGATTAATTACTGGCTGATTAGAATTAAATTAATCAAGTGGGCCCCACCACTCAAGGCAAATTAAAAGAAATCAGATTGGGAGCTGGCCCTTAGTGGGGCACGTGTAGAGGGGGGCTGCCTCCACTTCATATAATGAATGAGGTGGTGAAATGCATTGCAAACATATCATATTCTTCACCACTTAGCTTAGGCAGCCATGGAAAGGGAGAAAACCAACCATGCAACTCTCGGCCAGCAGCTACAAAAGAATTTGGTTAGTAATCTCTTTGCTTGGTGTATTAATTCCTTAGAATGCCATTGTTAATTAGCCATTAATGTTAAGAAGGGGGCGTGACCAGTAGCTTAGGAAATTTGTTTTAGTTATTGAATGCGCTAAGTATGAACGGAAACCATAATCGGATTATTAGTGGTGTCGTGTTAGTGTTTGGGCTGTTTTGATTAAAGCAAAATGCGGGAAATTCTGTTTTGGCGTTTTGTATATGTTAATGTGATTATGGGTATATACTCCAAGGGATGAATACGATAAGGTAGATGTGTTGCGAATTATAAAACGAGTTATCGCTCGGTGTGTCGTTGTTTTGTTACTATGGTTGCCGAGACGGAACTGTTTTAGGGGGGGCTGTTTAATATGATTCGTTGGGTTATATGTGTTATTGGTATTGTTGTGGATAATTTGGGTTGTTGTCGGATTGGGACGAAGTAAGGAAAATAGGGGAAGTGCTGCCGGATTTTCGTTAGATTATTAGCTAGCTTACAATAAGTAGTAGAGCGCGACGTCTATCTAATTGTGGCACGATTGTTGCTTATTATAGATTAATACCTTGGGAAGTAAATATTGGACGTGCGGCTCGACTATACGGTATGTAACGCTATCCTTTCTTTCTTTGTTTGGCATGACTTTTAAAAATGAGCGAATGACGGACAGGTTTGATACTTACTTCTAGAGCGTATAGGTGACGTATATTCTTGCTTCCACAAACTATTCCTCTATATATCGGTTATGTCTAAGGCTATGGTGATTTCTCATATCTATGGTAGTGCTTCTTAGAGTCATTGAGATTTTACGTTTTCATATCGTGAAAACGTTAATCTTTGGTAATACTCCTTGCTGGTTCACGTTGATTGTTCTATTGAGTTATAAGAAATGATTTGAATTGCATATGGTTGCTCATAATGTTCTGTTCGTGCATAGAGTCATTTATCATTTCACCGAGTCCCGGGCCGGGTAATGTTCGTGCGGAGTTTCTTGCATATGTCATCGAGTTCCTCACTAGAGGGCCGGGTATGTATATTATATATATGATTGGTGATGAGGATGGTTATGATGATGATGATGACGGAGATGATGTGATGACTATTTCACCGAGTCCCTCACTAGAGGTCCGGGTACGTATGATGTATATATATGATGATTATTTTGCCAAGTCCCTTACTAGGGAAGCTGAGCACCTTATATGTTAAAGATATGCATGATTTTCACTTATAAGGTAAATGTGTAGCGATATCTTGTTTCGACTTATCATGTTGGTATCTTGTCATCTTTACCTTATGCTTAACATACTCAGTACATTGTCCGTACTGACCCCCTTTCCTCGGGGGGGCTGTGTTTCATGCCCGCAGGTGTAGACGCACAGTTCGGTGATCCTCCCGCCTAGGATATCTACTCTGCTGATTGGGAGAGCTCCACTGTTCCGGAGCCCAGTCGTTTTGGTACATAACTTTCTATGTAGTCTTTTGCTTATCTATGGGTACGGCGGGGCCCTGTCCCGTCGAGTTTCACTACTATACTCTTAGAGGTCTGTAGACATTATGTGGGTTGCATATATATGTTTTGGATAATGGTCTGGACATGGTTTGTCAGGGTTGTCCGCTTGTACACGGGCAGCCTTGTCGGCTGCGTACATCATTGTGTATTGTGTAGTGGCATCCTTGTCGGCTTGCGTATGCTATTATGCTTTGGATAGTGGCGGCCTTGTCGGCTCGCGTATGTTGTTACGGTTGAATGGTTATGACTTCTTATGAGGCAGATCCACTATATATATATATGGCGTTGGGGTTGGCTTGATTTGATTAAATTCCATATTGTCTTAGTTTCAGTTGGTTATACTTAACAGGTTTGTATGTGAGTGTCCAAAACGGGCACTAGTCACGGCCCATCGGGTTGGGTCGTGACAGAATAATCATGGGTAACAGCCCATACGAGTACTTCACAACTCTATTCAACACATACCAACAACTTTACACATAGAAACTCAAGTCACAACACATAAGAGCCAAACATTTTACAACACATTATGAGGGAGTACCTTCTAAACATTAACATGATCTCAAAATGACATTAAAGAGTTACCATGCTATTCTTCCCAAGAAAAAATCAGTAGACCAAAAATCTCAACAAGACAAAACTTATATTTCACATAAGTGCAAGTTAACACACAAAGTCGCTTTCATGATAGCTCATTTCGACACTATCATTACCAACATATGCACATATTTGTAAACCAATCCAAATTCATATAATCTTGTAATGTTTTTAGCATTAATGGGAATAACTCACCTTAATTAGCAAAGAGATAAGGATAACGGTATATCATGTTGGCCTCGGTCTCCCATGTTGCTTCCTCAACTAGGTGGTTTCTCCATCTAAATTGTACGGAGGCCACCTTTGTTCCTCAATTTGTTAACTGGACGATCAAGGATTTCCACTGAAACCTCTTCATAGGAGAGGTTCACATCCACACCTACACCTTCAATAGGAATAATGGAATCAGGATCACCAATGCACATTTTAAGCATAAAGACATGCAACAACAGATGAACCGAAGCTAGTTCACTAGGTAATCTCAACTCGTATGCAACCTTGAAAACCCTGTGTAAAATTTCATAGGGACCCACATAACGAGGAGTCAACTTCCCTTTCTTGCAAAATATCACCACTCCTTTCATGGGTGAAACTTTGAGATAAACCTTATCACTTTCATCAAAATTTAAGTCCATTCTCCTATAGTCGGTATAAGACTTTTGACGACTATAGGATTTTTTCAATCGGTTCCTTATCATATGAACTTTATCCAAAGTCTTATAAATCAAATCTGTACCAAAGAGTGAAGACTCGCCCCCACTTAAAACCATCCAATGTGATATCTACATCTCCTACCATACAAGGCTTCAAAAGGAGCCATAGATATAGTATAATGGTACCTATTGTTATCATAGAACTCAATGAAGGGAAAATGTTTATCCCAATTTCCTTTGAAGTTGATCACACAAGCTCTAAGCATATCCTTAAGGGTTTGAATAGTACGATCTGCTTGGCCATCCGTTTGGGGATGAAAAGCGGTGCTTAGCTTCACCTTTGTACCCAAACCTTTTTAGAATGACCTCCAAAACCTATATGTGAACTATGCACCCTTGTCTGATTTGATGGATAATGGAATACCATGGCAACACACAATCTCATCTATGAAGATCCTTGCATAATCCTCCGCCGAATAAGTTGACTTGACGTGTATAATATGGGCGGACTTGGTCAACCTATCCACAACCACACATATAAAGTAATGTTGCCTTTGTTCCCCAGGAAAGCCTACTACAAAGTCCATATATGTCTACCTACTTCCATGTCGAAACTTGGATTTCTTAAAGTAAAGTTCCCAGCTCTTTGTGCTCGGCTTTCACTTGTTGGAAATTCGTACACCTTGTAACAAATTCTGCTATGTCCCCTTTCAAGCTTTCCAATCAAAACGCTTCTCAAAGGTCGTGATACATATTTGTAGAACCCGGGTTAATGGAGTAACATGAACCATGAGCTTCCTTAAGAATCATATTTCTCAAGACATATCATTGGGGACACACAACCTTCTTTGATACCTCAAGAAACCATACTCCTAGGTAGAATGACTCATTGAGCTTACCAAGAACCTATTCTTTCAACTCCATCAATGATTGATCAAGGTGTTTCTTTGACTTGACCTCAACAACCAAAGATGATTCGGTGTTATGATGAACCATAAAATCACCATTTGAAGAATCTTCCTATGTAACACCCAAACAAGCCAACCAATGAAGATCTTTCACTAGGTCTTTCTTGGCTCCCTCTAGATGAGACACACTACCCATGGTCATGCGACTTAGAGCATCTCCAACCACATTGGCCTTGCCGGGGTGATAGATGTAAGACCCCCAAAATGAGTTAGGGTTTCTAGAGACTAACCTGTTCATCTTAATGTTCTAAGGTCCTAAAATTACTTATAATATTGTTTAGAGACAGTGTATGAAGTTTTAGGTGATTTGGAAGTGAAACGTCAAGGGTCGACCAAAACGTTCGACGACTAGTCACCTATGTTCCTCATGTGTCTATGCATGCTTATGTGTGTATTAATGAGATAATTAAGTCTTAAAATGGTTTATAATTATGTCAAATGATATTATATGAATTTTCGTGAAGTTTGGAGGTCAAACATCCAAGTCGTCCAAGACGTTCGAAAGATAGCCTACAGACATGCATGTCTGTGTCTCGATGGGGACTTCCTTGTTTGGACGAGTTGCAGGTGTTTGTTTTGGGTGAAACTTTTCTCGGATGTCTACAACTTGATAAGGGTTGTATTTACATTGGAAACGCTCAGGTACAACCTCTAAAGTGTCTCGCAAAAGGATCTACAAGAAGGACCCAAAGCTGGCCAAGACACTGCCTTGGCAGTGTCAATCGACGGACCAAATGATGGCCAGTTGGTCAACCAACGGCCCGTAAGTGCGGTCTCGCCGATTGGAACTTATCTTGGGCAGGAATCAAGCAAAAAATTGGCTAAGTACCAAAAGACAAAAGCCAGGCATGGCCCATCGACTGACCTACGTCCAATAGGTTGGTCCGTCGATGGTGGCCTGTGAACTGAAGCCTGCGCAGTGTTTCATTAAAGGGTTAATGGTAAATTCACCCCACATCATAAACCAAATCTGGTCGGATTATCTAACTGATTTTGGGTGTATATAAGTCATTCTAAACGTGATCAACCCATTCTAAACCCCATACACACGTAAGAAATATTCTCTCCAAAAATCTTCTCCCTAGAAACCACCATTGTTGGTGAAGCTCAAGAACTGCTTGGAGCTTGGATTTCCGTGGGTGAATCACCAGGTTTTGGATATCTTCATGAATATTAAGGTATGGTGATATTCATCTCTAGTTATCTTTTCATCTAGAGAGTCATTCTCAAATATTTCAAAGGGAAAAAATATATGATCAAACACTTTCTTCTTCAATCTGCCATGGGTTCCTTCTAAAAAAGTTTTGAACGATTAATCATGATTAATTGAAGTTAATACAGTAGTTTTAACGTGAATTTGACTCTAATTGCATGATGAACCCATGCTCCTTCACCAAAATGATTTAGCCTTGCATGGGCAATGTGATCACGTTTTGTTATCGATTGAATTGTGATGTTCTTACATTGAAGTGATTGTATATACTGTTATTAACATGAATTTATGTTGAATTGATGTTGAAGGATCCATGAGGATCAATGTATGAAGATTTGAACATGCTTAGCCTAGTTTCCATGGTTCACTGTAACATTGGCTCCTAAATGATTTAATGTGGACTTTCATTATGTTAGGTTGGTTGTATTTAATGTTCTAGGTTAATATTATGTTTGAATTATGAATATGGATCTTGTATGATTGAAGTAAAGATGACTTATGTGAATTGATCTAGTCTTTTCTCGTATATCAATTGCTAATACTATGTACATTATGTGATCTCGAATTGTGGATAGATGAAGCATGATTCCTTTGATGTAGTTATCTAGTTAGCTTCTGCCTAGAATGTACATTATTGTTATAATATGATTGATGATCAAGGCCTTAGAGAATCAATAGTGTTGGTTAATTCCTCTCTATACTCTAGCGAATTGACAAGTCTAATGCCTATGTTATAGCTTGATCTTGAAGTGCTTTAAGCATGATTTCTTTATGATTAAGCTTCCCTAGACTTATGCTAATGAAATATTATCTATAATCCATGTAAGTGAAATTGGATAATGGTCTAAGTTCTTCTACCTTCTAGTATGCTAAGGTGTTGTGCTAGTTGTAGTATGAACTTGTAGTAGCTTGTAATTGAATTCATGTATGATTATGGAACTTAAGATACTGCCCTATACTTGAATTATTGATGTAAGAGTAGTAAAGGTCAATGATGACCAAAGGCTAAAGGGTTGGTAAGATTTGCTCTACTCTTCTACTTCTCTACTTCTCTATAATAATGTTGATGAAGCCGTGAGCGGCATGGTGTGGTATGGTCCACTTATGATGGCGGTGTTTACTTTATGTCATTATATATGTGTTGACCATGTCCTTGAAGGCAATTTGATGATTAAGTGAATAAGTGATTATGATTATCACTTTATGTGTAACTTGTGCCTAGTCTTCTAATTGAGTTGTGAATCTAGGTTATGTTGCTATTGTTATGAGCATGTGAAGGTTTATGTAATATTATGAGTAGGTGTTGCCATGTTTTAGGTATTAATGGTTGATGACCCCTAGCCATGTACCCCTATGTGAATGTGTGAATAGCTAATATTAGGAGTCTTAAAGTATTCTATGAAATTAACTTGCTTCCTATGCTATTGTGAGTTATGTGGTCTAAGAGGGTGGCTGCCTCAATATGTTGTTGATAGCCATTATGTGATCATGTTGACCAATGTACACACACTCACACTTCATGCATGCGTACAAGGTAGTAAATGTTCATAGTGTCTAAATGAAAGGTTGTTCTCATATTCACTAGTGCCTACTACTATGCATGTAAAGTATATGTATGTGAAGTATGTTATGTATTTCCTTACTAGGATGACTTTATAGGTGTACTAGTATGGGCAAGGGTATGGGACCTTGTCTATGCATTGCACATGTGTACCTTGATAGGATAGTTCCTAGGTTTGGTTTCTACATGCATGAATATGAATGTATGGTCATGTGTGGTCTTAATGTGTTATGTGAAGGGTTTGCTCACATATATGTATACACACACACACTTGGATGATGATCTAGTAAATGAGAGGGGCCTTGATAGGGGTGCCCAAGAATACTTTATAACTACATAGGTGCTTGAGTATGCTATAAGCATATGAGAATCAAATATCTTGAGCCTATGTTTTATGAAAATATAATTAAGGCTTTTCAATAAAGGAAACTTAGCTTACAACCGAGTGAACTTGACATTGAGAGGTGTTGGCTTTCCTTGGAGGAAGATTCATCATTTGTCCCTTATAGAGTGTTGACTTCCCTTTGAGGAATAATCACCTATGGATCCACATTAGGTGTTGACTTCCCTTTGAGGAAGGGTTCACTCATGTTTTCTCATGAGATGAGGCCCCAATTGTCCAATGACATGTCTGGAAATACCTATCTCTTGGTTTCATAAACTATGCTTGCCACATAGGATCTAGCAAAGTGAATTCACTTAGGATGCTAGGATATATGTTAATGTTCTACCTTGGCTTGGTACGGACACCTTCCATTGGTGTAAGGCTCTAAAACACCAAATTCCATGTTTAGCACCCATGATCTTAGTGTTGGTTGAGGCTATAGTTTCCCTAAAGTAAAATGGACGATGGAAATAATGGAATAGGATCCTAACTAGGATGACTTAAGAAAGGCGACTTAGTATAGGTGGAAGTAATGAACCCATCTAGACATTGCACAAGTGACTCCTTAGGAAGTCTTAGGAAGGTGACCTAATGTGTATGATTATGTTTATTTCCATATGCATGAGTTTGTAGTATTGTTCTACTTGTTATGAATATGTGCTTGATATGAATCTATATGATGTGATCTTATCCTTATGTGCACTATGTTGGTCTAAATGACTATATGATGAAGGTCTTGTATTAATATGAATGAAGTTGGGTTTACTTGTGATGTTAATGTATGAAGTGGTAAGCCTTGTGGTCTCATGAATGGTGTACTAAGTATATGTAAGGTTATGGGGCTTCACAAGTACATTGCACTAGTAGATTAAGATTGGGACTATGAGTAAGGTCTTATGAGGTACCATGTGAAGTAAAATAAGTATATGTGCAAAATGACAAAGAGTTCAATGTAATGTCCTTTACAGTTTGGCTTAAATATGTCTATGTTATACTATACTTCTATAATGGTATGTGTTGCCTTGTATAGATTGTATGTATGCTTTTCTTGTGGCCTTAGGATAATGCATTGCATCTAGTATCACTAGAGGTTACTTGGAAGGTTGATGAGTTAAAGGAAAAAGGGTTCACTGTTAAGGTAAAGGTAGCTTACTGTAAAGTGGCTTAAAAATGTAATAAATCTTATATGTGATCCTATGAAATGTTTGGCCTTTGAATATAATTATATGATGTATGTGAATGATATAAATGATTTTGGTTAAAGGTTTTACGAAGATTTACTCAAAAAGAATAAAGTATGATTTCAAAGAAAATGTCCCTTTTAAATGCATGTTTTTGCATGGTTGCCATACTTAGTACATTCTTGTGCTAATCCCATTCTTCTCTACTTTTTACACAAAGTGTAGGTTATGGGTGCTTAAAGGATGTCTTGAATGGTGAAGAGCTTGCTAGATGATTCCCAAGCTCAATGAAAGGAATCCTTAAAGTTCAAGGATGTCCTACTTATGTCTTTAATGTAAAGTCTTTAAATATTGTATAGGTATGTAATGTGTCTTATGGGCTGTGTCCCTAATGTACTCTAATGTTGTTGAGTCTAACATGGAAAAGAGACTTAAGGTTATATATGTATTATGACTTATGTTTTATTTATATATGAGATGAAGTTTCTAGCATATGACGTGTTATGACAAGTTTTAAATTTTCCGCTAAATTTAATATGTCAATGCGATGAATGATAACTATGGGCTTGTATAAGACCTCCGAGAGTTCAAGTACGCCATGTTACTTCTAGGGGGTGCTCCTCGGATGTGACAAACATGGTATCAGAGCATGAGGTTTATAAAGTGGTTTTAGGTTCTAAAAAAGTCTCATATTGCCACGTCTAGTAGAGTCTCGTAGCATTTGTGGTGAGTCGCGACACATCAAATGGTACGGGAGGCTATAGGACGATAGAGTTTCCCTTCTTCATCATTCTCATATCGTGCCATAGAAATTAACTTTATAAGATCTCTCTCTTATGTTTTCTTGTCCGGTGGTCTTTTAGATGTGATTGCTTGGATAAGATTGTCTCCATGCTTGAGGGAGAAAAAGGTGAGTTAATGCTTAACTTGGTTTTATGGTTTGATGAGTATGTGTGAAGGAGAATCTTGGCATGTTATGATGATGTGATGCTATTTGAGGTTATGTATGAGACTTATGTGAAATAGCATATTATGTTTAAGAATGCATGTCAAGATATAGTTGAAGCATGTTAGAAGTTATTATGGTTGACATGAGTTTCTTTTGAAATGGTGTGTTACTATATGGTTTAACATGTTGGTGGCATACTGTTATCATTTGAACTTAAAATGCTTAGTGATTACCTATGAAAGCATGCTACATTAAGAATATGTGTTTTAAGGTGTTCATTACGTCCCTTTTAATATATGCATGATGTTTCAAATATTGCCTTAGTTGGGATGTGTGAACATTCATGATTACCTAATATGGATTGGAGTTCTGTGTATATACTTGATCCTAGGTGTAAAGATAGTATGAATGACTTGGTAGGGTGATGATGTGGGTTTTAGTGACCTAGAAGTCACCTTACTGTAATGTTCTAGAGAAAAGAAGAAATATTATGGCTAAGTCTCCTTGTTGTTTTCCACTAATATTGTATGACCTTTGTGTCTATTGTATTGTATGAAAACCGTATGTGGTTCAATAGTATGACCTAACATGAAGATTGGGGAGAAATTTCCTAGGTGATAGAGTTTAGCACACCTTTGAAGCCCTTATGGTATGTTAGTGTAATTTCTTCTAAGGTGATAATCGCTTTTAAGTGATGAAAAATGAATGTTGTTAAATTAAGATCCTCTTAAGGTTGGATTAAGTTGCTCTTAATTGGGTTTACCCTAAGTGGTGGATGGTATTGGAATAGTAAGGTTATAGGAATTTTCTACCTTGACCTTCTATTACTTGCTTGATCTTGAATCTAATGAAGTCTTGATGAGCTTTTTCATGAATAGAGTCTTGCATAAAGTATGAATTGCCTAAACTTTATATGTTTGGTATGTATTGATTGACATTATCTTAAAAATCTTATGAATATTCAAAAGTGCATGAATGGAAATTTTGATTAAGTACATGTTTCTCATGAGTATTGTACATCCTAACATGCTAATGGTACACTTGACTTCTGAGATAAAGCAGGAAACTTGGTTTTAGTCACTTGTGATATGTGAGGTTTAGCTTATAATGAAAAATATAGTCCCTTTAAAACGAAATAGGTGGAGTCTCTTAAAATTGATGTGACTTGTATGGTTTGGAAAGCATGATTTAAGGTTCACTCTTGAATAGTGAAAGCGTGTTTAGCTTAGTATTCATGTATGTGTCTATAATTTGTATTGTTGTTCCTAAACGATGCTTACTATGAAGGTGAGTATTAGGTTATAAACTGACCATTGTGTGACATTGCTTCCTATTTGTTGTGATGCACTTGGTGTGACTTACCATTTAGACTTCACTAAGAAGAAAACATGAACATGTCTTGGTTTAAAAGTTGAGAATTTCTCATATTATCGTAAAGATGGCCTTTGTGCATTTGCTTGGGTGTGAGATCATGATAAATGTAAGTGTGTTGAGCAGATGGACAGTCCTCTATGGACACAACTAAGCTTGGTATGGTTGAGTTTGACCATCATAGCACTAGGTCTAACTTATAAGAATCAATTGTCAACCTATCTTACTCAAGTCTATGTGCATTGAAGTATGAGTTCTTAAATATCTTTTGAGTATATGTTGTAATATGTCTATGTGTGGCCTTACGAGATGATCTCCTCATGAATTTAAATGTAATGACCATGTTGTGATTTGGAGAAGTATGTACCTCCTATAACCATGATAAGAGCCTTTGTGTTAGATGCATTAAAGTGTGAATGAATGAATATTTAGCTTGCTTGTGTGCATTGAGTGCTAAAATGTTGTGAGTTGTGTTCCTTTTAAAGTTTGGTCTATTGACTTCTATATGATGATTTTATGAATAAGATTAACTTCTCTATGATGCATTGAAGTCCTTGTCATTTTAAAGTGTTCTAAGTGTCATTCCAGGACGAATGTTCCCAAGTGGGGGATATGTAAGACCCCCAAAATGATTTAGGGTGTCTAGATCCTAACATGTTTGTGTTAATGTTCTAAGGTCCTAAAATGACTTATAATATGGTTTAGAGGCAGTGTGTGAAGTTTGAGGTTATTTGGAAGTCAAACGTCAATAGTCGACCAAAACGTTCGACGACTAGTCACCTATGTGCCTCATGTGTCTATGCATGCTTATATGTGTATGAATGATCTGATGAAGTCTTAAAATGGTTTATAGTTAAATGATAGTATATGAAGTTTCGTGAAGTTTGGAGGTCAAACGTCCAAGAACGTCCATGACATTCGAAAGATATCCTAGAGACATGCATGTGTGTGTCTCGATGTGGACTTGCTTGTTTGGATGAGTTGCAGGTGTTTGTTTTGGGTGAAACTTTTCTCGTATGTCTACAACTTGATAAGGTTGTATTTACATTGGAAACGTCTAGGTACAACCTCTAAAGGGTCCCGCAAAAGGACCCAAAATTGGCCGACACACTACCTTGGCAGTGTCAATCGATGGACCAAACGACGACCTATTGGTTAACCAACGGCCCGTAAGTGAGGTCTCCTCGATTGAAACTTAGCTTGGGCATGTCTCAAGACAAAAATTTGCTAAGTACCAAACGACGGAAGCCAGGCACGGCCCGTCGACTGACCTACGTCCAGTAGGTTGGTCCGTCGATGGTGGCCTGTGAACTGAAGCCTGCGCACTGTATCATTAAAGGGATGAATGGGAAATTCACCCCATGTCCTAAACCGACTATATTTAGATTACATTACTGATTTTGGGTGTATATAAGTCATTCTAAACGTGATCAACCCATTCCCAACCCCATACACACGTAAGAAATCTTCTCTCCAAAAATCTTGTCCCTAGAAACCACAATTGTTGGTGAAGCTCAAGAGCTGCTTGGAGCTTGGATTTTTGTGGGTGAATCACCAGGTTTTAGAGGTCTTCATGAATATTAAGGTATGGTGATCTTCATCTCTAGTTATCTTTTCATCTAGAGAGCCATTCTCAAAGATTTCAAAGAGAAAAGAATATGATCAAACACTTTCTTCTTCAATCTGCCATGGTTTCCTTATAAAAAAGTTTTGAACGATTAAATCATGACTAATTGAAGTTAATACAGTGATTTTAACATGAATTTGACTCTAATTGCATGATGAACCCATGTTCCTTCACCAAAATGATTTAGCCCTGCATGGGCAATGTGATCACGTTTTGTTATCGATTGTATTGTGATGTTCTTACATTGAAGTGATTGTATATACTGTTATTTACATAAATTTATGTTGAATTGATGTTGAAGGATCCGTGAGGATCAATGTATGAAGATTTGAACATGCTTAGCCGAGTTTCCATGGTTCACTGTAACATTGGCTCCTAAATGATTTAATGTGGATTTTGATTATGTTTGGTTGGTTGTATCTACTGTTCTAGGTTAACATTAGGACTTCCCAAATGAGGGCTCAACACATGGAACCTCAACTAGGGAGTCTTCTTTAGAAAACACAGAGTCTGCTTCATTCATTCATACGTATTTTATTTTTCATTCATTTATATACCTAGGATGTTGTTTAGGACTCTCTTCGGGTTCACTGTGCAATGACCAAGAATGACCTAGTGTCATTACTTGAGTCTAGTTCACCTCTTCATTATCCTATCCAAACATCTTTGGTATCATTCATTTCATAGTGTGCATTAACTGAGGCTGGCCTCATTCTTTCTTTGGGAACTTTAACTTTAATCGACATAGATCATGTGAGATCATGAAATCCAGTGTCTACCCCACACCCAAAAGAGGTGGAATCACCGGCCAAAGTTAAACCAAAACATGCTAGCGTGTATAGGGAATTGAACCCTGCTAGAACCCTATGTTGGCTACATAGGTTCAAAGACTAGGAGATATAAGGAGAACCATACCCGCCTAAACGGAAAATCTCATCTCATGAGATTTACACGAACCTCTGCCTTCCTTAAAGAAGGTTTCGCGACTCATAGCTAGCCTATCGGATCTCCGTATAAAGTTCCATTACATTCATCTCACACATCATAGAAGCTGGCTTCTAGCATGAGGGCATCATTGCTCATTAGATGATTTATCGTCTCATCATTAGTATTAAGTGTGAATCAATCTCAATACTTTCATTAGAGTGTTTCTTAGAGACTTGTCTCTTTATTAGTTTTACACTCTCATAGGTGAGTACGGTTTTTGGTAACAATTATTTGGCTCATTTGAGATTGCTCTCGTCTTTCATATTAGCCTTTTATCATGTTGTTACCACATTCATTAACTTTAGCATATTAGCTCTTTATAATTACTCACCCCATTACGTGAATGTTCATTTGATCATATGCCAATGCACTTGGCCTTTTAGTCTATTTCACACTCTTACTTAACCATCTTGGGATTACATCATTTCATCTTATACATGGTTCACTTACTTTTTAACGTACGCTGGACTTATGAACCCATACGTACAAGCCATGAGGCTTCGTTCATAATTCGTCTAAGTGACTTCTACTTACACAACATTATATGGTATAAGACTTATGCATCTTGTAAATATGTCAAGGTATCGATTTCGATTCCTATAGGCAGCCTTCATGAAATATTTATTCACGTAAGACTTATGTATCAATACGGAATAGGGCAAGGGAACCCGATTTCGAATCCCTTGAGCAACACTTAGTCTCATATTTAATTTGTTTGGTTTATATTTTCGGCTAGGGGACCCGAGGTCGATCCCCAATGCCTACACTTCTTTTTTTCTTTCTTTTCTTTCCTCTCTTTTTTGTTTGAGACCAAGAGGATGTGGGATCCATCCCCCACAACCTAATTTTATTTTTCTTTAGTTTTTCTCCTACTTTTCTCACCTATCGAGGGGTTGTGGGTTCGATCCCCACACTCCCCATTTTATTTATTTCCCTTTTTCTTTTGTTTCTTCACCCAACCTTAACCCATTTCCAATCCCTCACCTCACATTAAATATCAAATTTTCAGCAGCCTACATATAGTGAGGTCTCGGGTTCAATCCCTGATGACCTCACATAATTTAAAATGATTTTTAAATCTCCAATTCTTCAAGTTGCATAGCCGAAACAAAATTTCCAGCAATCTGGAAATTTGATCACGTTTTCCGGTCCATTTTCTCAACATTTTATACGGTAGATTATAGGAATATTCGAAGAACATTTCATACATTATTTGGTGCAATTTTCGGGATTACATTTAGCCATGAGTTTTCACTCAATTGAACAACATCACACCTCATATGAACATCATGATTTTTACAAGCATTTGCACATAAAATACAAGGATTCAACATGCCTTTTTCACACTTCAATTTGTGACCAAGAGTCACGGCACACACAATGCACACACATACTGACCACATAGTCTCGGAAAGACATAATTATCAATCACATAAATCCGAACATACATACATGAACATGATCAACACGAAAACACGTTACATCCTTAATTTCTACCAGCAAACATACCCAACCTACAATAATCGATGGGAGCTAGTGACAGGGACATGCAACGGGGAAACATTCCTAGTTTTCGGATTAGAATAGACTGAATCTTAGGGGTCTCTTGGGAAAGGTACCAAGACGAAGAAAACCCATACCTTTTCTGTCATTCAACACATTCCAAATCTTCCCAATGTACAGCTAACTCACACGACACCAAAGCTTCACCACCGAAACTTCAAGCACAACCCGTCAAGAATAATGTTTTTGCTTTTCGTTTTTAGTTTAGTTTTTCTTTTGAGTTTTAGCGTACAAGTTCTTCAAGAGTGATGAACTTTTGATTTTTCTGTTTTTACTGATGAAGAAACGTGAGAATGAGAGTGGAGAGACGTGATAATGATAGTGGAGAATGTGAGAGTAAGCTTAGTAGTAAGAGTTTTAGGTAAGGACTTAGTCAAACTAGGACTCTTTGTTATTTTAAACAATGAATCTGATTTTCTAAGGCTTAAGTGACAAGAATAAAATGCCCTTACTTAAATAAGATAATTAAATATCAATTAATTCAACTTAAATATTGCTTTCACCAAGGATCGAACCCGGGTGATGCTCTTCTCGCGAAAATGGGTCAATTCGGGTCAACCCTACTAGAACTGTCCATTTTTTTATATTAATTAATTAACTAATTAAATATTTAGGGTATTTACAATACTACCCTTATCATGGAAAAGACCATTTTACCCCTAGACCCTCCAAACCTAAGATTACCCATTTCAAGTCCGGTTAAGACTCTTCCAGGTAAATCTTACTATTCGGGTGCCCTACATGGTTGTACACAACCTTGCCTAGCTCAACTAACTCACCAAGTGTGTTGGATTGGCTGGTGCATAGGTTCTGAGGTCTGGTTCCACGCGCATTCTCCAACTTAGCTTGGGCATGTCTCAAGCCAAAAATTTGCGAAGTACCAAACGACGGAAGCCAGGCACGGCCCGTCGACTGACCTACGTCCAGTAGGTTGGTCCGTCGATGGTGGCCTGTGAACTGAAGCCTGCGCACTGTATCATTAAAGGGATGAATGGGAAATTCACCCCACGTCCTAAACCGACTATATTTAGATTACTTTACTGATTTTGGGTGTATATAAGTCATTCTAAACGTGATCAACCCATTCCCAACCCCATACACACGTAAGAAATCTTCTCCCTAGAAACCACAATTGTTGGTGAAGCTCAAGAGCTGCTTGGAGCTTGGATTTTTGTGGGTGAATCACCAGGTTTTAGAGGTCTTCATGAATATTAAGGTATGGTGATCTTCATCTCTAGTTATCTTTTCATCTAGAGAGCCATTCTCAAAGATTTCAAAGAGAAAAGAATATGATCAAACACTTTCTTCTTCAATCTGCCATGGTTTCCTTATAAAAAAGTTTTCAACGATTAAATCATGACTAATTGAAGTTAATACAGTGATTTTAACATGAATTTGACTCTAATTGCATGATGAACCCATGTTCCTTCACCAAAATGATTTAGCCCTGCATGGGCAATGTGATCACGTTTTGTTATCGATTGTATTGTGATGTTCTTACATTGAAGTGATTGTATATACTGTTATTTACATAAATTTATGTTGAATTGATGTTGAAGGATCCATGAGGATCAATGTATGAAGATTTGAACATGCTTAGCCGAGTTTCCATGGTTCACTGTAACATTGGCTCCTAAATGATTTAATGTGGATTTTGATTATGTTTGGTTGGTTGTATCTACTGTTCTAGGTTAACATTAGGACTTCCCAAATGAGGGCTCAACACATGGGACCTCAACTAGGGAGTCTTCTTTAGAAAACACAGAGTCTGCTTCATTCATTCATACGTATTTTATTTTTCATTCATTTATATACCTAGGATGTTGTTTAGGACTCTCTTCGGGTTCACTGTGCAATGACCAAGAATGACCTAGTGTCATTACTTGAGTCTAGTTCACCTCTTCATTATCCTATCCAAACATCTTTGGTATCATTCATTTCATAGTGTGCATTAACTGAGGCTGGCCTCATTCTTTCTTTGGGAACTTTAACTTTAACCGACATAGATCATGTGAGCTCATGAAATCCAGTGTCTACCCCACACCCAAAAGAGGTGGAATCACCGGCCAAATTTAAACCAAAACATGCTAGCGTGTATAGGGAATTGAACCCTGCTAGAACCCTATGTTGGCTGCATAGGTTCAAAGACTAGGAGATATAAGGAGACCCATACCCGCCTAAACGGAAAATCTCATCTCATGAGATTTACACGAACCTCTGCCTTCCCTAAAGAAGGAATCGCGACTCATAGCTAGCCTATCGGAGTTCCGTATAAAGTTCCATTACATTCATCTCACACATCATAGAAGCTGGCTTCTAGCATGAGGGCATCATTGCTCATTAGATGATTTATCGTCTCATCATTAGTATTAAGTGTGAATTAATCTCAATACTTTCATTAGAGTGTTTCTTAGAGACTTGTCTCTTTATTAGTTTTATACTCTCATAGGTGAGTACGGTTTTTGGTAACACTTATTTGGCTCATTTGAGATTGCTCTCGTCTTTCATATTAGCCTTTTATCATGTTGTTACCACATTCATTAACTTTAGCATATTAGCTCTTTATAATTACTCACCCCATTACGTGAATGTTCATTTGATCATATGCCAATGCACTTGGCCTTTTAGTCTATTTCACACTCTTACTTAACCCTCTTGGGATTACATCATTTCATCATATACATGGTTCACTTACTTTTAAACGTACGCTGGACTTATGAACCCATACGTACAAGCCATGAGACTTCGTTCATAATTCGTCTAAGTGACTTCTGCTTACACAACATTATATGGTATAAGACTTATGCATCTTGTAAATATGTCAAGGTATCGATTTCGATTCCTATAGGCAGCCTTCATGAAATATTTATTCACGTAAGACTTATGTATCAATACGGAATAGGGCAAGGGAACCCGATTTCGAATCCCTTGAGCAACACTTAGTCTCATATTTAATTTGTTTGGTTTATATTTTCGGCTAGGGGACCCGAGGTCGATCCCCAATGCCTACACTTCTTTTTTTCTTTCTTTTCTTTCCTCTCTTTTTTGTTTGAGACCAAGAGGATGTGGGATCCATCCCCCACAACCTAATTTTATTTTTCTTTAGTTTTTCTCCTACTTTTCTCACCTATCCGAGGGGTTGTGGGTTCGATCCCCACACTCCCCATTTTATTTATTTCCCTTTTTCTTTTGTTTCTTCACCCAACCTTAATCCATTTCCAATCCCTCACCTCACATTAAATATCAAATTTTCAGCAGCCTACATATAGTGAGGTCTCGGGTTCAATCCCTGATGACCTCACATAATTTAAAATGATTTTTAAATCTCCAATTCTTCAAGTTGCATAGCCGAAACAAAATTTTCAGCAATCTGGAAATTTGATCACGTTTTCCGGTCCATTTTCTCAACATTTTATACGGTAGATTATAGGACAATTCGAAGAACATTTCATACATTATTTGGTGCAATTTTCGGGATTACATTTAGCCATGAGTTTTCACTCAATTGAACAACATCACACCTCATATGAACATCATGATTTTTACAAGCATTTGCACATAAAATACAAGGATTCAACATGCCTTTTTCACACTTCAATTTGTGACCAAGAGTCACGGCACACACAATGCACACACATACTGACCACATAGTCTCGGAAAGACATAATTATCAATCACATAAATCCGAACATACATACATGAACATGATCAACACGAAAACACGTTACATCCTTAATTTCTACCAGCAAACATACCCAACCTACAATAATCGATGGGAGCTAGTGACAGGGACATGCAACGGGGAAACATTCCTAGTTTTCGGATTAGAATAGACTGAATCTTAGGGGTCTCTTGGGAAAGGGACCAAGACGAAGAAAACCCATACCTTTTCTGTCATTCAACACATTCCAAATCTTCCCAATGTACAGCTAACTCACACGACACCAAAGCTTCACCACCGAAACTTCAAGCACAACCCGTCAAGAATAATGTTTTTGCTTTTCGTTTTTAGTTTAGTTTTTCTTTTGAGTTTTAGTGTACAAGTTCTTCAAGAGTGATGAACTTTTGATTTTTCTGTTTTTACTGATGAAGAAACGTGAGAATGAGAGTGGAGAGACGTGATAATGAGAGTGGAGAATGTGAGAGTAAGCTTAGTAGTAGGACTTTTAGGTAAGGACTTAGTCAAACTAGGACTCTTTGTTATTTTAAATAATGAATCTGATTTTCTAAGGCTTAAGTGACAAGAATAAAATGCCCTTACTTAAATAAGATAATTAAATATCAATTAATTCAACTTAAATATTGCTTCCACCAAGGATCGAACCCGGGTGATGCTCTTCTCGCGAAAATGGTCAATTCGGGTCAACCCTACCAGAACTGTCCATTTTTTTTATATTAATTAATTAACTAATTAAATATTTAGGGTAATTACAATACTACCCTTATCATGGAAAAGACCATTTTACCCCTAGACCCTCCAAACCTAAGATTACCCATTTCAAGTCCGGTTAAGACTCTTCCGGGTAAATCTTACTATTCGGGTGCCCTACATGGCTGGACACAACCTTGCCTAGCTCAACTAACTCACCAAGTGTGTTGGATTGGCTGGTGCATAGGTTCTGAGGTCTGGTTCCACGCGCATTCTACAACTTAGCTTGGGCATGTCTCAAGCCAAAAATTTGATAAGTACCAAACGACGGAAGCCAGGCACGGCCCGTCGACTGACCTACGTCCAGTAGGTTGGTCCGTCGATGGTGGCCTGTGAACTGAAGCCTGCGCACTGTATCATTAAAGGGATGAATGGGAAATTCACCCCACGTCCTAAACCGACTATATTTAGATTACTTTACTGATTTTGGGTGTATATAAGTCATTCTAAACGTGATCAACCCATTCCCAACCCCATGCACACGTAAGAAATCTTCTCTCAAAAATCTTCTCCCTAGAAACCACAATTGTTGGTGAAGCTCAAGAGCTGCTTGGAGCTTGGATTTTTGTGGGTGAATCACCAGGTTTTAGAGGTCTTCATGAATATTAAGGTATGGTGATCTTCATCTCTAGTTATCTTTTCATCTAGAGAGCCATTCTCAAAGATTTCAAAGAGAAAAGAATATGATCAAACACTTTCTTCTTCAATCTGCCAAGGGTTCCTTCTAAAAAAGTTTTGAACGATTAAATCATGACTAATTGAAGTTAATACAGTGATTTTAACATGAATTTGACTCTAATTGCATGATGAACCCATGTTCCTTCACCAAAATGATTTAGCCCTGCATGGGCAATGTGATCACGTTTTGTTACCGATTGTATTGTGATGTTCTTACATTGAAGTGATTGTATATACTGTTATTTACATAAATTTATGTTGAATTGATGTTGAAGGATCCATGAGGATCAATGTATGAAGATTTGAACATGCTTAGCCGAGTTTCCATGGTTCACTGTAACATTGGCTCCTAAATGATTTAATGTGGATTTTGATTATGTTTGGTTGGTTGTATCTACTGTTCTAGGTTAACATTAGGACTTCCCAAATGAGGGCTCAACACATGGGACCTCAACTAGGGAGTCTTCTTTAGAAAACACAGAGTCTGCTTCATTCATTCATACGTATTTTATTTTTCATTCATTTATATACCTAGGATGTTGTTTAGGACTCTCTTGGGTTCACTGTGCAATGACCAAGAATGACCTAGTGTCATTACTTGAGTCTAGTTCACCTCTTCATTATCCTATCCAAACATCTTTGGTATCATTCATTTCATAGTGTGCATTAACTGAGGCTGGCCTCATTCTTTCTTTGGGAACTTTAACTTTAACCGACATAGATCATGTGAGCTCATGAAATCCAGTGTCTACCCCACACCCAAAAGAGGTGGAATCACCGGCCAAAGTTAAACCAAAACATGCTAGCGTGTATAGGGAATTGAACCCTGCTAGAACCCTATGTTGGCTGCATAGGTTCAAAGACTAGGAGATATAAGGAGACCCATACCCGCCTAAACGGAAAATCTCATCTCATGAGATTTACACGAACCTCTGCCTTCCCTAAAGAAGGAATCGCGACTCATAGCTAGCCTATCGGAGCTCCGTATAAAGTTCCATTACATTCATCTCACACATCATAGAAGCTGGCTTCTAGCATGAGGGCATCATTGCTCATTAGATGATTTATCGTCTCATCATTAGTATTAAGTGTGAATTAATCTCAATACTTTCATTAGAGTGTTTCTTAGAGACTTGTCTCTTTATTAGTTTTACACTCTCATAGGTGAGTACGGTTTTTGGTAACACTTATTTGGCTCATTTGAGATTGCTCTCGTCTTTCATATTAGCCTTTTATCATGTTGTTACCACATTCATTAACTTTAGCATATTAGCTCTTTATAATTACTCAGCCCATTACGTGAATGTTCATTTGATCATATGCCAATGCACTTGGCCTTTTAGTCTATTTCACACTCTTACTTAACCCTCTTGGGATTACATCATTTCATCATATACATGGTTCACTTACTTTTAAACGTACGCTGGACTTATGAACCCATACGTACAAGCCATGAGGCTTCGTTCATAATTCGTCTAAGTGACTTCTACTTACACAACATTATATGGTATAAGACTTATGCATCTTGTAAATATGTCAAGGTATCGCTTTCGATTCCTATAGGCAGCCTTCATGAAATATTTATTCACGTAAGACTTATGTATCAATACGGAATAGGGCAAGGGAACCTTTTCGAATCCCTTGAGCAACACTTAGTCTCATATTTAATTTGTTTGGTTTATATTTTCGGCTAGGGGACCCGAGGTCGATCCCCAATGCCTACACTTCTTTTTTTCTTTCTTTTCTTTCCTCTCTTTTTTGTTTGAGACCAAGAGAATGTGGGATCCATCCCCCACAACCTAATTTTATTTTTCTTTAGTTTTTCTCCTACTTTTCTCACCTATCCGAGGGGTTGTGGGTTCGATCCCCACACTCCCCATTTTATTTATTTCCCTTTTTCTTTTGTTTCTTCACCCAACCTTAACCCATTTCCAATCCCTCACCTCACATTAAATATCAAATTTTCAGCAGCCTACATATAGTGAGGTCTCGGGTTCAATCCCTGATGACCTCACATATTTTAAAATGATTTTTAAATCTCCAAATCTTCAAGTTGCATAGCCGAAACAAAATTTCCAGCAATCTGGAAATTTGATCACGTTTTCCGGTCCATTTTCTCAACATTTTATACGGTAGATTATAGGACAATTCGAAGAACATTTCATACATTATTTGGTGCAATTTTCGGGATTACATTTAGCCATGAGTTTTCACTCAATTGAACAACATCACACCTCATATGAACATCATGATTTTTACAAGCATTTGCACATAAAATACAAGGATTCAACATGCCTTTTTCACACTTCAATTTGTGACCAAGAGTCACGGCACACACAATGCACACACATACTGACCACATAGTCTCGGAAAGACATAATTATCAATCACATAAATCCGAACATACATACATGAACATGATCAACACGAAAACACGTTACATCCTTAATTTCTACCAGCAAACATACCCAACCTACAATAATCGATGGGAGCTAGTGACAGGGACATGCAACGGGGAAACATTCCTAGTTTTCGGATTAGAATAGACTGAATCTTAGGGGTCTCTTGGGAAAGGGACCAAGACGAAGAAAACCCATACCTTTTCTGTCATTCAACACATTCCAAATCTTCCCAATGTACAGCTAAATCACACGACACCAAAGCTTCACCACCGAAACTTCAAGCACAACCCGTCAAGAATAATGTTTTTGCTTTTCGTTTTTAGTTTAGTTTTTCTTTAGAGATTTAGCGTACAAGTTCTTCAAGAGTGATGAACTTTTGATTTTTCTGTTTTTACTGATGAAGAAACGTGAGAATGAGAGTGGAGAGACGTGATAATGAGAGTGGAGAATGTGAGAGTAAGCTTAGTAGTAGGAGTTTTAGGTAAGGACTTAGTCAAACTAGGACTCTTTGTTATTTTAAATAATGAATCTGATTTTCTAAGGCTTAAGTGACAAGAATAAAATGCCCTTACTTAAATAAGATAATTAAATATCAATTAATTCAACTTAAATATTGCTTCCACCAAGGATCGAACCCGGGTGATGCTCTTCTCGCGAAAATGGGTCAATTCGGGTCAACCCTACCAGAACTGTCCATTTTTTTATATTAATTAATTAACTAATTAAATATTTAGGGTAATTACAATACTACCCTTATCATGGAAAAGACCATTTTACCCCTAGACCCTCCAAACCTAAGATTACCCCTTTCAAGTCCGGTTAAGACTCTTCCAGGTAAATCTTACTATTCGGGTGCCCTACATGGCTGGACACAACCTTGCCTAGCTCAACTAACTCACCAAGTGTGTTGGATTGGCTGGTGCATAGGTTCTGAGGTCTTGTTCCACGCGCATTCTCCAACTTAGCTTGGGCATGTCTCAAGCCAAAAATTTGCTAAGTACCAAACGACGGAAGCCAGGCACGGCCCGTCGACTGACCTACGTCCAGTAGGTTGGTCCGTCGATGGTGTCCTGTGAACTGAAGCCTGCGCACTGTATCATTAAAGGGATGAATGGGAAATTCACCCCACATCCTAAAATGACTATATTTAGATTACTTTACTGATTTTGGGTGTATATAAGTCATTCTAAACGTGATCAACCCATTCCCAACCCCATAGACACGTAAGAAATCTTCTCTCCAAAAATCTTCTCCCTAGGAACCACAATTGTTGGTGAAGCTCAAGAGCTGCTTGGAGCTTGGATTTTTGTGGGTGAATCACCAGGTTTTAGAGGTCTTCATGAATATTAAGGTATGGTGATCTTCATCTCTAGTTATCTTTTCATCTAGAGAGCCATTCTCAAAGATTTCAAAGAGAAAAGAATATGATCAAACACTTTCTTCTTCAATCTGCCATGGTTTCCTTATAAAAAAGTTTTGAACGATTAAATCATGACTAATTGAAGTTAATACAGTGATTTTAACATGAATTTGACTCTAATTGCATGATGAACCCATGTTCCTTCACCAAAATGATTTAGCCCTGCATGGGCAATGTGATCACGTTTTGTTATATATTGTATTGTGATGTTCTTACATTGAAGTGATTGTATATACTGTTATTTACATAAATTTATGTTGAATTGATGTTGAAGGATCCATGAGGATCAATGTATGATGATTTGAACATGCTTAGCCGAGTTTCCATGGTTCACTGTAACATTGGCTCCTAAATGATTTAATGTGGATTTTGATTATGTTTGGTTGGTTGTATCTACTGTTCTAGGTTAACATTAGGACTTCCCAAATGAGGGCTCAACACATGGGACCTCAACTAGGGAGTCTTCTTTAGAAAACACAGAGTCTGCTTCATTCATTCATACGTATTTTATTTTTCATTCATTTATATACCTAGGATGTTGTTTAGGACTCTCTTCGGGTTCACTGTGCAATGACCAAGAATGACCTAGTGTCATTACTTGAGTCTAGTTCACCTCTTCATTATCCTATCCAAACATCTTTGGTATCATTCATTTCATAGTGTGCATTAACTGAGGCTGGCCTCATTCTTTCTTTGGGAACTTTAACTTTAACCGACATAGATCATGTGAGCTCATGAAATCCAGTGTCTACCCACACCCAAAAGAGGTGGAATCACCGGCCAAAGTTAAACCAAAACATGCTAGCGTGTATAGGGAATTGAACCCTGCTAGAACCCTATGTTGGCTGCATAGGTTCGAAGACTAGGAGATATAAGGAGACCCATACCCGCCTAAACGGAAAATCTCATCTCATGAGATTTACACGAACCTCTGCCTTCCCTAAAGAAGGAATCGCGACTCATAGCTAGCCTATCGGAGCTCCGTATAAAGTTCCATTACATTCATCTCACACATCATAGAAGTTGGCTTCTAGCATGAGGGCATCATTGCTCATTAGATGATTTATCGTCTCATCATTAGTATTAAGTGTGAATTAATCTCAATACTTTCATTAGAGTTTTTCTTAGAGACTTGTCTCTTTATTAGTTTTACACTCTCATAGGTGAGTACGGTTTTTGGTAACACTTATTTGGCTCATTTGAGATTGCTCTCGTCTTTCATATTAGCCTTTTATCATGTTGTTACCACATTCATTAACTTTAGCATATTAGCTCTTTATAATTACTCACCCCATTACGTGAATGTTCATTTGATCATATGCCAATGCACTTGGCCTTTTAGTCTATTTCACACTCTTACTTAACCCTCTTGGGATTACATCATTTCATCATATACATGGTTCACTTACTTTTAAACGTACGCTGGACTTATGAACCCATACGTACAAGCCATGAGGCTTCGTTCATAATTCGTCTAAGTGACTTCTACTTACACAACATTATATGGTATAAGACTTATGCATCTTGTAAATATGTCAAGGTATCGATTTCGATTCCTATAGGCAGCCTTCATGAAATATTTATTCACGTAAGACTTATGTATCAATACGGAATAGGGCAAGGGAACCCGATTTCGAATCCCTTGAGCAACACTTAGTCTCATATTTAATTTGTTTGGTTTATATTTTCGGCTAGGGGACCCGAGGTCGATCCCCAATGCCTACACTTCTTTTTTTCTTTCTTTTCTTTCCTCTCTTTTTTGTTTGAGACCAAGAGGATGTGGGATCCATCCCCCACAACCTAATTTTATTTTTCTTTAGTTTTTCTCCTACTTTTCTCACCTATCCGAGGGGTTGTGGGTTCGATCCCCACACTCCCCATTTTATTTATTTCCCTTTTTCTTTTGTTTCTTCACCCAACCTTAACCCATTTCCAATCCCTCACCTCACATTAAATATCAAATTTTCAGCAGCCTACATATAGTGAGGTCTCGGGTTCAATCCCTGATGACCTCACATATTTTAAAATGATTATTAAATCTCCAATTCTTCAAGTTGCATAGCCGAAACAAAATTTCCAGCAATCTGGAAATTTGATCACGTTTTCCGGTCCATTTTCTCAACATTTTATACGGTAGATTATAGGACAATTCGAAGAACATTTCATACATTATTTGGTGCAATTTTCGGGATTACATTTATCCATGAGTTTTCACTCAATTGAACAACATCACACCTCATATGAACATCATGATTTTTACAAGCATTTGCACATAAAATACAAGGATTCAACATGCCTTTTTCACACTTCAATTTGTGACCAAGAGTCACGGCACACACAATGCACACACATACTGACCACATAGTCTCGGAAAGACATAATTATCAATCACATAAATCCGAACATACATACATGAACATGATCAACACGAAAACACGTTACATCCTTAATTTCTACCAGCAAACATACCCAACCTATAATAATCGATGGTATCTAGTGACAGGGACATGCAACGGGGAAACATTCCTAGTTTTCGGATTAGAATAGACTGAATCTTAGGGGTCTCTTGGGAAAGGGACCAAGACGAAGAAAACCCATACCTTTTCTGTCATTCAACACATTCCAAATCTTCCCAATGTACAGCTAACTCACACGACACCAAAGCTTCACCACCGAAACTTCAAGCACAACCCGTCAAGAATAATGTTTTTGCTTTTTGTTTTTAGTTTAGTTTTTCTTTTGAGTTTTAGCGTACAAGTTCTTCAAGAGTGATGAACTTTTGATTTTTCTGTTTTTACTGATGAAGAAACGTGAGAATGAGAGTGGAGAGACGTGATAATGAGAGTGGAGAATGTGAGAGTAAGCTTAGTAGTAGGAGTTTTAGGTAAGGACTTAGTCAAACTAGGACTCTTTGTTATTTTAAATAATGAATCTGATTTTCTAAGGCTTAAGTGACAAGAATAAAATGCCCTTACTTAAATAAGATAATTAAATATCAATTAATTCAACTTAAATATTGCTTCCACCAAGGATCGAACCCGGGTGATGCTCTTCTCGCGAAAATGGGTCAATTCGGGTCAACCCTACCAGAACTTTCCATTTTTTTATATTAATTAATTAACTAATTAAATATTTAGGGTAATTACAATACTACCCTTATAATGGAAAAGACCATTTTACCCCTAGACCCTCCAAACCTAAGATTACCCCTTTCAAGTCTTGTTAAGACTCTTCCGGGTAAATCTTACTATTCGGGTGCCCTACATGGCTGGACACAACCTTGCCTAGCTCAACTAACTCACCAAGTGTGTTGGATTGGCTGGTGCATAGGTTCTGAGGTCTGGTTCCACGCGCATCAAGCCGTGTGAACCCGGTCTAACCTAGGCATTCTAGGTACGTTTAGGCATTACTTAGCATAGTCGGGTTATTACACTTATGGTAGGTATACACATCAACATGAACACCATAAAAGTAACGCCTCCACATTTTCAAGGAAAATACCACGGCCGCTAACTCAAGATCATGAATTAGATAATTCCTCTCATGCACCTTAAGTTGTATAGACGCATAGTCTACTACTTTCCCATGTTGCATAAGCACACACCCTAAGCCCACTAGGGATGCATCACAATATATAACGAATCCCTTGGTACCCTCCGGTATAGTCAATACCTGAGCGAATGTAAGCCTATCTTTCAAAAATTTTGAAGCTTCTTTCACATGCCTCCGACCACTCAAATTTCAAACACTTTTTGGTCAAACTAGTCAATAAAGAAGTAATGGACGCAAAACCATCCAAAAACCTCCTATAGTATCACACTAGACCCAAGAACTCCTAATGTCAGTTGGAGTCAATGTCCTAGACTAATTTTTCACGGACTCGATTTTCCTTGGATCAACCTAAACTCACTCACTAGAGATGATATGACCAAGAAATGCTACCGACCTCACCAACTCTCACATTTGCTATACTTGGAAATAGTTGGTTTTCCAAAAGCACTAGTAATATGAATCTCAAATGGTCCATGTGTTCACCCTTATTTTCGAATATACCAAGACATAGTCAATGAAGACAATGACAAATAAATATAGGTAATTTCAAAACACCCTATTCATTAGGTCCATAAATGTCGTCGGGGAATTTTTGTGACCAAAGGACATAACTACGAACTCATACTGACCATATCTAGTTCAAAATGTCATTTTTTGTATATCTTCACCTCTGACCCTAAGTTTGTAATACCCTGGTCTCAAGTCAATCTTATAATAGCAGTTTTCCCCTTGGAGTTGATCAAAGAAGTCTTCAATATGAGGGAGAGGATACTTATTCTTAATAGTGACTTTATTGAGTTGGCGATATTCAATGCACATTTTAAGGGATCCATCCTTCTTCTTCACAAACAATACCGTAGCACCCCATGGAGAAATACTACTTCTAATGAAGCCTTTGTCTACTAAGTCCTTGAGTTGAGTCTTCAACTCTTTAAATTCGGCCGGATCCATCCAATAAGGAGGAATTGAAATGGTGTTGGTATCCGATATCAAGTCTATACAAAAATAAATCTCCCATTCGGGAGGATTCCGGAAGATCAGGCGTCGTTGACCTCTCAGAGGTCGCAGACAAGCCTCATCCAAGGACTAAGGAATGATTTCTCTACCTTATAGTGAGTGATTCTTTACACTATGAATTCATTACATTTCATTAGCCATTCTCTATTGGTCATGCCATTTATTTCATTACTTTCATGTTAGGGAAATTATGGGGTATTTAGTTAACGTTATGTTTCTACTTCCCTTTATTGACATCATATAAGAAGTCATTATAAGTCAATCTTGTTTGGCTTTGCCCATTATTTGCTGAAACTTCATGAGTGTGATATTGGCAATTTACATTCTTAAGCTCTTCTTCCATTGCTCACTTTGAACATATGTTCCATCATCATCATTCATTCTGACTTTCATAGATACATCATAGGGAATAAGATCATGCGAGCTAACATGAAATCCAGTGTCTTCCCCACACTGAAAAGAGGTGATTCACCGGTTAAAATGAAACTTTGACGATGTGAGATACTTATGGAATCCAGTGTCTGTCCCACACCGAAAAGGGGTGATCCCCGGCTATGGCGGATCCATCTCAAGTGTTCACTCCACACCAAAAAGTAGTGGATCACGGATATAGTGAACCAAGAACATATCGTGAGCATTAACCGACATAGATCATTTGAGCTAAACATGAAATACAGTGTCTGCCCCACACCGAAAAAGGGTGGAATCACCGGCCAAGGTGAAACCGTACATGCCTAGATCGATTAGGTGGAAACCACTTGCTAGTTCCTATGTTGGCTAGACATAGTTCAAAGACTAGAGACTTAATGAGACTACTTATCCACCTCGGTGGTAGCCTCGTCTTCATGAGACTTACACGTGCAAGCAAATGCTCAAAACTAGTCTATCGATGCTGTGCTCACTTTCATTATCTTCTTTATCTGTTAGAGTTGACTCAAGCATTATGGAAGCTTACTTCTAGATTGAGATTTATTTACTCTTTTGATGACTTGTCATCCTTACATTACATTGATGAAATGTGAATTGTCCTTACATATCATCCTTACTTTACATTGATGAAATGTGAATTGTCCTTACATATCATCCTTACTTTACATTGATGAAATGTGAATTGTCCTTGCATATCATCCTTATTTTACATTGATGAATGTGAATTTTCCTAACATATCACCCTTACTTTACATTTATGAATGTGAATTGTCGTTACATATCATCCTTAGGTGTTAATGAGACTAGTCTCACACATTCGAACACCTTCATTCGTGAGTATTCTTTTAACATAGTAACTTAGGTGTAAGTAAGACTTGTATCACTTCCTTTAACACCCCATTCTGGTCACTTATTTAATTTAGACCCCTTTAATTATATTATAAACTCATGTTACTTCTTTACTTTAGTGTAGTAGCTTCATTTCATCGTTTATGGACGATTATCACTTCTTTCAATGAGTTACATATGTTCATGGTTCATTCTTGTAGAGCATGTTGGGATTTGTCCCAATGAATGTCATGCCCTTGGTTATGGATGCATTGAGTTATTTTAAAGTGCTTATAATATCATTTGATACTCTAACTACACAAGATTGGAATATTATTAGTATTGGCCTCAACATTTGGGATGTTAAACTAGCAAACCATTTTTTTATTGTCATACGCCAACTTTTACGTATGTTCATATTTAAATTGCCTAGGTATGAACCTTTAGCCAATCTTTCAATCATTTACATAAGCTCCTAGCCTAAGCATGCATTCGTTTTGACCAAATAGTGTTAGCCAATTTTATTCGCACCAGATAGTCAATTCATTCAAGATGTGATTTCATAGAGATCTTTTAAGTCAATCTTAGTTCATAACTTTAGGAATAACGTTTTAAAGCATTTTGGACAGTATAATATTAACATTTGATGAACATAAAATCTTCATAAAGTCACAGTAAGTATGCATTAAGACGTCACACATCACACTTAACGTTTTTGATCATATCTTAGTAATACATCGTTCTTTAATTCACGTAAGAAACCCTTAGCATCATACGAGTTCAATTCATAGTTCATTCGACATTGAACAATCAAGAACCCTACACATTAAGATCATCAAGCACCACATACCAACAACATGATCAATACTAATATATGCGACATTGAAAACGTAACAAGGATACTAGGGAAATGGAAGTTCGACAAACTTTGGGAACAACCCTAGTTTTCAAGATTTCATGAATTACGACGATGGAAAGTACTCTTGGAGAAAGAATTCCAAGAGAGAAACCCATACCTTATGTAGATTCGAATCTACGACGATCACTATACACGAAATCCTTGAAAAGTACTTTGAAATCGCCTAAGAGAGACTTTAGCGCTCTACGTTCTTGCGGTTTTTTGTTTACTGCCTTAGTCGTGTGTTTCTTGTGAATAAACGTGGTTTCTAGGTTTTTGGAACTGATGTTGAATTATTCAACTTTAGGTTAATTTATCTTGATGGCTCATTTGGGAATGTCTACTTATTTTACCAAGGACCCTCACCATGTCCTTGGGAACTGCTTAATCTACATGATCATTTTAATTGATCATGTGCCATTGTATCTAGGCTCGACACTTGGATGCCTCATACCTTTTGTGAGTTGGACGAAATATATTTATTAGCTTAGGGTCTTCATTGCAGGTATATTTCTTAAATGTCAATCTTGTATTGCGGTATGGCAACCCCAAAAAGTATATTTCATATTTGTATATAGAAAATTGGCTAATATCTCTTAGCCAATTTTTCTATACTATGCCCAATATTTCTCAATATTGGGCATTGGGGTGACTATGTACCCCTAATAGGCTTTCTTAAGGACATACTGGGATCTTCATTAGACATGTAATTTTCCGGAACGTTACAATATCCCCCCAGGAGCATTCGTCCCCGAATCACACTTACACATCATTTAAACAAAAAGGGTGATTTTCGAAAGTTACTTTATCATGCTTAAACTTTTCTCTTTTGAGAATATCTGATTCACACTTATTTGGATGATGCATAACATTCAAGCTTATCTGAAGCTTCATATTTGATATTGAGAAATTTCCTTCTCAATCACACTAAGCTTAATGCACATCACAACTCATGCAATACAAAAATCATGTCAATGCTACACAAAAACAGCAACATGAAATGCAAACATGACTTAATTTTAACCCACATAGTGCTATTATAGGACATACGATTAGTGGCCTATCACACCTAATCGACTAAAGCAATTATACTTAGAGTTTTCTTAAACATAAACCAGACTTAAGAAGAGAATATCTAACCTTAAGAACTGAACAAATGAGGGTAGTGGGATCTCATATCGGCCTAGGCCTCCCACGTTGCTCCCTCAACAAGATGGTTCCGCCATAGGACCCTCACGGTGGCAACCTCCTTGTTCCTCAGCCGCTTCACTTGGCGTTCTTAAATTTCGACTGGAACCTCTTCATAAGAAAGGTTCTCATCAATTCCTAACCCCTCTACAGGAAGGATGGATGTTGGATCTCCTAGACATTTCTTAAGCATAGAAACGTGAAACACTGGATGAACAAAAGCCAAGTCTTGAAGTAATTTCAGCTCGTATGCAACGTTTCCCACTCGCTGTAAGATCTCATAAGGACCTATATACCTCGGACTCAACTTGCCTTTATTACCAAACCTCATCACCCCTTTTATGGGTGATATCTTCAGGTAGACTTGATCACCCACCTAAAACTCAAGAGCACTCTTTCGTTTATTTGCATAGGATTTCTGATGACTGTAAGCAGTTGCCAATCTTTCCCTAATCATCTTCACCTTCTCCACTGCCTCATGCACAATGTCGGGACAAAGGATGGATGATTCTCCTACTTCGAACCAGACAATCAAAGATCTACATCATCGGCCATATAATGCTTCGAAATGCCATTCCAATACTGGAAAGGTAGCTATTACTGTAAGAGAACTCTATCAGCGGCAAGTGATCATCCCAATTCCCCTTGAAGTCAATAATACATGCTCTCAAATGTCTTCAAGGGTCTGGATGGTACGCTCTGCTTGCCCATCTGTCTGCGGATGGAAAGCAGTACTAAGCTTCACCTGTGTACCCAAAATTTTCTGGAAAGATTTACAAAAATGAGAATTGAATTGAGCCCCTCTGTCCAAAATAATAGATAGAGGAATCCCATGCCATCTCACTATCTCATCTATATAAAGCTTGGCATAGTCTTCGGCCTTGAAGGTAGACTTCACAGGTATGAAGTGAGAGGACTTATTCATTCTGTCAACAATAACCCAAATGGAATCATGTAGTTTCCTAGTCTTTGGCAGACCAAACACAAAATCCACATTGATAGCCTCCCACTTCCACGTTGGGATCTCAGTCGTCTGAGTGAGACCTCCAGGCTTAAGATGTTCGCCCTTAACCAATTGGCAGTTCGGACACTCCTCCACGAACTTAGAGATATCTCTCTTCATGCCTTCCAAAAATGAGACCTCTTTAAGGTCTTGGTACATTTTTGTGGCACCTAGATGGATGGAATATCAGGAACCATGAGCTTCTGCCAAAATACTTGACCTCAAATCATTCACATTGGGCACACATAATCTATTCTGATATCTGAGTACGCCATCTCTACCTAACAAGAATGACTCATTCAACTTACTCAATACAGAGTCTTTCAACTACCTGAGTACTGGGTCAAGGTGTTGATTGGCTTTAACATCTACAACAAATGAGGATTCGGAACTTGAGTGAACCGAAACTCCCCCACTTGGTGCATCTGTTAGCCGTACACCCAATATTTCCAATTGGTGCACCTCTTTAACTAGCTTCTTCTTCTCATCATCAATATGTGAAACGCTGCCCATGCTCAGTATGCTCAATGCATCGGCCACCACATTGGCCTTACCTGGGTGATAGTGCACACTCACATCATAATCCTTGAGAAGTTCTAGCCATCTCCTCTGACGAAGATTCAACTCCCTCTGCGTGAATACATACTGAAGACTCTTATGGTTAGTATACACATCAACATGTACACCATATAAATAATGCCTCCACATCTTCAATGCAAAGACAACCGCGGCTAATTCAAGATCGTGAGTACGGCAGTTCTTTTCATGGATTTTCAATTGTCTTGATGCATATGCAATCACCTTACCATTCTGCATGAGAACACATACCAAACCTACTCGGGAAGCATCACAATATACCACGTAACCCTCACCACTTCTCGGCAACGTCAACACTGGGGCCGAAGTTAGTCGGTCCTTGAGTTCTTGTTAACTCTTTTCACATTTCTCGGACCACTCAAACATCGCCTTCTTCTTTGTCAATGCGGTCAATGGTGTATCAATAGTGGAAAACCCTTCCACAAACCTGCGATAATAATTGGCTAAACCTAAAAAGGTCTGAATATCTGTAGTAGTAAGGGGTCTCGACCAATTCTTCACCGCCTCAACCTTCTTAGGATCAACTTCAACACCTTGATCGGTCACAACATGACAAAGAAAGGTCCACTGATCTCAACCAGAATTCACATTTGCTGAACTTTGCATACAACTGATGTTCTCTGAGTACTTGCAATGTCTTTCTTAAGTGTACCTCATGCTCTTCTTTAGACTTAGAGTATATGAGAATGTCATCTATGAATACTATGACAAAGGAATCAAGGTACTCACGGAAGACCCTATTCATAAGGTCCATACACGCGGCTGGTGCGTTAGTGAGACCGAATGACATGACCAGAAACTTATAGTTCCCATATCTAGTATGAAAAGCCGTCTTAGGGACGTCTTCTCGCCTCACTCTAAGCTGATGGTAGCCTGACCGAAGGTCTATCTTGGAAAAGAACTTGAACCTTGGAGTTGGTCAAATAGATTGTCGATTCTGGAAGAGGGTACTTATTCTTTATAGTGACTTTGTTGAGTTGCCGATAATCGATGCACATTCTAAGGGTTCCATCCTTTTTCTTTACGAACAACACTGGAGCACCCCATGGGGATATGCTCGGCTGGATGAATCCCTTATCAAGTAGATCTTTTAACTGCAACTTCAACTCTTTTAATTAAGCTGGTGCCATCCTATACGGGGGAATAGAAATTGGCTTGGTGTTCGGATCTAAATCTACACCAAAGTCAATCTCACGTTCAGGATGGACTCCTGGTAAATCCTCCGGGAACTCATTCACTATTGACACAGAATCTATGGAAGGGACTTCTTGATCTAAGTCATTGACTCTAACTAAGTGGTATAAATACCCCTTAGCTATCATATTATTTGCCTCTAAGTTCGAAACAATTTGGCCGACTAGACTTGAACCACGCCCTTCCCATTCCAGTTCTAACTCATTTGGAAACTGAAACCTCACTGCCCTATATTGACAGTCTATTGTGGCATAACACTTGTGAAGCCAATCCATACCCAGATTATGTCAAAATCGAGCATGGATAACTCCGATAGATCAGCGTGCGTGACTATATCAAGGAAGTGAATTGGGAAATTTTTGTACACTTTCTCAGCTCTTATGTCGTCCCCTATGGGAGTACTTACTAAAAGTGGATCATGCAAGATTTCAGGAAGCAGATCAAATCTACTAGCTATCAATGGAGTGGAAAATGATAGAGTGGATCCTGGATCTAACAATGCATACACGGGGAAAGTAAAGACATGCAACGTACCCGTGACTACATCAGCTGACTTCTCTTGCTCTTCTCTATCTTTCAGCGCATATAACCTGTTCCTCTTGGGAGGTTCGGCTGCAGCATTTGCATTCGGCCGAGGATGAGCATTTACCTTGGCTTGATTATTCACTTGAGGACAGTCTCGGACCATGTGTCCACTTTTACCGCACCCGAAACAGGTGTTAGTACCTACCAAACATTCACCTCCATGCGAATGCCCACACTTACCACAAGGCCTGTTGGTTCGCTGGACGTTACGGTCATTGCCCTTTCTGGGGCCAGACTTATTCTCCGTAACTCTTGAATTACCTAAAGGAGCGGAGTTACCTGAGTGCCTCTTGAACTTAGGCCTGTTTTGGACTCTAAATGAGCCTCTACCCGAGCTCGAACTAGGCAGGTCCGTGTCCTTAGGCTTCTTGCCTTCGTGAATCCTCTTGCGGCGGCTCTCCTCTACTTGTTGAGCATGTACCATAAACTTGGCCATATCCATATTGTCATGCAGCATGGCTGCCCGACAATCTTCCACCAGATCCTCAGATATTCCAGTAACAAATCTGCTCATCTCATCCCTGCTATTTGCCACCAGATAAGAAGCATAGTTTGACAATTTCACAAATTTCAAGGAATACTCCTTGACTGACATACTTGTCTTAGGTTGATGAACTCTTCAACCTTGGCTTCTCTCTACTCCCTTGGGAATAACCTCTCCATAAAGCAGTCTTGAGAACATCCCAAGTGATGGGAACATCTCCTCTAGCTCGGCCATCAGCCCACATCCGGTACCAAACCTGTGCCACATCCTTGAGTTGATATGTAGTCAACTCAGCCTTTACCTCCTCATCAACTCCCATGACACACAGAATCTTGTGGACCTCATCTACGAACTCCTAAGGATCCTCGCTGGCCTTGGACCCGTAGTACACAGGGGGATTCATCCTGGTGAAGTCCCTCAGCCTGCTAGCTAGCATACGGGTTCTCTCTGGGAGCACTCTCTCTCACGGCTTGAGCCGTGATGGCTTGAGACTGAGTCGTGATGGCCTGTGCCATCTGTAGCAAATCCTTCCTCACTTCACCGTCCGTCAACCCATCTGGATTGATAGGCACTTGTTCAGCAGCAATTGTGGCTTGAGGAGGAGCTTGATTCCCTTCCGCATTTGCTTCCTTAACTCTTCTAGCGGCATTCCTTCTTGTGTTCATTTTCTACACGTATACAGAAGAAGAGAGTTAGATCATCAAAATGACATAAAATGTCACAACTCTACATGAAACGATAAAGAGTAGAAGAAGGGAGAATTTCCTATCATCGCGTAGTCTCTAAGTCATGATTGTGGCACGCTTCATAACCATAAGCTAGAAACTACGTAACGTGGTTGTGTTGAGCTTTAGATCCTAGGTAATTTAACCTCATGCTCTGATTCGAAGTTTGTAATGACCCTGATACTTAAATCCAAATCGCCACCGGCGTCGTTGACCTCTCAGAGGTTGCAGACAAATCTCATCTTGCATTCATCATATTCATCAAGTTAAGAAATTGAGGAATAAGAAGGTTGCCTCTGTAAAAGTTCTATGAATAATTTTGAACTTATCATGTTTATCTAATGTGCATATTCTTGTATAAATTCATGCCTAAATTTAGCTACGTACGAATGGTTACACCTTAGGCAAGTCCTAACCCTCTTTTTTAGGTGTGGGAGTAGAACATTGGATTCCATGTAGCTCACATGGTCTCATGTCGGTTATTGGACTTCTTTCCCTAATGTAAAAGTAAATGAACAAGTTAAGTATGTGAACTCTTATTAGGGTTGTCTTGAAGGCTACTACATAGGGTGAGGAAGGGTATGAGACTTCTCTTACTCATAGCACATGTGGGATCCTAAGGGATTGTTCTAGTAGTGTTCTTTTATGATTATGACTATGATAATGATTATGTTGATAAGATATGAGTAGTATTCATGTATTAATAATGTGATAATGACTTTAAGAGAATATTTTGTAAGTATGAAGTGGGTTGTTTGATGTGATACTTAGCCTTGGATAGGATTATGGGGTTCTATCTTTGGCACTGCACAAGTATTGCTTGGGTGTTCTACATGTTGGGTTGTTATTATGTTGAAATGACTTATTATTCTTTTTATATGTGCATGTTGAGTTAAATTGATAGAAAGCATGATTTTGACTAAATTGTCCTTTTCTCATGAATTGATGATTTTTGTGCATAGGAGTCATACATAGTACATGTGGTTTGTACTAACCAATATTCTCCCATTTCCCCGCCAAACATTTTAGGTTCGGGGCGTCGAGGAGATTCTTGGCTATTGTAGAAGAAGACTTTGATCTTTCCTAATTCAATTGGTGAGTCCTCATAAGTTTCGAGGATAGAGCCACTCATTAAGCCTTATTAGTTTTGTCTATGTTTTGAGACAATTATTCCATTCTCATGTTGAGAGCTTCTTGTAGCCTATATGGGCATATTGTAATATACTAAGGGCTATGCCCAAACTATTGTGATTCACTTTATAGATGGTTTCATGTGAGACAAAGTATTACACTAAATTCCTATATGTTGGTTATGTGTCTATGCGAGAAGCCTAAGTAAGCATCATAATGAAAAGTTTTAAATTTTTCCGTATTTTTTACCTATGATGTATGCTAAGGGCTTGTCTTAGTCCTCTTCGAGGAGGACGACGCCGGTAACGACTAGGGTGTACTATGGGTCTTTACATCCATCTTATGGAATAAGACCTCTTTTCCCCTTTTTTTCCCCAACTCTTAGAGTAGTTTCATAGAGGGAACGATTAACTAGTCATAAGATTTCTCCCATTAACTAGCATACTTCACAATCACCTTACAAGGCTCAACACACTATCTCCCCTCCATATGAGCAAGCCTATTAAAAAGATCCCAATCCACACAAGGACAACTATGAAGCATTCCTCATATACAAAGGTAATATTCATCTTTCTCACTATTTACCACATTCTCCAAGACTTTTAAAGCCTATAGCATAACAACATGCTACAATCCTACAAACTCATAAGGTAATTTATCATTCCGAAGGGATATCCATTCAACCATATCAACTATTAAGAAGCTATAATGATATTATATCATAACTTTTCAACATAATATCTCATTCCTCATAAACCACCTATAGACATTAATGGAATCACTGTCACATTCGGAGAGCACCTCCTAGACGTAACTGGCGTCGGCGTCCTCGAAGAGTACTTAGACTAGCCTCTTAGCTTACATTATAAATTCATAGGTTAAAAATGCAGAAAATTTAAAACTATTCTATATCTATCTTGAGGTTTACATAGACCTCTTGCATACATATAATCTATATTCATATCGAGTATGCATAGACCCTTCGTATAAGAAGATTACATAGCCTTATAATTTTATTGCACATATATGTATGCATAAAAGATACATAGCAGGACAATCTCTCCCCTTGTGAGCATCCTTCCCGCAACCAAAGCACCCACTAGTACCAGCAAGACACTTCCCGAAGTGCTTATTCCCAGAAGTAGCACAAGTAGGCTTAACCACTTGGAAACCACCACCTCTCCCATAATTATCCTTAGGAGCACTAGAAAAATCTTGATTTGGAGCCCTCTTCTTAAACTTAGGTTGAACTTGCTCATCGGTTCTTCCCCTCTTGGCGTCTCTACTTCTCCTCCCAAGTTTAGACTCTTCAATGATTAAGCATACACCATAAGACTAGATAGAGTCATGTCACCATGGAGCACTGTTGTACGACATTGTTCCTTCACATTATCCGAAACACCGGTCAAGAACCAACTCAACTCATCCCTAGGGTTAGACACCAAGGATGGAGATTACATAGACAATAGAATATGCTTTAAGGAATACTCCTCAACACTCATGCTACCTTTCCTAAGGTTTATAAATTCCTCAATCTTAACCTCCCTCTTCTCACAGGCAAAGTAGCTTTCTAGGAATTCTTCCTTAAACTCTTCCCACTTTAAGGGACCCTATTCAATCGGTCTACTATCCTTCCATTTAGTAAACCTTAATTGAGAAACATCTTTCAATTGATACGAAGCTAACTCCGCTTTCTCCCTAGAAGTCATTCCCATAGCATGCACTATCTTATACACCTCATCCAAGAAAGCCTGGGGATCTTCTCCCATCTTGGGACCAAAAAAATATAGGACGATGCATCTCACAAAGTCCCTCAATCTAGAGGTCATAGTATTCTCCAGAGCATTCACCCTAGGCCCAATGTCTCTATTCACTTGAGTTGTCATAGCTCGGTCTAGGGTAATGAGAGCCTCTCAAATCTCCCCATTAGATATAATTGGGGGACCACCCGTAGCTCATTACCTCCTTCCATAGTAGGTACTTGATCATCTTGAGCACCTTAAACACCTTGAGGAACTTGCACATGTTGTCCACCTTGGGGAGGAAGTCCTTCATTCACATCATTCTCCTCAACCCTCCTAGCCGGTGTCCTCCTCGTATTCATCTTCCTAGAAGCACAAGGAAAACCATAAGAAAAGGACACTCATAACTTTTAATCTCTACAGCACGACATATGAGTAGAAAAGAAGGGAAACTCTATCGTCCTATAGCCTCTCGCCCAAAGATGTGTCGCGACTCACATGAATGAATAAGGCTCTACTAGACGTGACAATTTGAGACTTTTTGATTCCTAAGTACTACTTCATAACCTTATGCTCTGATACCAAGCTTGTCATGACCCGAGAGTACCCCTAGAAGTTAGGGAATTATCGAATCGAAATACGGCGTACTCGACCTCTCGGAGGTCTTGTACAAGCCCTTTCTTACCACTCATTGCATACATGTATGAAAAGTAGTGCGGAATTAAAACTTTTCACACGAAATAATAATACTTCAAAATATCTCTTTTATAGAAAAACATAATGAAAGACTAAGTCTCAAAGTCGCCATCTTAGACATACGAATATATTGGGACACGGCCCATACTTCATCATCTAGAAAATAGCTATGTTTATTACAATACTTTCAATAATAAAATCCAAACATCAAGATGTCCTCGAATCTAGTGAGGACATACCAACTCTTTACTTGAATGAACACTAATCCAAGCTTCCACTTCGAGACTCCTCTCAAATGCCACCTACACCTTTAGAGATAGACAAGATGTATGGAATTAATATAAACACGTATACTAAGTATGGTATAATGCATAAAATAATGATAAATGAACTTTTGTATGAAACATGCTCTTTTTGAGAAAACCTTTTGAGAGAGGTATAATAGTCACTTACAACTCAACGTATATGCACAACAGTCACATTCCACAATATAGCATCAACATCACTTCAACCCATATGAACGCATACACCTTCCACCATATGTTATCATAAGACTTACTTAAGTAAGACAAGAAGAGACTGCATATACACCCTCTTCAAGCCTACCAAAAAAATCCTTAAGACTACCTAAGATAAGATTGTTCCCTTTTCCTTTCATTTACTCCCCACCTAAGGTTACTCCAACATTCACCTAAGTAGGACAAGAAGATACTGCCCATACACCCTCTTCAAGCTTACCTAAGCAACACTCAAAGTTACCCTAGATAGAGCACATTATAGTCAACCTACATTAGCTAAAGTCATAATCATTCATTAAGTAAATTAGAAGAAATTTCATTCATTAAGGACTTCAGATAATGGTCTTGGAAAGACCTAGGGAACCTTCACTCTAGCACCGTCAAATGCTACTCGTGCAATGTCTACATAACTTCCCATTCAACTACCTAAACGTTGTAGACCTTATCAAATTCTAGAATGTATCCCACATGATGAGAATAGGAAATAACCTACATAAACCATACTAGCTAAGCATGGAATCCGGAGTCTACCCTACTCCGATGAAGGGTGTTTACTTGCTAAGGGTAGAACTAGGGCACATCCCATGTAGGCACATGTTTAAGGAATATCAAAGTCTTTTATGAACTCTAGTTTCATTCTCAAGTAGAGATACATTGTACTCTAGTCTCCTTCTTAATTAGAGCTACAAACCATAACATATTCACTCGGTGCTAGTCTTTGTTCTCATATAGTAAGTTCAATAAAAGGGGCATATGAAAAGGTACCATCTCTTAGTCATTACCTAGTCATAATGCACCTACCAAAGACGGGTCCACTAGGGCTGCAACTCAATGGTGTTTAAGGATAGCTCATTATTAACCTTCTTTCTATATAGAAGGTTCCACATAATAGTCATGCTTAGACGGGCACCATCTTAGGTCTACCAATCCTAGACTTTCATTCAACATTCATCCATACACATAGAAGACAAAAGTGCGTAACCCTACTAGGTCAAGATGTTCATATTCATAATGTACATGTATCAAGTAAGTGACAGAAGTCTACCAAGACAAGACACACACATCTTCACATATAGCATATCATTCTACAAGCACATAGGCATAACAAACATAATCTATAGGTCACCCTATTCGCTACTATAAAGTCATCAATATAACCATCATAAGACTCACTCAGTCAAGTAGGAAGAATCATGCACCAACTCTATGACTACACATACAAGGACATAGTCATAGTCTAACATGATCACCTAACAACTTCGTTATCAGAACCAGATACTTTAACATTATTAACATGTAGGTAGATATGATCATACTTCACATAATACACTACACAAATCATCATAATACTTCAAGAAGTTGCCGACAAGTCCATGATCATTATAATACATAAGGTAACGCCGACGAGGCCACATAATTCACAAGTAATGCACATAGCACCACCACCATAAGTCGACCATAAAAATCAAAATATAGTTCAAGATATACGTTACATAAAATAAGGAGAATTCGGGCAGTGTACCACAAATCCATTCTCACCACTTTAATCCATATCTAAATCATCCAAACATTACACAAAGGCCATTACCCATGGCCATGATCATCAATTAAATACAAAAATCAAAATACTCAATGAATCTAAATCAATTCAATATAGATTTATCAATCTAAGACAGCCTATACATTAATTCAATAGAATTCTTACATGATTCAATAGTCCATAGAAAACTACACTAGAATTCATAACCATTAAGGCAAGAGCATAAAATCCAAAATATAGCTAATTTGAAGAGATTATGTTTTGCATGGGTTGATGAAGAATTTAGGTTAAAATCATACAACTAACATCAATTCAATTTTAAATCAATGATCTAAAACGTTTTATGCAAAGACCCATGGCTAGAATTCAATTTAGAAGATTTCATAGTTTGGATCATATTTGAAATTCATTTTAATTGAATACTTAAAGAAAGATATTTCAAGGATGCAGAAATATAACTTAGTTGTGATAAAAATCCCACAAGATTGATGGATAAAACTTTGAAAATCTACCTTCTTCCTTGGAGCTTCAAAACTTCATCAATGGAGGTTTTTGGAGAGAAGAGATGGAGATATTTTGTTGTGGACTTGAGGGCTCTTATTTGAAGGGTGAATTGGGGTGTAAATAGGTCTAATATCCGCCAATATTTAACCCCAAAAATATCCAAAAGACCCCTGAAATTATAGGACATTTTAACCAACTCAAACTCAACTTAAATTTCCGGAATCATCGTCGGGAAACAAGTCCGCGACGAGGAGTTGTTCCCGCATCATTTTTTGGAATTAATTCTTGAACCATTGGAGTCAACGATATGTACATGACACAGAGAAAAAGTTTGGTTCTTGGTGGACCAAGTCCGCGACGCAAACTTGTTCCCTCAATGACCAAATGGTGCTGCCTTGGGCAACTTGCTAGCCCAAGGTTTGGGTCCTCGTCTAGGACCCTTTCGTCGGTCCTCGGGGAGTTTTTCCCAGACGTTTCCACTTCAATTACTCTAATATACATGTTAGGAACCTCTCACATCAATTTGACCTCAAAAAAACACATCAAACTTGAAGAAATACACTAAGACACACAAGGACGTTTTCAAGGCAAAACATTGGAACGTCTTGGACGTTCTTGGACGTTTGACCTCCAAACTTCAACAAACTTGATACCCTGCCTATAAACACTATTATTAAGCATTTTATGACTTTAAAACATCATGACACAAGTGTTAGGATCTAGTTCAACCTAGCTCATTTTTGAGGCTGTAACAAGTTCATCATGTGAGGCTCTAGCTTATGTCATGGACTTTTGAGTATTACATTATCCCCCCTTAGGAAGATTCATCCCCGAATCACACTAAAATTATTTACAACGAAGGAATAGACTCAAGACTAGAAGCCCAACCAACAACAACATATCAAGACATGAGTCACAATCAATATCATCATTTTCAACTCATAAGAGATCAACATCCATTTCATGCTTATTCATTATGTCAAGGCTTTCTTCAACCCATCTCAACATGCTCAATACAATTCATAAAGGAACAATATACCAAAATGCACAGCATAAAGTCAAAACAAGTAAAAAGCAAAATTTTCATTTTAGGCATACAACTTCACTGTAACATCACTGTTTCATTTTAGGCATGCAACTTCACTATAACATCACCGTAACATGCACCGTTTTACACAATTTCACCAAAAATCAAGATAACTTCAATTTTAGTCATTATTTTCACTATAATTAGGAATGACTAGCCATAGTTATCAAATAACTGAGGGTAACAGGACTTCATGTCGGCCTCGGCCTTCCATGTTGCACCCTCAACTAGGTGATTCTTCCATAACACCTTTAAGGAACCCACCTCTTTGTTCCTTAACGTCTTTACTTGTCTATCTAGGATTTGAACCGGAACCTCTTCATAGGAGAGTTTCTCTTGAACACCTAGACCTTCAATAGGATGAAAGCACTCGGGATCAACGATGCACTTCTTAAGTATGGATAATTGGAACACCGGATGAACCGAAGCCAATTCACTAGGTAACCTCAACTCATATGCAACCTTACCAATCCTTTCCAACATTTCGTAAGGACCCACATAACGAGACTCAACTTCCCTTTCTTGCGAAATATGACCACCCCTTTCATAGGCAAAAATTATAGATACACTTTATCACCTTTTTCAAACTCTAATTCTCTTCTACTATGGTCAACTTAATACTTTTGCCGGCTATAGGTTGTTTTCAAGCGATTCCTTATGATATGAACTTTCTCCAAAGTCGTATGAATAAATTCGGGACACAAAAGGGAAGACTCACCCAGTTCAAACTACTCAATAGGAGTTCCACCTCCTACCATACAAGTCTTCGTAACGAGCCATAGATATAGATGAATTGTAACTATTGTTGTAAGAAAACTCAACCAAAGGCAAGTCATTATCCCAATTTCCCTTGAAATTGATAATACAAGCTCTAAGAATATTCCAATGGTTTGAATAGTATGCTCCGCTTGACCATCCGTTTGAGGATGAAAAGCGGTGCTTAGTTTCACCTTGGTACTCAACCCTTTTTTGAATGACCTCCAAAACCTATATGTGAATTGTGCATCCCTATATGATATGATGGATAACGGAATACCATGGCGACACACAATCTCATCTATGAATATCCTTGCATGATCCTCCGCCGAGTAAGTAGACTTGACAGAAATAAAATGAGCGGATTTGCTCAACCTATCCACAACCACCCATATGGAGTCATATTGCTTTTGTGTCCGAGGCAAACCTACCACAAAATTCATTTTAATGTCTTCCCACTTCCAAGTAGGAACATGGATTTCTTGAAGCAACCCACCCGGCTTTTGATGTTCAGCTTTCACTTGTTGGCAATTTGGACTCTTAGCAACAAATTCCGCTATGTCCTTCTTAAAGCCTTCCCACCAAAACAACTCTCTAAGGTCATGGTACATCTTTGTCGAACCCGGATGAATAGAGTATCGAGATCCATGATCTTCCTCAAGAATTCGGTTCCTCAAGTTATCTACATTGGCAGCACACAACCTTCCTTGATACCTCAAGAAACCATCCCCCCCTTAAGGAGAATGACTTATTAAGCTTACCAAGAACCGAATTCTTCATCAGTGGTTGATCAAAGTATTGCTTTGACTTCACCTCAACCACCAAAGACAATTCGGAGTTGTGATGGACCATGAAACCATCATTCGGAGAATCTTCTAATCTAACACCCAAACAAGACAACCTATGAACATCTTTCACCAGGTCTTTCTTGGTTTCTTCTACATGAGACACACTACCCATGGTTATACGACTTAGAGCATCCTCAACCACATTGGCCTTGCCAGTATGGTAGAGAACACTCATGTCATAATCTTTTAATGATTCCAACCACCTTGTTTTTCAGAGATTCAACTCCTTTTGAGTAAACATATATTTAAGACTATTGTGGTCGGTATACACCTCAACATGAACACCATACATATAATGCCTCCATATTTTCAAAGAAAATACCACGACATGTAACTCCATATTTAAGTAACAGGCATGGGCTACTACTTTCCAATGTTGCATAAGCACACACCCCAAGCCCACTCGAGATACATTAAAATAAACAAAAAAGCCCTTGGTGCCCTCCGGTATAGTCAACACCGGAGCGGAAGTAACCCTATCTTTTAAGATTTGAAAACTTCTTTCACATGCCTCCGACCATTCAAATTTAACATTCTTTTTGGTAAAGGTAGTCAAGGGATACGCAATGAACGTAAAATCATCCAGAAACCTCTCATATAACTCGCTAGACCCAAGCAACTCCTGATGTCGGTTGGAGTCTATGGCCTAGGCAATTTTTCACTGCTTCGCTTTTTCTTTGATCTACCTTAACTCCCTCACTAAAGATGATATGACCAAGAAATGCCACCGACCTCAACCAAAACTCACATTTGCTATACTTGACAAAGAATTGGTTTTCCTTAAGCACTTGTTACACCACCCTCAAATGGTCCATGTGTTCATCCTCATTTTCCAAATATACCAAGATGTCGTCAATGAAGACAATGACAAATGAATGTAGGTAACTTCGAAACACCCTATTCACGAGGTACATAAATGTCGTCGGGCATTAGTGAGACCAAAGGACATTACTAAGAACTCATAGTGATCATTTCTTGTTTGAAATGCCGTTTTATGTATATCCTCACCTCTCACCCTATGTTGGTGATACCCTGATATCAAGTCAATCTTAGAAAAGTAGTTTTCCCCTTGGAGTTGATCAAAAGAGTCATCAATCCGAGGGAGAGGATACTTATTCTTAATAGTGACTTTATTGAGTTGGCGATAATCAATGCACATTCTTAGGTACCCATCCTTCTTTTTCAGAAAAAATACTGGAGCTCCCCATTTAGAAATACTAGGTCTAATGAAGCCTTTGTCTAGTAAGTCTTTGAGTTGAGCCTTCAACTCTTTCAATTCGGCCGGAGCGATCCGATAAGGAGGAATTGAAATGGGGTTTTTATTCGGTAGCAAGTCAATACCAAAATCAATTTCCCATTAGGGAGGGATTCTGACATGTTCATTAGGAAAGACCTCCGTAAATTCCCTTACAACAGGGACCATCTCAATTGGAGGATTTTCGGAGTCTAAATATTTGACTCTTACAATATGGTATAAATACCCTTAAGAGATCATTTTGCAAGCCTTGAAACAAGAAATTAAATTACCTTTAGGAATAAAATTTCCTTCCTTCCACTCTAAAACTCGTTCATTTGGAAAATTGAACTTGACAATTCTAGTTCTACAATCAATGGAAGCAAAACAATCATGCAACCAATCCATCCCCAAAATGAAATCATAATCGACCATATCAAGTTCTACTAATTCAACATGTGTAACTCTATTGGGAAACATTATAGGACAATTTCTATACACCCTCTTTGCAACCACCGACTCACCTACCGAGGTGAAGACCATAAAAGGTTCATTTAGAATATCGAGCAAAATACCAAACTTCCTACCTACCAAAGGAGTAACAAAAGATAGGGTATCACCCGGATCATGTAAAACATAAACAACAATAGAGAAGACTTGTAACATGCATGTCACCACATCGGGAGAACTCTCTTGTTCACCCCTAGAACGAAGTGCATAAAAGTGATTCTTCTGTGGAGGATCCATATTAGAACCACTAGCTTGAGCTTGCCTACTTCCTTTGTCTTGCCGTTGACATTATGACAATCCCTAACCTTGTGTCCACTCTTGCCACACCCAAAAAAATTATCCGTCCCAACAAGGCAATCACCATAATGATTCTTGCCACATTATCCACAAGTTTACTTGTTTTTCCTTTTGATACTTAGGGTTAGACACCCTATCATCATGAGCCTTGGGAAATTTTGAAGGAACTTGATTTGAAAACCTCTTTTTTAACCTAGGCTTGTCTTGAATGTCAAACTTACCCTTTGAAGAGCCTCCATCAAAAGACCTTGCCTATTGGCATCCCTAATCTTTCTCTTAACCCTTGTCTCTTCTACTTGTTGAGCATGAACCATGAGACGAGAAATGTTCATATTATCATGTAGCATAGCTGAACGACATTCTTCTTTCAAGTCATCCGACACTACCGTCACAAAGCGGCTCATCTCATCTCTAGGGTCGGACACAAAAGAAGGAGCATACTTTGACAATTTAGTGAAGTTCAAAGAGTATGCAAGCACACTCATACCTCCTTGACGAAGGTTGATGAATTTCTCCATTTTGGATTCCTTGAACGTACCAAGTTTGGGCCATATCCTTGAGTCGATAAGTGGCTAACTCGGCCTTCTCACTAGTAGTCAACCCCATATCATAGAGGATCTTGTAGGTTTCATCAATGATCTCTTGGGGGTCTTCCTCAACTTTAGACCGGTAGAAGGTAGGGGGATTCATCCTTGTGAAATCCCTCAAACAAGAGCCCATGGTGCCAACATGTTGGTTTCCTTGGGGTATAACCTCGTGATTAGCTTGGGACGTTATGGCTTGGGCTTGAGTAGTGACGGCTTGTGCTTGAGTAGTAATGGCTTGGGACATTTGGAGAAAGTCTGCCCTTATGTCCCCATCCGTCAGAGGAGGAGGATTGACCGGAGCTTGGTCATCATTAGCAACTTCTTCAAGAGAAGGGACTTGATTGCCTCAGGGAGGAACTCCCGCATTGCCAATATCTCATCAGGAAGTAGAAGACTTGTAACATGCATGTCACCACATCGGGAGAACTCTCTTGTTCACCCCTAGAACGAAGTGCATAAAAGTGATTCTTCTGTGGAGGATCCATATTAGAACCACTAGATTGAGCTTTCCTACTTCCTTTGTCTTGCCCGTTGACATTATGACAATCCCTAACCTTGTGTCCACTCTTGCCACACCCAAAAAAATTATCCGTCCCAACAAGGCAATCACCATAATGATTCTTGCCACATTATCCACAAGTTTACTTGTTTTTCCTTTTGATACTTAGGGTTAGACACCCTATCATCATGAGCCTTGGGAAATTTGGAAGGAACTTGATTTGAAAACCTCTTTTTTAACCTAGGCTTGTCTTGAATGTCAAACTTACCCTTTGAAGAGCCTCCATCAAAAGACCTTGCCTATTGGCATCCCTAATCTTTCTCTTAACCCTTGTCTCTTCTACTTGTTGAGCATGAACCATGAGACGAGAAATGTTCATATTATCATGTAGCATAGCTGAACGACATTCTTCTTTCAAGTCATCCGACACTACCGTCACAAAGCGGCTCATCTCATCTCTAGGGTCGGACACAAAAGAAGGAGCATACTTTGACAATTTAGTGAAGTTCAAAGAGTATGCAAGCACACTCATACCTCCTTGACGAAGGTTGATGAATTTCTCCATTTTGGATTCCTTGAACGTACCAAGTTTGGGCCATATCCTTGAGTCGATAAGTGGCTAACTCGGCCTTCTCACTAGTAGTCAACCCCATATCATAGAGGATCTTGTAGGTTTCATCAATGATCTCTTGGGGGTCTTCCTCAACTTTAGACGGTAGAAGGTAGGGGGATTCATCCTTGTGAAATCCCTCAAACAAGAGCCCATGGTGCCAACATGTTGGTTTCCTTGGGGTATAACCTCGTGATTAGCTTGGGACGTTATGTCTTGGGCTTGAGTAGTGACGGCTTGTGCTTGAGTAGTAATGGCTTGGGACATTTGGAGAAAGTCTGCCCTTATGTCCCCATCCGTCAGAGGAGGAGGATTGACCGGAGCTTGGTCATCATTAGCAACTTCTTCAAGAGAAGGGACTTGATTGCCTCAGGGAGGAACTCCCGCATTGCCAATATCTCATCAGGAAGTAGAAGACTTGTAACATGCATGTCACCACATCGGGAGAACTCTCTTGTTCACCCCTAGAACGAAGTGCATAAAAGTGATTCTTCTGTGGAGGATCCATATTAGAACCACTAGCTTGAGCTTGCCTACTTCCTTTGTCTTGCCCGTTGACATTATGACAATCCCTAACCTTGTGTCCACTCTTGCCACACCCAAAAAAATTATCCGTCCCAACAAGGCAATCACCATAATGATTCTTGCCACATTATCCACAAGTTTACTTGTTTTTCCTTTTGATACTTAGGGTTAGACACCCTATCATCATGAGCCTTGGGAAATTTTGAAGGAACTTGATTTGAAAACCTCTTTTTTAACCTAGGCTTGTCTTGAATGTCAAACTTACCCTTTGAAGAGCCTCCATCAAAAGACCTTGCCTATTGGCATCCCTAATCTTTCTCTTAACCCTTGTCTCTTCTACTTGTTGAGCATGAACCATGAGACGAAAAATGTTCATATTATCATGTAGCATAGCTGAACGACATTCTTCTTTCAAGTCATCCGACACTACCGTCACAAAGCGGCTCATCTCATCTCTAGGGTCGGACACAAAAGAAGGAGCATACTTTGAAAATTTAGTGAAGTTCAAAGAGTATGCAAGCACACTCATACCTCCTTGACGAAGGTTGATGAATTTCTCCATTTTGGATTCCTTGAACGTACCAAGTTTGGGCCATATCCTTGAGTCGATAAGTGGCTAACTCGGCCTTCTCGCTAGTAGTCAACCCCATATCATAGAGGATCTTGTAGGTTTCATCAATGATCTCTTGGGGGTCTTCCTCAACTTTAGACCGGTAGAAGGTAGGGGGATTCATCCTTGTGAAATCCCTCAAACAAGAGCCCATGGTGCCAACATGTTGGTTTCCTTGGGGTATAACCTCGTGATTAGCTTGGGACGTTATGGCTTGGGCTTGAGTAGTGACGGCTTGTGCTTGAGTAGTAATGGCTTGGGACATTTGGAGAAAGTCTGCCCTTATGTCCCCATCCGTCAGAGGAGGAGGATTGACCGGAGCTTGGTCATCATTAGCAACTTCTTCAAGAGAAGGGACTTGATTGCCTCAGGGAGGAACTCCCGCATTGCCAATATCTCATCAAGTGTTCGTGCAGCTACTCTTCCAGTATTTGTACCAATAAAAACCATACAAGGTTTAGGTGAAAGCGCACACAAAGTAGACTCTAGAGGCACGACATTGGATTTCAAAGAAAAATGAGAATTTCTTAATCATCTTATAGTTTCATATTCATAAGTGTAGCGCGCTTCACAATTATGAATAAGAATCTATATATACATGGTTAAGTGAGTCATCGTCTCTTAAGATAGTCAACCTCATGCTTTGATACCAAGTATGTCACATCTTCTGGGGAGCACCCCCTAGACATAACCGTCGTCGTTTCCCTCAAAGAAACTAAGACTACCCTCTTAGCTTACATCATTACATTCATAGGTTAAAAATGTAGAAAATTTAAAACTTTTCTATATCTATCTTGAGGTTTACATAGACCTCTCGCATACACTTAATATATATTCATATCAAGTATACATGGACCCTTCATATAAGAAGATTACATAGTCTTCTACTTTTATTGCACATATATGTATACATCAAAGATATAAATAAGATTGTCTTAAAACCGGATGTCTCTTCTCATAACCATCTAAACATGAGTATAACAATTGGCCATAGCTCATAAATCAACGTTACAAAGATATACATAGGCTATACAATCTTTAGTACTCAAATGAAAAGAAATGAACATATTGTGTTTAAGACTAATCAATAACTGAAGCTAGAAAATGGCATTTTCCTCGAATTAGTGAGGACCTTCAAAACTTGGAGAGTGAGAATTTCGAGCCTTCCTCCAATGTCCCTTTAACGACCGGAACGTAAAGTGTTTGGGACAAAGCGAGAAAATGGGGTTAGCACATCACTTGTACTAACTATAGGCACATATGCACACACAACTTAAAAATCATGCTAAAAAGGTGTTATGCCTCGTATTTCTATACGTAGTGCGCGTCATGAGCTAGTCGATGTAAGTCCGGGGAATGAGATTTTATTTTAAGTTCCAAGTGATTAAGGAAATATTAGGCAAGGATGTTAATTCCAAATGTGACATTAAGTATGATTTGGCTAATGTAAGTGTCATTAACATTAAGTGAGGGATTAATTAGTGGTTGATTATGGTTAAATTAATCAAGTGGACCCCACCACTCAAGGCAAATTAAAATAAATCAGATTGGGAGCTGGCCCTTAGTGGGGCACGTGTAGAGGGGGGGCTGCCTCCACTTCATATAATGAATGAGGTGGTGAAATGCATTGCAAACATATCATCTTCTTCACCACTTAGCTTAGGCAGCCATGGAAAGGGAGAAAACCAACCATGCAACTCTCGGCCAGCAGCTACAAAAGAATTTGGTTAGTAATCTCTTTGCTTGGTGTGTTAATTCCTTAGAATGCCATTGTTAATTAGCCATTAATGTTAAGAAGGGGGCGTGACCAGTAGCTTAGGAAATTTGTTTTAGTTATTGAATGTGCTAAGTATGAACGGAAACCATAATCGGATTATTAGTGGTGTCGTGTTAGTATTTGGGCTGTTTTGATTAAAGCAAAATGCGGGAAATTCTGTTTTGGCGTTATGTATATGTTAATGTGATTATGGGTATATACTCCAAGGGATGAATACGATAAGGTAGATGTGTTGCGAATTATAAAACGAGTTATCGCTCGGTGTGTCGTTATTTCGTTACTATGGTTGCCGAGATGGAACTGTTTTGGGGGGGGGGGCTGTTTAATATGATTCGTTGGGTTATATGTGTTATTGGTATTGCTGTGGATAATTTGGGTTGTTGTCGGATTGGGACGAAGTAAGGAAAATAGGGGAAGTGCTGCCGGATTTTCGTTAGATTATTAGCTAGCTTACAATAAGTAGTAAAGCGCGACGTCTATCTAATTGCGGCACGATTGTTGCTTGTTATAGATTAATAGCTTGGGCAGTAAATATTGGACGTGCGGCTCGACTATACGGTATGTAATGCTATCCTTTCTTTCTTTGTTTGGCATGATTTTTAAAAATGAGCGAATGACGGACAGGTTTGATACTTACTTCTAGAGCGTCTAGGTGACATATATTCTTGTTTCCACAAACTATTCCTCTATATATCGGTTATGTCTAAGGCTATGGTGATTTCTCATATCTATGGTAGTGCTTCTTACGTTTTCATATCGTGTTAAAGGTTCATAATCTTGATAAAACGTTAATCTTTGGTAATACTCCTTGCTGGTTCACGTTGATTGTTCTATTGAGTTATAAGAAATGATTTTAATTGCATATGGTTGCTCATAATGTTCTGCTCGTGCATAGAGTCATTTATCATTTCACCGAGTCCCAGGCCGGGTAATGTTCGTGCGGAGTTTCTTGCATATGTCACCGAGTCCCTCACTAGAGGGTCGGGTATGTATATTATATATATGAATGGTGATGAGGGTGGTTATGATGATGATGATGACGGAGATGATGTGATGACTATTTCACTGAGTCCCTCACTAGAGGGCCGGGTACGTATGATGTATATATATGATGATTATTTTGCCGAGTCCCTTACTAGGGAAGCTGGGCACCTTATATGTTAAAGATATGCATGATTTTCACTTATAAGGTACATGTGTAGCGATATCTTGTTTCAACTTATCATGTTGGTATCCTGTCATCTTTACCTTATGCTTTACATACTCCGTACATTGTTCGTACTGACCCCTTTCCTCGGGGGGCTGCGTTTCATGCCCGCAGGTGTAGACGCACAGTTCGGTGATCCTCCCGCCTAGGATATCTACTCTGCTGATTGGGAGAGCTCCACTGTTACGGATCCCAGTCGTTTTGGTACATAACTTTCTATGTAGTCTTTTGCTTATCTATGGGTACGACGGGGCCCTGTCCCGTCGTGTTTCATTACTATACTCTTAGAGGTCTGTAGACATTATGTGGGTTGCATATTTGTTTTTTGCATAATGGTCTGGACATGGTTTATTTGGGATGTCCGCTTGTACAGGGGCAGCCTTGTCGGCTGCGTACATCATTGTGTATTGTGTAGTGGCAGCCTTGTCGGCTTGCATATGCTATTATGCTTTGGATAGTGGCGGCCTTGTCGGCTCGCGTATGTTGTTACGGTTGAATGGTTATGATTCCTTATGAGGCAGATCCACTTTATATATATATGGCGTTGGGGTTGGCTTGATTTGATTAAATTCCATATTGTCTTAGTTTCAGTTGGTTATACTTAACAGGTTTGTATGTGAGTGTCCAAAACGGGCACTAGTCACGGCCCATCGGGTTGGGTGGTGAGAAAAGTGGTATCAGAGCGGTTCTTCCTCGGAAGTGTCTACAGACCGTGTCTAGTAGAGTCTTGTTTATCGGTGTGTTGTGCACCACATCTATAAACAGGAAGCTATAGGACATTTAGGATGTCATCCTTTCTTCTTATTCTAGATCGTGCGATAGAGCTATATTAACAGGATAATCCCTCTCTAACGAATCCCTGTGTTTTCAGCTATGCCTCCAAAGAAAGCGATAGCCGCCCAGAAGGGAAAATCGGTAGCAGAAGGTACTAGTCAGACCCGGAGAGTTACTAGGGCCCGTGCCAAGTCTATACCTGGTATTGTGCTCCAGTCGGAGAGCTCTGCTACACCGCCACCGCCAGAGGAGCTTAGAGCAGCAGCAGCTCCAGTTCGGGGGACACCACCACCAGCCCCTGAGGCCCCAGCACCTGAACCTCCAGCTCCTCAGCCAGGGGCGGAGGATAGGGCCATGAGAGATGCGGTTCATTTGCTGACTAGATTAGTGGCAGGTCAGGCTCGCAGGCATGGACTAGGAGTTGATCATGCGGACAGATCTGATAGCTTAAGGGCTCGTGACTTCTTAAGATGTAATCCTCCAGAGTTCTTTGGGTCAAGGACCCAGGATGATCCGCAAGAGTTTATTCGTCAGATGCAGCGTACATTGAGGATAATCAAGGCTTCGGAGACCGAGTCTGTTGAGTTGGCTACGTATCGTTTGCGGGATGTAGCTATTAATTGGTATGAGTCTTGGGAGTTATCTAGGGGTGAGGGTGCTCCTCCAGCGGTATGGGATGAATTTGTGGAGGCTTTCCAGGGCCACTTCCTGCCTCTAGAGATGAAGCGAGCTAGAGTCGATAGATTCTTGCATTTGAGGCAGAATGGCAGGAGCGTTCGAGAGTATAGCCTCGAGTTTGATTCATTGGCTAGGCATGCGCCTACTATTGTGGCTGATATGGCAGACAAGGTACATCGTTATGTGATGGGATTGGATCGTTATCTGATTGACGGTTGTATGGCAGTGACTCTTCAGCCAGGTATGGACATTGCTCGGGTGCAGGCATATGCACCTGGGGTAGAGGATCGGCACCAGGGACGTCAGCCAGATAGAGATTATAATAGAGGCCAGCAAAAGAGGGCTAGATTAGCAGGTTATCCTGATGAGTTTCGAGGCGGGAAGTCTCAGCAGCATGTTAGATTTTCTTCCCAGCCAGCACAGAGTGCACCCCCACGTTCCATCGGTAGGGGGTTCGATCGTACGGGATATTTGGAAGCTGGTCAGAGCTCTAGGGCGTCAGGGTCACAGATGGGCAGGGGTTTGAGCCAGTCGAGGCCACCTTTGCCTCGGTGTTCTCGTTGTGGTAGGTCCCATCCTGGGGAATGTCGTTGGGCTACAGGTGCGTGTTTTTCTTGCGGCCGTCAGGGTCATACTATGATGGAGTGTCACCTTAGAGGCAGTGCAGGTGGTATGGCACAGCCTACTGGGTCTGTTGCTGGTTCATCTTCTTCTGTGGCTATGCGCCCTACGGGGCAGGGTATTCAGGCGCCAGCAGGCCGTGGTAGAGGTCGTGGTGGAGCTTCCAGTTCTAGCGGTCCCTCGAACCGCATATATGCTTTGACTAAAAGCAGGATCAGGAGGCGTCACCTAATGTGATCACAGGTATATTATCACTATTCTCCCGAAGTGTGTATGCATTGATAGACCCAGGTTCCACCTTATCATTTATATCCCCCTTCGTTGCTAGTAGGATCGGAATAGAGTCTGAGTTGATAGAACCATTTGAGGTAGCTACACTGTAGGAGATTCTGTCATAGCTACGCGAGTATATAAGAATTGTTCAGTGGTTATATATAGTCGTCGTACCGTAGCAGATCTAATAGAGTTAAATATGATTGAGTTTGATATTATCATGGGCATGGATTGGTTGGCTTCTTGTTATGCTAATGTTGATTGCAGAGGAAAGATAGTTCGATTTCAATTTCCAGGGGAACCGATTATAGAGTGGAAGGGGAGTACAGTATCGCCGAAAGGTAAGATTATTTCATACCTTAAGGCCAGGAAGATGGTTAGAAAAGGCTATATTTATCATCTGGTTCGGGTGCATGACATAAAGGCAGAGGCACCGACTCTTCAATCAGTCCCGGTAGTTAATGAATTTCCCGATGTATTCCCAGAGGAACTTCCAGGCCTTCCTCCAGAACGAGAGATAGAGTTTACTATAGATGTACTGCCAGATACCCAGCCTATATCTATACCTCCTTATAGAATGGCACCTGCTGAGTTGAAAGAGTTGAAAGAGCAATTGAGAGATTTGCTAGAAAAGGGCTTCATCAGGCCTAGTACGTCACCTTGGGAGCACCGGTACTGTTTGTGAGGAAGAAGGATGGGTCGCTGCGGATGTGTATTGATTATAGGCAGCTGAACAAGTAACAGTAAGAACAGGTATCCCCTCCCAAGGATTGACGATCTATTTGACCAGTTGCAGGGTGTTAAGTGTTTTTCAAAGATAGACTTGCGGTCAGGTTATCTTCAGGTGCGGGTAAGGGAGGCAGATATTCCAAAGACGGCATTCCGGACCCGATACGGGCATTATGAGTTTAGAGTGCTGTCTTTTGGGCTGACTAATGCTCCAACGCTGTTTATGGATTTAATGAATCGAGTGTTTAAACCATTCCTTGATATGTTTGTTATTGTATTTATAGACGATATTCTGGTCTATTCACGTTCAGAAGAGGAGCATGCAGACCATTTAAGGACGGTACTTAGGGTGCTTCAGCACCAGAAGTTGTATGCTAAGTTCTCCAAGTGCGAGTTCTGGTTGACTTCAGTGGCATTCTTGGGGCATATTATTGGAGCTGATGGTATTCGGGTAGACACGCAGAAGATTGAGGCGGTAAAGACTTGGCCCAGACCTACGACACCTACTGAGGTACGCAGCTTTCTGGGGTTAGCAGGATATTACAGGAGATTCGTAGAAAAGTTTGCCTCAATTTCAGCGCCTTTGACAAGGCTAACTCAAAAGGCAGCCAAGTTCCAGTGGACTGATGCTTGTGAGCGAAGCTTCCAGCTATTGAAAGACAAATTGACTACAGCTCCAGTCCTAACTCTTCCGGAGGGACCAACGGCTATGTTATTTATTGTGATGCTTCGGGTGTTGGGCTAGGATGTGTATTGATGCAGCATGGCAAAGTTATAGCCTATGCCTCCCGACAGCTTAGGAAGCATGAAAAGAATTATCCTACTCACGATCTGGAGTTAGCAGTCGTGGTTCATGCCTTGAAGATATGGAGGCATTATTTATATGGTGTCCATGTGGACATCTATACAGATCATAAGAGTCTCCAATATATCTTTAAACAGAAGGAGCTGAACTTACGACAGAGGCGGTGGTTAGAGTTGCTAAAGGATTATGATGTTGATATTTTATATCATCCAGGGAAAGCAAATGTTGTAGCAGATGCTCTTAGCCGTAAGTCCATGGGTAGCTTGACAGATGTACAACCAGAAAGGAGGGAGATGGTTCAGAAGATTCAGCGGCTATCCAGCCTTGGAGTCCGTCTGGCTAATTCAGAATATAGTGGAGTTTCTATTCGAGAGGTTGCTGAGTCCTCAATCATAGATGAGGTAAAGATACACCAGTACGAGGACCTATTCTGGCACAGTATAGAGATCCAGCTCTTCAAAAGGAAAAGACCCCANACAAAAGAATTTGGTTAGTAATCTCTTTGCTTGGTGTGTTAATTCCTTAGAATGCCATTGTTAATTAGCCATTAATGTTAAGAAGGGGGCGTGACCAGTAGCTTAGGAAATTTGTTTTAGTTATTGAATGTGCTAAGTATGAACGGAAACCATAATCGGATTATTTGTGGTGTCGTGTTAGTGTTTGGGATGTTTTGATTAAAGCAAAATGCGGAAAATTCTGTTTTGGCGTTATGTATATGTTAATGTGATTATGGTATATACTCCAAGGATGAATACGATAAGGTAGATGTGTTGCGAATTATAAAACGAGTTATCGCTCGGTGTGTCGTTTTTCGTTACTATGGTTGCCGAGACGGAACTGTTTTGGGGGGGGCTGTTTAATATGATTCGTTGGGTTATATGTGTTATTGGTATTGCTGTGGATAATTTGGGTTGTTGTCGGATTGGGACGAAGTAAGGAAAATAGGGGAAGTGCTGCCGGATTTTCGTTAGATTATTAGCTAGCTTACAATAAGTAGTAAAGCGCGACGTCTATCTAATTGCGGCACGATTGTTGCTTGTTATAGATTAATAGCTTGGGCAGTAAATATTGGACGTGCGGCTCGACTATACGGTATGTAACGCTATCCTTTCTTTCTTTGTTTGGCATGACTTTTAAAAATGAGCGAATGACGGACAGGTTTGATACTTACTTCTAGAGCGTCTAGGTGACGTATATTCTTGCTTCCACAAACTATTCCTCTATATATCGGCTATGTCTAAGGCTATGGTGATTTCTCATATCTATGGTAGTGCTTCTTACGTTTTCATATCGTGTTAAAGGTTCATAATCTTGATAAAACGTTAATCTTTGGTAATACTCCTTGCTGGTTCACGTTGATTGTTCTATTGAGTTATAAGAAATGATTTTAATTGCATATGGTTGCTCATAATGTTCTGCTCGTGCATAGAGTCATTTATCATTTCACCGAGTCCCGGGCCGGGTAATGTTCGTGCGGAGTTTCTTGCATATGTCACCGAGTCCCTCACTAGAGGGCCGGGTATGTATATTATATATATGATTGGTGATGAGGATGGTTATGATGATGATGATGACGGAGATGATGTGATGACTATTTCACCGAGTCCCTCACTAGAGGGCCGGGTACGTATGATGTATATATATGATGATTATTTTGCCGAGTCCCTTACTAGGGAAGCTGGGCACCTTATATGTTAAAGATATGCATGATTTTCACTTATAAGGTACATGTGTAGCGATATCTTGTTTCGACTTATCATGTTGGTATCCTGTCATCTTTACCTTATGCTTTACATACTCAGTACATTGTCCGTACTGACCCCCTTTCCTCGGGGGGCTGCGTTTCATGCCCGCAGGTGTAGACGCACAGTTCGGTGATCCTCCCGCCTAGGATATCTACTCTGCTGATTGGGAGAGCTCCACTGTTCCGGAGCCCAGTCGTTTTGGTACATAACTTTCTATGTAGTCTTTTGCTTATCTATGGGTACGGCGGGGCCCTGTCCCGTCGAGTTTCACTACTATACTCTTAGAGGTCTGTAGACATTATGTGGGTTGCATATATGTTTTGGATAATGGTCTGGACATGGTTTGTTTGGGATGTCCGCTTGTACAGGGGCAGCCTTGTCGGCTGCGTACATCATTGTGTATTGTGTAGTGGCAGCCTTGTCGGCTTGCGTATGCTATTATGCTTTGGATAGTGGCGGCCTTGTCGGCTCGCGTATGTTGTTACGGTTGAATGGTTATGATCCTTATGAGACAGATCCACTTTATATATATATGGCGTTGGGGTTGGCTTGATTTGATTAAATTCCATATTGTCTTAGTTTCAGTTGGTTATACTTAACAGGTTTGTATGTGAGTGTCCAAAACGGGCACTAGTCACGGCCCATCGGGTTGGGTCGTGACAAAAGTGGTATCAGAGCGGTTCTTCCTCGGAAGTGTCTACAGACCGTGTCTAGTAGAGTCTTGTTTATCGGTGTGTTGTGCACCACATCTATAAACAGGAAGCTACAGGACATTTAGGATGTCATCCTTTCTTCTTATTCTAGATCGTGCGATAGAGCTATATTAACAGGATAATCCCTCTCTAACGAATCCCTGTGTTTTCAGCTATGCCTCCAAAGAAAGCGACAGCCGCCCAGAAGGGCAAATCGGTAGCAGAAGGTACTAGTCAGACCCGGAGAGTTACTAGGGCCCGTGCCCAGTCTATGCCTGGTATTGTGCTCCAGTCGGAGAGCTCTGCTACACCGCCACCGCCAGAGGAGCTTAGAGCAGCAGCAGCTCCAGTTCGGGGGACACCACCACCAGCCCCGAGGCCCCAGCACCTGAACCTCCAGCTCCTCAGCCAGGGGCGGAGGATAGGGCCATGAGAGATGCGGTTCAGTTGCTGACTAGATTAGTGGCAGGTCAGGCTCGCAGGCATGGACTAGGAGTTGATCATGCGGACAGATCTGATAGCTTAAGGGCTCGTGACTTCTTAAGTTGTAATCCTCCAGAGTTCTTTGGGTCAAGGCCCAGGATGATCCGCAAGAGTTTATTCGTCAGATGCAGCGTACATTGAGGATAATCAAGGCTTCGGAGACCGAGTCTGTTGAGTTGGCTACGTATCGTTTGCGGGATGTAGCTATTAATTGGTATGAGTCTTGGGAGTTATCTAGGGGTGAGGGTGCTCCTCCAGCGGTATGGGATGAATTTGTGGAGGCTTTCCAGGGCCACTTCCTGCCTCTAGAGATGAAGCGAGCTAGAGTCGATAGATTCTTGCGTTTGAGGCAGAATGGCAGGAGCGTTCGAGAGTATAGCCTCGAGTTTGATTCATTGGCTAGGCATGCGCCTACTATTGTGGCTGATATGGCAGACAGGGTACATCGTTATGTGATGGGATTGGATCGTTATCTGATTGACGGTTGTATGGCAGTGACTCTTCAGCCAGGTATGGACATTGCTCGGGTGCAGGCATATGCACAGGGGTAGAGGATCGGCACCGGGACGTCAGCCAGATAGAGATTATAATAGAGGCCAGCATAAGAGGGCTAGATCAGCAGGTTATCCTGACGAGTTTCGAGGCGGGCAGTCTCAGCAGCATGTTAGATTTTCTTCCCAGCCAGCACAGAGTGCACCCCCACGTTCCATGGGTAGGGGGTTCGATCGTACGGGATATTCGGAAGCTGGTCAGAGCTCTAGGGCGTCAGGGTCACAGATGGGCAGGGGTTTGAGCCAGTCGAGGCCACCTTTGCCTCGGTGTTCTCGTTGTGGTAGGTCCCATCCTGGGGAATGTCGTTGGGCTACAGGTGCGTGTTTTTCTTGCGGCCGTCAGGGTCATACTATGAGGGAGTGTCACCTTAGAGGTAGTGCAGGTGGTATGGCACAGCCTACTGGGTCCGTTGCTGGTTCATCTTCTTCTGTGGCTATGCGCCCTACGGGGCAGGGTATTCAGGCGCCAGCAGGCCGTGGTAGAGGTCGTGGTGGAGCTTCCAGTTCTAGCGGTCCCTTGAACCGCATATATGCTTTGACTAGTAGGCAGGATCAGGAGGCGTCACCTAATGTGATCACAAGTATATTATCACTATTCTCCCGAAGTGTGTATGCATTGATAGACCCAGGTTCCACCTTATCATTTATATCCCCCTTCATTGCTAGTAGGATCGGACTAGAGTCTAAGTTGATAGAACCATTTGAGGTAGCTACACCTGTAGGAGATTCTGTCATAGCTACGCGAGTATATAAGAATTGTTCAGTGGTTATATATAGTCGTCGTACCGTAGCAGATCTAATAGAGTTAAATATGATTGAGTTTGATATTATCATGGGCATGGATTGGTTGGCTGCTTGTTATGCTAATGTTGATTGCAGAGGAAAGATAGTTCGATTTCAATTTCCAGGGGAACCGATTATAGAGTGGAAGGGGAGTACAGTATCGCCGAAAGGTAAGTTTATTTCATACCTTAAGGCCAGGAAGATGGTTAGAAAAGGCTATATTTATCATCTGGTTCGGGTGCATGACATAAAGGCAGAGGCACCGACTCTTCAATCAGTCCCGGTAGTTAATGAATTTCCCGATGTATTCCCAGAGGAACTTCCAGGCCTTCCTCCAGAACGAGAGATAGAGTTTACTATAGATGTACTGCCAGATACCCAGCCTATATCTATACCTCCTTATAGAATGGCACCTGCTGAGTTGAAAGAGTTGAAAGAGCAATTGAGAGATTTGCTAGAAAAGGGCTTCATCAGGCCTAGTACGTCACCTTGGGGAGCACCGGTACTGTTTGTGAGGAAGAAGGATGGGTCGCTGCGGATGTGTATTGATTATAGGCAGCTGAACAAAGTAACAGTAAGAACAGGTATCCCCTCCCAAGGATTGACGATCTATTTGACCAGTTGCAGGGTGCTAAGTGTTTTTCAAAGATAGACTTGCGGTCAGGTTATCATCAGGTGCGGGTAAGGGAGGCAGATATTCCAAAGACGGCATTCCGGACCCGATACGGGCATTATGAGTTTAGAGTGCTGTCTTTTGGGCTGACTAATGCTCCAGCGGTGTTTATGGATTTAATGAATCGAGTGTTTAAACCATTCCTTGATATGTTTGTTATTGTATTTATAGACGATATTCTGGTCTATTCACGTTCAGAAGAGGAGCATGCAGACCATTTAAGGACGGTACTTAGGGTGCTTCAGCACCAGAAGTTGTATGCTAAGTTCTCCAAGTGCGAGTTCTGGTTGACTTCAGTGGCATTCTTGGGGCATATTATTGGAGCTGATGGTATTCGGGTAGACACGCAGAAGATTGAGGCGGTAAAGACTTGGCCCAGACCTACGACACCTACTGAGGTACGCAGCTTTCTGGGGTTAGCAGGATATTACAGGAGATTCGTAGAAAAGTTTGCCTCAATTTCAGCGCCTTTGACAAGGCTAACTCAAAAGGCAGCCAAGTTCCAGTGGACTGATGCTTGTGAGCGAAGCTTCCAGCTATTGAAAGACAAATTGACTACAGCTCCAGTCCTAACTCTTCCGGAGGGACCAGACGGCTATGTTATTTATTGTGATGCTTCGGGTGTTGGGCTAGGATGTGTATTGATGCAGCATGGCAAAGTTATAGCCTATGCCTCCCGACAGCTTAGGAAGCATGAAAAGAATTATCCTACTCACGATCTGGAGTTAGCAGTCGTGGTTCATGCCTTGAAGATATGGAGGCATTATTTATATGGTGTCCATGTGGACATCTATACAGATCATAAGAGTCTCCAATATATCTTTAAACAGAAGGAGCTGAACTTACGACAGAGGCGGTGGTTAGAGTTGCTAAAGGATTATGATGTTGATATTTTATATCATCCAGGGAAAGCAAATGTTGTAGCAGATGCTCTTAGCCGTAAGTCCGTGGGTAGCTTGACAGATGTACAACCAGAAAGGAGGGAGATGGTTCAGAAGATTCAGCGGCTATCCAGCCTTGGAGTCCGTCTGGCTAATTCAGAATATAGTGGAGTTTCTATTCGAGAGGTTGCTGAGTCCTCAATCATAGATGAGGTAAAGATACACCAGTACGAGGACCCTATTCTGGTACAGTATAGAGATCCAGCTCTTCAAAAGGAAAAGACCCCATTTAAGGTTACACCTGACGGAGTGTTACGATATGAAGGCAGATTGTGTGTACCTAATATTGTGGGGCTACGACGGCAGGTTATGGGAGAGGCACACTCTGCCCGTTATTCTATTCACCCAGGGTCAACGAAAATGTATCATGACCTCAGATGCTTATACTGGTGGGATGGCATGAAAAAGGACATAGCGGAGTTTGTTGCTCAGAGCCCGAATTGTCAACAAGTCAAGATAGAACATCAAAAGCCTGGTGGATTATTACAGGAGATAGAGATCCCGACTTGGAAATGGTAGATGATTAATATGGACTTCATTACAGGCTTACCTCGCACTCAACGGAAGTATGACTCTATATGGGTTATTGTAGATAGGCTGACGAAATCGGCCCATTTTCTTCCAGTCAGGACTACTTATTCGGCTGAAGATTATGCAAGGTTATATGTCAGGGAGATAGTGAGACTTCATGGGGTTCCCACGTCCATTATATAAGACAGAGGAGCTCAATTTACAGCCAACTTTTGGAGATCGTTTCAGAAGGGATTGGGGACACAGGTGAACCTTAGCACAACATTTCACCCTCAGACTGATGGGCAGGCTGAGCGTACTATTTAGACATTAGAAGATATGTTGCGGGCCTGTATTATTGACTTCAAAGGTAGCTGGGATGACCACTTGCCGCTCATTGAGTTTGCCTATAACAATAGCTACCATTCTAGTATACAGATGGCACCGTACGAGGCCTTATATGGGAGGAAGTGCAGGTCACCTATTGGTTGGTTCGATGTTGGCGAGACTAAGTTAATAGGCCCGGATATGATTCAGCAAGCTGTTGACAAGGTGAAGCTTATTCAGGAAAGATTATTAGCAGCCCAAAGTCGACAGAAGTCATATGCAGATAATCGGCGTCGAGATTTGGAGTTTCAGATTGGTGACTGGGTATTCCTGAAGGTATCACCCATGAAGGGTGTGATGAGATTCGGCAGGAAGGGGAAGCTCAGTCCGAGATACATTGGGCCTTATCAGATTGTTCGTAGGATAGACAAGGTTGCCTATGAGTTGGATCTACCATCTAATTTGGAGGCGGTACATCCAGTCTTCCATGTATCGATGCTACGTAAATGTATTGGTGATCCTTCTAGAGTATTCCCTGTAGATGATGTTCAGGTAACAGAGGAGTTGTCATATGAGGAGAAACCCGTAGCTATACTTGATCGCCAGGTTAGAAGGTTACGTACGAAGGATGTGGCTTCCGTCAAAGTGTTGTGGCGAAATAATAATAGGGAGGAGATGACTTGGGAAGCGGAAGACGAAATGAAGAATAAGTATCCTTACTTGTTCCCCGTACCTGCAGGTAATTCAATTCATAGCTTGACTATATTGATTGATAAACGAGATTATGTAGTAAGTTGTGACTCTGTGAGGCATCTGTAAGTTACGGAATGCAGGTTGATAGGTATAACTGTTAGAGAGACCTCGCTGGAATTTTTTGTAAGACGCTAACTTAACATTCGAGGACGAATGTTCCTAAGGGGGGAAGGATATTACGACTCGTATTTTTATACGTAGTGCGCGTCATGAGCTAGTCGATGTAAGTCCGGAGAATGAGATTTTATTTTAATTTCCAAGTGATTAAAGAAATATTAGGCAAGGATGTTAATTCCAAATGTGATATTAAGTATGATTTGGCTAATGTAAGTGTCATTAACATTAAGTGAGGGATTAATTAGTGGATGATTAGGATTAAATTAATCAAGTGAGCCCCACCACTCAAGGCAAATTAAAAGAAATCAGATTGGGAGCTGGCCCTTAGTGGGGCACGTGTAGAGGGGGGGCTGCCTCCACTTCATATAATGAATGAGGTGGTGAAATGCATTGCAAACATATCATCTTCTTCACCACTTAGCTTAGGCAGCCATGGAAAGGGAGAAAACCAACCATGCAACTCTCGGCCAGCAGCTACAAAAGAATTTGGTTAGTAATCTCTTTGCTTGGTGTGTTAATTCCTTAGAATGCCATTGTTAATTAGCCATTAATGTTAAGAAGGGGGCGTGACCAGTAGCTTAGGAAATTTGTTTTAGTTATTGAATGTGCTAAGTATGAACGGAAACCATAATCGAATTATTAGTGGTGTCGTGTTAGTGTTTGGGCTGTTTTGATTAGAGCAAAATGCGGGAAATTCTGTTTTGGCATTATGTATATGTTAATGTGATTATGGGTATATACTCCAAGGGATGAATACGATAAGGTAGATGTGTTGCGAATTATAAAACGAGTTATAGCTCGGTGTGTCATTGTTTCGTTACTATGGTTGCCGAGACGGAACTGTTTTGGGGGGGGGCTGTTTAATATGATTCGTTGGGTTATATGTGTTATTGGTATTGCTGTGGATAATTTTGGTTGTTTTCGGATTGGGACGAAGTAAGGAAAATAGGGGAAGTGCTGCCAGATTTTCGTTAAATTATTAGCTAGCTTAGAATAAGTAGTAAAGCGCGACGTCTATCTAATTGCGGCACGATTGTTGCTTGTTATAGATTAATAGCTTGGGCAGTAAATATTGGACGTGCGGCTCGACTATACGGTATGTAACGCTATCCTTTCTTTCTTTGTTTGGCATGACTTTTAAAAATGAGCGAATGACGGACAGGTTTGATACTTACTTCTAGAGCGTCTAGGTGACGTATATTCTTGCTTCCACAAACTATTCCTCTATATATCGGTTATGTCTAAGGCTATGGTGATTTCTCATATCTATGGTAGTGCTTCTTAGAGTCATTGAGATCTTACGTTTTCATATCTTGTTAAAGGTTCATAATCTTGATAAAACGTTAATCTTTGGTAATACTCCTTGCTTGTTCACATTGATTGTTCTATTGAGTTATAAGAAATGATTTTAATTGCATATGGTTGCTCATAATTTTCTGCTCGTGCATAGAGTCATTTATCATTTCAACGAGTCCCGGGACGGGTAATGTTCGTGCGGAGTTTCTTGCATATGTCACCGAGTCCCTCACTAGAGGGACGGGTATGTATATTATATATATGATTGGTGATGATGGTGGTTATGATGATGATGATGACGGAGATGATGTGATGACTATTTCACCGAGTCCCTCACTAGAGGGCCGGGTACGTATAATGTATATATATGATGATTATTTTGCCGAGTCCCTTACTAGGGAAGCTGGGCACCTTATATGTTAAAGATATGCATGATTTTCACTTATAAGGTACATTTGTAGCAATATCTTGTTTCCACTTATCATGTTGGTATCCTGTCATCTTTAACTTATGCTTTACATACTCAGTACATTGTCCGTACTGACCCCTTTCCTCGGGGGGCTGCATTTCATGCCCGCAGGTGTAGACGCACAGTTCGGTGATCCTCCCGCCTAGGATATCTACTCTGCTGATTGGGAGAGCTCCACTGTTCCGGAGCCCAGTCGTTTTGGTACATAACTTTCTATATAGTCTTTTGCTTATCTATGGGTACGGCGGGGCCCTGTCCCGTCGAGTTTCACTACTATACTCTTAGAGGTCTGTAGACATTATGTGGGTTGCATATATATGTTTTGTATAATGGTCTGGACATGGTTTGTTTGGGATGTCTGCTTGTACAGGGGAAGCCTTGTCGGCTGCGTACATCATTGTGTATTGTGTAGTGGCAGCCTTGTCGGCTTGCGTATGCTATTATGCTTTGGATAGTGGCGGCCTTGTCGGCTCGCGTATGTTGTTACGGTTGAATGGTTATGACTCCTTATGAGGCAGATCCACTTTATATATATATGGCGTTGGGGTTGGCTTGATTTGATTAAATTCCATATTGTCTTAGTTTCAGTTGGTTATACTTAACAGGTTTGTATGTGAGTGTCCAAAATGGGCACTAGTCACGGCCCATCGGGTTGGGTCGTGACAAAAGGGACATTTCATTATAGCATTTCATTTACTTTGAAAAGCCTTATGCACATTCAAGAACCAACACAAGTCAACAATACATATTCATCAAGTCAAGACCAAGTACATCACAAGACCAACAATACTAAGTCTAGTCAAGTAAGCATGCATATACAACATAATTGAGTTGTAAAGACCCACAAGTACACCGTAGAAGTTTAGAAAACCCTTAGACCGTCACAAGGCATGCTTGACCTTTCAAAGGTCATGCACATGCCTCTTAGCTATCATTCATTACGTAAGACATGAAAAGTAGTGCGGAAATTTAAACTTTTCACGATAAATAATAATAAGGAAAATATCTTTTATAAATACTAAGGATAGTCACATCGTCACAAGACAACTTAAAGACGCGACATAAGTATCTTAGGGACACGGACCTTTACATTGAACGAAATACATAATAAGTCTTAAAATAAAGAAACTAAAGAAGTCAAGATTATGCCCTCAAATAAATGATGACATACTTAGTCTTGAGAGAGTCGATTCCCATGCTTCCCTTCTAACCTTCAACTCGCTTCCAACCTATGCTTATAAAGTATAGAAAAGTATGGGGTTAGTAAAAACAATGTACTAAGTATGGAATTATGCAAAATCATGCAAAAAGGGACAATTTAGTTTAAACATACAAGTCATGCTATTTTATTAAAATCCTTCATGAATTGAGTTACAAGGCATCATTTAAAACCATCATTTAGTACATAAGGCAAAATATCCATTTTTTTCTCAACCTAAGAGCATACTTATAGTGAACCCAAAATTACACATGAACTACTCCTATTCTAAGTTATCCAAAGGATCCTCCAAGTAAGACATAAGGAGATCGCCCATACAACCTCATCAATACCTACTCAAGAGATCCTTAAGACTACTGGGATAGGGTTACTTCATTTCATTTATGAATCAATACTAAAGACACTACAGAAACATACTTGCATTTAAGAACTTCACATAAGTACCCCTCTCAAGTGGACTTATAAGTCACACAAATTGTAATGTAAGAGTAGAATCCCATGCTACCACTTCTACCATGTGCTCCTTGAGGATTCCATGAGATTAGATACACTACATTCATCATTCGTGAATTAAATCATAAAAGACATAACTTTAACATGCTTTCTTAACATTAGACATAAAGTCACATTACTTTCATTTACACCATATCATGACCCATTCATATATTTGATATAAGGACACACCAAGACTCCCTCGAAATGTCTACTTGTGCAATGGATAGGTAATGTCCCTTTCCGCCACCTACCCTAAGTAGTACACCCTTAAGAAGACTTAGTAAATTTGCATACATTAGTTGGGGCTATCTTTAACCGACATAGACCATGAGAGCTTGACATGGAATACCGTTACTACCCTTACCGGATGAGGGATCTCTACTTTCCTAAGGTAGGGTCATATTCTTTAGCCTTTACATGGGTTCTCCAAGATACACCTACACGGGCACATAGTTATGGGATAAGGAGATTGCTACTAAGTAACTCACTCTCTAGTAACGAGGAGCACTGATTTCAAGAGGTACATTGGATACAAAATCTCTACTCAAGAAGTGTACCACCCCTTCTTCGAATCCTCTCGGTGCTAAGCATGACTCCCCAACGGAGTTTTAAATTTTTATTGACTATAGGTTAGGAGATAACTATTGAACACCCCATCTCAACTCACGAAGGGTATCCAACCTCCAACCTATCTTGGAAAGATCATTGGAATAGTGAGGTTGCTACTAAACACTTCATCTCTACTCACAAAGAGTGTTCATCCCAAAATCCCCCTTTTTGATACTTATGAATAGTAGGGATGGTCTAGACACTTCATCTCTAATCATGAAGAGTGTTCACCCTACAATCCCCCATTTTCATTCATTGACTTCATTCATGCATTCAAGTGTGTGTGTGAGAGTACATCTGAGCAAACCTTTCACATACTGACAAACATTGATATAATTGACTTCTTGTCATGCTCAAACCCACATTTATCATAATTCACACATTATCATACTTCACATATGAAATACATACTCCATTTAAACATAAACCCTTCAAGATACTCATTTTAACCTTCTAATACATACCATAGATATACATATAAAAATGATCACTTCACTTCATATTTCATGCCCTCAAGGCCATTATCCTAATACACAATAACTTCATATAATTCAAGTAAACCCCGCCACCACAGGTGGACCATACCACTCAACAACATTTTAACATAACTTAACAAAGATAAAACAACTCACCCTTCATCCAAGACATTACCACCTATTCTAAATTTATTGAATAATCATCATGAAATAGCCCTTAGGGAAGTAACTAAAACCCAATAAAACCACCAAGAAAAACTAACTTTAACATTATATAATCATGCACATAAAACCCATTTCATAAGCCAAAAGTTGGTAAAAGAATAGACATGATTCCATTGGGTTTTTGACATGAAAAACATCATTTAAAACTAAGAACATCTCATTTTAACCATTAAAAAATTTTCATGCAAAGACCCATACTTAGAGTTAAAGAATAAAGAAGATTGAATTTTGAAATCCTTTTTGAAATCTCTTTGAAAGGGCTCCTTGAATGAAAGAAGAGTCAAGGATGAACTACCATACCTTAATATTAAGCAACCCATGAAAATTTGGTGAAGAAAACGTGAAGAACTTGGTCCCCTTCCTTGGAGCTTCAAGCTTCTTCAATGGAGGTTTATGGAGAGAAGGTTTTTTTTTTTGGAGAAATTTCATTTGATCTTTAGTGTTTGAAATGATGGGCTAAATGAGGTTTAAAATGACCTAAATCAGTCCGCAAATGATCCCCAAAGTTCCCAAAAGACCCCCACACCATTTGGACCCTTTTCCAACTTGAAATTTGACTTAAAAACGTCGCGGCCAAATTTGGGACCTGGCTGCGCGTCGCGAAGCAAGATCCAGATTTTGCCTCTCAAAATTTTGAGGTAGTGTACTTCGTGCGACAGGCGCATTGCGAGGTGGGGCTTCAGATCCTTCCCCTGCACGCTGCCTTGGCCAGCAACTTGATCCCTGTTTGGGTCCTCCTTGGGGGCCCTTTGGGTGGTCACCGAGGAGTCGTACTCAGACTTTTTGACACTTGGTACATCCCTATACGCCTAGGAACCATTCACACTCAGTTTCACTCTTAAACCATCCCCCAAAACATCACTACAAAACACTACAACACACTAGTTGTACTTCGACTAGTTTTCGTACGTCTTGGGCGTTTGACTTCCAAACGCTTCCAAAAGTTATGGACTGACTTATAATGCTAAAATATACTATTTTAATACATTATTAACTCATGAAACACATGTAAATCTCTAGTTTGAACTATCTCATTTTTAGGGTCGTTACATGAGTACATAACCAAGACAACTATAAAATCAAGTTATAACATCAACAAGCATGTATAAGAGTTCATAACACCATAACCAAAGCAAGACCATTACCCATGAACCCTATTTATGTCCGCTAGTGCAATGACTAATCAAAGCCCCGTAACCTTACTCAATCAAGTAAATCCAACAAGAACCATAACTAATGTCCAACTTCACATATCATATCATTAAGAGTACATAACCTCATACTTTAGCAATAAAGATCAAACACATGTTCATAAGTGAAACCATCATAATTTAGTATCAACACTATGTTAAATCATCATATACATATATTTTACATTTATAAGAATATACATACATAAGAACATACTTCTAAGACTTCCTTCAAGGCTAACTAGTGCAATGTATAGGTAGAGTCTCATGCCCCTACCTAGACTAAGCTAAACACCTTAGGTCATCCTAGTTTTAGTTCATTCCATTGCTTCATTTTACCTTTTGGGAACATCTTGACTTAACCGACATAGACCACATGAGCTAAGAGGGAATCCAAAAGAAGGCGGACTACTTGCCAAGGTAGTACCAAAACATGAACATAGCTTCTGTTGTGGATCCACTAGCTAGTATTCCTATGGGGGCAACATAGTTCAAGAACAAGGAGATGTAGTTGAGATCCTCTTTATTGCTACATGCATTATAGTATCCAATCTCATGAGTACATTAGTGATCCTACCTTCCCTATGCGGGAAAGTACACTCCTCACTCTAGTTCACTTGGTGCTAATCTAGAGTCCCTTTTGAAATGTCTTTAATGCCTTTATTGATAATCATAACTTAATATAGGTCATAGTGTCTATTCCTCATATAATCATCATCATCATAGCTCAATAAGAATTGCATTAGTATTATACTTTTGTTACAACTCACAAATGTGAGGTTAGCACATTTACATATCATATCATAATAAGTAACAGTGGTAAGTTATAATCATCCATATAACATTTACATCTTAGCCAGCATCTCACAATCCATAATTCAAGACATTCCAATTCAACATCATACCAACCCTATCAATCTTATCATAAGGTATTCTTCAATACCACTTCATCACTTAATCACAAATAATCATAATTGAAGTAAAGAATCGAGACCACAAGACTTACAAAATCTCCTTCACAAGCCCTCATCATAGGATTTACCATCAACCCTATAATTTATTAGGGGAAATGATTCATCGTGAATTCTTCATGAAATATATCAAATCCCAACAATACATTACCCTAGTCAATCCATAAATAAATTAGAATATATAAAACAAGTCTAACAATCAATACATTCTCCAATTCCAATCAATTTATAAGAAAGATCCAAGATTTGGGGAATATGGGGAAAGGGACATGATCTACATGAAATTGCATCAATTAACCAACAATGTACACTTAATTAGTCATAGTCAATCACAATTTATCATCAATTTAAAGTTAGAAGAAAACCCATTAGAATTGGAAAACCCTTGGAATTGGGTAATTAAGAAATCAACTTTGAAAGGACCTCTTGGCGAAAGGAATCCCAAGAGTGAAGAAAATATACCTTAACGAAGATTAATCCACAAATTGAAGTGAAATCCTATAGAAATTGGTCTTCTTCTTCAAGCTTTGTTCCTCCTTCAATGGAAGATTTTGGGAGAGAGAAAGTAGAGAAAGATGAGAGCTTTTGAATTTTGTTTTGGGAATTTGATGTAGGTGAGTGAAAATTGACTTAAAATTGATCCTTAGGCTATATATAATAACCGCCTAAATTACCCAAAACACCCCTAACTTAAATGGGTCTTTTTGTGAAGTCAAAATGCTTAAAATACATTTTCAACGAATTTGGGAAGTGGACCTCGTTGCGAGGTAAAATTTACCATCCTGTGTGTGGGCTGCGCGATGCGCAGCAGCCCTTGAATTCCTTCCTCGCGTAGGCTGCTTTGGCAGCATGTCTGCCCATGTTGGGGTCCTCCTCAAGGATCCTTTGTGTGGTCCTAGGGGAGTCGTTATTGAATGTTTAGACCCTCAATACTACATTTTACCTATTTAAAGTTTTTTTTATAAGTTTGGACTTCATTTGACCGTCCCAAACCTTAACCAATCATAGGGACGTCAACTAGTTTGATTTAGCTAGTTTCCGGACGTCGTGGACGTTCTTTGACGTCTTGACACTAAAACTTCTTAAATGGTTTATAAACATTATTTAAGTACTAGAAATAGGCTTGTAAGGTTTAGTTCATCATTTCAGGCTCTAGCTTATGTCATGGACTTTCGGAGTATTACAATCACATCAACATATACTAGATTCACCTTCACATATACTCATCATGTCGTAAACCAAGGTAATAATCAAGAACTCACCTTTTTCTCCCTCAATCATTTAGATATCATACCTATCCAAGAAATAACATATAAAAGACCACCGGATGAGGAAACACAAGAGAGAGATCATATAGAGTTAAGTCTATGGCACGACATGAGATTAGTAAAGAAAGGAAACTCTATCGTTGTATAGACTCTCGATCATGGACGTATCGCCACTAAAAAAATGAATGAGACACTACTAGACGTGGGAATACGATACTTTGAAACCTAAAGACAAATCCAAAACCTTATGCTCTGATACAAAGTTTGTTACGACCCGAAGGTATACCCTAGAAGTAATGGTATCCTCAAATCGTCACATGGCGTCATCGACCTCTCATAGGTCTATGACATACCTTAGACATCTTTCGTTGCATAATCGTAAAAATAGCAAAAATTTAAAACTTTTCATAGAACATCATATGCTAGAACAATACTACATTTATATATAAAAAATCATAAGTACATAGTAGACTCTAAGTCTCTTTGCCATATTACGACACAACTCAATAGAATATAATAGGGACACGACCCTTAACAACATAAAATATAAGTCTAATCTATTACATCAACTTGAAGAAACATATTAATAAAGGAAACCCTTGAATCTTAAGGGTCCCTTTACTTGAACTTGCGAGATCTATCTAAGATCTTAACTTAGGAGACATCCTCTAGCCATCACCACCTACACTTTGTGTAAAAAGATGATTAAGAATGGTATTAGTACAAGAATGTACTAAGTATGGCAACAATGCAAAAACATGCATTAAAAGAGGACATTTCATTTGAAATCATGCAACATGTATTTTCTAGTAAACTTCATGAACATAGGCACATATAAGATCAATATAGTTAACATACATCATATAGACATGGATATTACTCATAATAGCACGTAAAGTCATTTATCATACTTTTAGTCATATTCAATACATAACCTCTGTTTTATCTTACTTCTTTCCTTCAGTACCCCTTAAGTGTACTTAGTACAATGTATCACCTTGAAGTAACTTACAATAGTCTTTCATAATATGATTCATAACACAACCACATATATTCATAAGTCGTAAGCACCTCATAGACATCAACTTCACATAAGGACCATCACCTAAGACACTTCCTCAGTCACACTAGTGTAATGTGTATGTAGTATCCCATAATAATACTTCCACCAAGTGTACCTAAGAAGTCACTCTAGACTAGGCATAATATACTTAACAAGTCATAACACTTTCATTTATAAGTAGACATAAGGCTACATACTTCATATCATCATATAAGGATTCATCATACTTCATAACATCATAGGAAGACTAATCATACTTCCTACACGTTAGTCATAAACTCACTTAGTTCATATAATAAGTAAACCACCCCCACAACCCCTTCACAATCTTACTTGTGCAATGTACACACTGAATCCCATACCCCCTCATATACTAAGTAAAACCATTTAGAAGCCATGCGTGTAATTCATATGAATAGTCATAATTCATGTCTTGACATAACAAAATAGCTATTCTAGTATATCCACTAAAATAAAATCTACGGGGGCACATAGTTATGGAATAAGGATATTGCTTCTAGAAACCTTGACTTGCTAACGTGGAGGTTTCCATATCATGAGACAACATCTATATTGCGAACCCGGACTTGCTAATCGTTAAGGTTCTCTTGTGGAAAGCCGGACTAACTAACGTGAAGCCGCCACTCTCATTTGTCATGTTCACTCGGTGTTAGGTTCTAACTCCCTTTTTAAATATAATTAAGCCTTTAATGAATTAGTTCATAAAGAAGGCTTTAGGAGCTTGCCCCTTCATACATCATATAGCTCAAAGGATTCTAAGATGAGTCCTTTCATCATAGACCCTAATTTATGTGAGAATGCCTTTTTGCATAGTCATACAATCATACATCATTTGTGTGTGAATACAGTGTGAGATCTACCTTCATATAAATACCTCTAATCACACCTGTTCATAACTTTATTAATCATATACTTACATGCATAGAAATAGGCAATGATGCATAGGAGAACTATCCTTTCCTTAATCACCATGAATCTATCCTATTCATAGACATGCATGAATTGTGTATATGTGCATTGGTCAACATGATCACAAATGGCTATCACATAACGTTGAGGAAGACACCCTCTAAAATCTCAACACATGTACAACATTCTTTCAAGTATTGAGTCAAACACATCTAGAGTATATAAGACTATACAGTATGCACAATCACATTACATAATAGGACGTAAGTATATATTCAACAATAGAATAGAAGACTCGTAGCGTGCTTCAATCACACATTCATATAGGGTTCATATAGGAAGTGGTAATGCTACACTTCATCACTAGCCATATAGGCCACCTAACCCTAACATGATCATCACACATACACATATAACATCATCCCCACACCTAGGTCATGCAACTCGTTTGGAGGGCAATTCATGTACTTCACATAACATCAATTTACTTAGAATGTGATAATTAGAATAAAGGATAAATCCTTCAACTTTCTAAATATTGAAACTACCATATAAATTCATCTTGCATCTAATGCCTTCAAGGCGATGATCATAATACATAAACATGGACAAGAATGTAGACACCGTCACCATAAGTGGACCATACCAATCAACACAATTCAAATCTCCAAGATAATGATTATCTTTGATCATTCATCCAAAATTCATATTCAATTGATATAGATACTAATAGCAATAAGCAATTCAATATTATGTAATCACAATTCTATAAACATGAAATGAAAATAAAAAGACTGACATTATAGGCCAATTTGAGAAATTAGGAGGATCGTGGGTTATTCATAAAATTGGATAGAATCATCATAAACCAGTAGCTAAACATATATTCATCATTAGAATGCTTTTGAATTAATTTGAGAAAGAACCCATGGCTAGATTGAAAGATTTGATTTTTGACTTAGAATCATGTTTGGAAAAAGCTTTGAAGGGACTCCATTGATGAATGTTTATCTAGGGATTAAGGATTACCATAACTTTTAAATTAGAAACCCCACAAAAATCATAGAAGAAATCTCCAAGAATCCACCTCCATAGATTGTTCTTGAGCTTGATCTTTAATGGAGGTTTTGGGTTTTTGAAGAGACAAGAGTTTTGGGGATTTTGATTTCTTAATGGGTGTTGGGCTTTTAACATGGGAAAGGGGTTATAGGTCCTAAAAACATATTAGAAACGTCTCCCAAAGTTTTCAATACACCCCCATACTTATAGGTACTTTTAGACATGTCAATATTGACTTTAAAACGATGCAATCGAATCTGCGAAGTGGCTGCGCGTCGCGGTGGCAGCCTCTGATTTTTGTCCCAAATAATTATTGAGGCAGTGACCCTCCTATTGGGCGCGCGTCCCACAGCCACACGCAGTTTCAGGTGCACGACACGAGGATGGCTCCCAAATCTTGCTGCTCCACGCTGCCTTGGGCAGCCTCCTTTTCACACGTTTGGGTCCTCCTTAGGGGCCATTAGGGGGGGACCTCGGGGAGTCGTACCCAAAATGTTTGACCGTTAACATGTCTATTAAGATTCTAGGGTCACCTCTACTATTTTTGGACTTCAAACAACACATAAAAACAAGGCAAACACACAAGGATTCACTAGCACGTCTAAAGACCAACTCTCGAACGTCTTGGACGTTCTTGGATGTTTGACCTCCAAATCTTTTCAAATCAATTATACAAGTTGTAAAACACTTTATTAACATGTTATTACCCTTTTTAGGCACATGTGATTCTCTAGCTACCTTAGTTTATTTTGACTGTGTAACACCATTTTCCAAAAATGGCCAAAACATAATATCTGAACTCATCTACGGATGTGCAACACAGAGGGCATGAAGGGCGTGGACTGACCTACAGACCATAGGTCGGTGTCTTATAGTTCAGGGTCTGATTTCTATATCCAATTTTATGTGTGTTGATTTAATTAGTTAGTTGGTTAGTTGGTTAATTAAGGTTTAAGGGAGGTCTTATTAAGTTAGTTAGGGAACTATATAAAGACGTAGGCCTAATTAAACTAACCCAACACCTTCAATTACCAAGTTCAAATTTCTCTTCCTTCTCTCCACTTTCTCTTTTCCCAAAGAAGACTACATAGAAGAACAAGGTCAAAGGGCTTAGGACTGAAAGAACTTCACTTTCTCTCCATCAATCTTCAAGGATTAACAAGGTATGGGAACTCTTTACCTTTGAGACTCCTTTCCCCAAGGGGTTCTTTAAAATTGATTTCCAAAAAGTTGAGAAAAGATAGGTTTCATTCCTAATCCGAAATTGATGTTTCAAATTGTATTATTCTTGATTGCTTTTTATTATTGTGAATGAATCATGATGTATTATATTTGAATTAGGGTAGTTCTTGATGTTAGACGTAGTTCTATGAAAGTGATCATGAATTGACCCAATTTCCCTAACCCTAGGTTATGAATTGATGTTTAATTGGTTAGTGATGATGCAATTGACTTAGATCTTATGTTAATAACAATTGAATGATGTTATTAAGTCTATAATTGGATTAATATGGTTGGTTGATGGTAAGACCATGGAAGATGGATTGTGAAGGTGAATTGATAAGACCTATGATCTTGAATCCTTACTTCAATTGTGATGGCTTATACATGATGATGATATTCAATTGAAGTGTTGGTTATGATGAATGTAATTGAAATGTCTTGATCATATGGATTTTAAAATTAGGATTAAGGTGTAATGATATAAGGTTGATTATGAATCACTTATGTGCCTACTATGACATGATGATGATAATGTTTTAATTTCACATATGAGGGTTGTATGAAAGGAAGTTCTCATGCAATTCCTAATGAGCTAGCGATGACGATATTTTCACGACCCGAAACTACCCCCTACAAGTTAGGGAGAACCCTTGGGTCATGACCGGGTGTACTTGACCCTTTGGGGTCTTGTACAAGCCCTTTAACTATTGTTCATTACATAAGACATGAAAAGTAGTGCGGAATTTAAAACTTTTCATGAATAAATTAATAAAAGAAAGTATTTCATAAATACTTAGAGAATCTCATCATCACAAGCCAACTAAAGACACGACATAGCCTTCAACCTTGCTTTCAAAAACCTATACTTATAGAGTATAGAAAAGTATGGGATTAGTACAAACCAATGTACTAAGTATGGCATATGCAAAATCATGTAAAAAGGGACATTTTAGTAAAATAACCTTTCATGTCAAATAAGTAAAACATTAATGTATTTAGAAACAAAAAAACATAAAAAACATCATTTAACACTTAGAGAAGGATTTCCATAATTTTAGCAAAAAGAGGCAGTTTACAGTGAAGTAGCCCAATTTTACAGTGAACTCCTATAACTTTACAGTGAACCAATTTGACTAAATAAATAGTGAACTTCCAAGGTATTGTCAATGAGGAAGTGAACTCATTTCCGTAGAAGTTTCCTGACCGAGGTTTTCCTAAGACTCTCCAAGGTAAGACATGTAGGAACCGTCTAAACACCTCCTTCAATGCACATCAAGGAAATTCTTAAGACCACCCACCATAAGTTAGCCCTTAGGGAAGTATCTAAACAACAATATAAACCCAAGTAAAGAAAAGCTCAAAGACTACAAAATAGAGCTCATTCAACCAATTTCTTAAGCCACAATTTGATGAAAAGATTTAACTTGAGTTCATTGAAGTTTTAACATTAAAATCATAAACTAACATTAGAAACATCATTATTAAGTCATTTAAAACATTTTCATGCTAGACCCATATTTAGAGTTGAAGAAGAAACTAGGGTTGAAAACCCTTTTTGAAAATCCATTAGAAGTGACTCTTTAAATGGAAAATAGTTCAAGTATGGATACCATACCTTATTAAGAGAATACCCAATGATTTTGATTAATAACTTGACCACCAACAGCCCTCCTAGCTCTTCTTGACTTCTAACTTCCAATGAGACTTGAGAGAGAGTTCTAAGTGAGAGGGGTTTTGGGTTTTAGGAAATGAGGTCTAAAATTAGGTCTTAGGGTTTGACATACTTTAATATACCTAATAAACCCTAAAATAAAAGTCCTAGTGTCATAAAAGACGGGTTGAATTTACCAAACACCTAAAGCCTTGGCAGAATTTTCACAGCTTTTTGGACAGCACCATCGACGGATGCAACCAAAAGACCGTCTGTCCATCAACGGTACGTTGGTGGGGTCTTGTGGGTTGGTACTTAGCTCCATTTGGGTCCTGTATAGACCACCTTTCAGTTACAATCGACGGGGAAAGTCGACGGGCCGTTGGTTGGACCACTGGCCGTCAATTGCCCTCGATGTGGACACTGCCAAGGCAATTTGGGTCCTTCTCTTGGGCCATTCTCTAGGGCCTCTTGTTGGTCCTAGGTGGGGTCGTACCCAAACGTTAAACCCCTAAACATAATTTCTAGGTCTTAGGAACATCTCACAACAATTTCAAGCAAAACAAACATGTAAATCTCACTCAAACACATCAAGAGACATGAACACTTTCTAAGGCACACCTTCCGAACGTCATTGACGTTGTTGGACGTTTGACCTCCAAACTTAACCAAACTTCACATATACCTCAGAACACTAAAGTAACTCATTTTATCTTAAAATTAACTCAAGAAACTATCACGAATCTCTAGTTCACCTTAGTTTATTTTAGGGCGTTACATTCTCCCCAACTTGGAACAATATTCGTTCTCAAATGACACTAAAACTTTAATACCATCAAGGACTTCATTAGAAATAAATAACACATTACATTCATGGTCAAAAGACTCGAAATAATATCATCAACTAGCAAGGAGCACCAATTTCACACTTTCACACACTTTGCAACATAAGACACTTTTACCAAACTTCACAATTAAAAAATTCATTCTTATCCTTCTTTTATGGAGGATATACCTTATCCAACATTAAACATTCTCATATACAATATTTTCACACACATTAAATCCACAATTCATGACAATACAATTTTTTTCAAAATTCACAAAACTTACAGTGAACATCATTGTAACACTGTCAAACATGCAAATTTTCAAAAATCTATTCTTTGAGCAATTCATCAAGATGACATGATCATATGAAGTATAAAACCATATAAATTAATCTCATAACATAAAAACAACAATCATAATGAGTTCAGACTTATCGAGACCATCAACTCCGAATTAGTTATCCTTCCTAGCTCCCATCCCATAGGGAGGGTTCTATTTTGGAGCATTAGGATCTGGGGAAGCTTGATTGACCTTATTCCCTCTTGATTTGATTCTAGGGAAGTCCCTCATATTGTGGACATTACTATCACAACTAAAAAATCCATCCCTTCCGGCAAGTGACTTACCCGAATGTTGCTTTCCACAAGTAGCACACCTAGCCCTTTCAAAAGTAGGGCCACCACCTTTGGAATGTTGGTTTGGAGCCCTATCCTTGTTTCCCATGGAAGAATCTTGGTGATAGAACCTCTTCTTAGGTTTTTGGTGACTAGAATCATCCGACCTAGGCCTCTTACCCTCTTGCCTTATCTCCCTAATTTTGGACTACTCAATTTGTTGTGTATACGCCATGAGCCTAGAAATATCCATGTCATTATGAAGCATTGCCATACGGCACTCTCTGTCCACCAAACTAGACACTCCCATCACAAATTTGTTCATCCTAGCCCTGGGGTTGGCTACCATGTTTGGGGCATACTTAGAGAGTTGGGTTAATTTTATAGAGTACTCTTGCACACCCATTCCCCCTTGATGAAGGTTCATGAATTCAACCATCTTCTTTTCCCTCCACTTTAGGGGAAATAACCTATCTAGGAAAGCCTCTTTGAATTCCTCCTAATCAATCGAACATCTTTCTAAGGGTCTCTCATCCCTCCATTGCTCATACCACACTTGAGCCACCTCTTTGACTTGGTAAGCGGCTAACTCTGCTTTCTCCCTACGGGTCACACCCATAGAATCTACCACTTTGAAAACCTCATCTATGAAACCTTGTGGATCTTAATACACCTTAGTTCCATGAAAAGTAAGAGGGTTCATCCTCATGAATCCCGAATCCTAGAAGCGGGAGTACTAGCATTAGGTTGAGGTCCAACTCCTTTATTAGCTTGGGCAACAAAGTGATTATTGACGACATGAGCTTGAGCCGTCATGAGTTGGGTCAAGTTTATTAGGGCAGCCCTCAACTCCGCATTAGTCATATCTGCTTCAACAAAAGGAGCTTCAGGCATAGGAGGCACTTGAGGCTCTTGGGATTTTGTAGGCATTAAAGGTTCTTGAAAGGGAACCTCGTCATTTTCTCCGTCTAGTCCAACAATAGGAACTTGGTCTACATGGGGATGGATCCTCTCCTTAGCTACACCTCCCTCCTACCTTCTAGCGGTTGATCTTCTCGTATTCATGTCCTATAAACACAAAGTGAAGAGGTTGAGAAAAGACATCTTCTAGAACTCAACTCCAAGGCACGACATTAGAATAGAGAAGAAAGTGAAACTTCTATCACCTATAGCCTCTTGTCCATGGATGTGTCATGAATCACACAAATGACCAAGACTCTACTAGATGTGGCTTGTGAGACTTTTCTACCCTAAACTATTTCCCATAACCTTATGCTCTTATACCAAGTCTTTCACGATCCGAAAGTACCCCCTAGAATTTAGGGAGAACACTTGGGTGATGACTGGCGTACATGACCCTTTGGGATCTTGTACAATCCCTTTAACTATCGTTCATAACATAAGACATGAAAAGTAGTGCGGAATTTAAAACTTTTCACGAATAAATTCATAAAAGGAAGTCTTTCATAAATACTTAGAGAATCTCATCGTAACAAGCCAACTTAAAGACAAGACATGGAAAACTTAGGGACATGGCCCATTACATTAAAAAGAAATACATAATAAGTCTTTAAATAAATAAACTAAGAAAAGATGCCCTCGAATATATGAGGACATACTTAGTCTTGAGAGAATATTTCCCAAGCTTTGCCTTTTAGCCTTCAACATTGCTTCCAAAAACATGTACTTAAAGAATATAAAAAGTATGAGGTTAGTACAAAACAATGTACTAAGTATGGCATATGCAAAATCATGTGAAAAGGGATATTTTATTAAAATAACCTTTCATGCCAAATAAGTAAATACTAAGTATGGCATATGCAAAATCATGTGAAAAGGGATATTTTATTAAAATAACCTTTCATGCCAAATAAGTAAAACATTCATGAATTTAGAAACAAAACAACATAAGAAACATCATTTAACACTTAGAGAAGGATTTCCATAATTTTCGCAAAAAGAGGCACTTTATAGTGAAGTAACCCAATTTTACACTGAACCCTTATAACTTTACAGTGAACCAATTTGACTCCAAAAATAGTGAACTTCCAATGTATTGCCAATGAGGAAGTGAACTCATTTCCGTAGAAGTTTCCTAACCGAGGTTATCCTAAGACTCTTCAAGATAAGAAATGAACGAACCGTCTAAACACCTCCTTCAATGCACACCAAGGAAATCCTTAAGACCACCAACCATAAGCTTACTCCCCTCGAGAGAAAAGTCACCACTCAACCACAAGACATTAGAAGAACACTCAACAACACACCAACACTTCCCTTTCGGAATGCCTACTTAGTGCAATGAATAGATGGCGTCCCATTCCACCACCTACCCTAAGTAGTACACTCTTTTAGAAGGATTGGCACAAAGACTCCCCTTTCGGAAGGTCTACTTAGTGCAATGGATAGATAGTGTCACATTAAACTACCTACCCTAAGTAGTACGTTCTTTTAGGAGACTTAGTTCATTCAATTCATATAAGACTCACCAAGACTCCCCTTTAGGAATGCCTACCTAGTGCAATGGATAAATAACGTCCCATTCCACTACCTACCCTAAGTAGCACACTCTTTTAGAATACTTAGCACATTCATTACTTTTGTGGGGGTTAGCTTAACCAACATAGACCATGAGATCTATACATGGAATCCCGATATTAACCCCTATGTGATGAGAGATCCTCACTTGCCTAGAGTAAGGTCATTTTTTTTAGCTTTTAAATGGCTTTCCCAGTAGCTACACCTATGCGGGCACATACTTATGGGATAAAGACGTTGCTACTAAGTAACTCATTCTCTACTAACGAGGATTACTCATCTCAAGAGGTACATTGGAATACAACATCTCAACTCACCATGTGTAACCACCCCTTCTTCATATCCTCTCGGTGCTAAGCATAATTCCACACGGATTTGCAACATTTTATAATATAGGTTAAGAATAACTAGTGAACACCACATCTCAACTAATGAAGGGTATTCATCCTCCGACCTATCTTAGAAAGCTCTTAGGATGTAGTGAGGTTGTTACTAAACACTTCATCTCAACTCACGAAGAATGTTTACCCCAAAACTCCCATTTTTACTAAACTTAGCGTGATACATTCATTTAAGTGTGTGTCTGTAGATGTTAGTACTCCTTGCATATAAGCATCATTTCATTTCTATTAATTTCTATACATGTTTTAGACCTTCATTCATAAAATCACACACTTTACATGCTTCACAAAAATCATATACTTTATTTAGGTATAATCTAAGTCAAACATGCAATTCAAGCTTCACAAAACACAATACAATAACCATATTCATTATCACTTCACTTCACAATTATTCCATCAAAGCCACACTTACAATACATACCAGGTATAATCAAATTCATCAAGTAAACACTGTCACCAAGAAGGTGGACCATACCATTCAAGAGTATTTCATCATTAAAACTAAATAACATAACCAACTTACACTTTAATCTAAGATTCAATCACCTATAACATTTTACTCAACAATTCATCATAAATTAGACCTTAGGGCAGTATCTAAACAACAATATCAACCCAAGTAAAGCAAATCTCAAAGACTACAAAACCAAGCTCATTCAACCCATTTCTTAAGCCACAATTTGATGAAAATCTTTAACATGATGTCATTAAAGTTTTAACTTTAAAATCATCAACTAACATTATAAACATCATTATTAGTCATTTAAAATATTTTCATGCAACACCCATTTAGAGTTGAAGATAGAAGAAACTAGGGTTGAAAACCCTTTTGAAAATCCATTAGAAGTGACTCCTTGAATGAAAGAGAGTTCAAGGATGGATACCATACCTTATATAAGAGAAACCACAATGATTTTGATGAAGAACTTGACCACCAACAGCCCTCCTAGCTCTTCTTGACTTCTAACTTCAAGGAGACTTGAGAGAGAGTTCTAAGTGAGAGGGGTTTTGGGTTTTAGGAAATGAGATCTAAAATTAGGTCTTAGGGTTTAAATACTTTAATATACCTAATAAACCCTAAAATTAACTTCCTAGGGACATAAAAGACTTGGGATGAATTTACCAAACACCCAAAGCCTTGGCAGATTTTTCACAACTTTTTAGACAGCACCATCGACGGATGCACCCAACGGACCATCTGTCCATCAACGGTCCGTTGGTGGGGTCTCGTGGGTTGGTTCTTAGCTCCATTTGGGGCCTGTATATACCACCTTTCAGGTCCAATCTATGGGTAAAATCGATGGGCCGTTGGTTGGACCACTGGCCGTCGATTACCCTCGTTGGTGGACATTGCCAAGGCAGTTTGGGTACTTCTCTTGGACCCTTCTCTAGGGAACATTGTGCGTCCTAGGTGGTGTCGTACCCAAACATTAATCCCTAAACATAGTATTCTATGTATAAGGACCATCTCACACCAATTACAAGCAACATGAACACGTAAAACTTACTCAAACACATCAAGACACATGAACACTCTCTAAGGCATACCTTCCGAACGGCATGGACGTTCTTAGACGTTTGACCTCCAAACTTAACCAAACTTCACACACTTCCTAATAACTATAATGTAACTCATTTTAACTTAAAATTTACTCAAGAAACCATCACGAAGCTCTAGTTCACCTAAGTTCGTTTTAGGGCGTTATAGATATACAAGGGGTTAGTCCTCTATGACATATACTAAGCTATGATGATTTATAAAAGCATAAAGACATTTCAAAAAAGGACTTTAGCTTAGCACCGAGTGAAGCTGAAAATTAGTGGTGTTGACTCCCCCATGGAAGGGAGACCTAACAAGTGTTTTCATGAGATAGTGACTAGAATGCAATTGTGCATAAAGAGAGTCCAACATATGCTTCCTAGTTCTTGAAATATGTTTCCCCAATAGAAATACTAGCTTGTGGATCCACCTAAAATGCTATTCTCATGTTTTGGTACTACCTGGGAAGTAGTCCACCTTCTTTCGGTGTAGGGTTTTATGACATCGGATTTCATATTTAGCTCATGTGGTCTATGTCAATTAAGGCACTTGTTCCCGAAAGTAAAACGAAGTAATAAAGTTAACTATAACTAGGGTGACTTAAGGGGTTTGACTTAGTATAGGTAGGGTATTGGACTCTACCTATACATTGCACTAGTTGGCCTTGAGGGAAGTCCTACAAGGATGTTCTTATGTTCTTATGTTCTTATAAGGTAAATGATATGCATATGTTGACTTTAAATGTTGATGATCCTATATGATGTTGGTTTCACATATGAACATGTTGTTGGTCTACGTTGCTATATATGATGATGATTACTCATGGTGCTATTTTATATGAAGTTAGACATTAATTTTGATCATTTTTTTGGTTTACTTGGTTGAGTGGGGTTATGGGAATTCACTTGGTCATTGCACTTGTAAGCTTTGTAATGGGTTATGATTAAGAGTCATGCATATGTTGTAAAGTTATGAACTCTTGTAGATGCTTTGTTATTATAACATGATCTTGAAGTTGTTTTACCTATGGATTCTATTATGCTACTACACATGTTGACTTGATCTATTTGATGATGCTGGTCTTGTGTTGTTTATGGTATTGTCTTAAAGAATATATGATTATTGTCTTATATGTGTTCTTGGTTGTGCATAAGGCTTTTGAATTAACATGGCATGGTTTAGAACAAATGTCCCTTTGAGTATGATTTCAACATTATATGTGTTTATGTTTCAATACTTAGTACAAGTGGATGTACTAACCCATTTCCTTTATATTTCTACAATTATGTAGGTTCCGGTCATTGATTTCTTAAAAGGACGAATGAAGAAGACTTGGATCCTATTCCTCAAGTGTTGGTAGGTCCTCATGTTCGGGAATGTTACCTTGTTCATATTCTAGCTTAATAGTTTTATTGTCATAAAGACATTGTTCATTCCTTTATCATTTGGATATTGATGTAAGCCTATATTGGCATATTGTCTTTGTATTGTCTATGTCAAAGATTTGTACTCATTTAGATGGTTCAATATGAAACAAAGTATTAGACTAATTCTTATATATCGATTATTTCATCTAAAATAGAAGTCTATGTAAGCTTCATATGTGATGAGTATATGTAAACTCCATGTGTTGTATGCGAGAGGTCAATCTAAACCTCACTATGTATATGTATATGAAAAGCTTTAATTTTTCTGCATTTTTAGCTTATTCAATGTAATAATGAATGCTAAAAGTCTAGTCTTAGTCCTCTCCGAGGACGCCGCCACCGGTTACCTCTAAGGGGTGCTCCCCGGTCATGAAAGATCTCATAATATTGCGGTGAATGGTCCTTCGCAACACATTAATTGCGCCTATAAATTCATTTTTCAATTCTTAATTTAACATCTATCATAAAACTATTATCATTGAATATCAATCATAGAAGACCAGAGTTTATTTTTGAGAATTTGGTTGAGATACAACATTTCCTTATATTTGAAGATTTCCATTTTCTGAGAAATTGGAAGTGGGTATTGAAGATTCTTCATCTTAGATCCTTCTAAAGATGGAATTAATCTTACCCAATTGATGGAAACATAATGTGGTAACGATTCCTATCTATTTATGATGCCTATCTAAAACCTTAATTCTTTGGGTGTGATTATGTGATTATGTGTTGATTAATTTGATGGGTATTGTTAATTTATAGTGTAAATACTTTTTAAAAGTTTTTTCATTCTGTAGTTGTGGCTTAATCTAAAGGGTTGTAGTTGAAAATGCAACTCTACCTTCATATTTTTGGCTTGCTCGAGAGAGTGGTTTTAATATCAAGATTACTTATTAGATGGTCTGTCGCTATTGGGTTGTCATGGTTTTTGCTCGAGATAGTGAATCCTAAGCCCTTTTCTATACATTCAACTCCTGAGAGTGAATTAACTAAGGTTGTTCTTAATTGTTGCTTATAGATTTTCAAGAGAAACTAATTTGATTCAGGGAAAAGTTTTCGAGAGAGTTTATTCCCACTAAAGTCTATCCCATTCACTAATTTACTGTTATTCACTATTAATTGCAATCACCCATTTGTCAACCTTAGCGCATAATTTGATCACATCCCAAGAACCCATCTCTATGTTTATTACTTTTGACTAATTTGATGTTGTAGTAGATAATTACAATCGAAACCTCCTTGATATATGATAGTTGTGTTACCCCAAACTTTAACTATGTCTTTATTAGTAAATGTTTTTAGCTATGACTAATTGGAGCATATTCGCATTTGGCTATTGATTCTCAAATACATACCACTCCATGTGGGAACAATCCCAACGAATTTGTTTGCGTGATATACTGTCTAACGCTGATTGGCACTTAAAATTTGATGAAGTGTCCTGATATGTGAAATAAAAATGGCACCGCTGCCAAGGATGGAAATGTTTCTAACTTTCCCTTGATATATTTGACCCACCTCTTATGACTCTCTTATTTTGTTTATATATTTTTTGATCTATAATTGTGTTTTATACTATTTTTATGGATGATTGAGCTTGTGTCTCCTTATTTTTAAATTGCTAATGATTTTTGGACACTTCCGAAAAAATTGTGCCACCACTTTTGAGTATGAATGTGGTTGTTCTTTTGCAAATTTGAGTATCTTCCTTGATCAATACCGATTACTTAAATAGTTCTCATAGTCAAAAAAATAAAAATGTGTTGCTTCAATGAGACCAAGTGAAGTTGCATAGACAATATGTGAACTCTTTGCATGTCGTTGTCACTAACCAATTATTGAATTAAGTCTCTTGTGATGCGCATTGAACACTAGCGACAATATGGAATCTTGTTTCACATTAGTCTCAATTTCATGTGCGATGAGCTTACATGTTAAGACCCGCAAGTACACCCTAGGAGAAGGGAGCACTCTTGAGTCGTCACACGGAGTACTTGACCTCACATAGGTCTTGCACATGCGTCTTAGCTATCATTCATTACATAAGATATGAAAAGTAGTGCGGAATAAAAAAAAATTACAAGAACATAAGTATGAAACTTCTTTTATTAAATACTACGGAATGAGTCTCGTCGTCACAAGCCAACTTAAAGATACATCTAAAATATCTTAGAGATACGACCCTTTACATTGAAAGAAATACATAATAAGCCTTTACAAGTCTTAATAGAAGAAACTAAAGAAACATAGACTATGTCCTCGAATATATGAGTACATACCGAGTCTTGAGAGAGTCAACTTCCCAAGCTTTCCCTTCTAAGTTTCCACTTGCCTCTAACCTATACTTATAGAGAATAGAAAATTATGGAGTTAGTACAAACATTGTACTAAGTATGGCATTGTGCAAAAACATGCAAAATAGGACATTTCTATAGAACTAAAGTTTTCATGCTAATTAAGTAGAACCTTCTTGAATATAGTAGTAAAAAAACATATAAGTCATCATTTAGCACATAAAGTAATACTTCCTTTAGCACAAAACTACACTTCACAGTGAAATCATGAAACCTTACAGTAAACCCATTTAATTTCAACTTACATTGAACTCATTCCCCTTGAAGTTTCCCTATCCAAAGTTATCCTAAGACTCAATAAGGTAATACATGAAGGAACTGCCCATAGAATCCCTACAATACACACCTAAGTGAACCTTAAGACTACTGACGATAAGCTTACTTCGCATGGGTAACAAGTCAACATTCTATATCAAAGACACTAGAGAAACATACTTGCATTTTAGTACTTCACATAAGTGACCTTCTCCAAGACAACTCCCAAGTTACAAAAAGTGCAATGTGAAAGTAGCATCCCATACATAAACTTCATCATACAACACATAATGTTAACATGCTTTCTTGACAACACAGATTAAGTCACATAACTTCATTTAAATCACATAATGACCCATTCATACATTTCACGTAAGGACACACCGAGACTCCCTATAAGTGCCTACTTGTGCAATGGATAGATAGTGTCCCATACTACCACCACCCTAAGTAGTGCACCGTTTGGAAGACTTAGTTTATTATATTCTTTTGTGGAGGCTAGCTTAAACCGACATAGAATATGAGAGATAGACATGGAATCCCGGTATTAACCCCTACCGGTTGAGGGATCTCAACTTGCCTAAGGTAGGGTCATTCTTGAGCCTTTACATGGGGCTTCCAATATCTCCACCTATGCGGGCACATAGTTGAGGGATAAGGAGATTGATTCTAAGTAACTAATTCTCTACTAAAGAGGTACATTGGATACAACATCTCTACTCACGTAGTGTACCCACCCTTCTTCAAATCCTCTCGGTGCTAAGCATAACTCCACCACAGAGTCTTACATATTAATTTGCTTATAGGTTAAGGGATAACCATTTGGAACCACATCTCCACTCACGAAGGGTATTTATCCCTAGAGGTTACTTTTAGACACCACATCTCTACTCACGAAGGGTATATAACCTCCAATCTATCTTGGAATGATCTTGGAAATAGTGAGGTTTCTACTAAATACTTTATCTCAACACACGACGAGTGTTCACCCCAAAATCCCCCTTTTCATACTATAGGAATAGTAGGGATGGTCTAGAAACTTCATCTCCACTCACGAAGAGTGTCTACCCTACAAATCCCCCATTTAATTCATAACTTCATTCTTTCATTCATAACTTCATTCTTCATTCATAGTTTGTGTACATGTGAGCACACCTTACAAATAATCACCATATTCATAACATGACTTCTAAACATGTTCATTCATTCCTTTATCATAATTCACACACTAGCATGCTTCACAGATTGTCATGCTTCACATATATATAAACTTCATTTAGATATAACATCATAAAGATATTTATATTCAACTTCATAAAACAGTCATGCATATACATTATATTCACCACCTTACTTTACATACTATGCTTGTAAAGGCCATACTCACAATACACACACACACACACACATATATTTATGTATATACATACATACATATATCCGCCACCGAAGGTGGACCATACAACTCAAGATCATTTCACAATACGAACTAAGGAAAATTAGAACAACTTACCCTTCATCCAAGCCTTTACAAACTTTTCTCAATTTCTCAAACAATACATTATAAAATAGCATTTAAGGAAGTAGCTAAATCATATTTTAACATAAGAAAAAACATAGTTCTAACATTATCAAATCATGTACATTAAATCCACTTCATAAGTCAAAAGTTAAGAAATTGAATGAGCATGGGTTCATTGGTGTTTTGACCTTAAAATCATCAATAAAATTGAATAATATCATAACACATTCATTAAAACGGTTTAATGCAAGACCTATGCTTAGAGTCAAAGATAGAAGAAGTTGGAGTTTAAAACCCTTTTTGAAATCTCTTTGAAATGACTTCTTGAGTAAATGAAGGTTCAGGGATGAACTACTATACCATAATATGAAGAAACCCACGATATTTGAAGAAGAAATACTTTTGCATCCATAGCCTAAGCTCCAAGACCTTGACCTTCAATGGAGGCTTGAGAGGGTTTTGGAAGACATGACCATTTTAGTGTTTTGGGAATTGTTGATTTCTAATTGAGGGCTTGGGGTTTATGATGGGGGAATTGGTGTATAATGACCTAAAGTCAGTATATAATACACCCCAAAAATACCTAAAACACCCCTACAATAATTTGACCATTTTAGACAAGTCAAACTTAACTTAAATTTTTGGAATTATCGTCGGGAAATAAGTCTGCGACGCAAAGCTTCTCCCGCAAGTGTAAGAACCCTAAAATGACTTAGGGGAAGCTAGAGCCTAACATGGTTGCATTAATTGTGTAAGTTCCTAAATTTGTCTATAATGTGGTATTGAGGCAGTGTATAAGAGTTTAGGTGCATTGGAAGTCAAACGTCAAGGGACGACTAAGTCACTTATGTGCCTCATGTATGGTTTTATGTGTTTATGTGTTCATGAGGTTATAGGGTCCTTAAATGAGTTATTATGATGTATATAGGCAGTTTGTCAAGTTTTGTGAAGTTTGGTGGTCAAACGTCCAAGAACGTCCATGACGTTCAAAATATTTTCCTTGAAATGACGTTGTGTGTCTAAGCATGTTTCGTTGAGTTTTACGTGCTCGTTTTGGTGAAATTCATGTGATAGGTCCTAAACTTGTAAACAAGCATGTTTGGGTAGGAAACGTTCAGAAAAACATCCCCAATGACCACCCAACGGTTCTTGAGAAAGGACCCTTTCATTGTGCCAAAGCTGCCCAAGACATCCCAACCTACGGATGGAAATCGACGCCCAGTGGGTCAGTCAACGCACCGAAGGTGAGGTATCATCGATTGGAAATTAGGCATGGGGGAGAGGAAGCCAAAGAGCAGCCTCAGTTCCAAACCACAGACCAACAGGACGGTCCGTTGGTCAAGGGACGGGCCGTTGATGGTCTTCTGTCTGTTAAAGTTGTCTCTTACGTGCAGTCACTGTAAGTTGAGGGTGAAGTTGTAAATTCACCCCACGTCCAAATTAGATGATTGTAGGATTATTAAGGTTATTTTGGGTATTTTATACATGTATATAAGTCCTCAACTCTTAGAAGAATTCATTCTTCCAAATTAAAACTCCAAAATCCCTTAGAAATTCCTTAAGACTCCATTAAAGCCAAAACTCAAGGAAGAGCATGGATTGGCGATTTGAGTGGAGATTCTTCATAAAATTGGAATATTAACATCATTGAGGTATTTGTTTTATCCTTTAAACTCTATTCGTCAAGGAGCCCCAATTCAAAGAAGTTTTCTAAAAGTTTTCAAAGATGAACTTCTCCAATTTCATGATCTAGCCATGAGTTCTTGCATTAAAGGTTTTTAATCATTGAATAGTTATTGAATAGTTGTTAATTATATGATTTTGACTTAATTAACCTATGAACCCATGTAATTGATGAACCCTAGTTTTTTACTACTTTATGGATTACTTAATATTGTCTTAATACTTATGAATTATGGTGTAGTTTTCTATGGGTTATCTAATGATGTAAGAATTGTATTCAATTGATGTATAGGTTGTATTATATTGATAAATCTATGTTGAATTAGCCTATTTTCATTGGGTATTATGATTTATGCATTTAATTGGTGTTCATGGCCATGGGTAAGAGCCTTATGGTATTGAATTAGATGATTTAAACATGGATTGAAGTGGACAGAATGGATTGCTGGTACGCTACCCTATTTCTCTTTATTTTAAGTATTATATCTCTTCAATTATGTTTTGATTGGTATGGTCAACTTATGGTGGTGGTGTTATGTGATTGATGTGGCCTTGTTGGCGTTATTTTAAGTATTATGATGATCATGTCCTTGTTGGAAACTACTTGAAGTTATATGATGGCTTTATTGATGATATACTAGTGTATAGGGTGAACTAAAGGTGATGAAGGTTGTTCCTATCTGCTTCTTGAATATGATATGCAATATGTGATAAACTGAAGTCTTAGTGTGTCTTGTGTGGTAGACTTGTGTCCCTTACTTGATGCATGTATGAATATGAATATGTGATGTCTTGACTTAGGATGCTAAGGCTCTTAGTCTTGTATGAATGAATGATATGTGAGACCTTGAATGTTATTAAGAGGGTCCTTTATGTGAAACCTTGAACTTAGTGGTAAGGTTATGAATCTTGAAGTAGAAAGTCGTAATGGTATCCTTCTTGTAATAAATGATGGACTTAAGGTCGATTAGCTGGAACAACATCATATCAATCCTTAGAAAAGTCATGATGAGCTTCTTGTTGCCATTGTAAGGCAGCCATAAGGGACCGCTTTGGTAGGGTAAATGTAATTGGGTTATGAACTTGATATGGAACCCCTTTGTATGAACCTTTAATGTGAATTACTCTATGATAACAAAGGCTAGTACCGAGTGAGTACGATAAGGGAAGTAATTCTAGTTAAAGGATGAGGCTAGAATACAAAGTAATTCCTTCATATTCTTTAACTATGTGCCTACATGATATGTGTCTAAGTTCTACCATTGGCAAGTAGAACACCCTCATCGGAGTAGGATAGAACTCCGGATTCCATGTTTTGCTACAATGGTCTATGTCGGTTATTGCCTATTCTCATCATGTGGGACATCTATTAGCATTATAAAACTGCTATGACTTTTAGGTGGTGGTATGGGATGCTATCTAGACATTGCACAATAGCCTTTGAAGGTGTTAGTAAGAGTCCCTAGGTCTTCTCCAAGACCATTACCTGAATGTCCTCTATGTGATGAATGTCTCTTAATGAACTAATGAATTCATGACTTATGTTAGAAAGCATGTAAATACATAGGTACCTAATCTAGAGTGACTTAAGGATTCCTTAGTTAAAGTGTGAAGAGGCCATAAGGGATGATCTCTTCATGTCTCATCTATGGAACTGAGAATGACTCTAGTTATAGAAGTTGGTTGATTCTTTAGGCAAGATCTAAACTTAGGTAGTCTTAAGGATTATTTAGGTAACCTTGAAGAGAGGGTATGGGCATTCACTTCTAGGAGTACTTCAGTAAGTCTTTTGATAGCCTTGGTAAAGAGAATGTCATATCTTATACATGTTATGTGTTTTGATGTATTGTAAGGGTGTATGTGTCTCATTGTAAGTAGTCTTGAGGATCGTTTAGGCATGATAAGAGAGGGTGTATGGGTGGTCTCTCTTTGTATGACTTAAGTTAGTCTTAGAATAGCTTCTAGTGGGATGATTAAATGCTAGAAGGTGTTTAAGATGAAGTGAAGAGACTTCACTGTAACAGTGAAGAACTTCACTGTACATTGAAGTGAGGTTACGGTAAAGCTGTTAAAAAAAAGTTCTAAATTGACTAAGTGATTTCTTATGTGTTTCTGAGTTGTTAAATGTTGTTCTTATGATTATATTATGATATTTAAATGAAAATATGAATATTTCCAATAAATGTTCATTTTAATGATTTTTATGCATTATGACATACTTAGTACATGTGGTTGTACTAATTCCATGCTTTTATCTATCTCTTTAGTGGTTGGTAGGTGAGGAGCATTTGGGAAGAAAGACTTGGATCTTAGCATCTTTCAAGTGAAGTTGAAGTATGTCTTCATTTGACTCGAGGGCATAGATGTCTTTTATATCTTTTATTAAAGTATTGTATTAGACTTAGTAGTACTCTGTTTCTATATTCGTATTGTGTATGCGCCGTGTCCCAAGTACTCTTGCGTCTAAGTTTTGATGATATTGAGACTTAGTATTTCCTATGGATTTTATACGAAAGAGTTTTTAAAGACTATGAAATGTTTTGTGAAAAGTGTTAATTCCGCACTACTTTTCACTATGTATATGTGATGAACAATACGAAAGGGCTTGTATAAGACCTCCGAGAGGTAGAGTACGCTGGTTGCACTACGAGAGTGCCATATGTTCTAGGGTGTGGTCTCGGGATGTGAGAGCAAGGTTTTTGAAAAACCATTTCAAGACAGGGAAGTCCGTGACGTGTCCGCGTCGCAAACCAAAATTTTCGCCTTGGGTGTACCATGTCCGTGATGCGGACTGGTTTCCTGCTAGTACAATTGCTTGCTGCCTTTCGATAGCTTGCTTGGCCAAAGGTGGGATCCCTTCGTAAACCCCTAGGGCGATCTTTGGGGTTTTAAAACTAGAAGTTTCGATGCTATATACTTCATTTTACCTATTTAAAGACTTTTTACAGATTTTAGACTTCATACAACAAATAAAAACACTTACTACATGCAAGGACACACTAGTCGCAAAAACAAGGTTAGTCTCCGAACATATTGGTCGACCCTTGATGTTTTAAATCAAAACTTCACAAAATGACTTCAAATACTAAAATACATTACTTCAACTCATTATTAACTTATGGAACACATGTCAAGCTCTAGTTTGACCTATTTCATTTTGACGGTCATAATATTACAATTAACCATGTGTGATGACACCTAAGATTTTCCTTCTTGGTCCGGTTGACTAATTGATGCAATATATTGATATGATCTTAGGTAACTTTGAAGAGGGTGAAACAATTTGACATTATACCACTTTTGTGGCCAACCATGTGAGTGTGTTATCCTTCCTTGAACAACCTTTGAGCCTTTACCTTTTTTTTGAAGACACTATATAAAATTGTGAGCTTTCCTGATCTATTACTCATAATCCTTATGAATTGTGCTTAGTTCGAATAGTCAATTGAGTTCAATAGCGTATGTTTGGAGTGTGGTGAAAAGTGAAAGTAAATTAAGTAATGCAAAGAAGTCCCCCTTTACACAAAAATTTTGAGAAAAATGGAACCCCCTCCATACAAAAAAAAAAAAGAAGAGAGGAAGAAAAGAAAAAGGAATGAAAAAGTTGTGGAATAACATTGTGAAAGTGCAAAGAAAATCGTGTTTCAAACAATCAATAGGAAGTGAATAATGGGATGACATGTTAGCACGAATTAAAATGATGAACAAAAGGAAAGAAATTATTGTTCATACCAAATTTCATGAGGATTACAAAAATTGAGCCTAAATGACAATACTCTTGCACTCAGCGCCATTACAAACCTTGAAAAGACCTTTTTTATCTTCACTGAGATGATTGGATAATACGGGAAAACCTATGGGTGATGTCAAGCATTCTTTTCACCTTTATGAGTGTGTGTCACGACCCAAAGAAAACCCTACAAAAAAAAGGCATCCTTCAATTCGAAACACGACGTACTTGACCTCTCGGAGGTCTTGTACAAGACCTTAGACATTATGCATTACATATACACGTACTTGACATCTTAATCCTCATGGACATCTCCTTCCCTTATAGTATTAGCCATAGTTTTATCAATAACATGGACAAAATCGTAGGAAAACATTAGAAGAAGGGCCTATTCAAGCTAAACTCTATTGCATGATTTGAAGAATGTAGAAGTGAAACTTTCTTAGCATCTCATAGCCTCCTACTCATAGATTTGTCACGACTCACACTGGTGAATAAGACTCTACTAGTTGTGGTTTTTGAGACACCCTAATACCATTTCATAACCTTATGCTCTAAAACAAAGTTTGTGACGACCCAAAAAACACCCTAGCAGAAAAGGCATCCTTCAAGTCGGAACACGGCGTGTTTGACCGCTCGGAGGTCTTTTACAAGACCTTAGACATCATTTATTTATAATATAAGAAAATTAGTACAGAATTAAAAATTTTCTTTAAAAACATAATGCAAAATCATTTCATAAAACATCTAACATACATCTCAAAACAATCTATGACATCATGAGTACAATTGTAACACTTCGGAAATCCAAGACGTGTCGTCAAGCCTAACATAGCTGTCATGAAGTATAGACACTGTTGTTAAGGTTAGTTTAATGAATATAGGTCATTTATGAAGTTTAGTAACCAAAACGTCGAAGAACGTCCGTGACGTTCGGAAGTTGGTTCAAGGAGGTACTAGTGTGCCTTAGCCTATTTGAGTAGTTTTTAAGAGTTGAAATTTAAGGAAATTTGGTGCAAATGTGTGTAACACATGTTAGAGATGTTTCATGGTCGAAACGTCCGGGTAAGACTCCCCAAGGACCAATCAAGGGCCCTTGAGGTGGACCCCTACAGGATGAGGCAACACTGCCTGAGCACTGTGAATCGATGAGGCAGGCTATTGTCCCTGTGTGGACTGATGGGGCGTTCGTGCCACCGTGGTCCCACACTTATCCAATGTGAGTAATATTCTCGCCTTCATAGTCTCTGAACTTACCTACGAAGTGCAGGACGGAGGGGGGCAGTCCGTTAACTCACAGACAGCCCGTCGGCGGTGTTCCGTCTGTGAGGGTTTTGAGGTCCCTGCACATTTTTTAATTAATTTAATTTAATTAATTAAGTGATTTAGTGGTTTGTTATATATTAAGGGAAAACTATTTAACTAATTTAAATCCCATATAAAGGCCACAACCCCAATTAATCTAATTACAACTCTCAACACAAACTCTCTTCCTTCTCTCTACTTTCTCTCTCTATTGGAAGACACCATTGAAGACTAGGCTAAGGAAGGGATTTGGGGCTGGAAAAGGGTGATTTAATCTCCAAATCTTAACCAAAACGTTGAGTATGGTATCTCTTCACCTTTAAGACCTCTTTCCTCAAAGGGTTCATTCAAAGTGTTTTCAAATCTAGAGTTTTCAAATGGGTTTCATCTAGTTACGAATTTGAGGTTATCAATTGAGTTGTTGATGTTTTCTTTAGGTTATATTGAATAGATTAACATGTATTTTAACTTGATTATGGTAAGTGTTGATTGTCTGCCTAAATTGAAGAACATGATCCTAAGTCCCTAACCCTAGGTTGTGATCTTGACTTATATTATATATTGTTCATTCAATTGACTTGGTTAAGGGTTGAATTACTACTAGATGATGTTGTTATGCTAATTCTGAATGAATTAGGATGATGTATAGTCTTTAATACTTGTTGTTGAGAAGTGATCTAGGGTATGATGAATTTACTTAATCCTAAGCTTTGTTCTATTATCAAATTGTGATGTAGTGATTCTTTTAGCATTTTGATTATATTAGTTATTGAATTATGGTGATTTGATGACCTAATTGAGTTGAACTAAGGGTTAATTGTAAGGTCTTGATGATGAATTTTGAAGGAGACTTGGTAAGTCTTGTGATCCCTATACTTTGCTTCAATTATGATTAATTGAGATTAAGTCATGATGATTGTGTTGGAGTTTGCCTTATTTAAGATTGGTAGGGTGGTATGATAATGAATTTAAATGTCTGCTTACGATTGTGAGGTTGATTAAGATGTAAAGTTATAAGGATGATGGTGGTTACAATGTGCCTTATTATGGAAGAGCATGTGATGTGTTAACCTTACTTATGTGGATTGTGATGAAAGGATTATACTCATACAATTCCTATTGAACTATTATGATTATGATTATACAAGGGCCAGACCCTATGACCTACACTAAGTTGTGATACATAAATAAAGTTAAAAGACATTTCAATGAGGGACTTAGCTTAGCACCGAGTGAACTTGACAATGGGAGGTGATGGCTTTCCAATAGAGTAAGTGTTACCCTATAGTTCTATATGTGATGTTGACTCCCCTTTGAGGGATACTCATTTCATTGATTCCAATGATATGAGGACCCAATTACCAATTGGTATGTAGAGGGAAATACCTATCTCTTTGTTCTTGAACTATGTTTCCCCCATAGGAAGACCAGCTAGTGGATCAACCTAGAAAGCTACATTTATATTTGGTTTTACTTTGGCCGGTAGAACATCTTCCATCGGTGTAAGGTTTTACTACACCGAATTCCATATTATCTCATGTGGTGTATGTCGGGTTAAGGCAAGTGTTCTCTGAACTAAAATGAAGTTATGAGGTATAAACTAACTAAATAGACTTGAGGGGTTTGAATTAGCTTCGGTAGGGGTATGGGACTCTACCTATCCCTTGCACTATTTTGCCCTGATAAGAGCTTTAGGAGGTTAATATTATGTATGTAAATGATGATAAATGTAAATGACCTTATATGATGAGTATGATGCTTATGAACATGTAATTGGTCTTTATTGCTAAAGTATGACCTTATGTGCACTTGATGGTTATGTTATGTGAAGTGAGTTACTATTTATGGTTCTTATTGGGTTACATGATTGAGTAAGGTTATGGGGCTTTGCTAGGTCATTGCACTTGTTGACTTTATGAGGATTATGATTAGTTGCCTTGCTTTACTATTGATATGATGAACTCTTATTCATGCTTGTGATGTTTTTACTTGGTGACAGAGTTATATGAGATTATTGGTTCAAGTAAGTTGATATGCATATAGCTTATTTGAATATTTGAACATGTCTAAATGGTTATTATAGTTTGTTGATTGTGCATAAGTCTTAAAGAGGTAAAATGGCGTGATTTAACTAAATGTCCCCTTTTAGCATGATTTGTTGCTATATGTGCATATGGTCTCATACTTAGTACATGTGGCGTACTAACCCCATTTTCTCTCTTTGTCCCAAATATTTCAGGTTTTGGTCAGTGAGGTTTGGTTCGAGGCGATCTAGAAGGAGGCTTGAATACTCTTATCATCCAAGTGGTAGGTCCTCATTTGGCCGAGACGATACCAATATTCTAGCTACGGATTTGCTTAGATACTAAGACACTTATGTCTAATCTATCTTTCATTTGACAACATGTTGTATAAAGACTATATATGGCTTACTTTTATTGTTGTAGCGCTATGCCCAAGTTGATATTGCCATTCTAGATGGTTATGAGATGAGACGGATTTTATGACTCTATCCTATCTTATATATCTTTATGTGAAGTAAAAGTAGAAGACTAAGTAATCTTCTTATATGAAGGTCTATGTATACTCGATAATAATACTATTACGTGTACGTAGAGGTCTATGTAAACCTCCAACTAGATATAGTTAAAAGTTTTAAATTATTCCGTATTTTTGACTTGTGAATGAAATGATGAAAACTAAGGGGCTAGTCTTAGTCCTCAAAGAGGACAGCGACGCCGGTTACATCTAGGGGGTAAACCCAGATATGAAAAACATGGTATCAGAGCATGAGGTTAAATATCCTTTGTAACGATGTCTCTCTCAACCATGTCTATGTAGATTCATTTTCATAAGTTTCAAGAGTGCCACACTTATGGATAGGAATCTATATGATGCTTAGGAATCTCTCTCTTTCTTGGAAATCCAATGTCCCGCCTCTAGAGTAACTATTGTATGCTTTTACCTAAACCTTGTATTTTTGTTATAGGCAATGAATAATCAGAGGAATGGGGCTCAAAGGCTTGAGGAGGAGGTTGCTAATGCGGGATAACCTCCCCATGTTGATCAAGATCCTCCACTTGAAGAGGAAGTAAATATGAACAAGTTTCGGCCAATCCTCCACCTTTGACGGAGGGTGAGATAAGGGATGCCCTTCTCCAAATGTCCCAAGCCATTACTACTCAAGATCAAGCCGCAAATATTCAAGCTCAAGCTATGACGACCCAAGTTAATCAGGAGGTATTACCCCGAGCCAATCAACAAGTCTCTACCACGGCATCTCGTCTAAGGACTTCACTCGGATGAACCCTCCTACTTTCTATTAGTCTATGGTGGATGAAGACCCCCAAGAGTTCATCGATGAAGTCTATAAGATACTATTTGCCATGGGGTTAAGCACTAGTGAGAAGGCCGAGTTAGCCACATATCAACTCAAAGATGTGGCTCAAACTTGGTATGTCCAATGGAGGGACAATAGGCCTCTTCGGTGTGGACCGGTGACTTGGGAGATTTTCAAGAAGACATTCCTTGATCGGTTATTTCCTAGGGAGATGAGGGAAGCTAAAGTGGTGGAGTTCATAAACCTTCGTCAAGGAGGTATGAGTGTTCTTGAGTATTCCATGAAATTTACTCAATTGTCAAAATATGCTCCTTCTTTGGTCTCCTATCCTAGAGATGAAATAAGCCGCTTTGTGATGGGGGTGTCGGATGATTCACAAGAGGAGTGTCATTCCGCTATGCTACATGACAACATGAACATCTCTCGTCTTATGGTGCATGCTAGGCAAGTGGAGGAGGCAAGGGCTAGGAGGAAAAGTAGAGATGCAAAAAGGGCAAAATCTTATGATAGTGGTTGTTTTAAGGAAAGGCTTGAGATTCAAGACAAGCCTAAATTCAAAAAGAGGTTCTCTAATCAAGTTCCATACAAGTTCCCTAAGGCCCGTGATGACAATGTGGCTAAGCCTAGAGCTTAAAAGTGAAGGAGTGGGAACTCATCAAATGAGAAGCCTACATGTGCTAAGTGTTGAAAGGGTCATTTGGCTGAATGTTTAGTCGGTACGGGCAATTGTTTTGGTTGTGGCAAAAAAGGCCACAAGGTTTGAGATTGTCCTAACATGAAGGGGTAACAGAAGAGTGGTCAAGCAAGTGGTTCTAGTGATGCTCCAAAGAAGAGCCACTTCTATGTTCTTCGTACTAAGGGTGAGCAAGAGACCTCTCCCGATGTGCTGACCGGTATGTTAAAAGTCTTTTCTATTGATGTTTATGCTTTACTTGACCCGGGATCTACTTTATCTTTTGTTACACCTCTTGTAGCTAAAAAGTTTTATACTTTACCTGTTATTTTGCATGAACCCTTTTTAGAGTGTACTCCGGTGGGTGAGTCGGTAGTTGGAAAGAGTGTATATCGGAATTGTCCTATCATGTTGCCCAATAGAGTTTCCAATGTTGATCTCGTAGAACTAGACATGCCTTATTTTGATATCATTTTGGGTATGCATTGGTTTCATTCTAGTTTTGCCAATATTGATTGTAGAACAAGGTTGTGAGATTTAATTTCCCAAATGAACCCGTTGTTGCATGGAAAGGGGGAAGTTCTGTTCCTAGAGGTCGTATAATTTCTTGTTTGAAAGCTTGCAAAATGATCTCTAAGGGCTGCCTATATCATATAGTGAGATTCCAAGATTTTGACTCCGAAATTCCTCCCATTGAGTCAGTCCCCTTAGTGAGTGAATTTCGGAGGTCTTCCCTAATGACCTTCCCAGTATTTCTCCCGAACGGGAAATAGATTTTGGTATCGATTTGCTCCCGGAAACAAACCCCATTTCAATTCCTCCTTATCGGATGGCTCCAGCCGAATTAAAGGACATGAAGGCACAACTCAAGGATTTACTAGACAAGGGTTTCATAAGGCCTATTATATCGCCATGGGGTGCACCGGTTTTGTTTGTAAAGAAGAAGGATGGGTCCTTGAGGATGTGTATTGACTACCGCCAACTAAATAAGGTCACTATTAAGAATAAGTATCCTCTCCCTCGGATTGACGATTTGTTTGATCAACTCCAAGGGGCGAGCTACTTTTCATAAATTGACTTGAGATCGGGGTATCACCAACTTAGGGTGAGAGGTGACGATATACCAAAGACGGCATTCCGAACTAGATATGGGCTTTATGAGTTCCTAGTTATGTCCTTTGGTCTCACTAATGCTCCGGCGATGTTTATGGACCTAATGAATAGAGTGTTTTGAAGTTACCTAGATTCATTTGTCATTGTCATCATTGACGACATCATGGTATATACGAAAAATGAGAGTGATCATATGGGTCATTTGAGTGTGGTATTGAAAACCCTTAAAGAGCATCAATTGTTTGCCAAGTATAGCAAATGTGAGTTTTGGTTAAGGTAGGTAACATTTCTTGGTCACATCATCTCTAGTGATGGTGTTGAGGTATATCAAAGGAAGACGGAGGCGGTGAGAAGTTGTCCTAGACCATTGACTCAATCCGCCATTAGGAGTTTCTTGGGTTTAGCGGGTTACTATCGGAGGTTTGTGGACAGTTTTGCGTCCATAGCATCTCCCTTGACTACGTTGACCCAAAAGAGTATAAAGTTTGAGTGGCCGGAGGCATGTGAAAAGAGCTTCCAAATCATGAAAGATAGGCTTACTTCCACTCCGGTGTTGACTTTACCGGAGGGAATAAATGGTTTCGTTGTGTATTGTGATGCATTCTGTGTGGGTTTGGGGGGGGTGCTTATGCAACATGGCAAAGTGTTTCCCTATACTTCTAGGAAACTTAAGGTTCATGAGAGAAACTATCCAACACACGACCTTGAGTTAGAGGCCGTGGTGTTTGCCTTAAAGATATGGAGGCATTACTTGTATGGTGTTCATGTCGATGTCTTCACCGTCCATAAGAGTCTCCAATATGTGTTTACCCAAAAGGAGTTGAATCTCCGACAAAGAAGTGGTTAGAATTGTTGAAAGATTATGACATGAGTGTCCTATATCACCCCAGCAAGGCCAGTGTGGTTGCGGATGCCCTAAGTCATACGACTATGGGTAGTGTGTCCCACATAGATGAAGCCCGGAAAGACCTAGTCAAAGAGGTTAGGTTGGGTGTGAGTTTGGAAGAGTCTCCGAATGGTGCTGTGAGGGTTCGACATAACTATGAGTCATCTTTGGTTGTTGAGATGAAGTCCAAAGAACACCTTGATCAACCATTGATAGAATTGAAAGAGTCGGTCCTTTGTAAGCTAAATGAATCATTCTCCTTATGGGGGGATGGTGTTTTGAGGTACCAAGGGAGATTGTGTGTTCCCGAGGTAGATGGGTTGAGGGACCGGATCCTTGAGGAAGCCCATGGGTCCCGCTACTTCATTCATATGGGTGCCACAAAGATGTAACATAACATTAAGGAAACTTATTCGTTTGAAGGTTTGAAGAAAGACATAGCGCATTTTGTTGCTAAATGCCAAATTGCCAACAAGTGAAGGTGAAACATCTAAAGCTGGGTGTCTTGCTACAAGAAATCCAAATTCCTACTTGGAAGTGGGAATACATCAATATGGATTTTGCGGTAGGTTTTCCTAAGACTAAAAAGCAATATGATTCCATATGGGTGGTGGTTGATAGGTTGACCAAGTCTTCTCACTTTATTCCCTTCAAGTCTACTTATTCGGTGGAAGATTATGCTATGATCTTCCTAGATGAGATTGTGTGTCGCCATGGTATTCTTTTATCCATCATATCGATAGGGGTGCACAATTCACATCTAGGTTTTGGAGGTCATTTCAAAAAGGGTTGGGTACTAAGGTGAAGTTGAGTACCGCTTTTCATCACAAAACGGATGGTCAAGCGGAATGTACTATTCAAACCCTTGAAGATATGCTTCGAGCTTGTGTCATCGATTTCAGAGGAAGTTGGGATAATCACTTGCCTTTGGTAGAGTTTGCTTACAATAATAGTTTGCATTCATCTATTTCCATGGCTCCCTATGAAGCTTTGTATGGTAGGAGGTGTAGGTCTCCTATTGGTGGTTTGAAGTCGGTGAGTCTTCGGTTCTTGGTCTCAATTTTATTTATAAAACTTTGGAAAAAGTTCATATTATAAGAAATCGCTTGCAAACGGCCAATAGTCGGCAAAAGTCTTATGCCGATCTTAGGAGGAGGGATCTTGAGTTTGAAGAAGGTGATAAAGTGTATTTGAAAATTTCACCTATGAAGGGAGTTGGTAGATTTTGCAAGAAAGGGAAGTTGAGTCCTCGTTATGTGGGTCCCTATGAAATCTTGCAAAGGGTTGGCAAGGTTCCCTATGAGTTGAGGTTGCCTAGTGAATTGGCTTCGATTCATCCGGTTTTCCATGTTTCTATGCTTACAAAGTGTGTCGGTGATCCCGAGTGCATTCTTCCTATTGAGGGTCTTGGTGTCAAGGATAACCTCTCTTATGAGGAGGTTCCGGTTCAAATCCTTGATATGCAAGTGAAAAGGTTAAGGAACAAAGAGGTGATATCCGTAAAAGTGTTATGGAAAAATCACCTAGTCAAGGGTGCAACATGGGAGGCCGAGGCCGACATGAAATTGAAGTTTCTTGTCTTTTGGGTGAAGATTTGCAAAATGTGCATTTTTTAAAACTTCACAGTGAAGTTACAGTGATTTTCCCTATGAACTTGAATTTTTTGGTTTTGGCTTGTTTTGAGTTATATTGTGCATTTCGACATGGTGATTCTTTATGAAATAATGTATATCATGTTGATAAGTTGAACTTGATACTAATTGACTCATGTGTGTCATGTTGAGCTCATATTGTTGTTGTGAGAAGGAAATGTCTCATGAAGTAATGTTTGAGTCTCATATTTGGTAATTGAAGTGTTGCATTGCCTTGATTGAAATGATATGTATTATGTTTTATTTCATTGATGTTGGTTGGGCTGCTATTCTTGAGTCTATTCCTTCCTTCGAAAGAGTTTTTGTGTCATTCAGGGACGAATGTTCCTAAGGGGGGGATAATATAACTCTTCGGAAATCCAAGATGTGTCGTAAAGCCTAACATAGTTGTCATGAAGTCTAGGCAATGTTGTTAAGGTTATTGTAATTAATATAGGTCATTTAGGAAGCTTAGTAACCAAAACGTCTAAGAACGTCTGTGACGTTCGGAAGTTGGTTCAAGGAGGTACTAGTGTGCCTTAGCTATTTGAGTAGTTTTTTAAGAGTCGGAAATTAATGAAATTTGGTGGAAATGCCTGTAACACGTTTAGAGATATTTCATGGTCGAAACATCTGGGTACGACTCCCCAAGGACCAACCAATGGCCCTTGAGGAGGACCCCTGCAGGATGAGGCAACTCTGCCTGAGCAGTGTGCATCAACGAGGCATGATACGGTCCGTGTGAGGACTAACAAGGCGTTGGTGCCACCCTGGTCCCACACTTAGCCAATTTGAGGAAGCCCCTTGCCTGCACAGTCTCTAAACTTACCTACGAAGTGCATGGCGCGGGGGGGGGGGGGGGAGGGGCAGTCCATTGACTCACAGACGGCCCATCGGCTGGGTTATGTCTGTGAGGGTCTAGATTTCCCTGCACATTTTTTAATTAATTTCATTTAATTAATTAGGTGGTTTAGTGGTTAGTTAGGGATTAAGGGAAGACGAATTAACTAATTTAACTCCCATATAAAGGCGACAAACCCTATTAATCTAATTACAACTGTCAACACAAACTCTCTTCCTTCTCTCTACTTTCTCTCTCTATTGGAAGACACCATTGAAGACTAGGATAAGGAAGGGATTTGGGGGATGGAAAAGGGTGATTTCATCTCCAAATCTTCACCAAAATGGTGAGGTATGAGATCTCTTCACCTTTGAGATCTCTTTCCTCAAAGGGTTCAGTCAAAGTGTTTTCAAATCTAGAGTTTTTAAATGGGTTTCATCCAATTACGAATTTGAAGTTATGAATTGAGGTGTTGATGTTTTCTTTAGGTTATATTTAATAGATTAACATGTATTTTAACTTTATTATGGTAAGTGTTGATGATCTTGCCTAAATTGAAGAACATGATCCTAAGTCCCTTACCCTAGGTTGTGATCTTTACTTATATTGTATATTGTTCATTCAATTGACTTGGTTAAGGGTTGAATTACTACTAGATGATGTTTTTATGCTAATTATGAATGAATTAGGACGATGTATAGTCTTTCATACTTGTTTTTGAGAATTCATCTAGGGTATGATGAATTTACTTAATCCTAAGCTTTGATCTATTATCAAATTGTGATGTAGTGATTCTTTTATCATTTTGATTATAGTGGTTATTGAATTATGGTGATTTGATGACCTAATTGAGCTGAACTAAGGGTTGATAGTAAAATCTTGATGATGAATTGTGAAGGAGACTTAGTAATTCTTGTGATCCCTATACTTTGCTTCAATTATGATTAATTGTGATTAAGTCATGATGACTTTCCAATAGTGGAAGTGTTACCCTATAGATCTATATGTGATGTTGACTCCCCTTTGAGGGATAATCATTTCATTGATTCCCATGAGATGAGGCCCCAATTACCAAGTGGTATGTAGAGGAAAATACCTATCTCTTAGTTCTTGAACTATGTAGCCCCATAGGAAGACTAGCTAGTGGATCCACCTAGAAAGCTACGTTTATATTTTGTTTTACTTTGGCCGGTAGACCACCTTCATCGGTGTAAGGTTTTACGACAACTTCATCATGTGGTCTATGTCGGTTAAGGCAAGTGTTCCCTGAATTAAAATGAAGTAATGAGGTATAAACTAACTAAAGTGACTTGAGGGGTTTGACTTAGCTTAGGTAGGGGTATGGAACTCTACCTATGCCTTGAACTAGTTTGCCTTGATAGGAGCTTTAGGAGGTTAATATTATGTATGTAAATGATGATAAATGTAAATGACCTTATATGATGATTATGATGATTATGAACATGTAATTGGTCTTTATTGCTAAAGTATGAGCTTATGTGTACCTTATGGTTATGTTATGTGAAGTGAGTTACTATTTATCGTTCTTATTGGGTTACTTGATTGAGTAAGGTTATGGGGCTTTGCTAGGTCATTGCACTTGTTGACTTTATGAGGATTATGATTAGTTGTCTTGCTTTACTATTGACATGATGAACTCTTATTCATGCTTGTGATGTTATTACTTGGCCATAGAGTTATATGAGATTATGGGTTCAAGTACGTTGATGTGCATATAGCTTATTTGAATGGTTGAACATGTCTCAATGGTTAGTATAGTTTGTTGATTGTGCATAAGTCCCTAAAGAGGTAAAATGGCATGATTTAACTAAATGTCCCCTTTTTGCATGATTTATTGCTATATGTGCATATGGTCTCATACTTAGTACATGTGGCGTACTAACCCCATTTTGTCCCTTTGTCCCAAATATTTTAGGTTCCGGTCGTTGAGGTTTGGTTCGAGGCGATCTACAAGGAGGCTTGGATACTCTTATCATCCAAGTGGTAGGTCCTCATTTGGCCGAGAACGATTCCAATATTCTAGCTACGGATTTGCTTGGATACTAAGACACTTATGTTTACTCTATATTTCATTTGAGAACAAGTTGTATAAATTCTATATGTGGATTAATTTTATAGTTGTAGGGCTATGCCTATGTTGATATTGTCATTCTAGATGGTTATGAGATGAGACGAATGTTATGAATCTATCCTATCTTATATATCTTTATGTTAAGTAAAAGTAGAAGACTAAGTAATCTTCTTATATGGAGGGTCTATGTATACTCGATAATAATACTATTACGTGTACGTAGAGGTCTATGTAAACCTCCAACTAGATATAGTTAAAAGTTTTAAATTCTCCCGTATTTTTTACTTGTGAATGCAATAATGAAAACAAAGGGTCTAGTCTTAGTCCTCAAAGAGGACGACGACACTGGTTACGTCTAGGGGGTAAACCCGGATGTGACAACAATAGTCTTGTCTCACAGCCCATAAAAGTCTAACATAGAAAACAACATAAAATACAACATAGGTATGATGTCCTAGGATGATATGAGGACTCACCATTCTTAAATTCTGGACAATACTTTGAATCTACCATTCAAAGCAACTCAATCTCTTTATACCCTACATTTGGATTAGAATGTAGGTAAAATAATGCATTAGTACGATATGTACCATGTCTGGAAACTATCATACCAAACATACGATATCTCAAGGGGTTAGTCAATGATAGATTTAATCATAAAGGATAAATACATAAGCATAACATTAATAGCATAGGCATAATAAAGCATCATAAAGCATATAAAAGTTCATACTTAACTCATTGTACTTCTTACTCAAATGAACTACTTCACAAGCCACCTCCAAGTGTACTTGTGCAAGTCTAAGGTAGCATATCATACTACTATCAAAGCTAAGTACCTCTCTTTTGTCAATTTTGATCATAATCTACTATCATAATTAAGACCTTAAGTTCATCATGACATACAAGCATTATGCCCCTAGGTCACCTCAAATAACACTTGTGCAATGAATGTGAAGCATATCATTATACATAACACACTAAGCATGTATTGAAGTCACCCTATTCCCTTTCATTTTAGTTTAGGAGTCTCTAATAGACCTACTTCATATTGAAAAGGAACTTGTAAGACCCCCAAAATAAGTTAGGTTGTATAGAGCCTCACATGCTCCTATAAGCTTGTTAGTATGTTAAATAAGTGTTTCAAAGTATGCATGGGTGATTATAAGTCATTTGGAAGTCAAACGTCAATGGACGACCAAGACGTTTGACGACTAGTCACCAAAGGGGCCTTATGTGTTTTTATGTACTACTATGTGTGTTATTGGCTTATGAGGTCCTTATATGAGTTACAATGATGTTTATAGGCAGTATGGTGAGTATCATGAAGTTTAGAGGTCAAAAGTCCAAGACATTTGAAAGTTAGCCCTTGAGACGTGCATGTGTGTGTCTTGAGTATGCCTAGCATGTTTGGACGTGTTGCGAGTATTATTCTTGGGTGAAACTGATGTGGAAGGTCCTTGACTTTTTAAGTTTCATATTTACGTTGGAAACGTCTGAGTAATACTCCCCAAGGGCCCCGCAAGAAGCCCTCAATGAGGACCCAAAGAATGTTGAGACACTGCCTTGGTAGTGTCAATCGACTGAGCCAAAGGATGACTCGTCAGTCCACCAACTGTCCGTCGATGCTGATGCGTCGATGGAAACTTATACTTGTGAAGGATTAAGTCCTTTGTCAAGCCTCAGACCCAAACGACGGCCGGCAGTATGGTACGTCGATGGACATATTGGGTGTCGTTTGTGCAAGTCGATGGTGCCTGCAACTGCAGCCTGCACGCTGCTTCATTAAAGAGATGAATGTGAAATTCTCCCCACGTGCTAACCTGACCCTAGTTGGTTTATTTTGTTATTTTTTGATGTATTTAAGCGATCAAAAACGTGACAACCTCATTCCAATTCATTTCACACAAATTAGACTTCCTACCCAATATATTCTCTCTAGAACCTCCATTGAAGGTGAAGCTCAAGAAAAGCTTGGAGCTTGGATTTCCATGGGTTCTTCACCAAGTTTTAGAGGTTTTATCGTACATTAAGATATGGTGATCCTTAATCTCTAATTAGTATTCCATCTATTGAGTTCCTTTCAATGCTTTCAAAGCAAGTCTATGATCAAATCTCCTCTTCTTCAATCTAGCCATGGTTTCTTTCTCAAAACATTTTCAAGGGCGTAATCATGATAAATTGATGTTAATATGATAATTTTAACGTGGATTTCAATCCAATTGCATGATGAACCCATGTCCCCTTAAACTCTCATTTTAGCCTATGTATCCGCATTGTGATCGTTACTTTGTATTGATTGAATTATGATTCTAGCACGTTTAATTGCTTGTATCTACTGCATAGTACGTGTATTGATGATGAATTATGTGTTATAGGTCTAATGATATTGATGCATGAAGACTTGATCCTTACTTCCTATTGAATGTTAATGCATGGACTTAACTGAAACATTGACTCTATAATGCGTGAATGTGGGATTCGTTTGTGTAGGGTTAATTGTATCTACTGCCTTTCTTGTATGTTATTGATGAATTTTGAGTACGAGTCCTTAATTATCAAAACAAAGTAGTGTTGGTAAGGATTAATTTACATGGTCTTAGCCTATATAGATTTACAATGTTATGTACATGATGTGATCTAAGTTCTAGGGTAGGTGAAGCATGATTTAGACTTGGTTATTGTTGACATATTATGAATGTTGATCATGATGATCAAAGAAAGGAATACTAGTAAGTTATCTATGTGTGTCTACTCTCTAGTGTGTTGTTGATGTAGTGTACATTTTAGTAGCATGATCTTGTAGTGGCTTATGCATGTTTTCGTTTATGATTAAAGTACATTTAGATATTGCCCTATATATGAATTGTTGATGAAAAAGGTGTATTGATCAGTGATGATCAAAGGTTGATGAATTGATAATAATGACTCTTCCTCTGTACTTTCTTATAGTGTTGGTAGTTGATAAAGCCTTGCATGACATTGTGTGGTATGGTCCACTTATGGTGGCGGTGTTTTCTTTATTTCCAGTATATATGTGTTTATTATGTCCTTGAAGACTAGATCTTACTCTAAGAATGTTGTAAGTCTTGAATAAATGAGTCTTATGTTATACTACTAATTCTATGATGTTATGTGATGTATCATTCACTAGGATGACTTGATAGGTGTATTAGTATGGACAAGGGTATGGGACCTTGTTTATGCATTGCACATGTGTGCCTTGATAGGATAGTTCCTAGGTTTTGCTATCTATGTATAAGAATATGAATGCATAAGTATGTTATGAACATGTCTTATATGATATAATGTGAAGTATATGGTATGATGAAGTATGAATATGTGTGGCCTTAATGTGTTATTTGAATGGATTTATCATATATATGTATACACACACACATTAATGATGATCTAGTCAAAAGAGGGGCACTTGAAAGGTGTTCTCAAGAGTACCCTAAAACTAGATAGGTGCTTGAATATTCTATGATCTAAGCATATGAGGAGTCAATATCTTAAGGCTATGTTTTATGAAATAATGTAATAAAGGATTTTCAATAAAGGGAACTTAGCTTAGCACCGAGTGCACTTGACAATGAGAGATGTTGGATTCCCTTGGAGGAATATTTACCATTGGGTTCTAATAAGGTGTTGACTTTCCTTAGGGGAAAATTCACCTATGATTCCACATGAGGTGTTGATTTTCCTTGAGGAAATTTCACCCATTGTTTCTCATGAGATGAGGCTCCAATGCTAATGAGTATGTAGAGGGTTATGTATATATCTGAGTTCCATATACTATACTTGCAACTTAGGATCTAGCAAGTGAATTCACTTAGTATGCTATATGTGTTAATGTTCAAAATTGGCTAGGTAAGAACACCTTCCATTGGTGTAAGGCTCTACAACACTAAATTTCATGTTTAGCACCCATGGTCTTAGTGTCGGTTGAGGCCATAGTTTCCTAAAGTAAAATGGATAATGGAAGTAAAGTAAAGTAAAGGACCCTAACTAGGATAACCTAAGTGAAGATACTTAGGATAGTTTGAAGTAATCAAACCACATATACATTGCACAAGTAGCTATCTAAGGAATCCTAGGAAGGTGGTCTAATGTACGTGCATATGTTTATGGTTCTCTTGAATAATATGGTGTTAGTGTTTACATGATATGATTATATGCATGATATGAAGTCCTAATGTTCCTATGTGACTAAGGTCCTACTTGAAGTCTATGTAGTTGACTATAGTATTATGTTTGGTACATGAAGTATATCTTAAGGCTTGTGGTCTCGTGATAGGTTTACTAAGTATGTGTGAGGTTATGGGACATCACATGTACATTTCACTAGTATACTTAGATTGGGGTTGTGAGTAAGGTCTCATAATGTTCTATGTGAAGTGAAATTAGTATAATGTGCAAAGTGAATAGAGTTCACTGTAATGTCCCTAAGGTCTTGCCTTAAATGTGTCTATAAAGTGTTATACTTCTATGATGATATGTGATGACTTGTGTGGAATGTGTGTATGATTTCCTTGTGGCTTTAACGTGATGCATTGCACAAAGTATCACTAGAGTCTTACTTGGAAGGTTAAGAAATTAAGAAGAAAAGGATTCACTGTAAGAAGAAAATAAGCTCACTGTAATGTGAAAGTGCTTACTGTAAAATGGTCCTAAATTGCCTTAAATAAATTGTATGATTTTATATTAGGTTTGACCATGAAATATACCTATATGAAGTATGTAAATGATATAATACTTAATGTATAAAGGTTTTAAGAAGATTTTCTCAAAAAGGAATGAAGTATGATTTCAAGAAAATGTCCCTTTTAAATGCATGTTTTTGCATGGTTGACATACTTAGTGCATTATTACACTAACTACATTCTTGTCTTCATTTCACACAATGTTTAGGTAATTGATGCTTAAAGGATGTCGTTAAATTATGAGGAGCTTAATATGTGTTTCCCAAGCTCAAGGAAAGGAATCCTTAAGTCCAAGAATCTCCTAAGTCTTATCTTACTGTGAGTTGGCTTTTAATGTACTTATGTTTTATGTTGTAAGGGTCGTGTACCTAATGTACTCTAATTATGTTGTGTCTAGGATGACAAAGAGACTTAAGATATAAATATGTATAATGACTTATATTTCGTATATATTTGAAGTGAAGTTTCTAGCATGTGATGTGCTATGAAAAGTTTAAAATTTTCCGCTAAATTTACTATGACAATGCGATTAATTATAACTATGGGCTTATATAAGACCTCTGAAAGGTCAAGTACGCCATGTTACTTCTAGGGGGTGCTCCCCGGATTTGAAATAACTCTCATCTTAAGCCAATCGTGTCATGGAAAGCAACTATAGTAGTAACACCCTAAAACGAACTTAGGTGAACTAGAGCTTCATGATTGTTTCTTGAGTTAAATTTGTGATAAATTGAGTTATATTAGTGTTCTTAGGCAGTGTCTGAAGTTTTGTTTAGTTTGGAGGTCAAACGTCCAAGAACGGCCATGACGTTTGGATGATATGCTTTAGATAGTGCTTGTGTGTTCTCATGTTTTTGAGTGAGTTTTACGTGTTCGTTTACCTTGAAATTAGTTTGGGATGTTCCTAAGACCTAGACAAATATTTCTAGGGGTTTAACGTCTAGGTACGACACCACCTAGGACCCACGAGGGTCCCTAGAAGAGGACCCCATCGATTGGCAAGAAGCTGCCATGCAATGACCAAACAATGGCAACAAGCGATGGACCGTTGGTCAAACGAAGGCCTATTGAACTTTGGCATCGATTTTTCTTGCAAGGTAGGTTAGACTGCTATAGGTTGAAACTAATCCCCATCGACGGACCCCCACCAACGGGGTGTCCATTGTCAAACGCCCCGTCTGTAGGATCCGTTTGTGCTGCCTGCAGAAGCTGTTAAAAGGTTGTCTTCGCTTTGGGTGTTTGGTAAATTCACTTGAAGTCTTTTAAGGACCTTGGACGTTTATTGTAGGGTTTATTAGGTATATTAAAGTTTTTCACACCCTAAGACCTAATTTTAGACTCCAATTCCTAAAACCCAAAACCTCTCTCCCTTAAAAGACTCTCTCAAGTCACCATGGAAGCTAGAAGTCAAGAAGAGCTTGGAGGGATGTTGGTGGTGCTTCATCAATATCAGTGGTTTTTCTCCAATGTGAGGTATGGTAGTAATCCTTGAACTCTCTTCCATTCAAGGAGCCCTTTCTAATAGATTTTCAAAAAGGGTTTTCAACCCTAACTTCTTCTATCTTTAACTCTAAATATGGGTCTTGCATAAAAATGTTATAAAAGATTAAAGTATGATGTTTCTAATGTTAGTTGGTGATTTTAATGCTAAAACTTCAACGAAATTTTGTTAAAGCATTTAATTAAATTTTGGCTTAAGAAATTGGTTTAATGAGCATGATATTGTAGTCTTGAACTTTGGTTTCCTTTTATTGGTATTAATGTTAAACTACTTCCCTAAGGGCTATATTATGATGAATCGTTGAAGGAATTATGGGTGATGAAACATTGGATTAAGGGTATGTTTTTTATCTTGATTAGCCTTAATTATGAAATGCTCTTGAGTGGTATGGTCCACCTTCTTGGTGGCAGTGTTTACTTGAATTGTATGAATGTTAGTTACTTGTGTATTGTGAATGCGGCCATGAAGGCCTATTATGTGAAGAAATATGGAAATTAAGTTATTCTTATAAATGTGTTTTATGAAGCGTGTTGTGAAAATTATACTAAGGATTATATCTAAATGACTTATATGATTACATGAAGTATGTTAAAGTGTGTGATGTGATGAATGAAGGTCTAAGCAAGTATAGAATGAAATGTAACTAAAATGATATTTATGTGTAAGGTGTGTTCACATGTACACACACTCACACTTGAATGAATGAATGAAGTTAAGTTAAGTCAAAAAGGGGAATTTTGGGGTCAACAATATTTGTGAGTTGAGAAGATGTGTTTAGTAGCAACCTCACTATTCCCAATAGCTTTATAATTTTTGTTGGAGGATGGATATCCTTTGTGAGTTGAGATGTAGTGTCCAAAATTTATCCTTGACCTTTAGTAATGAATTTTGAGAATCCGTGGGAGTTATGCTTAACACTGAGAGGATATGAAGAAGGGGTGGCTACACTTTGTGAGTTAAGAAGTTGTATTTCAATGTACCTCTTGAGATGAGTACTTCTTGCGAAAAGAGAGTGAGTTACATAGTAGCAATCTCCTTATCCCTTAAATATGCACCCGCATGTGTGTAGCTATTGGGAAAGTCATGTAAAAGCTAATAGAAAAGACCTCACTCTTGTAAGACCCCAAAATGAGATAGGGTGTCTAGAGACTTACATGTTCGTCCTAAGGTTCTAAGGTCCTAAAATGACTTATAATATGGTTTATAGGCAGTGTATAAAGTTTGAGGTGATTTGGAAGTGAAACGCCAAGGGTCGACCGAAACGTTCGACGACTAAGTCACCTAAATGCCCGTATGTGGTTCTATGTGATTATGTATGATGCATGAGCTTATGAAGTCTTAAAATGTTTTATAATGATTTAAAATTATAGTACATGAAGTTTCGGTAAGTTTGGAGGTCAAACGACCAAGAACGTCCAAGGCGTTCAAAAGATAGCCCTTAAGACGTTCAACGTGTGTCTCGGTGGGGCTTGGCCTGTTTGGACGAGTTACAGGTGGGTTTTTTTTGTGAAACTTTTGTGGAATGTCTACAACTTGTTAAGGGTTGTATTTACGTTGGAAACATCCGGGTACGACCTCTAAAGGACCCCGCAAAAGGGCCCACAAGAAGTACCCAAGGATGGTCGAGACACTGTCTTGGCAGTGTCAATCGACGGACCCAACGACGGTCAGTTGGTCAACCAACGGACCGTTGGTGAGGTCTCGTCAATTGGTACTTATCTTGGTCAGGTCTCAACCCAAAATTTGGCTAAGGACCAAACGACGAATCTAGGCACGGCCAGTAGGTGCTTCCGTCGATGGTGGCCTCTAACTTACTACTTGCGTCTGTCTCATTAAAGGAGTGAATGGTAAATTCACCCCACGTGCTAAACTGACCCCACATGATTTATTTGGTTATTTTTGGGTGTATTTAAGTGATCAAAAACGTGATCAACCCATTCCCAAACCAACTCACACAAATTGAACCTTTCCCTCCAAAAATGATCTCTCTAAAACCACCATTGTTGGTGAAGCTCAAGAACAGCTTGTAGATTGGATTCTCATGGGTTCTTCACCAAGTTTTAGAGGTCTTCTTGTTGATAAAGGTACGGTGATCCTTCATCTCTAAGTAACCTTTCACTTGGAGAGTTCTTCTCAATGTTTACAAAGAAAGCTTATGATCAAAGTTCTTCTTCTTCAATCTATCCATGGGTTCTTTCTAAAAATGTTTTGAACGATAAAATCATGATTAATTGAAGTTAATACAGTGATTTTAACGTGAATTTCACTCCAATTGCATGATGAACCCATGTCCCTTCCCAAACTTGATTTAGCCCTTGCATGGGCTTTGTGATCTTGAATTGCTATCGATTGGGTTATGATTCTATTACGTTGAAGTGATTGTATATACTATTATTTACATGAATTGATGTTGAATTGATGTTGAAGGATCCATGAGGATCTATGTATGAAGATTTGAGCATGTTTAGCCTAGCTTCCATAGTTTACTGTAACATTGGCTTCTAATTGAATTAATGTGGATTTCGATCATGTTAAGTTGGTTGTATATACTGTTTTAGGTTAGTATCATGATTGAATTATGAATACAAATCTTGTATGGTTGAAGTAAGGATGGCTTATGTGAATTGATCTAGTCTTCTAGTCTATCGATTGATAATACTATGTATATGATGTGATCTCTAATTGTGGATAGATGAAGCATGATTCCTTTGATGTAGTGATCTTGTTAGCTGCTGCCCTAGACTTATGCTATTAGTGAAATATAAATAATGATCAATGCAAGTGAATTGGGTTAAAGATCTATGTTCTTCTACTTTCTAGTATATATGTGATGTATTGTATTAGATTGTGATATGATCTTGTAGTAAATTGTATATGGTTGCTTTTATTATTATGGTACTTTAGCTACTGCCATATACTTGTTTTATGGATTAAAGAGTAGTAAAGGTAAATGATGACCAAAGATGAAAGGATTGGTAAGAATTGATCTACTCTTCTACTTCTCTATTCTTCTATAATAATGTTGATGAAGACTCGTATGGCATTGTGTGGTATGGTCCACATAAGGTGGCGGTGTTTACTTTATGTCATTATATATGTGTTGCCATAGTCTTGAAGGCAATTTGATGAATATATGAAGATGTAATTATGATTATCACTTTATGTGTAGCTTGTGCCTAGTCTTCTATTTGAGTTGAGAATCTAGGTTATGTTACCATTGTTATGAGCATGCGAAGAGCTGTGTAATATCATGTGTAGGTGCTGCCATGTCTTAGGTGATAATGGTTGATGACCCCTACCATGTACCCCTATGTGAATGTGTGAATAGCTAATGTTAGGAGTGTTAAAGTGTTCTATGAAGTTAACTTGTCTCCTATGCTATTGTGTGTTGGGTGGTCTAAGCTTGATGAGTATTATGGTCTAAGAGGGTGGCTGCCTCAATGTGTTTGTTGATATCCATTATGTGATCATATTGACCAATGTACACACACTCACTTCACATGCATGTTAGAAGTAATATAGGTCATGGTGTCTAAATGAAAGGTAGTTCTCATATTCACTAGTGTCTACTACTATGCATGTTAAGGTGATGTTTATGAAATTATGATATGTGTTTCCTTATCTAGGATGAATAGATAGGTGTACTAGTATGGGCAAGGTTATGGGACCTTGCCTATGCATTGCACATGTGTACCTTGATAGGATAGTTCTAGTTTTGATTTCTATATGTATGAATATGATGTATGAACATGTGTGACTTAATGTGTTATGTGAAAGGTTTGCTCACATATATGTATGCACTCACACACATGAAAGATGATCTAGTTAATAGAGGGTCCTTGAAATGTGTGCCCAAGAATACACTACAACTAGATAGGTGCTTGAATATGTTATAAGCATATGGGAGTAAATATCCTAAGCTTGTGTTTTATGAAAAATGATAATAAAGTCTTTTTCAATAAAGGGAACTTAGCTTAGCACCGAGTGAACTTGTAGATGAGGGGCTGACACTTTTCCAACATAGGGAAGGTAGGGTTCACTACGGTCCTCATGTGAGGGAGTGACACTTTCCCAAATAGGGGAGGTATTGTAACAACCCTAAAAAAATGAATAAGATGAATGCTTAAGGTGTCAAGAATGCTTACAATTAGACCAAGGTTCACACGGATTGATACGCGTAGAACCAGACCTCACAACCCTTACTACGGCCAAGCCAACTAACTTGGGGAGTTAATTGAGCTTGGAAAGGTTGCAACCAACCATGTAGGGCTCTCGAAAATGAAGATTTAATCGAAGGAGTCTTTACCGGACTTAAAAAGAAGAAATCTTGAGTTTGAGGGTCCAGGGGTAAAATGGTCTTTTCCAGGCCAAGGGTAATATTGTAATTACCCTAAGGAATTAATTAATTAATTAATTAATTTAATTAAAGAATGAATTCGGGCTGGGTCGACCCGAGGTGACCCATTTTCGCGAAAGGGTGTCACTCGGTTTCGAGCCCCATTGGAAGCAACGAATTAATGATTTAATTATCAATTAAAATCTGATTTTTGTAAGGGAAAAATGGTCCTTTCACGTATAATTAAATAAATCAGATTTTTGTTTGTTAAGGAGAGTCCTAAATTGATTAAGTCATCCTCTAATCCTAAACAACTTCACACGTTTCACTCCCTCACGTCTATCACATCTTCACGCTAAAAAAACTCTCTTGTTCTCTCTTCCAAATTAACGTGAAGAACAAAGAATATAACAAAATTTCTTCACACTTGAAGAACTCACAAAAAAATCTAAGAAAGCAAGCAAACAAAAAACGTTAAGACAAAGAGAAGATTCCGTCGAGTTGGTGGTGAAACTTGAGGAGGCTTGGACTGATTTTTGGAGAGGGTTTTGGGCATCAACTTCTACGTTTGAACATCAATTAAGGTATGGGTTTCTTTTCTCTTGGTCCCTTTCCCAAGATACCCCTTAAGATTGAAGATAATCATTCCAAAAACTAGGGTTGTTCCCCTTTGCATGTCCCTGTCACTAGCTCCCAATGATTCGTAGGTTGGGTTTTGTTTGCTGGTAGATTTAGGTATGTGTGATGTTTTTGTGTTGAATGTGAATATGTTTATGTACATGAAATCACGAAAATGACAACCAATGTGTGATCGAAAAAAATGATGTGTGTGTGTGCACGTTGGCAGTGAATGTACTCACTGTTGGAAGTATGAATTAACATGTTTAATCTTTGTATTTTATGTGTAAAAATTGTACACAATGTGATGTTCATTGTAATGAAATATGGTTGATTGAATAACAATCTTTTAGCCAAATAAATCTATGAAAGATGCGCCTAAAAATGTGTTAAAATGATTTATGAATGCACCCTATGAATCATGTGAAAACGTTGATGAAAATGAGTTGAAAAATGACCAAAATTTCCAGCAACTATGCAATATTAATTTAGACTAAAGCTTAACAAAGAAATCTGGAAATTTAAATGAATTTTAAAGGGGTGAGGCCACCAGGATTCAAACATGTGACCTCACCCGTTAGGCTACTGTAACGCGAAAAAGGGGATGAAAAATGGGGCTGGGGGGAATCGAACTCGCGTCACTGGATGAGAAAGAAGAGAACAATAAATTAAACAAATAAATGGAAGGTGTGGGAATCGAACCCACGACCTCCAGGTTGCGAAAGAGAAAAGAGAAATTAAAGAAAAATAAAGTGTGAGGCGTGGGAATCGAACCCACGACCTCAGGGATAGAAAAGGAGAAGGCGAAATAATTATGAAAATAAGTGAGGCTGTGTGGGCTCGATCCCACAACCTCACTGCCAAAACGCTTTGCCTAGCGAAATTTTAAAAAAAATATAGGAGTCTGTGGGGGTTCGAACCCACCACCTCACAGCCTCTAGCGAAATTATAAGGAATAATAAGGAGGTGTGGGGGTTCGAACCCACAACCTCCCAATTCCCAGCGAAAATGAAGAATAAATAAAAGAGGTTGTGGGGGTTTGATCCCCTAACCTCTTGGTTTGGGCGAAAAGGGGCAATGTGATGTTAATGAAAAATAAAAAAGGGGTTGTGGGGATTCGAACCCACAACCCTTCGGCCAACTTAAGAAGAAAACCAAGTGGAAAACTAATGATACAATGTTAATGTTGGGGTTTAATCTAGAGTCCCATTGTCATGGAAATTAACAATAAAATCAATGAAAAATGTAAATGTTATCCAAGTGATTCGAACTTGAGTTTCCTTGCCCAAACTTCCGTATTGATACATAAATCATACCTGAACAAAATATCCAAGAATAATGCCACCTACTTAGATTGAAATCAAGATCTTGGCATATATACAATATACATAAGTCTTGTACTACATAATCTTAGGAATGTTTGAATCACTTAACGAATTATGAATGAAACATCATGGCTTCTGTGTATAGACTCATAAGTCTAGCATACGTTTTAAAGAAGTGAATCTAAGATGTATGTAATGAAATGATGTAACCCTAGAAGGGTTAAGTATGAGCGTAAAACACACTAAATGGCCTAGTGCATTGGCATACGATGAAAATGATTATTATGTAATGAAATGACGAAACCCTAGAAGGGTTAAGTAAGAGTGTGAAATACACAAATGGCCAAGTATATTGGCATATGATGAAATGAACATTCACGTAAAATGGGTGAGTAATTATGAAGATTAAATGTGCTAATGACAATGAATGTGGTGACAACATGATATGAGGCTAATGCAAATGATGAGAGCAATCTCAAATGAACCTAAGTAAATGTTACCAAAACGTACTCACCTATGAGAGTGTAAAATTAATGAAGAGACCAGTCTCTATGAACACTCTAATGAAAGTATTGAGATTAACACACTTAATACTAATGATGAGATGAGAAATCATCTATTGAGCTATGATGTCCTCATACTAGAAGCCAGCTTCCATGACGTATGAGTTGAATGTAATGGAACTTTATACTGAGCATCGATAGACTAGCTATGAGCGGTGATGCCTTCTTTAGGGAAGGACGGAGGTTCACGTAACTCTCATGAGATGATATTGTCAGTCTTGCCGGGTGTGGGTCTCCTTATATCTCCTGGTCTTTGAACCTATACTGCCAATATAGAGATCTGGCGGGGTTAAATTTCCATGTACGCTTGCATGTTTTGGGTCACCTTGGCCGGTGATTCCACCTCTTTTCGGTGTGGGGGAGACACTGGATTTCATGGCGGGGTTAAATTCACATGATCTATGTCGGTTAAAGTTAAAGTTCCCAATGAATGAATGAGGCCATCCTCAAATTAAGCACATAATGAAATGAATGATACCAAAGGTGTTAGGATAGGATAATCAAGAGGTGAGCTAGACTCAAGTAATGACACTGGGTTATTCTTGATCATTGCACAGCAAACCCGATGAAAGTCTTAAACTACATCCTAGGTATAGCTGGTGTTCACACTCGCCTATGAACGAAAATGAAATGAAGTACGTATGAATGAATGAAGCAGACTCTGTGTTTGCTAATGAAGACTCCCTAGTTGAGGTCCCAGATTTTGAGCCTTCATTTTGGAAATTCTTAATGTCAAGTCCATGATTCCAAGGTCTCATGGCATATGAATGAATGATATGAAAGAAGCTATGTGCTATATGTTATGTGCTATGATATGTGCTATGTGTAAGATGTTATGTGATGTGTGCAATATGATATTTATGATGATGCATGTTACTCTCATGGCATGACTTTCCTAATCCAAATTTGGAAAGGTCACTGACTTTCCTAATCCAAATTTGGAAGGTTCGCTAACTTTCCTAATCTCAATTTGGCAAGTCCACTGACTTGACTTTCCATAATCGTGTTGTTAGGAAAGAGCTATCGTTTCTCATGCATGTCCTTGGTGTGTGCTTGTATATACCCATACTTAGTACAAGTGTGTACTAACCCTATACAACTCTACAATTTTAGGTGCTGGCACAGGTGGACGCTAGAGCTACAGGTTGACGCTGAAGTTATCCGGACGTCGAGCAATCATTCGAACTTGGTAGACCCTCATGATTTCGAGGATGCTTCCATTTATATTCTAGCTTAGTTTTAGAGTTGAGCTAGTGGAGCATGTTCCACTAGTGTTTCTTTCCTGTTTTATTCAGACATTGTACTGGTGCCATATTGGCAAGTACATCTTTATTTCTATATTATACTATTTCTTTCATTTGATGATTCTTAATATTAGATGGTTGATGGTGAACAATTATGTAATGATGAGAATGTTTAATAAGTATGTTAAGAAATAAAAAGTTTCAAATTTTCCGCTAAAATTAACCTAGATGAAGTAAGAATGACGTAAGTAGGCTTGTCTGTGACCTCTAAGAGGTCAACGACGCCGGTCTCATCTGGGGTCTAGATTCAGTCGTGACAAAGTTGGTATCAGAGCACTAGGTTACATTCCAAAAATAATAAGTTCACATCAACCACATTGAGTAGTTTTTATATCATGGTAGTGAAGTGCACCACTATCCTGGATTAGAGACTGCATGATGCGTAGAAAAATTTCCCTTCTTCTGATCTTATTGTGCTTTTCGTAATCTCTGATTTCTTGGTGTTATGAGCGTGTCTGACATTAATTATTGTTGTTTTCAGAGAATGAATAATAGGAGGACCATTGGTCAGAGGAGAGGGGGTACAGCTGCTGGGGACAATCAGGTTCCACCCCAGGCTCCAGTTGAAAGAGTGGCTATGCCAGTTAACCCAGCTGGGCTGACTGATGCTGAGGTGAGGGCATCTCTGGCCCAGATGGCACAGGCCATTACTATGCAGGCCCAGGCTATGACTGCCCAGGTCAACCGGCAGGATGTTCAGAGGGAGAGCCCACCGGTTCATAGCATGGCTGACAGGCTGAGAGACTTCACGAGGATAAATCCTCCTATTTTCACAGGGTCTAAGACTTTAGAGGACCCTCAGGAGTTTGTGGACGAGGTGCATAAGATTCTGGTGGCTATGGGGGCCACGGATGCTGAGAAGGATGAGCTGGCTTCTTATCAGCTCAAGGATGTTGCACAGACTTGGTGCAAGATGAAGCAGGATAGCCGAGCTTTGGGCGGAGTTCCAGTCACTTGGGATCTGTTTAAGACAGCCTTTCTGGAGAGATTTTTTCCCAGAGAAATGAGGGAGGCCAAGGTTGAGGAGTTCATCAACCTTAAGTAGGGATCTATGACAGTCAAGGAGTATTCCCTGAAGTTTGTTAAACTATCCAGGTATGCTACTTTCCTTAGTATCTAACATCAAGGGTAAGGTGAATACTAAAATTTGTTAAATTATCCAGGTATGCTACTTCCCTTGTGTCTAACAACAGGGATGAGATGAGCAGGTTCCTCACAGGAATCAATGGAGATCTGGAGGAGGAGTGTCGGTCTGTGATGCTTCATGATAATATGGACCTCTCCATGTTGATGGTGCATGTTCAGCAGGTAGAGGACAACCGCAAAAAGAGGGGTATTCGTGATGCTAGGAGGCCTAAGCCTCAAGATCAGGCAGGTCCCAGCCATGGAGGCCACAAAAATAATTTTGGCGTCCGTGAGCAGCCCAGGTTTAAGAAGGGGCAACAGAGTTCTGGGAACTCTAACTCTTAGAGGAGTACAGCACCTAAAGGAGGCAGACCTGAGCCCAAGAGGGTCAATGGAGGTGAGATGCAGCGTCCTAAGAAGAACTGTGCTAAGTGTGGCCGAGCTCACAGTGGAGAGTGCAGAAAGGGCACTAATGCCTGCTTCGGTTGCGGTAAGAGTGGGCACATCGTTAGAGACTGCCCACAGAGCAGAGGTCAGGATGGAGGTAATGCTCAGCCTAGGCCTAATCCACAGGGTGCAGCAGCAGTCGAGCCTCCTAAGAGGAACAGGTTCTATGCCCTGAAGGGCGGGGAGGAGCAGGAGAAGTCCGCTGATGTGGTCACAGGTATGCTGCAAGTATTCTCAACTTCTGTTTATGCTTTACTTGATCCAGGGTCTACGCTTTCCTTTGTAACTCCTTTGCTTGCTCTCACTTTTGAGATATTGCCTGAAGTTCTGCATGATCCTATAGTGGTTAGTACACCTTTAGCATAAAATGTAAGAACTGATAGAGTCTACAAGGATTGCCCAATAGTGATAAGTGGTAAGACTATGTGTGTAGACTTGGTTGAGTTACCCATGCATGATTTTGATGTTATTCTTGGCATGGACTAGCTTCACAGTTGTTATGCTTGCTTGGACTGTCGTAGTAGAGTGGTGAGATTTTGTTTCCCTAATGAAGAGGAGATAGTCTGGGAGGGGTACAACTCGAGTCGTCCTAACCTCTTGATTTCTAACCTTAAGGCCAATAAAATGGTGTCCAAGGGGTTACTGTGTCATCTTGTGAGTGTTAATGATTTATATCATGACATTCCTTCCATAGACTCAGTACCTGTAGTGAATGAGTTCCTAGATGTATTTCCTGATGATTTGCCTGGAGTCCCTCCCCCTCGAGAGATTGATTTTGGTATCGACTTAGAACCCGATACTAAACCAATTTCAATTCCTCCTTACAGAATGGCTCCAGCTGAACTCAAAGAGTTGAAGCTGCAGTTAAAAGATCTCACTATCATTCAGCCGAGCATATCCCCTTGGGGCGCTCCATTGTTATTTGTGAAAAAGAAAGATTGAACCCTTAGAATGTGTATCGATTATCGGCACCTCAACAAAGTCACTATAAAGAATAAGTAACCACTTCCCAGAATAGATGATTTGTTCGATCAGCTCCAAGGGTCTACTTTCTTCTCTAAGATTAAACTTCGTTCAAGGTATCATCAACTTAGGGTTAGGGATGGAGATATCCCAAGACAGCCTTTCGTACCCGTTATGGTCACTATGAGTTCTTAGTCATGTCATTTGGTCTTACGAATGCACCTCCTGCATTTATGGACCTCATGAACCGAGTCTTCCGTGAATACCTTGACTCTTTCGTCATAGTATTCATTGATGACATTCTCATCTACTCTAGGACCAAGGAAGAGCATGAACAACATTTTAGACTAACCTTGCAGGTACTTAGACAACATCAGCTGTATGCCAAATTCAGCAAGTGTGAATTTTGGCTTAGATTAGTGACCTTCCTTGGTCATCTTGTGTCCGATCAGGGCATGGAGGTGGATCCCAGGAAGACTGAGGCTGTGAAGAACTGGACAAAGCCTCTTACTCCCACATCCGTAGCTTTTGGGATTGGCTGGTTACTACCGCAGGTTGTGGGGGCTTTTCTTCCATTGCTGCCCCATTGACAGCTTTGACTAAGAAGAAAGCCAAGTTTGAATGGACGGAGACTTGTGAGAAGAGTTTCCAGGAGCTCAAGGACAGACTCACTTCAGCCCCGGTGCTTACTTTGCCTAAGTGTGGTGAGAATTACACTTTACTGTGATGCATCTAGGGTTGGTTTGGGTTGTGTTCTTATGCAGGTTGGTAAGGTGATAGCCTATGCGTCCAGACAGCTCAAGGTTCATGAGAAGAATTATCCCACTCATGACCTGGAGTTGGCAGCTGTGGTGTTTGCACTGAAGCTGTGGAGGCACTACTTGTATGGAGTGCATGTGGATGTATTCACAGACCACAAGAGTCTCCAGTACGTGTTCACACAGAGGGAGTTGAATCTACGTCAGAGATGGTTGGAGCTGTTGAAGGATTATGACATGAATGTTCACTACCATCCAGGTAAGGCTAATGTTGTAGCTGATGCTTTGAGCAGGATGAGCATGGAAGTACAGCCCACGTTGAGGATGAGAAGAAGGAGTGGTGAAAGATGTACACAGACTGGCCAGACTGGGTGTGCGATTGGTTGACTCTACTAGTGGGGGTGTTTTCAGTTCATCCTAGTTCTGAATCATCCTTGGTAGTTGAAGTCAAGCAGGTCAGCATCTAGATCCTGTGTTGATGGNTGGGCAGGCAGAGCGCACCATTCAGACATTGGAGGACATGTTGAGAGCGTGTGTGATTGACTTTAGATGTAGCTCGGATGACCATCTGTCATTGATAGAGTTCTCGTATAATAATAGCTATCACTCCAGCATTGGGATGGCACTGTTTGAGGCACTGTATGGTAGGAGGTGTAGATCTCCAGTTGGGTGGTTCGAGGTTGGAGAGTCATCCATTTTGGGTCGTGAGATCATTCATGAGGCCTTAGAGAAGGTCAGAGTGATTAGGGACAGGATAGCTACTGCTTACAGTCGGTAGAAGTCATATGAAGATAACAGAAAACGGCCCTTAGAATTTGATGTTGGTGACCAGGTTTACTTGAAGATATAAGCTATGAAGGGGGTGATGAGATTTGGCAGGAAGGGGAAGCTGAGTCCGAGGTATGTTGGGCCATATGAGATCCTACAACGTGTGGGTGAGGTGGCCTATGAGTTAGCATTGCCTGCGGAGCTAGCTTCTGTTCATCCAGTCTTTCATGTTTCTATGTTGAAGAAGTGCCTAGGTGATCCAGCATCGATTCTACCTGTAGAAGGTTTGGGGGTTGATGAAGACTTGTCTTATGAGGAGGTACTTGTTGAGATCTTAGACAGACAGGTCAAGCGGCTGAGAAACAAGGAGATTGCCACAGTGAAGGTATTGTGGAGAAATCACCTTGTTGAGGGTGCTACGTGGGAGGCTGAGGCCGACATGAGATCCCACTACCCTCATCTTTTCAGCTCTAGAGGTTAGACTTCCTACTCTTAAGTCTATGTTTCCTTATCTCTCCATATTTTGTTGCTATTGCTTGACTGTGCATAGTGATTATGTTATGATCTGACTCGCATTACGATATGTAGTGGCAGTGTCATTCGGGGACGAATGTTCCTAAGGGGGGGGGGATAATGTAACAACCCTAAAAAAATGAATAAGATGAATGCTTAAGGTGTCAAGAATGCTTGCGATGAGACCAAGGTTCACATGGATTGATACGCGAGAACCAGACCTCAGAACCCTTACTACGGCCAAGCCAACTAACTTGGGCAGTTAATTGAGCTTGGAAAGGTTGGAACCAACCATGTAGGGCTCTCGAAAACAAAGATTTAATCGAAGGAGTCTTTACCGGACTTAAAAAGAAGAAATCTTGAGTTTGAGGGTCCAGGGGTAAATGGTCTTTTCCAGGCCAAGGGTAATATTGTAATTACCCTAAGGAATTAATTAATTAATTAATTAATTTAATTAAAGAATCAATTCGGGCTGGGTTGACCCGAAGTGACCCGTTTAGCGAAAGGGTGTCACTCGGGTTCGAGCCCCATTGGAAGCAATGAATTAGTGATTTAATTATCAATTAAAATCTGATTTTTGTAAGGGTAAAATGGTCCTTTCACTTATAATTAAATAAATCAGATTTTTGTTTGTTAAGGAGAGTCCTAAATTAACTAAGTCATCCTCTAATCCTAAACAACTTCACACGTTTCACTCTCTCACGTCTATCACCTCTTCACGCTAAAAAAACACTCTTGTTCTCTCTGCCAAATTAACGTGAAGAACTGAGAATATAACAAAACTTCTTCACACTTGAATAACTCACAAAAAAATCTAAGAAATCAAGCAAAACAAAAACGTTAAGGCAAAGAGAAGATTCCGTCGAGTTGGTGGTGAAACTTGAGGAGGCTTGGACTGATTTTTGGAGAGGGTTTTGGGCAGCAACTTCTACGTTTGAACATCAATTAAGGTATGGGTTTCTTCTCTCTTGGTCCATTTCCCAAGAGACCCCTTAAGATTCAAGATAATCATTCCGAAAACTAGGGTTGTTCCCCTTTGCATGTCCCTGTCACTAGCTCCCAATGATTCGTAGGTTGGGTTTTGTTTGCTGGTAGATTTAGGTATGTGTGATGTTTTTGTGTTGAATGTGAATATGTTTATGTACGTGAAATCATGAAAATTACAACCAATGTGTGATCGGAAAAAATGATGTGTGTGTGTGCACATTGGCAGTGAATGTACTCACTGTTGGAAGTATGAATTAACATGTTTAATCTTTGTATTTTATGTGTAAAAATTGTACACAATGATGTTCATTGTAATGAAATATGGTTGATTGATAACAATATTTTAGCTAAATAAATCTATGAAAGATGCGCCTAAAAATGTGTTAAAATGATTTATGAATGCACCCTATGAATCATGTGAAAACGTTGATGAAAATGAGTTGAAAATTGACCAAAATTTCCAGCAACTATGCAATATTAATTTAGACTAAAGCTTAACAAAGAAATCTGTAAATTTAAATGAATTTTAAAGGGGTGAGGCCACCAGGATTCGAACCTGTGACCTCACCCGTTAGGCTACTGTAATTTGCAAAAAAGGGGATGAAAAATGGGGCTGGGGGGAATCGAACTCGCGTCACTGGATGAGAAAGAGGAGAACAATAAATTAAACAAATAAATGGGAGGCGTGGGAATCGAACCCACGACCTCCAGGTTGCGAAAGAGAAAAGAGAAATTAAAGAAAAATAAAGTGTGAGGCGTGGGAATCGAACCCACGACCTCAGGGATAGAAAAGGAGAAGGCGAAATAATTAAGAAAATAAGTGAGGCTGTGGGGTCTCGATCCCACAACCTCACTGCCAAAACGCTTAGCCTAGCGAAATTTAAAAAAAACGATATAAGAGGATGTGGGGGTTCGAACCCACCACCTCACAGCCTCTAGCGAAATTATAAGAAATAATAAGGAGGCTGTGGGGGTTCGAACCCACAACCTCCCAATTCCCAGCGAAAATGAAGAATAAATAAAAGAGGTTGTGGGGGTTTGATCCCACAACCTCTTGGATTGGGCGAAAAGGGGCAATGTGATGTTAATGAAAAATAAAAAAGGGGTTGTGGGGGTTCGAACCCACAACCCTTCGGCCAACTTAAGAAGAAAACCAAGTGGAAAACTAATGATGCAATGTTAATGTTAGGGTTTAATCTAGAGTCCCATTGTCATGGAGATTAACAATAAAATCAATGAAAAATGTAAATGTTATCCAAGTGATTCGAACTTGGGTTTCCTTGCCCAAACTTCCGTATTGATACATAAGTCATACCTGAACAAAATATCCAAGAATAATGCCACCTACTTAGATCAAAATCAAGATCTTGGCATATATACAAGATACATAAGTCTTGTACTACATAATCTTAGGAATGTATGAATCACTTAACGAATTATGAATGAAGCCTCATGGCTTGTGTGTATAGACTCATAAGTCTAGCATACATTTTAAAGAAGTGAACCTAAGATGTATGTAATGAAATGATGTAACCCTAGAAGGGTTAAGTATGAGTGTAAACACAGTAAATGGCCTAGTGCATTGGCATACGATGAAAATGATTATTATGTAATGAAATGAAGAAACCCTAGAAGGGTTAAGTAAGAGTGTGAAACAAACAAATGGCCAAGTATATTGGCATATGATGAAATGAACATCCACGTAAAATGGAGTGAGTAATTATGAAGATTAAATGTGCTAATGACAATGAATGTGGTGACAACATGATATGAGGCTAATGCAAATGATGAGAGCAATCTCAAATAAGTCTAAGTAAATATTACCAAAACGTACTCACCTATGAGAGTGTAAAGTTAATGAAGAGACCAGTCTCTATGAACACTCTAATAAAAGTATTGAGATTAACACACTTAATACTAATGATGAGATGAGAAATCATCTATTGAGCTATGATGTCCTCATACTAGAAGCCAGCTTCCATGACGTATGAGTTGAATGTAATGGAACTTTATACTGAGCACCAATAGACTAGCTATGAGCGGTGATGCCTTCTTTAGGGAAGGGCGGAGGTTCACGTAACTCTCATGAGATGAGACTGTCCGTCTTGCCGGGTATGGGTCTTCTTATATATCCTGGTCTTCGAACCTATACTGCCAATATAGGGATCTGGCGGGGTTAAATTCCCATGTACGCTTGCATGTTTTGGGTCACCTTGGCCGGTGATTCCACCTCTTTTTGGTGTGGGGGAGACACTGGATTTCATGATGCTCACATGATCTATGTCGGTTAAAGTTAAAGTTCCCAATGAATGAATTAGGCCAGCCTCAAATGAAGCACATAATGAAATGAATGATACCAAAGGTGTTAGGATAGGATAATCAAGAGGTGATCTAGACTCAAGTAATGACACTGGGTTATTCTTGATCATTGCACAGCAAACCCGATGAAAGTCTTAAACTACATCCTAGGTAAAGCTGGTGTTCACACTCGCCTATGAACGAAAATGAAATGAAGTACGTATGAATGAATGAAGCAGACTCTGTGTTTGCTAATGAAGACTCCCTAGTTGAGGTCCCATATTTTGAGCCCTCATTTTGGAAAGTCTTAATGTCAAGTCCATGATTCCAAGGTCTCATGTCATATGAATGAATGATATGAAAGAAGTTATGTGCTATATGTTATGTGCTATGAGATGTACTATGTGTAAGATGTTATGTGCAGTGTGCAATATGATATTTATGATAATGCATGTTAATCTCATGGCATGACTTCCTAATCAAAATTTGGAAAGCTCACTGACTTTCCGAATCCAAATTTGGAAGGTTCACTAAGTTTCCTAATCTCAATTTGCCAAGTCCACTGACTTGAGTTTCCATAATCATGTTGTTAGGAAAGAGCTATATTTTCTCATGCATGTCCTTGGTGTGTGCTTGCATATACCCATACTTAGTACAAGTGTGTACTAACCCTATACAACTCTACAATTTTAGGTGCAGGCACAGGTGGACGCTAGAGCTACAGGTTGACGCTGAAGTTATCCGGACGTTGAGCATTCATCTGGTCTTGGTAGGCCCTCATGCTTTCGAGGATGCTGACATTTATATTCTAGCTTAGTTTAAGAGTTGAGCTAGTGGAGCATGTTCCACTAGTGTTTCTTTCCTTTTTTATTCAGACATTGTATTGGTTCCATTTTGGCAAGTACATCTTTATTTCTATATTATACTATTTCTTTAATTTGATGATTCTTAATATTAGATGGTTGATGGTGAACAATTATGTAATGATGAGAATGTTTAATAAGTATGTTAAGAAACAAAAAGTTTCACATTTTCCGCTAAAATTAACCTAGATGAAGTAAGAATGACGTAAGTAGGCTTGTCAGTGACCTCTGAGAGGTCAATGACGCCGGTCTCGTCTGGGGTCTAGATTCCAGTCGTGACAGGTAGGGTTCACTAGGTTCTCACGAGATGGATAGCCTCATGACCCAACAAAGGGTGTAGATTTGATATTTCCATGATTGCCCCAAGTTCCATAAACTATGCTTGCCACATAGGATCTAGCAAAGTGAATTCCCTTAAGATGCTAGGATATATGTTAATGTTCTACCTTGGCTTGGTAGGAACACCTTCCATTGGTGTAAGGCTCTACAATACCAAATTCCATGTTTAGCACCCATGGTCTTAGTGTCGGTTAAGGCTATAGTTTTCCTAAAGTAAAATGGACAATGGAATTAAATGACTAGGACCCTAACTAGAATGACTTAAGGGAGGTTACTTTGGATAGGTGGAAGTAATGAACCCATCTATACATTCCACAAGTAGCTCCTTAGGAAGTTCTAGGAAGATGTTCAAATGCATGTCACTATGTATGTGTTCTTTATGTATGACATTGCAGTATTTGTCTACTTGTTATGAAGATGTGCATGATATGAGTCTTTATGCATAATGTTGATCTTGTTGACTATATGATGAAGGTCTTACTTGACATGAATGAAGTTGTCTTTACTTGTTATGATAATGTATGAATTGTAGGTTAAGGTTCGTAGTCTCATGAAGAGTTTACTAAGTATGTGTGAGGTTATGGGGCTTCACATGTACATTGCACTAATAGACTAAAATTGGGATCATGAGTTAGGTCTTATAAAGTTCTATGTGAAGTAAAATAAGTATAGGTGCATAATGACAAGGAGTTCACTGTAATGTCCTTATAGTCTTGAATTAACTATGTCTATGTTGTACTATACTTCTACGGTGGTATGAGTTGTCTTGTGTAGATGAGATGTATGTTTCCTTGTGGCCTTAAGGTGATGCATTGCACCAAGTATCACTAAAGGGTTGATTGGGAAGTTAATGAACAAAAGAAAAGATGGTTCACTGTTAAAGGAAAAAAGCTTACTGTATTGTGTCTTAAGAATGCAATAAATTCTAAATGTGATCATATGTGATGTTTGGCCTTTGAATATGTTTATATGAAGTATATGAATGATATAAATGCTATTGTTTAAAGGTTTTATGAAGATTTACTGAAAAAGGCATGAAGTATGATTTCAAGAAAATGTCCTTTTTAAATGCATGTTTTTGCATGGTTTCCATACTTAGTACATTCTTGTGCTAACTCCATTCTTCTCTACTTTTTACACAAAGTGTAGGTTATGGATGCTTAAAGTATGTCTTGAATGGTGAAGAGCTTTATAGATGTTTCCCAAGCTCAATGAAAGAAATCCTTAAGTTCAAGGATATCCTACTTATGTCTTGAATGTAAAGTCTTTAAATATTGTATAGTTATGTAATGTGTCTTATGGGCCGTGTCCCTAATGTACTCTAAAGTTGTTGAGTCTAAGATGGCAAAGAGACTTAAGGTATATAAATGTATTATGGCTTATCTTTTATCTATATATGAGATGAAGTTTCTCGTATATGATGTGCTATGAAAAGTTTTAAATTTTCCGCTAAATTTACTATGCCAATGCGATGAATGATAACTATGGGCTTGTATAAGACCTCCGAGAGGTCAAGTACGTCGTGTTACTTCTAGGGCGTGCCCCCCGGTTGTGACAAACGTGGTATCAGAGAATAAGTTTTATAAAGTGGTCTTAGGTTCTAAAAGTCTCATATTGCCACGTCTAGTAGAGTCTCGTAGCATTGGTGGTGAGTCGCGACACATCAAATGGTACGAGAGGCTATAGGACGTTAGAGTTTCCCTTCTTCATCATTCTCATATCGTGCCATAGAACTTAACTCTATAAGATCCCTCTCTTACGTTTTTTTGTCCGGTGGTCTTTTAGATGTGATTGCTTGGATGAGATTGTTCTCTATGTTTGAGAGAGAAAAAGTGAGTTAATGCTTAACATGGTTTTATGGTTGAATGAGTATGTTTGAAGGTGAATTTTGACATGTTTTGATGATGTGATGCCAAATATGGCTAAGTATGAGGTTTATGTGAAATAACATATTAAATTGAGGAATGTATGTCATGATACAGTTAAAGCATGTTAGAAGTTATTATAGTTGACATGAGTTTCTTTTGAAATAATGTGTTACTATATTGTGTTGCATGATGGTAGCTTATATTATGATTTGAGCTTGAAATTCTTAGTGACTACATATGGAAGCATGCTACCCTAAGATTTTGTACTTAAAGGTGTTCAATGTTTCCTTTTGTATACATGTGCTCCTTGATAAGTTGCCTAGTATGAATTGGTGTCCTTTGTATAGACTTGATCCTAGGTTTGATAATAGTACGTTTGTCTTGGTAAAGTTTTGTATCTCATATTGTCATGATTTTCCAATCAATTGCCTAAGTGTTGTATTTTTGGAATTTGGAAGCATGTTCACTGTAATGATAGGCAGTTTACTGTGAAATTTTTGGGAAACCAAATAAATTGTCCTTTGATTAGATGTTGTTAAAATGTGTATAGAATTAATGTATATGAACTTGATAATGAATGTGAAAAGGAATTTTGTTATTTGGAATGAAGAATGAGAGTCTTATGGCATGATGAGTCGTAGATTTGTTTCTAACTTCTTATTGTGTTGTGAGTCTCCTTGTTGTCTTCCCCTAATGAGATATGACCTTGGTGTCTATTGTATTGTATGAACACCTTAGGTGGTTGAATGAGATGACCTAACTTGATAATTGTGGATAAATTGCCTAGGTGATAAGGCTTAGAGTACACTGGTGTTCCTATGTTAACTTACTGTAAATCCTTCTAAAGTTGTAATCACTTTTAAGTGATGAAAAATGAAGGTTGTTAAGTTAAGATCCTTTTTAAGATGGGTTAAGTTGCTCTTAATTGGTTTTACCCTAAGTTGGGGATGGTGATGAAATGGTAAGGTTGTAGATATTTTCTACCATGTCCTATTTTTACTTGAACTTGAAACTAATGAATTCTTAGTAAGCTTGTTCATAAATATAGTCTTGCATAAAGTATGAGTTGCATGAACCTTATATGTTTAGTATGTATTGATTGACATTACCTTAAGGATATTTTTTAAGATTCCAAGGTGCATGAATGAAATTTTTTATTAAATACATGTTTCTCATGAGTATTGTACATCCTAACATGCTAATGGTACACTTGACTTCTTGAGATAAAGTAGGAAACTTGGTTTTAGTCACTTGTGATATGTAAGGTTTAGCCTTATAATGAAAAGTAAAGTCTCTTTAAAATGAAATATGTGGAGTCTCTCGAAAATTATGTGACTTTTATGGTTAGGGAAGCATGATTGTAGGCTCACTTTTGAAGAATGAAAGCATGTTTAGCTAAGTGTTAATGTGTGTGCCTATGATTTGTTTTATTCTTCTCATGTGATGCTTACTGTGAAGGTAAGTACTATGTTAGAAATTGACATTTGTGTCAAATACTTCCTATTTGTTGTGAATTGCTTGGGTGTGATACTCATGATACATGTGAGTGTGTCGAGGAGATGGACATTCCTCCATGGACACAACTAAGCATGGTATGGTTGAGTATCACCCTCATAGCACTAGGTGTAACTTGTGAGAATCAATTGTCAACCTATCTTACACAAGTCTATGTGCATTGAAGTATGAGTGCCTACTTGTTTTGAGTATTGTTGAAATCTGACTTTGTGTGGCCTTGCAAGATGATATCTTAATGAATTAAGGTGTAATGACCATGTTATGATTAGGAGAAGGATGATCCCCCTATGAACATGATAAGAGCCTCTTTGATTAATGCATTAAGGGGTGAGTGAGTTGAAGTTTTGCTTGCTTGCGTGCACTGAGTGCTAAATGTTGTGAAGTTGTGTTCCTTTTAAAGTTTGGTGCATTGAATTCTATATGATGATGTTATGAATATGATGAACTGCTCTATGATGCTTAGAAGTCCTTGTTGTGGTTAAAGTGTTCTAAGTGTCATTCAAGGACGAATGTTCCCAAGTGGGGGATATTGTAAGACCCAAAAATGAGATAGGGTGTCTAGAGACTAACATTTTCATCTTAAGGTTATAAGGTACTAAAATGACTTATAATATGGTTTATAGGCAGTGTATAAAGTTTGAGGTGATTTGAAAGTCAAACGCCAAGGGTCGACCAAAACGTTCGACGACTAAGTCACCTAAATGCCTCGTATGTGGTTCTATGTGCTTATGTGTGATGCATGATCTTATGAAGTCTTAAAATAGTTTATAATGATGTAAAATAATATTATATGAAGTTTTGTGAAGTTTGGAGGTCAAACGACCAAGAACGTCCAAGGCGTTAGAAAGATAGCCCTTAAGACGTTCAACGTGTGTCTCGGTGGGGCTTGGCCTGTTTGGACGAGTTACAGGTCGTTGTTTTGGGTGAAACTTTTTGGAATGTCTACAACTTGCTAAGGGTTGTATTTACGTTGGAAATGTCCGGGTACGACCTCTAAAGGGCCCCGCAAAAGGGCCCATAAGAAGGACCCAAGGCTAGTCGAGACACTAGCTTGGCAGTGTCAATCGATGGACCCAACGACGGCCAGTTGGCCAACCAACGGCCCGCTGGTGAGGTATCGTCAATTGGTAATTATCTTGGGCAGGTCTCAACCCAAAATTTGTCTAAGGACCAAACGACGGAAGCCAGGCACGGCCCGTCGACTGACCTACGGCCAGTAGGGTCTTCCGTCGATGGTGGCCTCTAACTTACTACCTGCGTCTGTCTCATTAAAGGGGTGAACGGGAAATTCACCCCACGTACTAACCTTACCCCACATGATTTATTTGGTTATTTTTGGGTGTATTTAATTGATGAAAAACGTGATCAACCCATTCCCAAACCAACTCACACAAATTGAACCTTTTCCTCCAAAAATGTTCTCTCTAAAACCACCATTGTTGGTGAAGCTGAAGAACAACTTGTAGATTTGATTCTCATGAGTTCTTCACCAAGTTTTAGAGGTCTTCTTGTAGATAAATGTATGGTGATCCTTAATCTCCAAGTAACCTTTCACTTGGAGAGTTATTCTCAATGTTTACAAATAAAGTTTATGATCAAAGTTCTTCTTCTTCAATCTATCCATGGGTTCTTTCTAAAAATGTTTTGAATAATCAAATCATGATTAATTGAAGTTAATAGAGTGATTTTAACGTGAATTTCACTCCAATTGCATGATGAACCCATGTCCCTTCCCAAACTTTATTTAGCCCTTGCATGGGCTTTGTGATCTTGAATTGCTATCGATTGGGTTATGATTCTATTACGTTGAAGTGATTGTATAAACTGTTATTTACATGAATTTATGTTGATTTGATGTTGAAGGATCCATGAGGATCAATGTATGAAGATTTGAGCATGTTTAGCCTAGCTTCCATAGTTCACTGTAACATTGGCTTCTAATTGAATTAATGTGGATTTCGATCATGTTAAGTTGGTTGTATCTACTGTTTTAGGTTAGTATCATGATTGTATTATGAATACGAATCTTGTATGATTGAAGTAAAGATGGCTTATGTGAATTGATCTAGTCTTCTATATTCTATCGATTGATAATACTATGTATATGATTTGATCTAGAATTGTGGATAGATGAAGCATGATTCATTTGATGTAGTGATCTAGTTAGCTGCTGCCCTAGACTTATGCTATTAGTTAAATATAATTGATGATAAATACAAGTGAATTGTGTTAAAGATCTATGTTCTTCTACTTTCTCGTATATATGTGATGTATTGTATTAGATCGTGATATGATCTTGTAGAAAATTGTATATGGTTGCTTTTATGATTATGGTACTTTAGCTACTGCCCTATACTTGTTTTATGGAAGAAAGAGTAGTAAAGGTAAATGATGACCAAAGATGAAAGGATTGGTAAGAATTGCTCTATTCTTCTACTTCTCTATTCTTCTATAATAATGTTGATGAAGACTCATATGGCATTGTGTGGTATGATCCACTTATGGTGGCGGTGTTTACTTTATGTCATTATATATGTGTTGACCATGGTCTTGAAGGCAATTTGATGAATATATGAAGAAGTGGTTATGATTATCACTTTATGTGTAGCTTGTGCCTAGTCTTCTATTTGAGTTGAAAATCTAGGTTATGTTACAAATACGGTCGGTCACAACATTATAAGTACATTATTTTTAATCTTTTCCTCTGATGTGGTACATAAGCACCGTGATCTTAATCCAAATTTTGAAATATTTATTTGAGTTAATTAATTTTTAAAGTTAAATATAATTATATCAATTAAGCATTTAATATCTAATTTAGATATTAATAAATTATACGAAAAGAAATTTTAGAAAAAGTACTATATATTCATCTCATATTAATACGACAATGACATATATCTTAAATTGTTACATAAAGTTCATGTATTCTAACTTTTGAAAAATTAAATTTGAAAACTATTTATATATTTAAAATAAATTATTATCACCCACCATATCATGAAAATGTTATCTTAACACTCACTTTGTATCAGATAAAATTCAAAATTAAGCATATTGAACGTAGATAGACTTTAAATTACACATACAAAAGTCTTCAAAAGAAATATTAAAAATATATTATAAGCTTAAAGTGCAAGGCAGTTATAATCAATAATCAATTAACAAAAATAGAGAAAAATAATTTACTCAACAACCAAATACTAACAATTGAGATATTTCTACATTTTCTATCTAGAAAATGAACAAACTTGAAGATAATACAATCATAAATGAAGAACAATCATCCCTTAAATGTCCACCACCTAAAAAAAAAACTGATAAGGGGAGTCAGATGAAAAAATGTGAAGAAAGGAATATTGTAAATTCCCAAAAAGACTTTAAAGCAGCTCTATTAATGAGTGATGGGGTATCTGATTTACAAATGGTAGATTACACGTCTTATGAAGAAAATGAAGATGAAGAGTCCCAAAGAAAAAATCAAGAAGAAGATATAACTAAAAAGTTAAAAACCATCTTCCTTTCAGAGGAAGATAACAAAAGATTATATGCACCTTGGAAATATGCTCTCATCATTAAACTCCTTGAAAAGAGAATTACTCATCGATATCTGAAAACAAAAATCATACAACTTTGGAAGCCATATGAATTTTTTTTCCCTAATTAACCTGGAAGAAGATTAATATATTGTGAAATTTCAAAAAGAGGAAAACATGGCACAGGCAATCAATAACGGACAATGGTGTATTAATAATCACTTCCTTACTGTGCAATGATGGAAGCCAATTTTGTCCCCAAAAAGGAAATTCTGACATATTCAGCGATTTGGCTTAGATTACCACAATTACCTAAAGAATTTTATGATGAAGAAATATTAAGAAAAGTAGGTAATTCCATCGGTAAACTACTAAAGATCGATGTATGTACAAGTTCCACATTAAGAGGCAGATATGCAAGATTATGTGTCCAAATCCCTTTCGAATAACCAATCTTAAGCTCTATCAAAATCAGAAAACATATTCAACCTATCTTGTACGAAGGACACGGATTCTTCTGCACAACTTGCGGGAGATTGGGACATACAACAAATAAATGCTCTCAGATCAAGATTCAAACCGAACCTTGCACCATCACCATTACAAGTAAAGAAAAAACCAATCTCGAAGACGAATGACATATGGTAAACTTCCAGAAAAAGAATCAAGATTGGAAACTAAGCAAGAAGCATCAAGACTTGGAGGAGGAGAACAATCAAGCATCGCCTCGGGAAGAAAAATCAGGTTTAGATGTTAATATTTATGCATCAGAGTCAGGTAAAAACGAACTTCTCAAACAGAAATTTTTTTGACTAAAAAAAAAGGAGTCTGGTCCTCAAATCGCAACGTATTTTTACTTTAAAAATAATTAAAATAATATTAAAAACACGATAAATTCCAAAACTTTTCTACTACCTATAAAAGACCCTTTAAAAATATTAACAATAAGTACAATATCCTATCAATAGTGGAAGACCCCAACAATAGTTCTATGATGAATACTAAAAACAACTTTATTGTTCTTGACAAGGAATTAAAACCTTATACCATTAGGTCCAATTCTCAAGAAAAAGCAAATTGTTCAATATCCCCAACTGTAGATCTTTGAGATGGAAAAGACAAAATTGCCCCTAAGGGACCTACCGGAAATAAAATAAAGAATTCCCAAGACCCCTATTCCTCAATTTATCCAATCAAAACCCTGCAATTAATATTAAGGAGAACATGCACATAGACAACATTCAATTTGCTGACACAATCGGACACATGGCAGAAATCTCCCGCAAAACTAAAAAAAAAAATTGCAACTCTAGCACTCAAAATATTTACCCTAACCCCCCATGCAAGACCCAACCAATATTTCCCTCAGAATATCTTCCAATAAAGATATTCAATCATTACCTCACTCCAATCAAGTGAACACTGACGTTATAAACAAGAGTAAACTTATATCCCACAATGTACAAAACATCCATTCCCTATCATCAGAAAATCAAACTTTCTCCTGTAGTTCGACCTCGGAGAATTTTCAATACAACAATGAACAACATACCCCAAATTCCAACTCACATTGCTCAACACCCACTTCTGTTCGCAACCAAACCGGTTCATCCCCTTCGCATGTCCCAATCTTGGTTAGAAACGGGTCTACAAAACCATGCAGTCATCTTCTCGATGTACATCAATGGGACTGAAACTCTGATAATACTCCAAAACCAGAACTTTTTAGCGCAACTTATCTCAGAGGGGATGAAGGTGGCAATAGAGAATCTTGTCAATCACATGTGGAATGTGAACATGCAGAACCCGATACCCCCCAATCTTGCTCCGGTTTTCATGCAAGTAATTCAAACTCTGTGGAATCTTCCACATTATCTAGCCCCTTTCCCCAATATGAACAATCTAGTACAGACCCCATTTTTCACCCCCCTAGAAATCATACAAGCCAATCCGCTTATTTTCCCATGGCAACCAATGTCAATCCAACAAGGACGTCCCATAATAATACCAATGTCGACTCAAGGAGAAGTTCCAATAAACATCCCTACACACACTGCATGTCCCCAAGATTAAAGCAAAATATTAAGGAGAAGGGTCTTGTTCACAGAAATATCAAATCGTGTAAACTCAGCCCTTATAGTCTTTCCGGAAAACGAGGACAAAATATATTCACAAATGTCCAATGGACCTAAATAAGTGTTCATTCAACCTAAGGCCACCACTGAACAAGGACTTGATGAAACATGTTATGACCCCAACTATGAGGGCATCCACAATCCTAACACTGGAGAACGGGGAAATCCAGAACCCATGGATAAATCACAAACCAATGAATGAACAAACTAGTTTCATGGTTTGGAATACTAGGGAGTGAATAATGAGAACTTAAAAGAAATTTTAGGGATCTCATCCGAAATCATAACCCTTGTTTTGTGGCTCTTCTTGAAACAAAAATGAATGATCATAGTAACCTCATAAATGATTTTAACTTTGATGATTACCTTGAGTTCCCTGCTCAAGGTAGAGCGGGAGGTATTGTGCTAATATGGAGTACTGGTATGGTTAATGTGACTCTAAAGAAGAAAGATGAACAGGAATTGCATGCCATGATTCAGGTACTCCCCAAAAAAATTCTTGGTGTTTTACAGCAATTTATGCTAGTACTAATAGTTATAAAAGATGTGTACTATGGAATAATTTAGAAAATATGAGTTCCTCTCTAAATGCCCCATGGCTTGTTGCGGGAGATTTTAATGAAATACTTAAATCAAGAGGATAAACAGGGTGGAAGAAAAATAAATTTGAGAAATAGCACAAAATTTTGGAACTGTTTAAATAAATGTAATCTCATTGACTTAGAATTTAAGGGTAGTAAGTACACTTGGTCTAACCATAGAAAGGGAAGAAATGATCTTATTTTTGAAAGAATTGATCGTGCTTATGCTAATAAAAAATGAATTGTAAATTACCCTAATGCTCAAGTCACGCATCTCCCTAAAACTCATTCTAATCATAATCCTTTACTTATAACTCTTACTAAACCCGTTTTAGATAATCAATTAAAAACCTTTAGACTGGAAATTTTTTGGTTAGAACATCCAGATTTCAAAAATTTAGTAGAAAAGTGTTGGAGTAACAAGGATTTCTTAACTGCTACATCACTCTTTGAGAAAGAAACTCAAAATTGGAGTAAACATACATTTGGTAATATATTTAGGCAGAAAAGAACTATTCTGGCCAGATTAGGAGGTATTCAAAATTCTCCTTCTTATTAGACTAGTTGCTATCTTCAAAAAATAGCAAAGACTCTCCCTGAAGATTACTATAACATTCTTAAATTGGAAGAGGATTACTGGAAACTTCGTTCTCGTATAAATTGGTTAAGAGATGGAGATGCTAATACTAACTTTTATCACCTTTCGGTGCTAAAAAATGAAGAAGAAATAATATCTTTTTTTTAAGGATGATAACGATAATTGGATTACTAGTCGGAAAGATATTGTAGAATATACTTTCTCCTATTATAAATCGTGTTTCACCACAGAACATTTGGTGACTAAATGGGGTGATATAAAAAAAGCTACTCCTAGCTTCCATAAATTGGATCTATCTCCGCTAGATAAACCCTTAACTGATGTAGAAGTAATTCAGGCCCTTTTCTCCTTTAAACCTTTTAAAGCACCTGGTCCGGATGGTCTTCACAAAAAATTCTTTCAACAACACTGGCATACGGTGAAAAATTCGGTGCTACAATGTTGCCATGACATTTTCAGAACCCAAATAATACCTCCCCAACTTAACAAAACTTTTCTTTGTTTGATTCCAAAGTTTAAAAATGCAAACCACCTTAAGAATTTCAGACCTATAGGGTTATGCAACACTATGTATAAGGTGGTTACTAAAATTATAGCTAATAGAATCAAACCCATTCTAAGTGAGCTGATTAGCCCCCATCAATCAAGTTTTTTAAAAGGTCGTAGAGCCTGTGATAGTGCTATCATAGTTCAGGAAATTATAAATCATATTAATAAAACCAAGAGTCATAAGGGTTGTCTAATCCTCAAATTGGATTTAGAAAAAGCCTTTGATAGGATAGAATGGTCTTTTATCAAAAGAACCCTTCATCATTTTAAATTTCCGCCAAAAATATCAAAGCTTATTATGAACTGCATCTCTAGTAGTAATATTGTTGTGTTGGTAAATGGTACTCGTACTGAGTTTTTCTCTCCTTCTAGAGGTATAAGACAAGGTGATCCTATGTCCCCTTATATATTTATTCTTTGCATTGAACTTCTTTCTTCGTATATTAGTTATCAATTTTATATCTTACTTTGGAAGTCAGTGATTCTTAGTAAAAATGGTCCCCTTTTATCACATTTCTTCTTCACAGATGATCTAACACTTATCTCTCGTGAAGATGATATATCAATCCAAACCATGTATAAATGTATGGATATATTTTCCCGTTTATCAGGTCAAAAAATCAATTGAAAGAAATCAAAAGTCATCTACCTAAATATTGTAAAGATAGCACTAAACTCCTGATAAAACAGTATTTCAATATTTCTCCTTCCACAAACATTGGTAGGTATTTAGGTTTCCCTATTCTAAATAATAAACCTAAGCATGTGGATTTTCAATATATTATCGATAACATGAAGAGAAAAAAGCTTTCTGCGTGGAAGATTAATTGACTTACACATGCTGGTTGATTAATACTTGCCCATGCTACTTTAAATGCTATACCACCTTATTCGATGCAATATTTTCGTTTACCAGTAAAAACCAATAACATGATAGATAAAATACAAAGAGATTTTATATGGGGCTCCACCATTCATAAAAGAAGAATTCATTATGTATCTTGGGAAACTGTAGTCTCTCAAAAAGAATATGGTGGTCTGGGACTTCAAGCAACTCATCAAAAAATAAAATCATGCTTACTAGTATTGTTTGGAGGCTCTTCACGAATCCCAGAAGTCTCTGGGCAAAAACGTTAAATATGAAATATTATAATAAAAAAACTACTAAGAGATCCTTTATTTGGCAAAACATTACCATGGGGAATTTAATTTGTAAAGAAAACACCGCTTGGATACCAAATAATGGAAATTCTATTAGCCTTTGGTACCACAGATGGATACCACATACTCCACCTTTAAGGCAACTAGTTCAAGGTCCTCTAACGAGGAAGGATGAAGTTGCTACCATTTCTTCTATCTGGGATAATCATAAATGGAATTGGGATATAATCAACATGCATATTCCTCCAGATATAAAAGAAAAACCTAAATCTATTATATTAAATAATGATCCCACAAATAGTGATAAACCCTAGGATGGGTAATCCAAATGGATATTCTCCACTAAATCTGTCCAAAAAATAATTATGCAAGACCCCATTTCTTCATTTGAGTAGCTTTGTCTTGATAAGTAATCTGCAATAACATTCTTGTTAGTCTTTATCACTTCAATTGTAAATGTAAAGTTTAGTATATTTAATACCAATCTTCTAATTTCTTTTGTTGTTACCGAATCTTGTATTTTTCTTGTTAGACACCATTTTACTTGTGTATTATCTGTTCTTATAATAAATTTGTTATATACAATATATGGTTCAAATGCTAATAAACATTTATATACTGAATATAATTCTTTCCTATTTATTTCTCATTTTATTTCTGTATTTGTAAATGTTCCTGAATAATATCTACAATGATATTCTATACTATCTTCATCATATTTATATTTCAAGATTAAAAAAATAAGGAGAAAATAAATAAATTATATCCAGAATATAAACAACTAAACATTACAAAAACTAATAACCAAGAATTAGAAAAATTAATAGATATTATTTCTAAAATAGAATATAAATATATCAAATATTTAAAATTACAATGAATGACGAATATAGGCAAGAACTTAATAGAATAATTATGGCAAAAAGAAAAGAATTAAGATATAGACAAAAAAGACTTAATAGTAATATATTTGCAGGAGTCTGTAATAAATCTCTAATAGCACAAAGAAAAACTATATTATATCTAGAAATACAAATAAATAATCTAGGATATAAACTACAACATAATTTATAAATGAATAAGAAAGAATATGCAATAGATGAAAAAACATATGAAAACTATGAAGGATTAAAAATAAAGATAATATTTTCTAATTTAGGAAGAAGATATAAGAAAATAGGTGATAATTTAAGTTTAATGTTAGAAAAAGAAACGGTAAAATTAGAAGATAATTTAACTGCTATGGTAAGAATAACAAAAGAAAATGAAAAAATAGATAAAAAATTAGAAATTGAAAAAATAAAACAACAAGCGAAAAAAGAAGTACAACAATTAGAAGAAGTAAAAAATATTAAATTAATAGAATTAGAAAAAGAGTTAGTAATGTTAAAAGAAATGTATGAAATAAAACAAAAAGAAAAAGAACAAAAAAGAAAATTAGCAGATGAGATAAATAAATTTAAAGAGAAATTGCAATTAGAAGAAAAATCAGAAGAGAAACAAGAAAATAACCAAGATAATATACCTAATCTACCAGAAATAAGAATTGATGATATCAATGATGATTTAGAAGAACAATACTCAGAGACAAGTGAAACATATACAGAACTTTTAGAAAATATAGATAATACAAAAAATGTAGAAATAAATACGGGAGATATAGACATGAATGAGAAATCCAGTACATCAGGAGTAAAAAATCCAAAAAATTTAAATCCAATATATTATAATGCAAATTATAAAAAATATGATAGAGAAAAAACATTATGGAATAAAAGGTTAAATAAATGGACACCTAAACCAACAACTGAACAACATAATTTTTTAGATTTAGATTGTGTAGCAGATATAAATAAAATAATTCAATTATGGATGGGATATATATCAAAACAATTAATAGATAATAAATAGGAATGACAGAAACCCCAGGATATATAGAAAGAACACTTATAGGAACAGTAAAATTATGGTTACAAAATCTAAGTGATGAGAGTTTAAAAACTTTAAGAAATAATAAAAAAAATTGATAGAGAAATAGCTACTACGTCTATGGAAATACTATATAAATATGAAATAGCTATAAGAAATGAATTTAGTAGTATGACAACAGAAGTAGAAGAACAAAATAAAGAAAAAATTATAAATAGAAATTTAATGACAAAATTGGCAATATGTAATATGTGTTATATAGATGAATATACATGTGCATTTAGAGAATATTATTATAAAGGAACATATAACTTAGAAGAAAGTAAAGAAATAAGAAAATTATATTTTACAAAATTACCAGAACCTTTTAGTTCAAAAATAATAAAAAGTTGGAATGAAGCAGAATTAACAGATACCTTAGGAGCTAGAATGAAATTTTTACAACGATGGTTTACAGAACTATGTGAAAAACATAAAGAAGATATAAAAATGAAAAAAGTATTAGTAAAGAACTTAGCATGTTGTAAAAATAAAATAGCACCTCAATTTGGTTGCACAGATAGGTATTATAAAAAGAAGTATAATAAAAATAAAAACTATAAAACATATAGATCAATATATAAATATATATATATATTGCTTTTTATATTTATATATAGATCAATTTGCTTTTTATATTTATATATTGATCTATAGTTTTTATAGTTTTTATTTTTATTATACTTCTTTTTATAATAACTATCTGTGCAATCAAATTGGGTGCTATTTTATTTTTACAACATGCTAAGTTCTTTACTAATACTTTTTCCATTTTTATATCTTCTTTATGTAAATGGGTGATAGGTTTCTATCGAAGTATTATTACTCAAAACCATATTGTGGCTTAAATAGAAGCACTTCTTGATGGTTTGAAATTAGCTGCAAATCACTCCATTAGTCCCATCGAAATACAGTTAGACTCCATTGAAACAATAGAAGCATTACAAGCATCTCAATGTACTTATTCAACAAGTATAAATCTTTGCAGGTTGCTTATGAGGAGGTTGGGGAATCCGCTGGTCCAACATAGTTTCAGACAAGCAAACAAGGTAGCTGACTTTTTGTCAAGGCTAGGTTCCAAGCTAACACCGTCCGAACAAACTACTATGTTATCTAACCCTCCAGAACAAACTATGGAACTAGTAAGGAATGAGCAGCAGGGAGTTATATCTACTAGACTAATTTTAAGGACAACTTGTAATAAGTTAGCATATTTTGGTAATCTAGCCGTATGAGCTAATTATGAATAATATGTGGAATCCAATAGCATTCAAAACAATATAGAGACCAATAGGTCTCAAAGCCATGTAATTCTCTAATTATAATATATATAATGTTATCATCCAAAAAAAATAATTCAATAATCAATTATATCTCTTATTAAGTAGTTGTGGTATTTATAATTCTAATTTCATTATATATTTGTAAATAAATATCATTTCATAACTTACTATAGAGAAAATAAATTATTTTTAATGCTTGTAAATAAAAGATATATCAATTGCATATATAACTAAAAATTTATTGTTGTTTCATTTCAAATAATTCTATCAATTACGGGTAATTAAACTTCACATAATACTTAAAAATGGTTCTCCAGCTAAATAATAATGATAAAAAATTTAATACATTATTATAGCAAATAAAAATTGATAACATTTACTATAGGTACTTTTTTATTGGATAAAAACTATTCATATGCTTTTATTGTTTTGTATCTTTCAAATCAAAAGAACTTAAATAAAAATGGCATCATTGATTTTTAGTGAGTTTGGATATTAATTATATATAAGTTAATAATATTGATCATGACATTATTAGTAATGTTCCAACATTGAATAAAATTGATATTATTGTATGATAATTTATTTAACCTAAAAAAGTAGAGTAAATATTTAACATTAAAATTATTAGGGATAATTTTAGAGACCACCCTCTAAGTTCTCCGCTCTATAACACTCTCCTCCCGTGTGGTTTATGATATTACATCAACCTCCCTTATTTCCATTTTACTGTAACCATTCTTTAAACCTATTTAAAATAAATATAAGTTAGTTTAGATTTGACAATTTTATCCTTATATATGGGAGTTTAGATCTAATTTTAAAGGATTTATCTCTATTCATTGGATTATGTTTCTTCTTCGCTCGTAATTTTTTTTAAGTAGAACAAAATTTAATCGTTCTTAACAAATTTGTCTCTTGGGGAGTTCATTGTTATCTTCTATTTGAAGAAATTGTTGTTGAAAATGAAGGTCATTGTGGGAAAAAGCCTACGTGAACTGATAAAGGTGAAATGGAGATGAAGAGTTAATATTTGTTGAAAATGGCGGGTCAGCATGAATGATGACTTTGATCTTTGTTTGAATTTTTTTTTATGTATTTATGCTTATTCATTTTTAAAGTATTTGTTAAATGAGTTGTTTTTTATATAATATTTATTAATATGAAAAAATTAATATAAAGAAGGGTAAATTATCAAATCTAAATTAATTTATATTTATTTTAAATAATTTTAAAGAATGGTTACAAGAAAATAGAAATAAGGGAGGTAGACGTAATATCGTAAATCACAGAGCACGAGAGTGTTATAGAGCGATACCTAAAGGGCACTCTCTGAAATTATCCCAAATTATTATGTAATTATAATTTTTTAGTTGTGGTAAATATATGTTTATGGAAATATTCCTCAATGACTCAAGATTTTAAAAATCCTTCTATTCCAAGAAGAAACTTCCAACTAAATTATATGTTAGAAGAAATTAAAGTGACATACTTTCAAGAAATCCTTCAAAAATCTCCAACAAAATTCTCAACAATAATATTCTCAAGTTATTATTAGAGTGAAAAAATTCCCAAATCAATTTCTAGGAAATAAATCCCCAAAAAATTGTGGAACATGAATCCTACTTAATACCACATATAAAATAATTTTTAGATAAATTATCAAATAGTTATTCCTAGATAAATGCTTTTTTTCCAAATAAATAAAATAAATCATTACTTGTTAAATTAACTATGAATGTTGGACTTGCAAATTACTTCACCAAATATTTTCCTCGGAAGTAGTTTCATGAAAATGGCACAAAATTTACCTAAAATTTTTTTTTGGGAAAATATATTTTGCAGGTAAAAAACTTTTGAATTTAGGAATTTCATATTTCTGCATGAAAATTTGTAGAAAATTTCTATGTAATTTATCCCCAAGTTAATTTCGAAGGTAATTTGCTTGCGTAATTTGCAGTTTTCTAGTGGTGCTTATGCCTTAAACTTATGATAGATCTTTAGTCGATGTTTTGTTAAGATAGGGAGGGAAGAATTGAATAGGGTACGATCAGAATAGTGCAAAGGGCTTCTCGCACAAACTAAACCTCTAACTGGATAGATCCATCATGAGAAGAGTTTTGAGATGCATTTAGGTCTAGGGTATGAGGAAAAAAATAGGGGATGCCATTTTAAAAGAGGGATCACTAGTAGGTGAGACTAGAATATCTGTGGTTTAGGTTAAAGACTCTTCTGCTACAGGTTGAAGGAAGTTCAATAGCAGGTGCAACTTTTTCTTCGATAAGAGCAATGGTCGAAGTAGGGGTTTATGAACAGAGGTTGTAACACTGATTAACAAATAGAGAGGAGTCGAGTTCATCGATAATCTTTCACATATATTCAGAGGAGACAATTGGTTTATACATTATGATAGTGTTTTGACAGAAGAGGGTTTTGAAATTTTCTAATCTTTGAAGCAAATTGAAATTTTGGGATGGATTAAAGGAAATGGAGGATATAAAAAGAACTGAAAGGGTGCATTAGGTCGCCTAAAAGCAAGTGTCTGTAAGACCCCCAAAATGAGTTAGGGTTTCAAGATACTAACATGCTTGTCTTATGGTTCTAAAGTCCTAAAATGGCTTATAATATGGTATTGAGGCAGTGTGTAAAGTTTGAGGCGATTTGGATGTCAAACGTCAAGGGACGACCAAGACATTCGACGACTAATCACACATGTGCCTCATGTGTCTATACGTTCTTATATTTGTATGACGCGAGTTTATGAAGTTTTAAAATGAGTTATAATTATGTTTATAGGAATTATATGGAGTTTAATGAAGTTTGGAGGTCAAATTTCCAAGAACGTCTAAGAGATTCAAAATTTAGCCCTTGAGACGTTCATGTGTGTCTTTATGTGGCCTAGCATGTTTAGACGTGTTGCGTGTAATTTTTTTGGGTGAAACCGATGTGGAAGGTCCTTGACTTGTTAATGTTCATATTTACGTTGGAAACATCCGGGTGCGACATACAAAGGGCCCACAAGAAGGACCCAAGGGCCGTCGAGACACTACCTTGGCAGTGTCAATCGACGAGCTCCAATTGACGCCTCGTCAGTCCATCGATGCCCCGTAGATTGGGGAGTGGGTTGAAACTTAGACTCAGGAGATGATTCCACCAAGAGGAAGCTTCACTTAGCAACGACGGAGCCGCAGGACGCCCCATCGTCCAGTCGACGCCCAGTCAATTCTGTCCGTCGATAGTGTCCTGCAACTATTGCCATGCGACTGCCTCATTAAAAGGGTGAATGGAAAATTCACCCCTCGTCCTAACTAGACCCTATTTGATTTATTTATCTAGTTTTGGGTGTATATAAGTGATGAAAAATGTGATCAACCCATTCCCAAACCAATTCAAACAAATTAGACTTTCCCTCCAAAACAAATTCTCCCTAGAAACCTCCATTGATGGTGAAGCTCAAGAACAGCTTGGAATTTGGATTTCCATGGATTCTTCATAAGGTTTTGGAGGTTTTCATCTAGATAATGGTATGGTGATCCTTCATCTCTAAGTAACCTTTCACTTGGAGAGTTAATCTCAATGTTATCAAAAAGAAAATATGATCAAATCTCTTCTTCTTCAATCTAGCCATGAGTTATTTCTAAAAATATTTTTAATGGATTAATCATGATAAGTTGATTATAATGTATCGGTTTTAACATGAAATTTAATCCAATTGGATTATGAACCCATGTCCCTTCCCAAACTCAATTTAGCCCTTGCATGGGCATTGTGATGATGGCTTGTTATTAGTTGAAGTGTGATTCTATAAGGTTGAATTGCTTATATCTACTTTTATTTAAGTATATTGATGTTGAATTGTTGTTGAATGATCCAATTGGATCAATGTATGCAGGTTTGAACAAAACTAGCCTATGTTCTATGTATTCAGTGTAAGTTCGGCTTCATGGTGATTGTGGTAGGATTTTGATTGTGTAAATATCATTGTAGCTACTGTATTAGGTTGATATTATGAATAAAGAGTGGGTATGAACCCTTGGTGATCAAATAAAAGGAATCTTGTAAGATTGACTTACATGCTTTAGCCTATAGATTGATGATTCTAGCATGCTTATTGTGATATTCAATTATGTTAAAGTGATGGTTAGCTACTGCCTATGATGTAACGTGATTGTGAATTATATAGAATGTATCCAATGTGGATCAATGCATGATATTTTGGATAGGATTAACCTATGTAAATTTACCTTCCATGAATTCCTAACATAAAGCATGCTTACAGTGATTTCAAATTTATTCGAAATTGTAGTAGAATCTCGTCTAGGCTATGATTTCTTTAAGCTACTTCCCTACATGTACATTATTTATGAATTTTGATGGATGATCAAGACTAGGGAAATTTGTTGATGATCTATGTCTATCTATTCTCTAGAATAATGGTGATGTTTTGCACTAGTGGTAGAATGACCTTGTAGTAGCTTATACATGACTTCATCTATGATTATGGTACTTTAGCAACTGCCCTATACTTGATTTATTGATAAAAGAGTAGTAATGGTCAATGATGACCAAAGGCTAAAGGATTGGTAAGAATTGCTCTACTCTTCTATTTCTCTACTTTCCTATATAATTCTAGTTGATGAATCCTTGTATGACATTGTGTGGTATGGTCCACTTATGATGTCGGTGTTTACTTTATTGTCATTATATATGTGTTGACCATATCCTTGAAGTCAAATTGATGAATATAGGAATGAGTGGTTATGATGATCACTTTATGTGTAGCTTGTGCCTAGTCTTCTACTTTAGTTGTGAATCTAGGTTATGTTACTATTGTTATGAGCATGTAAATGGTTGTGTTAAGATCATGTGTAGGTTCTGCCATTAATAAAGTGTTAAGGATTGATGACTCCTACCCATGTACCCCTATGTAAATGTGTGAATAGCTAATGTTAGGAGTCTTAAAGTGTAATATGAAGTTAGATTGCCTCCTATGCTAGATTGTGTTGTGTGGTTTATACTTGAAAGTGTAATATGGTCATAAGAGGGTGGCTGCCTCAATGTGTTGTTGATAGCCATTATATGATCATGTTGACCAATGTAAACACACACTCACACGTTATGCATGCTTACAATGTAGTAATGGTTCATAGTGTCTAATGGAAGCTTGATCTCATATTCACTAAATGTCTACTACTATGCATGTAAGGTAAATGTATGTGAAATATGTTATGTATTTCAATAACTAGGATGACTTTATAGGTGTACTAGTATGGGCAAGGGTATGGGACCTTGTCTATGCATTGCACATGTGTACCTTGATAGGATAGTTCCTATGTTTGGTTTCTATGTACATGAAAATGAATGTAAGGACATGTTATGAATATGATTTACATGCTATGATATTAAGTATATGAGATGATGAAATATGAATATTCATAGTGTCTTAATCTGTTAATATGAAAGGATTGTTCATATAGTCACACCTATAGACTTATGCATTGATATATGAACATGTGTGACATTTATGTGTTATGTGAAAGGTTTTCTCACATATAATTACACACACACATGTATGAAGATCTAGTCAATAGAGGGTCCTTGAAAAGTCTGCCCAAGAATACTCTAAAACTAGATAGGTTCTTGAATATGCTATAAGCATATGAGGAATAAATATCCAAAGCCTATGTTTTATGAAATAATGTAAAAAAGACTTTTCAATAAAGGGAACTTAGTGGCGATATGAGGTGTTGGCTTCCCTTGGAGTAAGATTCACCACTTGTTCCTTATAAGAGTGTTGACTTCCCTTAGAGGAATACTCTCACCTATGGATCCACATGAGGTAGTGGCTTTCCTTCGAGGAAGGTTCACCCATGTTTTCTTATGAGATGAGGCCCCAATTTCCAAATGGCATGTATAGGGATCATACCTATCTCTTAGTTCCATAAACTATGCTTGCCACATAGGATATAGCAAAGTGAATTCACATAGGATGCTAGGATATATGTTAAGGTTCTACTTTGGCTAAGTGGAACACCTTTCATTTGTGTAAGGCTCTACAACACCAAATTCCATGTCTAGCACCTATGGTCTTAGTGTCGGTTAAGGCTATAGTTTCCGTAATGTAAAATGGACAATGGAAGTAAATGACTAGGAACCTAACTAGGATGACCTAAGGGAGGTTACTTAGGATAGGTGGAAGTAATGAAACCATCTAGACATTGCACAAGTAGCTCCTTAGGAAGTCTTAGGAAGATGTTTTAATATATATGATTATGCTTATGTCTTTATACATGAAATTGTAGTATTTGTCTACTTGTTATGAAGATGTGCATGGTATAAGTCTATTTGATATGAACTTTTCCCTATATGCATGATGTTGGTCTTAATGACTATATGATGAAGGCCTTGTATTAACATGAATGAAGTTGTCTTAACTCACTTGTTGATGTATGAAGTAGAATGTTAAAGCTTTTGGTCTTATGATAGGTTTACTAAGTATGTGTGAAGTATGTATGAGGTTATGAGGCTTCACATATATATTGCACTTGTAGACTTATAGTAGGATTATGAGTAATGTCTTATAATTCATTGATGTGAAGTGAAGTTATTATATGTGCAAGTTGATGTAGCTTACTGTAATATTGTTATGGTATTGGCTTAATTGTGTCTATCATTTACTATAATTCTATGATGATATGTGATGACCAGTAAGAAATGTATGTATGGTTTTCCTTGTGGCCTTAAGGTGATGCATTGCACCATGTATCACTAGAGATTTACTTGGGAGGTTAATGAACAAAAGAAAAGATACCTCACTATAAAGAACGAAATAGCTCACTCCAATGTAAGCCTTAAATTTTATATGTGATGTCATATGATGTTTGGCTATTGAATATGTCTGTATGAAGTCTGTGAATGATATAAATTCTATTGTATAAAGGTTTTATGAAGTTTTCACAAAAAAGCATGAAGTATGATTTCAAGTAAAATGTCCATTTTAAAAGCATGTTTCGTATGGTTGCAATACTTAGTGCATTCTTGTACTAATCCCATTCTTCTCTAATTTTTACACAATGTGTAGGTTATGTATGCTTAAGGAATGTCTATATGATTGAGGAGCTTGATATGTGATTCACAAGTTCAAGGAAAGGAATCCTTAAGTTCCAAGGATCTCCTAAATTATGGTTTACTGTAAAGTGTAGTATTATTGTACTTATGTATTATGTTTTAAGGGTCGTGTCCCTAATGTACTCTAATGTTGTTGAGTCTAAGATGACAAAGAGACTTATATATATATATATATATATATATATATATATATATATATATATATATGTATGTATGTATATATAAAGTGATGTTTCTAGCATATGATGTTCTATGAAAAGTTGTAAATTTTCCGCTAAATTTACTATGACAATGCGATGAATGATAACTATGGGATTGTATAAGACCTCCGAGAGGTCAAGTACGCCATGTTACTTCTAGGGAGTGCTCCCCGGATGTGACAAACGTGATATCAGAGCATGAGGTTTTAAAAGTGGTTTAGGGTCGAAGAAGTCTCATAATGTCACGTCTAATACAGTCTCGTATCATTGGTGGTGAGTCGCGACACATCAAATGGTACAGGAGGATATAGGACGATAGAGTTTCCTTTCTTCATCATTCTCATATCGTGCCATATAACTTAACTCTATAAGATCTCTCTCTTATGTTTTCTTGTCCGGTGGTCTTTTAGATGTAATTGCTTGGATGAGATGGTACCTTATATACATGAGGGAGAAAAGGTGAGTTAATGCTTATATTGGTTTTATGGTTTGATGAGTATGTGTTAAGGTGAATTTTTGCATGTTTTGATGATGTGATGCAATTTATGGCTAAGTATGACACTTATGTGGAATAGCATGTTATGTTGAGAAATGTATGCCGTTATATGATTAAATCATGTTAGAAGTTATTTTGCTTAAAATGATTTATTTTTGAATGATGTGTTAATATATGGTTTCAATGATGGTAGCCTAATGATATTATATGAGTTTGAAATGCTTAGTTACTACCTATGGAAGCATGCTACCCTAAGAAAATGTGCTTCAAAGTGTTCAACGTTTCCCTTTGTATATATGTGGTCCTTGATAAGTTTCCTAGTATGGATTTGAGTCCTTTGTATAGACTTGATCCTAGGTGTGAAGGTAGTATGCTTGTCTTGGTAGGGTCATGATGTGAGTTTGATTGACCTAGAAGTCACCTTACTGTAATGTACAAATAAAAAGAAGAAATTTTAAGGGTAAGTCTCCTCTATTGTTTCCCCTAATGTTGTATGACCTTGGTGTCTATTGTAATGTATGAAAACCTTATGTGGTTGCATAATATGACTTAACTTGAAAGTTTGGGGATAATTTGCATAGGTGATAAGGTTTAGAATGCCCTTGAAGCCCTTATGGTAAGTTACTGTAACCTCTTTGTTGGTTGAAAAGCTAAGATCCTCTTGAAGGTTGGGTTAAGTTACTCTTAATTGGGTTTACCTAAGTGGGGTATGGAGATGGAGTGGTTAGTTTGTAGATATTTTCTATCTTGTCCTTCTATTTTTGCTTGACCTTTAATCTAATGATTTTTTGGTAAGCTTGTTCATGAATGAGATTTGCATAAAGTATGAATTGCATGACCTTTATATGTTTTGTATGTATTGATTGACATTACCTTAAGGATATTTTTAAGATTCCAAAGTGCATGAAGGGAAATTTTGATAAAATCCATGTTTTCTCATGTGTATTGTGCATCTTAACATGCTAATTGTGAATTTGACTTCATGAGGTAAGATAAGAAACTTGGTTGTAGTCACTTGTAAGGTGTAATGTTTAGCCTTATAATGGAAAGTTGAGTCTCTTTAAGATGAATAGTGTTGAATCTCTTGAAAACTATGTGACTTTTATGATTTGGAAAACATGATTGTAGGCTCACTTTTGAAAAGTGAAAGCATGTTTAGCTAAGTGTTCATGTGTGTGCCTATGATTTGTGTTACAAAAAGATGCTTACTGTGAAGGCTATTGCTATGTTAGAAAATTGGCATTTTGTTAAATGACTCCCTATTTGTTGTGATGTGCTTGATATGACCTACCATTTATACTGCACTAGGAAGAAAACATGAGCATGACTTGATTTAAAAGTAGAGAATTTCTCATTTTAAAAAGAAATTGACCTTGTACCTTGCTTGGGTGTGAGCTCATGATACATGTAAGTGTGTTGAGTAGAAAATATTCCTCCTTAAGCATGACTAAGAATGGTATGCATGAGTATGACCCTAATGGAACTAGGTCTAACTAATAAAGATCTTTGTTGATTCAATTTACTAAAGTCTATGTGCATTGAAGTATGAGTGCCTAATTGTTTCTTGAGTGTTGTTGGAATCTGCCTAAGTGTGACTTAAAGATGGTTGCAAGATGAACTCTCAATGAATTGAAGTGTAATTACCATGTTATAATTAGGAGAAGGATGTTCCTACTATGAACATGATAAGAGCCTTTTTGTTTGATGCATTAAAGAGTGAGTGGATAAAAGTTTTGCTTGCTTGTGTGCATTGAGTGCTAAAATAATTTAAAGTTGTGTTCCTCGTAAGTTTAGTTCATTGACTTCTAGGGGATGATGTTATGAATATGGTAAGATGCTCTATGCTTCATTAAGTCATTGCTGTGATTAAAGTGTTATAAGTGTCATTCGAGGACGAATGTTCCCAAGTGGGGGATATTGTAAGACCCCCAAAATGAGTTAGAGTGTCTAGAGCCGAACATGTTAGTATTAACGTTCTAAGGCCCTAAAATGGCTTATAATATGGTACTGAGGCAGTGTGTAAAGTTTTGAGGTGATTTGGAAGTCAAACGTCAAAGGACGACACGTTTGACGACTAGTCACCTATGTGCCTCATGTGTCTATGCGTAATATTTGTATGAGTCGAGTTTATGAAGTCTTAAAATGAGTTATAATGATTTTTATAGGAAGTATATGTAGTTTCATGAAGTTTGGAGGTCAAACGTCCAAGAATGTCTAAGACGTTCAAAAGTTAGCCCTTGAGACGTTTATGTGTGTCTTGATGGGGCCTTGCATGTTTGGACGTGTTGCATGTATTTTTTTGAATGAAACTTATGTGTAATGTCATTGACTTGTTAATATTCATATTTACATTGTAAACGTACGAGTACGACATCCAAAGGGCCCCTCAAAAGCGCCCACAAGATGGACCCAAGGGCTGTCGAGACACGGCCTTGGTAGTGTCAATCGACGAGCTCCAATTGACGCCTCGTCAGTCCATCGAAGCCCCGTTGATAGTGGAGTAGGTTTAAACTTAGACTCAGGAGCTGAATCCACCGACAGGAAGTTGCAGTCACCAACAATGGAGCAGAAGGACGCCCCGTCGTCCAATCGATGCCCAGTCGATGCTGTCCGTCGATGGTGGCCTGCAACTGCTGCCATGCGACTGCATCATTAAAGGGTTGAATGGGAAATTTGCCCCACGTACTAACCTCAACCTAATTTATTTATTTACCTACTCTTGGGTGTATATAAGTGATCAAAAACGTGATCAACCCATTCCAAAACGAATTCTCACAAATTAGGCTTTCCCTCCAAAACCAATTCTCCCTAGAAACCTCAATTTATGGTGAAGCTCAAGAATAAGTTCGAGCTTGGATTTACATGGATTCTTCATCAAGTTTTAGAGGTTTTCATCTATATAAAGGTATGGTGATCCTTGATCTCAAAGTAACCTTTCACTTGGAGAGTTAATCTGGATGTTTTCAAAAAGAAAATATGATCAAATCTGTTTTTCTTCAATCTAGCCATGTGTTCTTTCTAAAAACATTTTTAATGACTTAATCATGATAAATTGATGATAATGTATTGGTTTTAATCCATGTCCCTTCCGAAACTCGATTTATCCCTTTCATGGGCATTGTGATCATGGCTTGTTATTAGTTGAATTGTGACTCTATTACGTTGAATTGCTTATATGTACTGTTATTTAAGTATATTGATGTTGAATTGTTGTTGAATGATCCAATTGGACCAATGTATGAAGATTTGAACAAAACTACCCTATGTTCTATGTATTCACTATAAGTTCGACTTCATGGTGATTGTGGTAGGATTTCGATTGTGTAAAGATCATTGTAGCTACTGTCTTAGGTTGATATTATGAATAAAGTGTGGGTATGAACCCTTGGTGATCAAATCAAAGGAATCTTGGTAATATTGACCTACATGCTTTAGCCTATAGATTGATGATTCTAGCATGCTTATTGTGAGATTCAATTATGTTAAAGTGATGGTTAACTACTGCCTATGATGTAATGTTATTATGAATTATATGTAATGGATCCAATGTGGATCAATGCATGATAGTTTTGATTGGATTAACCTATGTAAATTTATCTTCCATGAATTCCTAATATAAAGCGTGCTTATAGTGATCTCAAATTTATTTGCAATTGTAGTAGGATCTCGTCTAGGCTATGATTTCTTTGATCTACTGCCGTACATGCACATTATTGATGAATTTTGATTGATGATCAAGACTAGGGAAATGGTTGATGATCTATATCTATCTATTCTCTAGAATAATGGTGATGTTTTGCACTAGTGGTAGCATGAGCTTATACATGATTTCATATATTATTATGGTACTTTAGCTACTTCCCTATACTTGACTTATTGATGGAATAGTAGTAATGGTCAATGATGACCAAAGGCTAAAGGATTGGTATGAATTGCTCAACTCTTCTATTTCTCTACTTTCCTATATAATTCTAGTTGATGAATCCTTGTATGACATTGTGTGGTATGGTCCACTTATGATGTCGGTGTTTATTTTATTGTCATTATATATGTGTTGACCATATCCTTGAAGTCAAATTGATGAATATAGGAATGAGTGGTTATGATGATCACTTTATGTGTAGCTTGTGCCTAGTCTTCTACTTTAGTTGTGAATCTAGGTTATGTTACTATTGTTATGAGCATGTAAATGGTTGTGTTAAGATCATGTGTAGGTTCTGCCATTAATAAAGTGTTAAGGATTGATGACTCCTACCCATGTACCCCTATGTAAATGTGTGAATAGCTAATGTTAGGAGTCTTAAAGTGTAATATGAAGTTAGATTGCCTCCTATGCTAGATTGTGTTGTGTGGTTTATACTTGAAAGTGTAATATGGTCATAAGAGGGTGGCTGCCTCAATGTGTTGTTGATAACCATTATATGATCATGTTGACCAATGTAAACACACACTCACACGTTATGCATGCTTACAATGTAGTAATGGTTCATAGTGTCTAATGGAAGCTTGATCTCATATTCACTAAATGTCTACTACTATGCATGTAAGGTAAATGTATGTGAAATATGTTATGTATTTCAATAACTAGGATGACTTTATAGGTGTACTAGTATGGGCAAGGGTATGGGACCTTGTCTATGCATTGCACATGTGTACCTTGATAGGATAGTTCCTATGTTTGGTTTCTATGTACATGAAAATGAATGTAAGGACATGTTATGAATATGATTTACATGCTATGATATTAAGTATATGAGATGATGAAATATGAATATTCATAGTGTCTTAGTGTGTTAATATGAACGGATTGCTCATATAGTCACACCTATAGATTTATGCATTGATATATGAATATGTGTGACATTTATGTGTTATGTGAAAGGTTTGCTCACATTTAATTACACACACATGCATGAAGATCTAGTCAATAGAGGGGCCTTGAAAGGTGTGCCTACGAATACTCTAAAACTAGATAGGTTCTTGAATATGCTATAAGCATATGAGGAATAAATATCCTAAGCCTATGTTTTATGGAATAGTGTAATAAAGGCTTTTCAATATAGGAAACTTAGCTTATCACCGAGTGAACTTGACAATGAGAGGTGTTTGATTCCCTTGGAGGAAGATTCCCCATTTGTTCCTTATAAGAGTGTTGACTTTCCTTATAGGAATACTCACCTATGGATCCACATGAGCTGGTGGCTTCCCTTTGAGGAAGGTTCACCCATGTTTTCTCATGAGATGAGGCCCCAATTGCCAAATGGCATGTAATAGGGTCATACCTATCTCTTAGTTCCATAAACTATTCTTGCCACATAGGATCTAGCTAAGTTAATTCACTTAGGATGCTAGGATGTATGTTAAGGTTCTACTTTGGCTAAGTGGAACACCTTCCATTCGTGTAAGGCTCTAAAACACCAAATTCCATGTCTAGCACCTATAGTCTTAGTGTCGGTTAAGGCTATAGTTTCCCTATAGTAAAATGGACAATGGAAGTAAATGACTAAGACCCTAAATAGGACAACATAAGGGAGGTTACTTAGGATAGGTGGAAGTAATGAACCCATCTAGACATTGAACAAGTAGCTCCTTAGGAATTCCTAGGAAGGTGTTCTAATGTAAATGATTATGCTTATGTCTTTATACATGACATTGTAGTATTTTTCTACTTGTTATGAAGATGTGCATGTTATAAGTCTATATGATGTGAACTTGTCCTTATATGCATGATGTTGGTCTTAATGACTATATGATGAAGGCCTTGTATTGACATGAATGAAGTTGTCTTCACTCACTTGTTGATGTATGAAGTAGAATGTTAAGGCTTGTGGTCTTATGATAGGTTTACTAAGTATGTGTGAGGTTATGAGGCTTCACATATATATTGCACTACTAGAATAGAGTAGGATTATTAGTAAGGTATTGTAATGCATTGATGTGAAGTGAAGTTAGGTATGTGCATGTTGATGTAGCTTACTGTAATATTGATATGGTATTGACTTAATTGTGTCTATCATGTACTATAATTCAATGATGATATGTGATGAATAGTAAGAAATATATGTATGGTTTTCCTTGTGGCCTTAAGGTGATGCATTGCACCAAGTATCACTAGAGGGTTACTTAGGAGGTTAATGAATAAAAGAAAAGATAGCTCACTGTAAAGAAGGAAATAGCTCAGTGTAATGTGACTTTAGAATGCCTTAAATTCAATATGTGATCTTATATGATGTTTTGCCTTAAAAAATGTATGTATGAAGTATGTGAATGATATAAATACTATTATATAAAGGTTCTATGAAGTTTTCACAAAAAGGCATGAAGTATGATTTCAAGTAAAATGTCCCTTTTAAATTCATGTTTTCACATGGTTGTCATACTTAGTGCATTCTTGTAATAATCATATTCTTCTCCACTTTTTACACAAAGTGTAGGTTATGGATGCTTAAGGAATGTCTATATGATTGATGAGCTTTATATGTGATTCCCAAGTTCAAAGAAAGAAATCCTTAAGTTCCAAGGATCTCCTGAATTATGGTTTACTATAAAGTGTAGTATTATTGTATTTATGTCTTATGTTTTAAGGGTCGTGTTCCTAATGTACTCTAATATTGTTGAGTCTAAGATGGAAAAGATACTTAAGGTCTAAATATATTTATATATATATGAAGTGATGTTTCTAGTATATGATGTGGTATGAAAAGTTGTAAATTTTCCGCTAAATTTACTATGACAATGCGATCAATGATAACTATGGGCTTGTATAAGACCTCGTAGATGTCAAGTACGTTATGTTACTTCTAGGGGGTGCTGCCCGGATGTTACAGTGTCTTTTGGTAGTCAAATTATGGAACAATATCATATACCTTGATGAGCGCCACTTGGCAATTGCAATGATTCTCATAAGTAATATAACTACAGTGTTAGAAATTCTAACCTCCTTTGTGCTACCACGACTTGATATCGAAGGATAACTTGGTTTTCTCATAAAAACTAAAATAAAAAAAAACAATAAACATCCATCTCTTTTTTGTTACTATCAAAATTTTGAAACAACAAAGTAAAAACTACCTCTTTTTCAAACATGTTGTATGTTGTGTTTGATGAAAGAATTTTGCGTTCCGTTAAAAGATATTCATGAGAACTGAAGAATTGTGTTGAGGGTTTGAGGTTTGTTTGTGATGATTACCTCGGAAGGGATCAACCACCACTTCTTACCGTTGAGAAAATGTTTGAACATGTCCAATCTATACTTCTTGGAGCACAAAAATTCTGCTTGTTTTGCATCCTGAGTGGAAAATTTGAGAAATATGTGGTTATGATAATGCATATACTCTCTTAATTAGTATATAACCTGTTTTAGTCTGTGTTGTTTCAACATTAACTTAGGTACTGATAAGTCCACTATTTTTACTCATATAGGGCTTTATTTTAATAGATTTAGTGTTATAAAATGCATATTGTGTTCCAATAATTGATATACATCCTCGATTTTTAGGGAATTGAATTGAAGAACAAAGCATGGTAACTAAGGAGAAAAAAGGAACAGAGCAGCTGAAAGAATGAAGAAAAGAAGGCTTAAGAATCTCCTAACCCATTAGGCGAGTCGCAAAATTGCCTTGATCATCCCATATGTTCCACTATGGTAGGCCCAGCAGGAGAAAATCAAATCGGCCATCTAATGGAGCAGTTGTCGAGTCACCAAAGAGTTTTGCAATGCAGTTCCATGTCACATCAGGGAAGCACCCCTCAGACGTACCATCGTCGTCCTCGAAGAGGACTAAGACTAACAGCTTAGATTATGTCATTACATTCATAGTTTAAAATGCGGAAAATTTAAAACTTTTCTATATCTATCTTGAGGTTTACATAAACCTCTTACATACACATAACATATTCATATCTAGTATACACAGACCCTTCGTATAAGAATATTTCATAGTGATCATGTCTTATTTTAAAGAGTCTTAGGATAACCTCGGTTAGGGAAACTTCTACGGAAATGAGTTCACTTCCTCATTGTCGATACCTTGGGAGTTCACTATTTTTGGAGTCAAAATGGGTTCACTGTAATGTTCTAAATAGTTCACTGTAAAATTCGAAAGTTACTGTAAAGTGCATTCTTTGGTTAAAATTATGGAAATCCTTCTCTAAGTGTTAAATGATGTTTCTTATGTTGTTTACTTCTAAATTCATGAATGTTTTAATTATTTGGCATGAAAGGTTATTTTACTAAATGTCCCTTTTTACATGTTTTTGCATATGCCATACTCAGTACATTGTTTTGCACTAACCCCATACTTTTCTATACTCTATAAGTATAGGTTTTTGGAAGCAAGATTGAAGGGTAGAAGGCAAAGCTTGGAAAAGTTTCTCTCAAGACAATGTATGTCCTCATATATTCGAGGGCATAGTCCTTCTCTTCGTTTCTTTATTTAAAGACTTATTATGTATTTCTTTTAATGTAAAGGGACGCGTCCCTAAGATATTATGTCGTGTCTTTAAGTTGGCTTGTGATGATGAGATTTTCTAAGTATTTATGAAAGATTTCCTTTTATTAATTTATTCGTGAAAAGTTTTAAAATCCGCACTACTTTTCATGTCTTATGTAATGAAAGATAGTTAAAGGGCTTGTACAAGACCCCAAAGGGTCAAGTACGCCTTGCCACGATCCAAGGGTTCTCCCTATCTTCTAGGGGGTTCTTTTGGGTCGTGGAAGACTTGGTATCAGAGCATAAGGTTTTGAGAAATAGTTTAGGGTCTAAAAGTCTCACAAGCCACGTCTAGTAGAGTCTTGGTCATTGGTGTGAGTCACGACACATCCATGGACTAGAGGCTATAGGACGATAGAGTTTCACTTTCGTCATTACTCTTGTATCATTCCATAGAACTTAACTCTATAAGGTCTCTCTCTTCTTCTCCTTTGTCCGGTGGTTTTCTAGGTGTGATTGCTTGGAAAGGGAGATGTTTCTAAGTTTAAGGGAGAGAAAAAGGTTAGTTTTGATGCTTATGATGGTCTTGTGGCTAGAAGAGTAAATGTGAAGGTTAGTTTTGAGAATTGTGATGTGAAGCCATTTATAGATATGTGTAACTTATGATGTTGGAAGTATTTTGATGAGAAATTGTATGGCGATGTAGTTCTAAGCATGGTAATAGTATAATGATTGAAAAGTGACTTTGAGACCATATGAGTTATCTTGCGATTACGTTCAATGGTGGTAGAAATGTTTTAAGGTGTAAATTTGAGGAATCTGAGAGAATGTGAAGATTTTGTAGAAGTTAAAGGCAACTCTCTTATGTGACTAATGTTCAATAGTTGTTCTTGTGATTTGGTTGAGGTTGATGTGTAGGTTACTCTAAGGAGAAGATGTGGTATGATTTCCTAGTGAGGAAGTTGTGGAGTTATGCTAGCAAAATGGTGGAGTTTATATGGTAAGATTTTTTATTTTCAAGTGAACCTACCTTGATTAGTGGAAACGGGAATAGGAGGACTTCTTTCCATGAGATTGAGTTAAGAGTTGCCTAAGAGTTGAGTGAGGGGATGTGTTAGAAAGTTTTATCTAGGCTTGAATCCTAAGAGGAAAGTGTTATGCTCAACTTTTAAGGTTGATGTTTAGTCTTGATGTGCATGTGTTAAGAGTAGTATGAGTTCCTATATTGTGTGAAGCATGGTGGGACTTTGAAGTATGAGGCCTTGAAGATGGCTTTACCCTTGATACCCTCACCCTTTTTTTGTTCTTATTCAAGCTTGAGACCAAATCCTTAGAAGTTTGGTAATGATTAAGAGTCTTGCATAGTATGAGTTATCATGTGTGGTATGTGAAGTTAGATGACTTAAGGTCTAATGTTAAAAAAGCAAGTTAAAACTAAGTTTTGCATGATGAAAAGAAGAATTGCGTGTAGTGTACTTAGTCCAAGAGAATCCTCAAGTGTCACTAAGTGGGAATGGTAGTTTGGGATGCTACTCTCACATTGCACTTAGTGTAACTTACCAAGTCTCTTTGGAGTAAGTTAGTATGGTCTTGTCTCTCTTATTGTCATGCCATCTTGATGAATTGATCAAAGAATGAAATTTTGAAATTTTAAGCATGCATAACACTGTTAAAGTGATGTTCAGTGTAAATTTTTTGAATTTTGAGAAAATTTGCCTTGCCTTTGATTGAAGTTTAAATGTATACAAATGTGATGTGTCTGATCATTTTTAATGTTGGAAAAGGTAGTTCCTCCATAAGTGAAGCAATGAAAGTGAGATTGAATTTGTGAAGTTTTGCGAAGTTGCATGTGTTACAGTGATGCTCAGTGTGAAATCTTCATTTTTGAAAAGAATTGCCTTGTCTTGAATTGTTGTAACAATGTGTGTAAAAGTGTTGAATATGAGCATGTTTAATGTTGGAGAAAGTATATCCTCCATAAAAGAAGGATAAGGATGAGTTTTGAATTTGTGAAGTTTTGCAAAAGTTGCTTATGTTGCAAAGTGTGTGAAAGTGTGAAATTTCTTCTCCTTGTTAGTTGGTTCTTTGATTTTTAATGTTTGATCATGATTGTGATGTGTTATGTGTTGTTAATGTATTCCTTGATGGCCTTAAAGTTTTAGTGTCCTTCGAGGACGAATGCTATTCCAAGTGGGGGAGAGTGTAACACCCTAAAACGAACTAAGGTGAACTAGAGACTTGTGAATATTTCGTGAGTTAATTTTAAGTTAAAATGAGTTATATTAGTGTCTTTAGGCAGTGTGTGAAGTTTGGTTAATTTTGGAGGTCAAACGTCCAAGAACGTCCATGATGTTAGGAAGGTATGCCTTAGATAGTGTTTGTGTGTCTTCATGTGTTTGAGTGAGTTTTACGTGTTTGTTTTGCTTCAAATTGGTGTGGGATGTTCCTAAGACCTAGAATAATATGTTTAGGTATTTAAAATATGGGTAAGACCCCACCTAGGACACACAAGGGGCCCTAGAGAAGGGACTAGGAGAAGGACGCAAACTGCCTTGGCATTGTCCACCAACGAGGGCAAACGACGGCCAGTGCTCCAACCAACGGCCCGTCGTCTTGCACCTTCGATTGTACCTGCAAGTTTAGTTAGCCAGGCACCAAATGGAGCGAAGTGTCAACCATAAAGACCCCACCAACGGTCCGTTGATGGACAAACAGTCCGTTGGTTAGGTCTCGTCTTTGAGCTACCAAAAAGCAGTGAAGGGGACTGTCTTAGCTTGAGGTGTTTGGTAAATTCACCCCAAGTATTTTAAGGATATTAGACAATTATTTTAGGGTTAGTTAGGTATATTAAAGTATTTCAAACGCTAAGACCTAATTTTAGACCTCTTTTCCTAAAACCCAAAACCCCTCTCCCTTATAACTCTCTCTCAAGTCACCATTGGAACTAGAAGTCAAGAAGAGCTAGGAGGGATGTTAGTGTACGATTTCTTCACCAAATATCTTTGGTATTTATATTATGTAAGGTATGGTATCCATCATTGAACTCTCTTCCACTAAAGGAATCACTTCTAATGAATTTTCAAAAAGGGTTTTCAACCCTAGTTTCTTCTATCCTCAAATCTAACTATGCATCTTGCATGAAAACGTTTTGAATGACTTAATAATGATTTTTCTAATGTTGTTTGATGATTTTAAGGTTAAAACGTCAATGAAATCATGTTAAAGCTTTTCATCAAATGTTGTCTTATGAAATGGGTTAAATGAGCTTAGTTTTGTAGTCTTTGAACTTTGGTTTCCTTATGTTGAAATTGCTGTTTCGCTACTAACCTAAGGGCTAATTTATGACGAATTATTGAGTAAAATGTTATAGGTGATGGAATCTTGGATTTAAGGGTATGTTGGTTATGATATTTAATTTTTATTATGAAATGCTCTTGAGTGGTATGGTCCACCTTCTTGGTGGCGGTGTTTACTTGATGAAATATGTTTAGTATGTTTTGTGAGTGTGGCCTTGAAGGTTTAATATGTGAAAGGAAATTGTAATGAAGATGGTTCTTGTATCGTCTTTTCTGAAGCTTGAAGTGCATGTTTTGCTTAGGTTATGTCTAAATGAAGTATATGATTATGTGAAACATGTAAAGTGTGTGATTTGATGAACGAAGGTCTAAAGAATGTATAGAAGTCAATGTGAATGAAATGATGCTTATATTCAAGGTGTGCTCACATGTACACACACACACTTAAATGAATGTATGAAGCTAAGTTGAGTAAAAAGGGGAGTTTTGGGGTGAACACTCTTCGTGAGTTGAGATGAAGTGTTTAGCAGCAACCTCACTACATCCTAAGAGCTTTCTAAGATAGGTCGGAGGATGAATACCATTCGTGAGTTGAGATGTGGTGTTCACTAGCTATCCTTAACCTATATTATAAAATGTCGAGAATCCGTGGGGGATTATGCTTAGCACCGAGAGGATATGAAGAAGGGGTGGTTACACTTCATGAGTTGAGATGTTGTATCACAATGTACCTCTTGAGATGAGTACACCTCGTTAGTAGAGAATGAGTTACTTAGTAGCAATCTCCTTATCCCTTAACTGTGTTCCTGCATAGGTGTAGCTATTGGGAAAGCCATGTAAAAGCTAAAAAAAATGACATTACTCTAGGCATGTGAGGATCCCTCATCCGATAGGGGTTAATATCGGGATTCCATGTCTACCTCTCATGGTCTATGTCGGTTAAGCTAACCCCCACAAAAGTAATAAAAGTACTAAGTCTTCTAAAAGAGTATGCTACTTAGGGTAGGTAGTGGAATAAGACGCTATTTATCCATTGCACTAGGTAGGCATTCCGAAAGGGGAGTCTTGGTGAGTCTTATGTGAATTGAATGAACTAAGTCTTCTAAAAGAACGTACTACTTAGGGTAGGTGGTGGTATGGGACGCTATCTATCCAATGCACTAAGTAGGACCTTCCAAAAGGGAAGTTTTGGTGCCAAACCTTCTAAAAGAGTGTACTACTTAGGGTAGGTGGTGGTATGGGACGCCATCTACTCATTGCACTAAGTAGGCATTCCGAAAGGGAAGTCTTTGGTGTGTTGCAGAGTGTTATTGTAATGTCTTGTGATTGAGTGGTGACTTGTTCTCTTGAGTGGAGTAAGCCTATGGAGGGTAGTCCTAAGGATCTCCTTGGTGTGTATTGAAGGAGGTGTTTAGACGTTTCCTTCATGTCTTACCTTGGAGAGTCTTAGGATAACCTCGGTTAGGGAAACATCTACGGAAATGAGTTCACTTCCTCATTGGGATTACCTTGGGAGTTCACTATTTTTGAGTCAAAATGGATTCACTGTAAAATTCGAAAGTTACTGTAAAGTGCATTCTTTGGTAAAAATTATGGAAATCCTTCTCTAAGTGTTAAATGACGTTTCGTATGTCGTTTGCTTCTAAATTCATGAATGTTTTAATTATTTGGCATGAAACGTTATTTTACTAAAATGTCCCTTTTTACATGTTTTTGCATATGTCATACTTAGTACATTATTTTGTACTAACCCCATACTTTTCTATACTCTATAAGTATAGATTTTTTGAAGCAAGGTTGAAGGCTAGAAGGCAAACCTGGGAATGTTTCTCTCAAGACGAAGTATGTCCTCATATATTCGAGGGCATAGTCCTTTTCTTAGTTTCTTTATTTAAAGACTTATTATGTATTTCTTCTAATGTAAATGGCCGTGTCCCTAAGATATTTTTTCATTTCTTTAAGTTGGCTTGTGACGATGAGATTCTCTAAGTATTTATGAAAGATTTCCTTTTATTAATTTATTCGTGAAAAGTTTTAAATTTCGCTATACTTTTAATGTCTTATTAATGAATGATAGTTAAAGGGATTGTACAAGACCCCAAAGGGTCAAGTACGCCTTGCCACGATCCAAGTGTTCTCCCTAGCCTATAGGGTGTGCTTTTGGGTCGTGACATACACATTCATATCATGATAAGACACATTGGTAAGTTATCACCATCCATATAACAATTACATCTTAGCCAACACCTCACAAACCATAGTCAATACATTTCAACTCAACATCATACCTACCCTATCAATCTTAATATAAGGTATACTTCAATACAATATCATCACTTAAACACAAGTAACCATTATTGAAATAAAGAGTTGACATCATAAGACATACCCCAAAAAATCTTCATAAACCATCATCAAGGTCTTACCATCAACCATTCTCAATTCAACCCAACAATGGTTATAATACCATCACATTATAGTAATGAACATGATAATTAATACAATTGAATCACTACATCACAGTCCATCACTAGTTCATATCTTAAGACAAAAGACTTAGGTCAAGTTCATGATCTATTTTAAAACCTAGGTTAATTAATCAAGAACTAGCATAATTGGATTACAATACATCACCATCTACTCATAATTAGCATAATAACTATCTAGGATATCAATTCACACACTAACCAAGTAAATTGTACCAATAATATACAATTCAATTCAAAATCACAACCTAGGGTTAAGTGGAAAAGGACATCTTCTACAAACTAGACCAACTCATCAAGAGGTAATCTAACTGAGTCATAATACATGTTAACCTACTTATCATAACAAAAAGGAATCATAAACAAAGCAATTCACAAGATCAATTTCGTATTGGATGAAAACCCACTTGAAATTCATGTTTTTGAAATCAATTTGATGGAACCCTTTGGGGAAAGATATCCCAAATGTAACACCCCGTAGCCAAAACAGACCAAAAATTAGTTTTTCAGTTTTTTTTTTTTGCAGACAGTTAAGGGGAAATGCAGTTGGGTCAACTTAAAATGATCATACCTCTTATCACAAAATGAATTAGGTCTCTCATGACCTACCCACAGATATATAATTGAATTATCTTTCCATAGCCACCGACCTTGCTAAAATCAGACCTCCGAGTAAAACGTTATGCCCATTTTAGTAAAGGCCTGTCGAACAGGCCCTCACGACGGATCCAACGACGGGGCGTCGGAAACACGACGGACCGTCAGTCCTGGCCGTCGTGTGGCCCGACAGCAACCTTCCCAGGGGTCTTTTTGACCTTTCCCACTCCGTTTAAACCATAAGTTACGTCGTTTTGACCCTAAATCATCAGATTTTAGTCAGTTTAATCCTAGAAACATAATTAAAACATATCCAAGTCAAATCATTAAATCAAAACCTAGAAAATTAGAAGCAAGAGAGGAGAAAAAAAGCTCAAGAACCCTAGTTCAAGAACGCCACAAGCTCCAGCAGTTCCAGCCCAGAAACTTAATTATTTTTCCGTGGATTTCATCACCAGGTATGCGGGATTTCACTAGTGGGTTCCTTTCACCCATTGGGTCCCTAGTTTTCAGTCAGATTCTTGATTTTCTTATATTGATTAAACCTAGGGTTTCTAGAACTTTGATAGAACTTCATGAATTTATTAAATATATGTTCCAAATCAGATTATCATTCTATTACTCAGATTATCGCATGAATTTCAGAACCCTAGCTTTGTAATTCTTTAGTCCTTGATTTACACATGCTAGGTCAGATATTTCAGACACTTCAGATATACATGCCTCAGTTATAAATGCATAATTACCAGATTAATTGTTGCATTCTCAGTTTGCATGTTCAGTTTCGAGCTATCCAGTATTTACAGAAACTCAGACATAATCAGTTAATTTACAGAATTCATTGGGAGTAGCATAATACCGAGTTGGACTAGGGTTTAGCGTACCCAATAGTCCCAGAACTACTAGCCAAGTAGGTTGTAAGTCCCCTCTGTGGGCAATCAGTTTAGTGATCACGCCAGCATGCCTTTATACCTTTGGCAGGGTATATTGGGTCCTCTCGATGGGGCGTATATATCGGACTCCACATTTAGCTCATGTGGTTTTATTATCGGTTATTAGTAGCTCCCACAGTTCAGTCAGACTCTCTGCATGACCATTTATCAGTATATTCAGTATTCAGTTTTACCATGTTATAAATTGGTCATTGCATTCAGTTAGCTCAGAAATTCAGTATATCATGTTCAGATTATTATACTTGCTTTTGTGCTTGTTCAGTTATGTTTTATTTCAGCTTTACTCTATCCTACATGCTCAGTACCTTTCAAGTACTGACGCATACGTGCGCTACATCTTCTCGTGATGTAGGTTCAGGTTCTCAGCATCCAGATCACACATAGATCGATTTCCCGATCTCCAGTTCAGCAGATTCAGTGGTGAGTCCTCATTCTCCGAGGACAAGAGTCATGAGTTTCATTTCAGTCTTTAGTCATTTAGTTTCAGTTTTTGCTAGATTTAGCTGGGGCTTGTCCCAGTATTTCTAGTCCAGTTTAGAGGCTATTTTCAGACATAGTTAGTTTCAGCTTAGTAGTGAGTTAATATTTCTTTGTATTAAACTCATCAGTTTTTCATATATCTCAATTTTAGCATATGGGTATTTCCCATCTTTTCAGATTAAATTATGATTTAGCTTCCGCATCAGTTCATTATTCTTTAGTATGCTCATGATCATGCCAGCAGGGTTAGCTTGGGATCACTTGTGGTCCTAGGTTCCGTGTCCGCGTCTCGGGGGTAGCTCGGGGCGTGACAAAACTTGGTATCAGAGCACTAGGTTCAAGAGTCCTAGGATGTCTGAAAAGCCGCTCTAAGTAGAGTCCTTGTCATGGGTGTGAAGTGCACCACATCTAATGAGAGGGAGGCTATGAAGTGTTTTAGGAAAACTTCACTTTCTTGACAATCCTATCGTGCGTTGGTATGATCTTCTTTCTAATCCATCGTTATGCGCTTTAGATCATGCCTTCTCATAGAACTTAGGCATGGAATGCTAATGCACGCTATGCTAACGCAGTTCCTCTAGTACCAGATAAGGAAGTTCAAATACAGAGTTTCAGAATGCCAATTCAATTTTTGGCTCAGAGTATGAACAACAAGAATAATCAGCAGGTTCGAGTTCCTACTAATAGAAATGATCAATTAGTGGCATCCAGAGTTTGTGATTTCATTAGGATGAATCCGCCTAAGTTTTCAGGGTCGCAAGTTGGTAAGAACCCATAGAAGTTCATTGACGAGGTCAAGAAAATATTTGGTGTGATGTCAGTAACTGGTAGTGATAGGTGAGATTGGTATCCTACCAACTCAAGGATGTGACTCACATATGGTTCACTCAGACAACGGACATGACTTTCTCTTTTGTAACTCAGTATAGCAGTCCGATTCAGTGTTAGTCCAGAAACTCTCTCAGAACCTTTCTCAGTCTCTACTCCAGTCGGTGACCCAGTTATAGCTAGACGGGTATACAGAAATTGCCCTGTCACAGTCTCTCAGAAAGTCACCTCAGCAGATCTAGTAGAGTTAGAAATGGTAGACTTCGATGTCATTCTAGGCATGGATTGGTTACACTCATGTTATGCCTCAGTCGATTGTAGAACTAGGATTGTTCGTTTTCAGTTTCCAGACGAACCAATCTTAGAATGGAAGGGTAGTAGCCTAGCGCCTATGGGTCGATTTATTTCTTACCTTAAGGCCAGAAAGATGATATCTAAGGGTTATCTCTATCATCTAGTTCGGGTTAAGGATTCTAGCCTTGAAACCCCAACTCTTGAGTCAGTTCCAGTAGTCTGTGAATTTCCAGAAGTATTTCCAAAAGATCTTCCTGGGATCCCTCCCGAAAGGGAAATCGACTTTGGAATTGATCTCCATCCAGATACCCAGCCTATTTCTATTCCTCCTTACAGAATGGCTCCAGCAGAGCTTAAGGAATTGAAAGAGCAGTTGAAAGACCTTCTAGATAAGGGTTTCATCAGACCTAGTATTTCACCATGGGGTGCACCAGTATTGTTCGTAAAGAAGAAAGATGGTTCTCTCAGAATGTGCATTGACTATAGACAGTTGAACAAGGTCACAATCAAGAATAAGTATCCCATCCCCAGGATTGATGACTTGTTTGACCAACTTCAGGGTGCTAGTCATTTCTCAAAGATAGACCTCAGATCGGGTTATCATCAGCTCAGAGTCAGAGATAGTGACATTCCGAAAACAGCCTTCAGAACTCGGTATGGTCATTATGAATTTGTAGTTATGTCGTTTGGACTAACCAATGCTCCTGCAGCTTTCATGGATTTGATGAACAGAGTGTTCAAACAGTACTTGGACTTGTTCGTTATCGTCTTTATTGATGATATCCTCATTTACTCTAGGAGCGAGGAAGAACATGCAAGTCATTTGAGAATTGTTCTACAGACTCTCAAGGATCGCCAGTTATTCGCTAACTTTAGCAAATGTGAGTTTTGGTTGCAATCCGTTGCTTTTCTTGGTCACATTGTATCTAGCGAAGGGATCCGCGTAGATTCACAGAAGATAGAAGCAGTGAAACAATGGCCCAGACCTACCTCTGCTACAGATATCAGAAGTTTCTTAGGTCTAGCGGGTTATTACAGGAGGTTCGTGGAAGGATTTTCATCCATAGCCTCACCATTGACTAGGTTGACTCAGAAGATGGTCAAGTTCCAATGGTCAGATGATTGTGAGAAAAGCTTCGCAGAATTGAAAACTAGATTGACTACAGCTCCTGTCTTGACTATACCAGAGGGTTCAGATGGTTATGTGATCTATTGCGATGCATCCAGAGTTGGCCTTGGTTGTGTGTTGATGCAAAGAGATAAGGTTATATCTTATGCCTCTAGACAGCTTAAGGTGCATGAGAAGAACTATCCAACTCATGACCTCGAGCTTGCAGCAGTGGTGTTTGCACTCAAGATATGGAGACACTACTTGTATGGTGTTCATGTCGATGTGTTCACCGATCATAAGAGCCTTCAGTATGTGTTCACCCAGAAAGAGTTGAATCTTCGCCAGAGGAGATGGCTTGAGTTCCTTAAGGATTATGATATGAGTGTGCATTATCATCCTGGAAAGGCGAATGTAGTGGCCGATGCTCTTAGTAGATTATCTATGGGTAGTGTAGCCCATGTTGAGGAAAAAAGAAAGGAGCTAGTGAAGGATGTTCACAGGCTTGCTCGCTTGGGAGTTCGCCTTATGAGCATATCAGACAGCGGTGTAACAGTTCAGAATGGGGCAGAATCGTCTTTGGTAGTGGAGGTTAAGGAAAAGCAAGAGAGTGATCCGATCTTGCTTGAACTAAAGGGTGCAGTCAACAATCAGAGAGTGGAGGTTTTCTCCCAAGGGGGAGATGGTGTACTTCGCTACCAAGGTAGATTGTGTGTTCCTGATGTGGGAGAGTTGAGGAAGCATATTCTTGCAGAAGCTCATAACTCCAGGTATTCTATTCATCCAGGTGCCACTAAGATGTACCGCGATCTGCGGGAAGTCTATTGGTGGAATGGCATGAAGAGGGATATAGCAGACTTTGTGAGTAAGTGCCCCAATTGCCAGCAAGTCAAGGTAGAACATCAGAAACCAGGAGGTATGACTCAAGAGATCGATATTCCTACTTGGAAGTGGGATGTGATCAATATGGATTTCATCACAGGGTTACCTCGTACTCGCAGACAGCATGACTCAATTTGGGTGATAGTCGATAGGATGACTAAGTCTTCTCGCTTTTTGGCGGTCAAGACTACGTATTCGGCAGAGGACTATGCTAAGCTTTACCTTAATGAAATTGTGAGGTTGCATGGGGTTCCTTTGTCTATCATCTCAGATAGAGGTCCTCAGTTTACCTCTCATTTCTGGAAGTCATTTCAAAAAGGTCTTGGTACTCAAGTTAACCTTAGTACAGCATTTCATCCACAGACGGATGGGCAGGCAGAGCGTACCATTCAGACCTTAGAGGATATGTTGAGAGCTTGTGTGATCGATTTCAAAGGTAGTTGGGATGATCACCTTCCTCTTATTGAGTTTGCCTACAATAATAGCTACCATTCCAGCATTCAGATGGCCCCTTATGAGGCTTTATATGGGCGTAGATGTAGATCTCCTGTTGGTTGGTTTGAAGTAGGTGAAGCAGCTTTGATAGGGCCAGATTTAGTCCTTTATGCTATGGATAAAGTTCAACTCATTAGAGATAGACTTAATACAGCCCAAAGTCGTAAGAAATCTTATGCAGATGTAAGGAGAAGGGAACTAGAGTTCCAAGTTGATGATTGGGTTTTTCTGAAAGTCTCACCTATGAAAGGGGTGATGAGATTTGGAAAGAAAGGGAAGCTCAGTCCTAGATATGTAGGCCTTACAAGATTTGAAAAGGGTTGGCAAGGTGGCATATGAGTTAGAGTTGCCAGCAGAATTAGTAGCAGTGCATCCGGTCTTCCACATCTCACTCTTGAAGAAGTGTGTGGGTGACCCAGCCTCTATAGTGCCATTAGAGAGTGTGGCGGTGAAAGATAGTCTTTCTTATGAGGATGTACCAGTTGAGATTCTTGACCGTCAGGTTAGAAGGTTGAGAAACAAAGAAGTCGCTTCAGTCAAGGTTTTGTGGAGGAGTCAGTCCGTAGAGGGAGCTACTTGGGAAGCAGAAGCAGCCATGAAAGCCAAGTATCCTTACCTTTTTCCTTCCGATTCCACTCCAGCTTGAGGTAATAGTTCCTCTTCAGTTTTACAGTCATTCATGCGTAAATACAGTTTTAGAATCATGTTCCCTCAGTTTGTACTTGCATTTTCAGCGTAATTGCATGTACTCGGAACTCAATTAAGTCAGAAACTCAGTTCTCAGTGTTTAGTAGTGGGGTTTGCAGCTCTCTCCCTCAATTTCAGATAGTTTAGTCTTCATTCGAGGACGAATGTTCCCAAGGGGGAGATAATGTAACACCCCGTAGCCAAAACAGACCAAAAATTAGTTTTTCAGAATTTTTTTTTTGCAGACAGTTAAGGGGAAATGCAGTTGGGTCAACTTAAAATGATCATAACTCTTATCACAAAATGAATTAGGTCTCTCATGACCTACCCACAGATAGATAATTGAATTATCTTTCCATAGCCACCGACCTTGCTAAAATCAGACCTCCGAGTAAAACGTTATGCCCATTTTAGTAAAGGCCTGTCGAACAGGCCCTCACGACGGATCCAACGACGGGGCGTCGGGAACACGACGGACCGTCAGTCCTGGCCGTCGTGTGGCCCGACAGCAACCTTCCCAGGGGTCTTTTTGACCTTTCCCACTCCGTTTAAACCATAAGTTACGTCGTTTTGACCCTAAATCATCAGATTTTAGTCAGTTTAATCCTAGAAACATAATTAAAACATATCCAAGTCAAATCATTAAATCAAAACTAGAAAATTAGAAGCAAGAGAGGAGAAAAAAAGCTCAAGAACCCTAGTTCAAGAACGCCACAAGCTCCAGCAGTTCCAGCCCAGAAACTTAATTATTTTTCCGTGGATTTCATCACCAGGTATGCGGGATTTCACTAGTGGGTTCCTTTCACCCATTGGGTCCCTAGTTTTCAGTCAGATTCTTGATTTTCTTATCATGATTAAACCTAGGGTTTCTAGAACTTTGATAGAACTTCATGAATTTATTAAATATATGTTCCAAATCAGATTATCATTCTATTACTCAGATTATCGCATGAATTTCAGAACCCTAGCTTTGTATTTCTTTAGTCTTGAATTACACATGCTAGGTCAGATATTTCAGACACTTCAGATATACATGCCTCAGTTATAAATGCATAATTACCAGATTAATTGTTGCATTCTCAGTTTGCATGTTCAGTTTCGAGCTATCCAGTATTTACAGAAACTCAGACATAATCAGTTAATTTACAGAATTCATTGGGAGTAGCATAATACCGAGTTGGACTAGGGTTTAGCGTACCCAATAGTCCCAGAACTACTAGCCAAGTAGGTTGTAAGTCCCCTCTGTGGGCAATCAGTTTAGTGATCACGCCAGCATGCCTTTATACCTTTGGCAGGGTATATTGGGTCCTCTCGATGGGGCGTATACATCGGACTCCACATTTAGCTCATGTGGTTTTATTATCGGTTATTAGTAGCTCCCACAGTTCAGTCAGACTCTCTGCATGACCATTTATCAGTATATTCAGTATTCAGTTTTAGCATGTTATAAATTGGTCATTGCATTCAGTTAGCTCAGAAATTCAGTATATCATGTTCAGATTATTATACTTGCTTTTGTGCTTGTTCAGTTATGTTTTATTTCAGCTTTACTCTATCCTACATGCTCAGTACCTTTCAAGTACTGACGCATACGTGCGCTACATCTTCTCGTGATGTAGGTTCAGGTTCTCAGCATCCAGATCACACATAGATCGATTTCCCGATCTCCAGATCAGCAGATTCAGTGGTGAGTCCTCATTCTCCGAGGACAAGAGTCATGAGTTTCATTTCAGTCTTTAGTCATTTAGTTTCAGTTTTTGCTAGATTTAGCTGGGGCTTGTCCCAGTATTTCTAGTCCAGTTTAGAGGCTATTTTCAGACATAGTTAGTTTCAGCTTAGTAGTGAGTTAATATTTCTTTGTATTAAACTCATCAGTTTTTCATATATCTCAATTTTAGCATATGGGTATTTCCCATCTTTTCAGATTAAATTATGATTTAGCTTCCGCATCAGTTCATTATTCTCTAGTATGCTCATGATCATGCCAGCAGGGTTAGCTTGGGATCACTTGTGGTCCTAGGTTCCGTGTCCGCGTCTCGGGGGTAGCTCGGGGCGTGACACCAAAGGTTAAAGGAATCCCATACCTTGTTGATTGATGAAGTTTTATGGAGAAACTTTGATATTTAGCATCCCTATAATCCCTTGACCTTTACTTCTATAGTGTTCTTCTACTTTGGAGAGAGAAAGAAGATAGAAGAAGGAGCAATGTGAGTTGGGGAAATTATGAGGGTTAGGTTAGTCTAATTACGTTAAGGTCTTTATATAGGTCATTAACAAACTTAATTAGACCTCTCTTAACCCCTAACTAATCAACTTACTACCTAATTAATTAATTAATTTAACTAACTTGAAAACGTGCATCAAAACATTGGACTCACATACAAGACCAGGATCGATGCCCCGTTTGTCAAAACGACGGCCAAGGGACCAACCGTCCTATTGGTACGTCGGTTGGTCAGTGTCACGAACCAAACCTATACCCTAGAATTTAGGTAATTCTTAAGTCGTGGCATGCCGTACTTGACCTCTCAGAGGTATTGTACAAGCCCTTTCGTACCATTCATTGCATAAACATATATGAAAAGTAGTGCGGGATTCAAACTATTCACAAGCATTCAAATAGTCTTTCAAAATATCTTTAATATAACCAAAGGAAATACGAAGTCTCATGTGATCAAATATTGGACTCGAAATATACTTGTGACACGGCCTATACAATTGAAATGTAGTACTATTAAGTCTATTACAATGCTTTAATAAAAGAACTCTAAAGACATCTACGCCCTCGAGTCAAATGAGGACATACATCAAACATGGTTGAAAGATCCTATAATCCAAGCTTTTCTTCCAATAAAACCTTCACCTATGAATCACTTCAGAGATAGATAAAATATGGAATTAGTAGAAACACATGTACTAAGTATGGCTTAATGCATAAAAATCATGATAACGGACATTTAATGGAAATATCCTCTTTTTGATTAAAATATCATAGTATAAGAATAAGAACAACAGTTAACACCTTAGAAACACATAAGATAATATATAAGCATTTAACCATATTTTTAGGAACATTACAGTGAACTCACAAATGTTACAGTGAACCCTTTACTGATACAGTGAACTAAAATCCATGTTACAGTGAACTCACTTTGCATGCAACATTCTTACTAAATTCTATCCTAGGACTCACTTAAGTAAGACAAAGAGATCGCCCATACACCCTCTCTAAGCATACAAAAATGATCCTTGGGACTACCTATGATGAGATACATACACTTACAAGACACCAAATCACATAACATATAATATGACATTCTCCACACTAAGGTTATCAAAAGACTTACTTAAGTAAATCTAGAAGATAACGCCCATACACCCTCTTCAAGATTACCTAAATAATCCTTAAGAGTTCTTAATATTAGATCTTGTCTACTTTATCAATCAACTATCCTAACTAGAGTCATTCTTAAGACTTCCCTAGATAAGATATGAAGAGAACATCCTTTATGCGCTCTTCACACTTTAACTAGGAAATCATTAGAGTTACTCTAGATTAGGCACTCATTCATTCACATGCTTTATAACTTAAGTCATTACTTCATTAGTTCATTAAGAGACATTCATAACATAAAGGACATTCAAGTAATGGTCTTGGAGAAGACCTACGGACTCATAACTAACATCTTCAAAGCATAAAGGTGCAATGTCTTGGTAGCATCCCATACCACCACCTAAACATCATAGATTATCAAATACTAGTAGGTCTCCCATATGATGAGAATCGACAATAACCGACATAGACCATGGTAGCTAAACATGGAATCCGGAGCTGTAACCTACTCCGATGGAGGGAGTTCTACTAGACAATGGTAGAACTTGGACACATCCCATGCAGGCACATGGTAAAGGAATATGATGGGTTTCATTGTTCTCTAATTTAATCTATTGTAGAGAAACTTCCCATATCATACTCACTTGGTGCTAGACTTTGTTCTCATAGAGTAATTTCACATAAAGGATTACATGAAAGGGTCCCATATCTAGTCATAACCCAATCACATTCACCCTACCAAGGAGGTCCCCTAGGGCTGCCTTTCAATGGAGATGAGGATACCTTAATGACTTCTCTAAGGATGATCTCATGCCATTCCATCCAACCAAACTTAAGTCAACCATTCACACAAGAAGGATACCATTACGGCTTTCGACTTCAAGGATATCATAATCTCTCAACTAGATTGAGGGATCCACATAGGTTGACCTTCTCACTATGTTCAAGGCTATGTATCATTCATACATACAATACTAAGAGACTTTATCATCATAAGTCAAGACATCTCATTTTCACATATCATTCATGCATCAAGAAGAAGGACTTAGTTCTACCTAAACAAGACACATCAACACCTCACTTTATCGTACAAAGCATACCATCAAAGAAGCACATAGGCACAACCAAGTTAATTATAGGTCATCCTATATACTAATATAGAATCAACAATATAGCCTTCATAAGACTATATAACCAAGTAGGAAGAATCATGCATCAACTCTAAGACTACACAAATAAGGACATAGTCATAGTCTAACATGATCACCTAACAACATCAATAGAAGAACACACGCTATCACCTTACTAACATGTAGGAAGATTTGATAATACTTCACATAATTAACTAGAAAAATCATCATAACACTTCAAGTAGTGACGACAAGGACATGATCTTCGTAACACATAAAGTATCGCCGACGAGGCCACATAATTCACAATTAAGGAACATAACACCGCCACCATAAGTGGACCATTCCAACCAAAACATAATTCAAGACCTAATTGACATAAAATAAAGGAATTAGGGCAGCGTCCCACAAATCCATTCTCACCACTTCACTCCATAGCTAAATCATCCAATTCAATAACCATAGGTTACCCATGGCCATGATCATCAGTTGAATGCATAAATTACAATACTCAATGAATATAAGTCAATTCAATATATATTTATCAATCTAAGACAGCATATACATCAATTTTATACAATTATTACATCATTCAATAGCCCAAGATACATGATCACTTAACCCATAAAATATTCAAAACTAGAATTGCATGGTTTGCATGGGTTCATATACTTTTTAGGTTAATATAATCAAATTAACATCAATTCAATCATAGTATAATGATTCAAAATGTTTTTAGCAAGAACCCATGTATATATCACAAAATTGGAGAATTCATGTTTTGATCATCTTTGGAAAATCATTGGATTTAACACCTTGAAGAAAGAGATTTCAAGGATCAAAACGATACCTTAATTTTTATGAAAAGCCCACAATATTGATGGAGAAAAACTTGAGAAATCTATCTTCTTCCTTGGATCTCCCAAAGCTTCAACAATGGAGGTTTTGGAGAGAAGAATGGAGAGGTTTAGTTTTGAGTTGAGGTTTTTAGTTTTGATTGGTGAGTTTAGGGGTATAAAAAGACACAATAAGCGTCAATAAATCATCCCCAAATTACCTAAAATACCTCTGAACTTATTGGACAACTTAACTAACTCAAATTTGACTTAAAAATGATGCAACGAAATCTGAGAGTTTACTGCGTGTCGAGGAGGCATTTCAAATCATATTTTTTGGAAAATTTCGGGACAGAATGATTTGTGACAGACCCTCATCGCAGGACAAGAATTTTTCCCACAGAGTGTCAGCTGCATGACGGGCAACCACTACCATATCCTGGCTGGCGTGGAAGCTTGGTTGGCAAACTTTGGGTCCTCCATGGAGAGCTGGTCCCCGGGGCGTCGTTCCCAGACGTTTCGACCCTTTGTATATCAGGCTATGCTTATGAACCAACGGTAATGAATTTCACCTTCAAACCATCCCTCAAAACATCACTACAAAACACTACGACACACTAGCTAAATTTTGACTAGTTTCCGAACGTCTTAAACGTTTGACCTCCAAAAATCATGAAACTTGACACACTGCCTATATACACTATTATAACTCATATAAGGACCTCATAATCTCATAACACACACATATAAGGACATAAACACACATTAGGCACATAGGTGACTAGTCGTCGAACGTCTTAGTCGTCTCTTGACGTTTAACTTTCAATTCACCTAAATATTTAGACACTGCCTCAATGCCACATTATAAACAATTTTAGGACCTTATAAACTCATGATAACCATGTTAGGCTCTAGTTTCACCTAAGTCATTTTAGAGGTGTTACATTCTCCCCCACTTGGACAACATTCTTCCCCGAATGACACTTGCCACTCTCCGAACACTTCCAAGAGTAGAGATTCAGCTAAGAGCTCTCAACCATATAACATAACACATCATACAATACACTATCTATTATAAACATAACTTTCACTTAAACAAGATAATCACAACACATAAAGAAGATAGAAACTCATTCCACAACTCATCATGTCATAAAACTCACATTCTTCATTCCAAATAGCATGAAATCCTTTTACATTCATTTAATACTCATATACATAAGTTCTATCCATATTACACCAATTTTATACCAAATAACAAATTAGTCAATTTTCCAAAATCATTACAGTAAGCTAAATTCCCTTGCAGTGAACACACTTCAAATTTTAAAAAATGCAACATTTAGGCAATTGATTATAGATACATGCTTCTATGAAAGATAAAACCATATAAACACACTTTTAAACATAATCATGACTTCATAAAATGTACAATGCAAGGAGTCAATGAAATTCAATTCCAACAAGACTCCTAAAAACAATGCAACATGCAACCTGTTATTATGATCATCTAGCTCCTCTACTAACCATACTCCCCCAATTAGAAGAAAATCATAAGACAAAAGAGAATACTAGAACTTACCATCATCCTCATCCTCATCCTCATCCGGCTTTGCTCCTCTAGTCCGGAGTGCATAGAAACACTTTTTCTTTGGAGCATCACCTTCCGGAGCATTAGGAGGAACTTGCTTACCCTCTCTTCCTCTAGAAGCAATAGAAGGAAAATCTCTCACTTTGTGTCCATATTTACCACATCCAAAACAACTACTGGTACCCAATAGGCATTCCCCACAGCGTCTCTTCCCATAAGTAGCACCTGTAGGCTTACCAACTTGAGAACCACTACCCTTCTCAAGTTTCACCTTAGGAGCACTCGTAGGTTCATCTTGACTTGAGAACTTCTTCTTGGATCTAGGTTGAATTTTATCACGTTGCCCACTTCTCTTCAAGTTTCTAGAAATCCTACAAAGCTTAGACTCCTCAATGGATTGAGCATACACCATGAGTCTACACAAAGTCATAGCATCGTGAAGCATGGTTGTACGGAATTCTTCTTTCACTAGCTCGGCAACACCAGTCACAAACCTACTTATCTAATCCCTAGGTTTATACACTAAGTATGGTGCATATCTAGACAACATAGTGAACTTTAGGGAATACTCCTCAACATTCATATTGCCTTCCTTGAGATTGATAAACTATTCTACCTTCACCTACCTCCTCTCACGGGGAAAGTACTTTCCTAGAAAAGCCTCTTAAAACTTTTCCCACTCAATAGGACCCGACTCAACCGGCCTATTATCCTTCCATTGAGTATACCACACTTGAGCAACCTCCCTCAATTGGTACGGAGCTAACTCCGCCTTCTCCCTAGAAGTCACCCCCATGGGCACTCAACACCTTGTACAGACAATCTAGGTGTCACATCCTGAAACCACACCCTAAAAGATAGGGTGCAATCTTGGATTGCGACCGGTGTATTCGACCTCTCGGAGGTCTTATACAAGACTATCATATCATTCATCGCATATACATAATTAAAAGTAGTGCGGAATTTAAAATTATTCATAAAAACAATATAGAGTATTAAACTCTTTCATATATGTAGAAATAGGAAAACACTAAGTCTCGATCATCGTCTTAAGACATGATAATACTTGGTACACGGTCCGTACGAATTGAAAACATACTACTAATAGTCTAATACAAAACTTCATAAAAGAAATATAAAATGACATATATGCCCTCGAGTCAAATGAGTACATACTTTAACTCTTATTCAACGATCTCCCTGTCCAAGTATTCTTACCAAAGCTCTTCACCTACCAAGAACTATAGATAGAAAGCATGGAATTAGTACAACCACATGTACTAAGTATGACATTATGTATATAAATCATGAAAACGGACTTTATTAAAAATATGCATATTTTTATTTAAAAATCATATTATAATCATAGGAACAACATTTAACAACTTACAAACACATAAGACAACATTAAACAAAATATCACATATTTAGAGAACACTTTCCAGTGAACTCGAATATCTTAAAAGTGACAGTTAATTCCTATACATTCCATTAACCAACTTTTAGCGTGTTGCTATCCCACTAAAAGTTATCCTAAGATTCACTTAAGTTACACAAAAGAGAGACCTCCCATACACCCTCTCTAGATGTGCCTAAACGACCCTTAAGATTACTTATAATGAGTCACATACACACTTACAAAGTATCATAATCATCAAGGTAAGATTCTTCTACCAAAGGTGACTCTAAGTCTCACTTGAGTGAGTTGTGAAGCAACCGCCCATACAAATCCTTACACACACACTCAAGAGATCCAAGAGACTCCCTAGGATAAAATCATTCTCGCTAAACACACCATCACATAGATGATAGGACACTCTCCTTCAAAAAGCTATCAAAAGACCTACTTAAGTAAATCAAGAAGATAACGTCCATAGTGACCTCTTCAAGATTACCTATATAGTCCTTATGACTACCTAAGGCTTAGATCATGTCCACAACACCAAACATCTTCCCTAACTATAGTCATCCTCAAGACTTCCAAAGATAAGTCATGAAGAGATCACCCTTTATGTCCTCTTCACATTTAACTAAGGAATCCTTAAGTCACTTTAGATTAGGTACTTATTCATTTACATACTCATTATCATTAAGTCATTAGTTCATTAGTTCATTCAGAAGACATACATCACATAAAGGACATTCAAATAATGGTCTTGGAGAAGACCTAGAGACTCTCATTAACATCTTCAAAGCCTATTGTGCAATGTCTAAGTAGCGTCCCATACCACCACCTAAACTTAATATAACTTCTCTAATTCTAATAGGTATCCCATGTGATGAGAATAGTCAATAACCGACATAGACCATGGTAACAAAGCATGGAATCCGAAGTTTTATGCTACTTCAAAGAGGTGTTCTACTTGCCAATGGTAGATCATAAAGAATCCCATGTAGGCACATGGTTAAGGAATATGAAGGGCGTGCTTTGTATTCTAGTCTCATACTTAACTAGAACTACTTCCCTTAACCATACTCACTCGGTGCTAGCCTTAGTTCTCATAGATCAATTTACATTAAGGTTCATACAAATGGGTCTCATATCATGTTCATGACCCAATTACACTACCTACCAAATCAAGGTCAATTAAGGCTATCTCACTATGGCGACAACAAAATCATCGCGACTTTCCTAAGGTATGATATTATGCCGTTCCATCCAATCAATTAATTCCATCACTCAATACATGAAGGATACCATTACGGCTTACTACTTCACAATTCATAACCTTACCACTTGGTTCAAGGTTCCACATAAATGACCCCTTTAATCATCATTCAAGGTCTCACCTATTCATTTATTCAAGAATAAGACCCTTTAGATTCCTAAGTCAAGAGATATCATATTCACATAAGCATCAAGTAAGGGACACAAGTCTACCTAAACAAGACACAACATACTTCCATTTAACATAGATAGCCTATCTTCCTTTACACTCTTAGGAATGACACTTAACCTTATTAAATAAACCTATTTATTACCTTAACATTATCAACTTAACCTTTTATACTCATATAACCAATTTAGGAATAACCATGTATCAACTCTAAGACTATACAACTAACACATAGTCAAAGAATAACATGATTAACTAGATAGTATCAATATTAAAGCACATACTTCCACATATAGGTAGATATGATTATACATCACTAAATCAATTACACAAATAGCCATATAAGTTCAAGTATTGCCGACAAGGCCATGATCATCAATGTACTAGAAAGTAACGCCGACAAAACTACATCAATTCACATAACACGCCACCAAAGGTGGACCAAACCAATCATAATAGAATCGAAGTATAAATAACATCAAAATAAAGGAATGGGGCAGAATACATCCACTTCATCATTAACACTTCAATTCAAGTCAACTTACTCAATTTGATGACACAAGACCCTTACCCAAGGCCATGAACACCAATTCCACACACAATTATAGAAACCAATGAAATCTAAATCAATTAAACATATATTCAACAATACAATATGAATTTGATAACAATTGAATACAATTCTTACATCAATATAAAGCCCATGAGAAACTACATATGAATTCATCAACATTAAGCCAATATCAAGTTACCCATAATTTTAGTCAAAATCTTAGGTTCATCAATTTCATGGGTTTATAGGAAATTTAGGTTAAAATCATCAATACAACATCAATCTAATCCATAATAGACATTTGAAAACCTTTAATGCAAGAACCCATGGAAGAATCTTGAAATTGGACAATTCCTCTTTGAAAACTTTGAAAACATCTTTGAAAGTTGGGCTCCTTGATGAAACGAGTTTCAAGGATCAAAAGCCATACCTCAATGATGATAATTCTTCACTTTGATGAAGAATTTCCACTCAAAACTTCACCTCCAAGCTGTTCCTTGATTTTGGACTTCAATGGACTTTTTGGGATTTCTTAAGGGATTTTGGGGTTTTTGATTTAGAATAATGAAATATTCTAAGTGTTAAACACTTATATACTTGTTTAAAATATGTAATATACCCTTAATAAACCTCCAATACTCTTATTTGGAAGTGGGGTGAAATTCCCATTTCACCCCTCACTTAACAGTGAGGCTGCGCAGGGACTTCGCTTCACTGACGGAAGGCAGTCGATGGACCGTTTGTCCACAAACGGACCATCCTGTCCTTCCGTTGGTTGGGTCAGAGACTTGCCAAGGTTCCCACCTCACCCAAGACCATGTATCCACCAACGACACCCATCGACGGGGCGTCGATTGGCCCACGAGCCATCGATGCCTCCGTCGTTTGGGGGCTGCCTGGGAGAGTCTTGACATAAAGTTTGGGTCCTTCCTCAAGGACCCTTGGATGGTCCTTGGGGATGTTTGCCGGGCGTTTCCAACCCAAACATGACCTTATACAATTTTAACACATCTCACATGAATTTTATCCAAAACGAACACGTAATACTCGACAAAACATACCTAGACACACACAAGGTCAATTCAAGGCATATCTTTCGAACGTCATGGACATTCTTGGACGTTTGACCTCCAAAGTCCACGAAATTTGACACACTACCTATAAATTCTATAATAACTCATTTAAGGACCTTACAACCTCATGAATCACACATAAACACATAAAACCACATATGAGGCATTTATGCGACTTAGTCGTCGAACGCCTTAGTCGTCCCTTGACGTTTGATTTCCAATGCACCTAAACACTGAGCTACTGCATCTAAACCATATAATAGACAACATTAGGACCTTAGAACATCATTACCAAAATGTTAGGCTCTAGATAACCTAAGTCATGTTCGAGGTCTTACAATCTCCGCCACTTGGACAACATTCGTCCTCGAATGACACTCGCCACTCTCCGAACACTTCCAAGAATAGGGATTCAACTAGCATCACATATCCAAACCATAAAACACATAATATAGAAGAAAACATCAATTTCACAAAATCAAGAGATTCACAACACAACAAGAACTAGAATACACTTCTATAACTCAATATGCTACAAAACTCACATGCTTCATTCCAAATAGTAAAAATTCATTTTATATTCAATATCATACTTATATACATCAGTTGTAACCATATTACAACAATTTATACCAAAGAATCGATTAGTCACTTTTCCAAAATTTTTACAGTGAACTGTGCATGTTACAGTGAATTTTACCACATTTAAAAAAAATAATGCAATCTTAAGTAATTCATTATATAGGCATGCTAGTATGCAAAGTAACATCATATAAACACATGTTACAACATGCTCATAACTCAATAAAACACACAATGCAATAAGTTAATGAAATTCAATTTCAACCAAACTCCTAAACATCATGTACATGCAATACTTCTCGCATAATTCTAACCATACTCCCCCACTTAGAAGGAACTCATACTATCAAAAGAGAAACAAGAACTTACCAACGTCATCATCACCCTCATACGGCTTCTCACCCCTAGTTCGGAGTGCATAGAAACGCCTCTTTGTTGGAGCATCTTCCTTTGGAGCACTAGCATCAACCTTCTTACCCTCCTTCCTAGAAGCAATGTTTGGATAATCTCTCACTTTGTGCCCATCTTTTCCACATCCAAAGCAACTACACTCACCATAATGTTTCTGACCACAAGTGGCACATGTAGGTTTGCCATCTTTGGAACTACCTCCTTTCTCAACCTTGAACTTAGCACCCCTAGATTCTTCTCGAGTTTGAGCCCTCTTTTTGAACCTAGGTTGCACTTGGTCACTAGCAACACTCCTTTTCAAGTTCCTTGACATCCTCCTAAGTTTAGACTCTTCAATTGACTGTGCATACACCATGAGTCTAGCCAAAGTCATATCATCATGCAACATAGCCGTACGACATTCCTCCCTCACTAAGTCGGCTACACCCGTCACAAAGCGACTCATTTCATCCATTGGATTAGACACTAGGGAAGGTGCATACCTAGACAAAGTTGAGAACTTCAAAGAGTATTCGTCAACACTCATATTCCCTTGCTTGAGATTGATAAATTCTTCTACTTTCACTTCTCTCCTCTCATGGGGAAAGTACTTACCAAGAAAAGCTTCCTTGAATTCTTCCCACTCAATAGGACCCGACTCCACCGGCCTATTGTCCTTCCATTGAGTGTACCAAATTTGACACACATCTCTCAATTGATAAGAAGCCAACTCCGCCTTCTCCCTAGATGTAACCCCCATTAGCACTCAAAAATTTGTACACACCATCAAGAAATTCTTGGGGATCTTCATTCACCTTAGAGCCAAGAAAGATTGGAGGATTCAACCTCACAAAGTCTCTCAACCTAGATGCCATAGTGCTCTCCATAGCATTACTCCTAGGAACCATGTTCAGGTTAGCTTGAGCCGTTACGGCTCGGGATAAAGCAAGCAAAGCCTCTCCAATCACCCTATTAGACAACTCCGACACCTCATTACCTCCTCCCACATTAGGGGCATGATCACCTTGAGGAGGCACTTTAGCATCTTGGACACCTTGCCCATCATGAAGCACTTCCTCAACTTGCTCAACTTGAGGAGGAGCTTCCTCATTCACCCTTCCCTATTCTATCCTTCTAGCGGCCATCCTCCTAGTTTTCATCTCCTAGAAACACAAGGAAACACATTTAGAAGGATACTCATAACATAACTCTACCGCACGAACATAGGAGTAAAATGAAGCGAAACACTATCGTCCTATAGCCTCTCAACCATAGATATGTCGCGACTCACACCGATGGTCAAGACTCTATTAGACGTGACTTTTCGAGACTTTTATGATTCCTAAGACTACTTTCATTAACCTACGCTCTTATACCAAGCTTTGTCACATCCCGAAAATACACCCTAGAAGATAGGGTGCAATCTTGGATTGTGACCAGCTTATTCGACCACTCGAAGTTCTTATACAAGGCTATCATATCATTATACTTAATGAAAAGTAGTGCGGAATTCAAAACTTTTCATAAAAACAATATAGAAGTCTTAAACTCTTTCATATATGTAGAAATAGGAAAACACTAAGTCTCGATCATCATCTTAAGACACGATAATACTTGGGACACGGTCGATACAAATTGAAAATATATTACTAATAGTCTATTACAAAACTTCATAAAAGAAATATAAAATGACATATATGCCCTCGAGTCAAATGAGGACATACTTTAACTCTTATTGAATGATCTCCCTGTCCAAGTCTTCTTCACAAAGCTCTTCACCTACCAAGAACTATAGATAGAAAATAAAGCATGGACTTAGTACAACCACATGTACTAAGTATGGCATTATACATAAAAATCATGAAAATGGACTTTAATGGAAATATGCATCTTTTCTTTTAAAAATCATATTATAATCATAAGAACAACATTTAACAACTTAGAAACACATAAGACAACATTAAACAAAATATCACATTTTTAGAGAACACTTTCCAGTGAACTCGAATCACTGTCCTTCACTATTACAGTGAATTCCTTTAGCTTCCATTAACCAACTTTTAGCGTGTTGCTATCCAACTAAAAATCATCCTAAGATTCACTTAAGTCACACAAAGAAAGAGCGCCCATAGACCCTCTCTAGATGTGCCTAAACGACCCTTAAGATTACTTATAATGAGTCACATACACACTTACAAAGTATCATAATCATCAAGGTAAGATTCTTCTACCAAAGGTGACTCTAAATCTCACTTGAGTGAGTTGTTAAGCAACCGCTCATACAACTCCTTACACACACACTCAAGAGATCCAATAGACTCCCTAGGATAGAATCATTCTCACTAAACACACCATCACATAGATGATAGGACACCCTCCTTCCAAAGGCTATCAAAATACCTACTTAAGTAAATCAAGAAAATAACGTCCATAGTGACCTCTTCAAGATTACCTAATAGTCCTTAATAATACCTAAGGCTTAGATCATGTCCACAACACCAAACATCTTCCCTAACTATAGTCATCCTCAAGACTTCCAAAGATAAGTCATGAAGAGATCACCCTTTATGCCCTCTTCACATTTAACTAAGGAATCCTTAAGTCACTTTAGATTAGATACTTATTCATTTACATACTCATTATCATTAATTCATTAGTTCATTAGTTCATTTAGAAGACATACATCACATAAAGGATATTCAAATAATGGTCTTGGAGAAGACCTAGAGACTCTCATTAACATCTTCAAAGCCTATTGTGCAATGTCTAAGTAGCGTCTCATACCACCACCTAAACTTAATATAACTTCTCTAATTCTAATAGGTATCCCATATGATTAGATTAGGCAATAACTGGCATAGACCATGGTAGCAAAGCATGGAATCCGAAGTTTTATCCTACTTCGAAGAGGTGTTCTACTTGCCAATGGTAGAACATAAAGAATCCCATGCAGGCACATGGCTATGGAATATGAAGGGCTAGCTTTGTATTCTAGTCTCATACTTAACTAGAACTACTTCCCTTAACCATACTCACTCGGTGCTAGCCTTAGTTCTCATAGATCAATTTACATTAAGGTTCATACAAATGGGTCTCATATCATGTTCATGACCCAATTACACTTACCCTACCAAAGAAAGGTCCATTAAGGCTATGTCACTATGGTGACAAGAATCTCATCTCAACTTTCCTAAGGTATGATATGATGTCATTCCAGCCAATCAACCTTAAGTCCATCACTCATTACATGAAGGATACCATTACGGCTTACTACTTCACAATTCATAACCTTACCACTTGGTTCAAGGTTCCACATAAATGACCCCTTTAATCATCATTCAAGGTCTCACCTATTCATTTATTCAAGAATAAGACCCTTTAGATTCCTAAGTCAAGAGATATCATATTCACATAAGCATCAAGTAAGGGACACAAGTCTACCTAAACAAGACACAACATACTTCCATTTAACATAGATAGCCTATCTTCCTTTAGACTCTTAGGAATGACACTTAACCTTATTAAATAAACCTATTTATTACCTTAACATTATCAACTTAACCATTTTATACTCATATAACCAATTTAGGAATAACCATGTATCAACTCTAAGACTATACAACTAACACATAGTCAAAGAATAACATGATTAACTAGATAGTATCAATATTAAAGCACATACTTCCACATATAGGTAGATATGATTATACATCACTAAATCAACTACACAAATAGCCATATAAGTTCAAGTATTGCCGACAAGGCCATGATCATCAATGTACTAGAAAGTAACACCGACAAAACTACATCAATTCACATAACACCGCCACCAAAGGTGGACCAAACCAATCATAATAGAATCGAAGTATAAATAACATCAAAATAAAGGAATGGGGCAGAATACATTCACTTCATCATTAACACTTCAATTCAAGTCAACTTACTCAATTTGATTACACAAGACCCTTACACAAGGCCATGAACACCAATTCCACACACAATTATAGAAATCAACGAAATCTAAATCAATTCAACATAGATTCAACAATCCAATACAAATTTGATAAAAATTGAATACAATTCTTACATCAATAGAAAGCCCATAAGAAACTACACATGAATTCATCAACATTAAGTCAATATCAAGTAACCCATAATTTTAGTCAAAATCTTAGGTTCATCAATTTCATGGGTTCATAGGTAATTTAGGTTAAAATCATCAATACAACATCAATATAATCCATAATAGACGTTTGAAAACCTTTAATGCAAGAAACCATGGAAGAATCATGAAATTGGATAATTCCTCTTTGAAAACTTTGAAAATATCTTTGAAAGTTGAGCTCCTTGATGAAACGAGTTTCAAGGATCTAAATCCATACCTCAATGATGATAATTCTTCACTTTGATAAAGAATTTCGACTCAAAACGTCACCTCCAAGCTGTTCCTTGATTTTGGACTTCAATGGAGTCTTTGGGATTTCTTAATGGATTTTGGGGTTTTTGATTTAGAATAATGAAATATTCTAAGTGTTAAACACTTATATACTTGTTTAAAATACCCAATATACCCTTAATAAACCGCCAATACTCTTATTTGGAAGTAGGGTGAAATTCCCATTTCACCCCTCACTTAACAGTGAGGCTGACTTGGCTTCACAGACGGAAGGCAGTCGACGAACCGTTTGTCCCCAAACGGACGGTCTTGTCCTTCCTTTGGTTGGGTGAGAGACTTGAAAAGGTTCCCACATCACCCAAGACCAAGTCTCCACCAACGACACCCATCGACAGGGTGTCGATTGTCCCACGAGCCATCGATGCCTGCGTCGTTTGGGGGCTGCCTGGGACAGTCTTGACATAAAGTTTGGGTCCTTCCTCAAGGACCCTTGGATGGTCCTTGGGGATTTTTTCCCGGACGTTTCCAAACCAAACATGACCGTATACGAGTTTAAAACCTCTCACATGAATTTCATCCAAAAAAACACGTAAAACTTGATAAAGCATGCCTAGACACACACAAGGTCAATTCAAGGTATATCTTTCGAACGTCATGGATGTTCTTGGACGTTTGACCTCCAAACTCCACGAAACATGACACACTACCTATACATGATATAATAACTCATTTAAAGAACTTACAACCTCATGAATCACACATAAACAAATAAAACCACATATGAGGCATTTAGTGACTTAGTCGTCGAACGTCTTAGTCGTCCCTTGACGTTTGATTTCCAATGCACCTAAACTCTTAGCTACTGCCTCTAAACCATATAATAGACTACATTAGGATCTTATACCACCAGTTAGGCTCTAGATAACCTAAGTCATGTTTGGGGTCTTACACTAGGAACTCTTGGAGATCTTCACCTACCTTAGAACCAAGAAATATAGGAGGATTCATCCTCACAAAATCTCTCAATCTAGATGTCATAGTGCCCTCCACAACATTCTGTAACACTTCAAAAATCTAAGACATGTTCTAGAGCCTAACATAAGTGTCATAAGGTCTAGACAATGCTTTAAGGTCCATTTTAATGAATATATGTCATTTAGGAAGTCTAGAAACCAAAATGTACAAGAACGTTCATGACGTCCGAAACTAGTTAAAGGAGGTACTACTGTGCCTTAGACTATTTGACTAGCTTTTCTGAGTCGGAAATTCATGAGATTTGGTGGAAAGGCGTCTAACATGTGTTTAAGTTGATTCAAGGTAGAAACGTACGGGTACGACTCTGTAAGGACCAACCAAGGGCCCTTGTGAAGGACCCTTGCACATTGGAGTCAAACACTACCTGGGCAGTGTGCACCCACGAAATAGAATCGACGGGGCGTCGATTCCATCCATCGACCAACACTTTGCAACCTTTGTTAATGGGTCATTTGGACCACTCTATAAAATCATAGACGGATGTGCAACACGGAAGAGGGGGCTGGTCGTCAACTCACAAACGGACCATTTTTCGAGGTCTCGTCTGTGAGGGCTGAGTTTTCTGCACATTTTGACTTAGTTTCAATTAATTAATTAAGGGGTTATTTCATTAGTTAGGGGTTAAATTAAGCCTAATTAAGTTAATTAAACACCACTATAAATATCCCAACCCCATTAGAATAATGATAACTCACAAAAAAACATATCTTCCTTCTCTCTTCTTTCTCTCTTTAGTGAAGAACACCATTGAACACCAAACTAGGGGAGGGTTCAAAGGCTGAAAATGGGTAAATTTTGTCCAGCAATATTCATAAATTATTAAGGCGTGGGATCTAATTCAACTTTGAGACCTCTTTCCTCAAAGGGTTCCTTCAAAGTAATTTCTAAAGTTGAGATTTCAAGTTGGTTTCACCCAATCTTGAAATTGATGTTATGAATTGATTTTTATGGTTTATTTTGGATAATACGAATAGATTAACATGTATTATAACTTAATTATGGTATATTTTTATGGTTTGGTCTAGTTTGTAGAAGATGACCTTCACCCCTTAAACCTTAGGTTATGATCTTGATATGAATTGTTTAATATGGGTTCAATTGACTTGATTATTGATTGAATTACAACTAGATGATGTTATTGTATCAATCATGAATAGATTAAGATGAATTATAGTCCTATCATTATAGTTCTTGAGAATTTGATCTAGGTTATTAAGTATGTGGTGAATTGACCTAAGTATCTTGGCTTAAGCTATGAACTAGTGATGAATTGTGACATACTGTTTCAATTAGCCTTGTTATTGTCTTATGATGAAACTATACCCTAATTGGTTTGAATTAAAGGTTGATGGTAAGACCTTGATGATGAATTATTAAGGAGACTTGGTAAGTCTAATGATCCCTATTCTTTACTTCAAATTATGGTTAATTGTGATTAAGTCATGATGTTGTATTTGAATATGCCTTGTATTAGGATTGATAGGGTTGGAATGATGTTGAATTGAAATGTCTTGACTATGATATGTGAGGTGTTGGCTAAGATGTAAATGTTATAAGGATGGTGAATGAATTACCAATGTGTCATATTATGAAGTGATATGTAAATGTGCTAACCTCACATATATGAATTGTGATGAAAGGATTATACTCATGCAATTCCTATTGAGCTATTATGATGAATATACAAGGGTTAGACCCTATGACTTACAATAAAATATGCCGATTAATAAAGACATTAAAGACATTTCAAAAAGGGACTCAACTTAGCACCTAGTGAACTTGACAATGGGAGGTGATGACTTCCCATAGAGGAAGATTCACCCTATAGTTCCATATGTGGTGTTGAATCTCTAATGAGGGATACTCATCCAATGGATTTCCATGAGAGCAGGCCCCAATTGCAAAGTTGTATGTAGATGGATTATACCTATCTCTTAGTTCATGAACTATGTTGCCCCCATAGGAAGTCTAGCTAGTGTATCAACCTAGAAAGCTACGTTTATGTTTGGTTTCACTTATGCCGGTAGACCACTTTCCATCGATGTAAGGTTTTACAACACCAGATTCCATATTTAGCTCTTGTGGTCTATGTTAGTTAAGGAAAGTGTTCCCTAAACTAAAATGACGTGATGAAGTACAAACCAATTAGGGTGACTTAAGAGGTTTGACTTAGCCTAGGTACGAGTATGGGACTCTACCTATGCCTTGCACTAGTTTTCCTTGAGGGAAGCCTTAGGAAGTTGTTCTTATGTATGAATATGTTTATGATGATATATGATATGTATATGATGAACTTGCACATTGTTGATACTACATGATGATTAGTTTCACTTATGAATGTGAGTGGGTCTACATTATCAAAGTAAGATGGTATCTTCATTTAAATACCATGTTAAGTGAAGTAGGATGTTAGTCATGATTCTTGTTGGGTTACTTGATTGGGCAAGGTTATGGGGTTTTGCTTAGTCATTCCACTTGTTGACTTGATAGGGGTTGTGGTTAATTGTCTTGCTTGGGTTATATTGAAATGTACTCCTATTCATGCTTGTTACTATTATGACTTGATGATAGAGTTACTTGAATATGTACTCAACTATATTATATGCATGTTGACTTAACTAGAATTGATGTTGTTTTTCTTGTGATATACATGCCTATGACTAAATGATCATGTCCTATTGGTTGGTATAGTCTTGTTGAATGTGCATAAATGTTTTAAATGAAAAGTGCATACTCATTGAAATGTCCATTTTCTTAGCATGATTTCAAAGTATGTGTGCATATGATCTCATACTTAGTACAAGTGGTGTACTAACACCACTTTTCTCCCTTTTCCCCAACATCTTAGGTTTCGGACATTGAAAGCTCTTTCAGACGAATATGAAGAAGACTTGGAATTTGTAAATCATCCAAGTGGGTAGGTCCTCACTTTCTGAGGGCGATACCAATATAGAGCTTATGAAGTTGTTTTAGGGTTTTTACTCTTATGTTCTTTCTCTTTTCATTTGAGTACGGATTGTTTAGCCTATATAAGGCTCTTTTACATTGATGTATGGGCTATCCCAAAATTTCTATTATCATGTTAGATGGCTATGAGATGAGACACTCTTTAAAGACTATGTTCTATCTTATATATATTTATGTGCAATAAAAGTAGAAAACTATGTAATCTTACTATATGAAGGGTCTATGTATACTCGATATGAATATATTATGTGTATGTAGAGGTCTATGTAAACCTCCAAGTAGAAGTAATGAAAAGTTTTAATTTTTTTCGTATTTTTAACCTATGAATGTAATTATGTATGCTAAGAGGATTGTCTTAATCCTCAAAGAGTACGAAGACGCCGATTACTGTAGCATTCCATAAAAATGTACATGTGTAGTAAAGAGCCTAATAGGTTTTAAGAAAGCGTATTGGGGTACATAGGCATCCTAATGCCCAATATTGAATAATATTGGGCATATTAGAAATATTGGCTAAGGGTGTTAGCCAATTTTCTATATATTAACGAGCTTGTTTAGAATTGTACCTGCAATGAAGACCCTAAGCTAAAATATAGTATTCTTCACATAATACATATTAGGTACTAGGCATCCAAGTGTCAAGCCTAGTACCATAGCACATGATCAATGAAAATGATCATCTAGATTAAGTAGTGTCCAAGGACATAGTGAGGATCCTTGGACAAGGAGTGAACTTTCCAAATGCAACAATAGAAGTGTGCGGTTGTGAATGTACGCTTACACATGTGCAATCACATGTGCAAGCCCATGTGTAACCGGCCGAGGGGGACCACGCGACCAAGCCAATCGAATTCGGTTAGGCGGTTGGGGGCAGGTGTGCGAACGGGTCCAGCCAACTGGGGCCTGGCTTCCTAACCAAATATAGACTCTAACTAACTTAACCAACTAGCTAGCTAACCTAAGACCAACCAAGAACGACCAGCCAAGGGACCTGGAAACCTAATACCTTGTCGGGTGACACCTAACGAACTTAGGGACAACCAGTACCTAACCTAGGATGGTCCAAAGGGGTTAGTTGTGGTCGTAGTGATTTAGGGGTATTTTAGTAATTTCCTTATGTCCCTTAATTAATTAATTTAGAAACTTAATTAATTAATTTAAAGCCTTGGTCAAGCCGAGACCCTTAGCTAATTTCAGATTTGGCTAAGTCAAATGCTCTCCTAGGTCTAGTCAATTTAGGAGGGGCATTTTAGTAATTAGATAATTAATTTATTAATTAAGTTAATTAGTCTAAAGTTGAATTATTCAACATCAGTTCCTAAGACTTAAAAACCACGATCGTTCACTTAGAAACACAACGCAAAGGCAGTAAGCGAAAAACGTATAAAGACAAAGGTTCTCTTAGGCGATTTCAAGGTACTCCTCATGGTTTTCGTGCAAGTGATCGTCGTAGATTCAATTCTACATAAGGTATGGGTTTTATCTCCTGGAACTCTTTCTCCAAGAGTCCTTTCAAATGTTTTCAATCCATGAATATCGAAACTAGGGTTGTTCCCAATGATATTGTTGAACGTCCTTTAACCTAGTTATCCTTATTTTCGATTCTAATAAGTATGTAGATGTAATCTCAAACATGTTGTTGGTATGTGGTGATAACTGATCCTTATGTGTAGGTTTCTTGATTTGTTAATTACTAATGAGGCCTATAGATTTTTTTCTTATGATTTGGATATTAGTTACACGAAACAAAGAATGATGAAATGCTTAATTGTGTTCGAGAATATGAAGTTTGTTATGATTCGTTTATGAAGTTTAGTTTACTGTTAAAAGTTGACTTGCTTGAGATGATGAGTTCACTAAAGTATATATATAAAGTTAATCGACTAATCTAATGATAATCTCATGAAAAATATTGAGTGAATGGTTGGCTTGTGCCAATAAATTGGCTAGTAAAGTTATGTCCAAAATATTGTTAGAATTGGAAAATACGAATTCATACTAATCTTATATGGCCAATGTATTGTAATGCCAAATTAAGCATGAAAATGTAACATTGAATTCATAACCAAGGGTATGCCAATAATTGGGACAAGTCCCAAAAAACTCTATCAAAATGAACTATGAATATAGTAACTACATTGAACGAAGTTCATAACTTTCATAAAGAATGGTATAAATCTACCAAATGACATTGAACAAGATAAAGTGAGTAATAACATAACTAAAAGCTCAAGAGTTATGAAAGCGACCAGAATGGGGTGTTAAATGAAGTGAGATAAGTCTAACTTATACCTAAGACAACTATGTTAAAGATACTCACATAAAAGGGTGTTAGAAAGTGTGAGAAGAGTCTCATTAACACCAAGATGATAATGTAAGGTTAAATTCACATTTAATCAAGTAAAGAAAGGGATGAAAAGTTATCCATAGAGTAAGTAAACCTCACAACTAGAAGCAAGCTTCCATAATGTTTGAGTCAACTCTAAAAGTTATGAAGTAAAAGAAATTGAGCAAAGCACCGATAGACTAGCAATGAGCTTGTGCAAGCACATATAAGTCTTATGAGATGAGGCTCCACCAAGGTGGATAAGAGTCTCTGAAAATCTCCTAGTCTTTGAACTATGTTGCCAGCATGGGAACTAGCCAGTGGATTCCACCTAAGAGAGCTAGGTAGATTCGGCTTCACTTTGGCTGGTGAAACCACCCATTTTCAGTGTGGGGCAGACAATGGATTTCATGTTTAGTTGACATGATCTATGTTGGTTAATGCTCACAAAAAAGTTCTTGGTTTCACTTTAGCCATGAACCACCTCTTTTCGGTATGGGGAAGACACTAGACTTGGTTTCACTTTAGCCGGTGAACCACCCCTTTTCGGTGTGGGGCAGACACTGGATTTCATGTTAACTCACATGATCTAGGTTCACTTTGATCGGTGAACCACCTCTTTTCAGTGTGGGCAATACACTGGATTTTATGTCATTTCACATGATCTTAATACTAAAGACTTCTTTAAGAAAGTAAGAAAGAAAGAAGAAGAGATGTAAGTTCAAAGTGAACTAAGAAAGCAAGAGTTTAAGAATATCAATCATCAATGTTTGATAAAAATGAAGTTTTCAACAAGTAAAGGGGCATAGCCAATAATGATTTCCTATATTATGAAAATGACCAAAGGCAAATGAGATTGGCTTATAATGACTTCTTATATTATGCAAATGATGATAGCCAAATAAGATTGGATTATAATGAATTCTTATGTTATGCAAAGAATCAAATAATAGGCATAACCAATAAAGATTGGCTTAATAAGATTTCATGCCCAATTGTAGTTAAATCATTTCCTTAGTTCTTTGGATTACTTACTTGATTCATTGTAGGTATAAGACTATAATGAATCATTGTACTTGTAAGTAAAACATGGGATCAAAGGAGAGAACTAGAACAAAAAGAAGAAAAGACTAAAAAATAAACTAAGTATGGAAAATGGTGCTCTCGGCCTAGAGGGAGCAAATTTATAATTTTTTGTTCGAGTTGTTCTAAAATTATGTTCACGATTCCAAGGTCTTATGTTCATATATAAAATGAGTTGTGTGCTCTAAATGCATTAAAATACGTCATATTCACACCATGAATTACAAATAACTAATTGAGAAAGTCTAGTGACTTCACTTTCCAGAAATGGCATGTTGCTATAGAAAAAGCTTTCCTTGATCATGCATAGTCCTTATGTGTATGTGTGCATACACCCATACTTAGTACAAGTGTGTACTAACCCAATACTATTACTTTTTTTTATAGGTGCAGGTCAGAGAGAAGGTTGAAGACTCATTGAAGTGGTTTGGACTTAGCGATCTCCAGACTTTGCTAGGTCCTCTTGAGTTCGAGGATGCTACATCTATCTTTCTAAGTTAGTACTTTAGACATAGCTAGTGGATGTTTTCCCTAGCATTTAATTTTTGATATTTTATTCAAAGCTTTGTATTAAGGCCGTTTTACCAAACTATTACGATATAGATATTGATTCTTTCATTTGAATTGTTTAATTGATTGTAGATGGTTGTTTAGTTGAGATGATTATAATATCAACCTATGTAGTAATTATATGAAGTCTATGTACACTTAATTATCCTTTAAAAGTTTTAATTTTTCTGCAAATTTAACTATATGATCGTAATGAAAGATAAGAAAAGGTTTGTCTGCAACCTCAGAGAGGTTAACGACGCCGGTCGCGGTTCAGATTCCAAAATCTGGGTCGTGACAAACTTGGTATCAGAGCATGAGGTTAAATTACATAGGAACTATAACTCAAAACAACCACGTTATGTAGTTTCTAACTTATGGTTGTGAAGTGCATCACAATCATGACATAGAGACTATATGATGTTAGGAAATTTTCCCTTTTTCTACTCTTTATCGTGCTATGTAGAGTTATGTCATTCAAGTATCTAACTTCCTTCTTGTGTATGCGTGTAGAACAATGAACACAAGGAGAAACGCAGTCTAGAGAGTTGAAGGAGCAGCTGCTGGAGGAAACCATGCTCCTCCTCAAGCCCCAGCTGCTGGAGTTCAAGTGCCTGTCAACCCAGCTGTGTTTACAGATGGAGAAGTAAGAGAAGCATTTGTTCAGATGGCTCAAGCCATCACAACTCACGCGCAGGCTATCACAGCCCAAGCCACTAGAGAGGGTGCTCCCAGAGAGAACCCGCATCCTAGCACCATGGCTAGCAGACTGAGGCACTTCACTAAAATAAATCCTCCAGTCTACTATGGGTCCAGAACTAATGAGGATACCCATGAGCTTTTGGATGAGGTATACAAAATTCTCTGTGCCATGGGTGTTGATGAAAAGGAGAAGGCTGAGTTGGCTGCATATCAACTCAAAGATGTGGCTCAGGTGTGGTATAGAATGTGGGCAGATGAACGAGCACCATGAGAGGTCCCATCACTTGGGACCTTCTCAAGACTGCATTTCTGGAGAGATTCTTTCCCAGAGAGCAACGAGAAGCTAAGATTGAAGAGTTCATCAACCTACGACAGGGAGGTATGTCATTCAAGGAGTATTCCTTGAAATTTTTTAAGATATCAAAACATGCTTCTTCTTTGGTGTCCAATAACAGGGATGAGATGTGCAGGTTCGTGACTGGTTTGTCAGAGGATCTGGAAGAGGATTGTCGGGCAGCCATATTGCATGATAACATGGACCTTGGTAGGTTGATGGTACATTCACAGCAGGTGGAGGAGAGTCGTCGGAGAAAGAGAGGCCAAGAAGGTAAGAAGCCTAGGCCCTCAGATCATACTGGTTCTAGCTCTGGTAGGAGTTCGTTTGGAGTTCAGGACAGGACTAGGTTCAAGAAGGGTCACCAGTGCTCAGGTAATCCTACTCCATCCAGGAACTCGAATACTAAAGTGGACAAGTCGGGCCCCAAAAAGGGCAATGATAGAAATGCCCAGCGTAACAGTAAGATGTGTGGTAAGTGTGGCCGTTTGCATGGAAGTGAGTGCTAGGTAGGTACTAATGCATGTTATGGGTGCATCAAGAGTGGGCATATAGTCAGGGATTGCACCTATGCGAGGAATCAGGCCAGGAGAGATGCTCAGCCTCGGCCTAATTAAAATGCTGCAGCCGAGCCTCCCAAGAGGAACACATTCTATGCTCTGAAAGGTAGAGAGGAGCAAGAGAAGTCAGCTGATGTGGACACTGATACGTTGCATGTCTTTTCTTTTCCTGTGTATGCATTATTAGATCCAGGATCCACTTTGTCATTTGTTACTCCTTTAGTAGCTAGTATATTTGACTTGCTTCCTGAGATCTTGCATGAGCCTTTTCTAGTTAGTACTCCCATAGGAGACTTCATTAGAGCAGAAAGAGTATATAAAGATTGCCAATTAATTATCTTGATAGAATCACTTATGCTTACCTAATAGAATCAACCATGCTTGATTTGATATGATTTTGGACATGGATTGGCTTCATAAGTGTTATTCTACCATAGACTGTCGAAACAGGGTAGTAAGTTTTCAGTTTCAAATGAGTTAGAGTTAAAATTGGAAGGGCGTGGTTCAAATCCAACAGGCCAAATAGTTTCCAATATTAAAGCCAATAAGATGTTATCTAAGGGGTATTTATACCACTTAGTCAGAGTCAATGACTTAGAGCATGAGGTTCCTTCCATAGACTCTGTGTCCATAGTGAATGAGTTTCAAGATGTCTTTCCGAAGGATTTACGAGGAATTCCTCCTGAATGCAAAATTGATTTTGGTGTTGACTTAGTTCCCAATACCAAACCAATTTCCATTCCTCCATATAGGATGGAACCATCCAAACTCAAAGAGTTGAAGTTGAAGTTAAAAGATTTACTTGATAAGGGCTTCATCCATCCGAGCATATCCCCATGGGGTGCTCCGATGTTATTAGTTAAGAAAAAGTGTAACGACCCAGATTCTTTAATCCGAATCGCCACCGGCGTCGTTGACCTCTCAGAGGTCGCATACAAGCCTCATCTTGCATTCATAACATTCATCTTGTTAAATTTGCGGAAAATTTAAAACATTTTATATGTATAAAGTTTACTTAGACTTCATATAGTCATTACATATTAAACATAATATACTAAGCTCAACATCAATGGACAACCATCTAACATAAAGAATCAAATCGAAACTGAAAGTAAATATATCATAAATAGTTTGCCAAACACGGACTTACATCAAAAGGTTCGAAATGAAATACGAAAGAAACCTAGGAACAACATCCACTAGCTATATCTAAAACTAAGTCTAGACTAATGCGTGTAGCATCCTCGAAATCAAGATGACCTACTAAATGGTCTGTAGAAAATGCTGAAGTCCAAACCGCTGCAAGTGACGTCAATCTGCTCTCTGACCTGCACCTATAAAAATAGTAAATATTAGGGGGTTAGTACAACACTTGTACTAATTATGGGTGTATGCACACATACACATAAAACTATGCATGATGAATGAAAGCTCTTCCTAAGAAACATGTCGTTTCTGAAAAGTGTCATCACTAGACTTTTCTAATTCGTTATTTGTGAATTGTGGTATGAATATGATGTATTTTAATGAATTAAAAGCACACAACTCATTTTCTATATGATTACAAGAGATTAGTATCATCAACATAATTTTAGAACAACTCGAGCGAAGATTTGAAATTTTACTCCTCCAAACCTGAGAGCTCTTTTCCCCATACTTTGTTTTATTTTCAGTCTTTTTCTTCTTCTTGTTGTGTAGTTCAATAATTCCTTTAGTCCTATGTTTTACTTACAAGTGCAATGATTCATTGTAGTCCCATACCCACAATGAATCGATGTAAGTAATCCAAGGACTAAGGAATGATTTCACTACCTTATAGTGAGTCATTCTTTACTCTTAGTATTCATAAACATTTGATAAGCCAATTTTATTGGCTATGCCATCTGTTTCATTATTTTCATGTTAGGGAAGTTATGAGGTATTTAATTAACATTGCTTTCTACTTTCCTTTACTAGCATGATATAAGAAGTCATTATAAACCAATCTTATTTGGCTATGCCCATTATTTGCTGAAACTTCATGAGTGTGATATTGGCACTTGACATTCTTAAGCTCTTCATCATTGCTCACTTTGAACATACGTTCCATCATCATCATCATTCTCACTTTCATAGTGACATCATTAGGAATAAGATCATGCGAGCTTAACATGAAATCCAGTATCTCCCCCATACTGATTTGTGGGGTGCGGAATTCATCATACTTTTATCGTAAATTAAGGTATATATATTGTAGGGTAAAATATATTTTATTATAAATTTCTTCTGATAATTGTTTTAATCTAATTATTTCTTCAAGATTATTTATTATATATTCTATATATAACATATCTTGGGTTCTTTGATACATATATAAATTTTCTTGTATTAAATGATTTATTAGTCTTACGTTTTCCATAGTTTCTATCCAATATTCTAAATATTCATAGTTCATTTTAATCTGAATCTATTTCTAAATCGTATATATCTATTATTTCTAATTCTTGTAAATCTATTTCATACCATTCTTGATTTAATATATCTTTTATATCATAATCAAATATTTTTCCCATATAATTCTTTTTATGTCAACAATTTCTATATCTTTAAGTATATATAAAATTAAAGTTTCATAGCTTTTTATTTCATCATACATTGTAATCATGTTTATTTATTTATGCAGGTTTGTTTTCAATTATTCCTTCCTATCATATCCATAATTCAATTAAATTCATATTAGTTTATTATAAACTAGAGTATTGTTATCATGTTTTCCGGTCACTACTAGCATCGTACTTTAGCGGATAATTACTGCTTATCAGCGCCTCAACCTTGTGTACTCCCCTAACGGCATCCCTCGCCTACCGGTTTCCACTGTGGGATGGCATAGTCTAGCAGTTTTCTCCCTGTTTCCCGTTTACTAGCAAACTAGAATTCATGATTCAAATATTTCTAGTATATAACAACTAACATAAATTTAATCAATTATATATATGATATTCAGGAATATATGAAATTAGTTCTGCATAATTGTTAAACAATATACCTTTGCTTCTTGATTTTCCATGCTATCTGAAATATCTGGCTTGATTTCGGATTTCTCCATTTTTAACTTAGTTTATATCTTTTTTTAGAGAGGTTTTTTGAAAAGAGTTTTTATTAACTTAAGCTTTTGGTTGGCATTGCCTGCCTTTCATTTACAATTTGGCAATCTATATATACTAAATTCTAAACCTGCACATAAGTGCGCCTACTGTATACTACTATTTACTTTACGACTTTAAAATAAAAACTTTACAAATAGCCACTATACATTGGCTAATAAAAAGTGAAATCTTATCTACAAAGGAATCTTATCTTTGCTTTTACATTTTTTCAACAATTCTTATCTCTTTGTCGGCCATCTTCTTTCTTTATGTCTTTTTCTTCTTTTATCTTTGTCGTTTCTTTCTTTATGTCTTTTTCTTCTTTTATCTTTGTAGTCATAGCTCTTTTCTTCATCTTTATCTTATTTTGCTTATCTCTTCCGCTTTACTCCAAATCAACATCTGGTATAACGTTATCTTCTCCATTGCATTTTGAACATCTGTGATCGGGGTATTTGTGTCCAATAAGTTTACAATATCTGATTAATAAGTCTTCTGAAATAAATTCTTTCTTTAATGCTCGTGTTGTAGGTTGCTCTTCTAGCTTCAATAATGATAAAATCCATCTCTGAACTTCATCCATATCTGCTCTTCTTAATTCCCTTGAGTTTGAATATATCATAACTTGGTCTCTTGCATAGTAACTCCAAATAGCATTGCCGTTTAAATAATTGTTAGCTAGTTCTTGTATAATTGTTGATATACCAATTATCCTTTTATTTGCATAAAAGTTTGGTATTTCTATCTTTGGTATTTCAGCTTGTTTTTCTATATCTTCTGGTATTATCATATCCTTGGTCAAACCTATCTTTATAACTTGAATTGGTGACTTGATTTCTTCATATAATATCTCAGCTGGTGCTGTATAAAATTTAATATAAAATAAATTTTCTTTGGTAACTCTCTTGTATATAATGAATGCTTTGTATAACTCTGGTATTCCACTTATTTCTTCTCCATCATATGTGTATACGGTACTTAGTAATCCATAACTGTAACATCTTTTTAACTAAGTTTGAACTAGTTTTGGGTTGTGCATTCAATCTATTATATCCTTGTAGTTTTTGGGTTATATAATCTTCATTTGGATTTTTGGTTTGTGTGGATCTGGGGTTTAAATTTAAAAATGTTTGGATCTTATATATGTTTTCAATGTACGATTGGGTAATGTAATTGTATCTCTTTTTATCACTTTGTATACTAACTGCATATGTTGAAGTTTGTGGTTCTGTGGGTATTTGTTTTTGTGTATTTTGAATAAATGGTTTTACAAATAGTTGGTTTAAGTTGGTATTTCGTGATTTCTCACTAACTCTTTTGCTTGTACCTGCAGTTGTATTTAAACAAACATTATGGGTTTTAGGGAGTTTTCCATCGTCTCCTTTTATCTCTGGAATTTTAATGTCTTCCGATCGACATAGCTCCGCATTTTTATAGTCATGCTGCTGACTTATATTAGCTTTAGACTTTAGGTTATCTTCATTAGTCTTTAGCTTTTGTATCTCATTGTCCATACTGTCCACTTTAGTACAAAGTGTAGTAATGGCTTTGAGTAGCTTTTCAATTGTATCTTCTTCTTTGTTCTCAGTCTGAGTAGCTTTGTCTTGATAAGTAGTCTGCAACAACAGTCTTATTAGTCTTTATTACTTCAATTGTAAATGTAAAGTTTAATATATTTAATACCAATCTTCTAATTTCTTTCGTTGTTATCGAATCTTGTATTTTTCTGGTTAACCACCATTTTACTTGTGTATTATCTGTTCTTATAATAAATTTATTATATACAATATATGGCTCAAATGCTAATAAACATTTATATACTGAAAATAATTCTTTCCTATTTATTTCCCATTTTATTTCCGTATTTGTATATGTGCCTGAATAATATCTACAGTGATATTCTATATTGTTATCATTATATTTATATTTTAATACTCCTCCGTAACTTTTTTCACTTGCATCTGTTTCAACTATATAAATAATTTTTTTGTCTTCATCTGGAAAATATAGTTTTGGTAATGTTTTACATAATAATTTTATCTTTTGTATTTGTGTTTGATCTTTATTATCGAAATGATATTCTACATCCTTTTTTAATTTTTGTTGTAATGGTTTTAAATTTTCTGCTAATTTTGGTATATATTCTCTTACTTGGTTAACTAATCCTAAAAAGGATTGTAATTTCTTTTTTGTATCTAATTGTTCATTCGAAGTTATTATTTTTTGTACTATATGTGTTTGCATTTTTATTCCATTTTTATCTATTTGTATTCCTAGGAATTCTATTTGTTTTTTCATTATTTCTGCTTTCTTTTTACTTAAACTTATTCCTGAGTGTTCTATTATATGCATAAATTATTCTAGTAATCTTATATGTTCATCCTGTGTTTTATAATATAATAGTATATCATCAATATATACTACACAATTTTCTAGTTGTTCAAAATAGTTATCCATAAAATGTTAAAATCTACCTGGTGCATTTTTATATCCAAATGGTAATACATTTCATTCATAAAATCCTTGTGGTACTGTGAATGCTGTAAGTTTTTTAGATTCTTCTTCTAACTTTAAATGATAAAATCCTGATTTACAATCAAATTTACTAAAATAATTATATCCTTGGATTTGTCTTATCTTTAATATTTTATTTGGTATTGGGTAATTATATGTTTTCGTTTTTGCATTAAAATTTCTATAATCAATAACCATCCTACTTTTTCCGCTTTTTTGTTCACTATATTTATTAACAATAAATGCCGAACTTGTATGTTTACTATTACTTTCTTGTATATATCCATTTTTTAGTAATTCACTTATATGTATTTTAAATTCATTTAAATCATTAAAATTATATTTTAATGGTTTTTGTGTTATTATACTATTTTCATCAATCAGTTCAGTTTTAACTTTTGTTTTATGATTTCCCCATCCTTGTAAAGGATCTTCATTATATAATATTTCTAATTTTTCTTGGATTATTTTTACTTTATTTATAGAAAATATGATTAATTCTATTCTAGAGTCTTCTTCCTTTATATTTTCTAATTTTTGTGTAATTTTTTCACTGCCTTTAATCCATTCTGTTGTTTTTCTTCCTTTGTTACCTACTCTTTTTGCTCCTATCTTTTGTTTACATGGTGTTGTGAACCACCAGTGTCTTTTAGTTATTATATGTGGATATAATTTATCTAAAAATGACATTCCTAATAACATATCTTTTGTTGTTAATTCTAAATTATATATTTCTTCTATAGTTAATATTTTATCCCATATTTGTATTTTTATATTTTTTGCCTTGTATGTGATCATACTTCCTTCATTATTAAATCTTGTTACTACTATTGGTGTTTTTAATTTTTCCCATTATTCTTCTGGTAAACAATTGTATTTACATATATTAGCTTCTGCTCCTGTATCTATCATTGGTGTATAATATCTGTTATAATATCCTTCTATTATTATCTTTGCAAGTATATATATTTTCATTTTTTATATTAAAGTTCTTTTTATTATGACTTTTTTATTTTGATAATTTATCGTTAGTTGTTTATCTTCTATATTATATGGTTTTACTTGTTCTAGCCATTTTATACCTAATGTTATATTTTCATTTCCTTGATATATTTTAAATTTTATTATTATTGGTATACCTCCAATTATTATTTCTTGTTCCGTTGTTTCTTCAATGTTTATTAATACTTTTGGTAATTCTGAACATGAGTGTTCTGTAGTTATTATTTTATCTTCCTTTACTAACTCTCTGGTAATATAATTTTCTTCTTGTCCTGTATTTATTAGTATTAAATACTTTCTTTGCTCCATTATTCCTGTTATATAATAATGATGTGGTTTTATTTCTTCTTCTATTGATTTTTGTGAAATTATATTTATTCTTTTAAAACTATTTGAAGTACTCATCTTTGATGATATTTGTGGTGTATGATTATTATTTATTCTTTTTTATGTGCTTAATCTTTCTTGTACTATCTCTAAGTCTTCTTCTATATCAATTTCATTATAACTATATTCATTATTATCTATAACCGTAACTATCTTTTCAAAGGGGTTTTCTATTTTTATTTTATTTATTTTATTTTTTGCTGTTATTTTATGTTTTGTTGTTAAAACATATAAATTCTTACATCTAGCTGTAAATATTTTACTTCCAGGTGCTAATTCTATTCCTGACATTTTCCAATATAAGACTAATGATTTATCTGTATTTCTGTCATTAATTGCTACTGAGTAATTAGCACTTATTATAAATTTAAATATTTGATATATTAAATTACCTTTTACTGCACTTACTATGCTTTTTTCTATGGGTTGTATAATTCTATCATCTGCTAAATATATTTCTATAGGTGTATCTATTCCTTCTCTAAAACATGCTTTTATTAGTATTTCAGTTCCTCCTAAATGTACATATTTAATTGGGTTTTTTGCATTTATCTCCTGTATTTCTTTATTAATTATTCTCTTATTTATTATTGGTATTTTAGCTTTTCCTTTAGTATACTTACAATCTATGATATGTTCTTTTTGGCTTACTACATAATATTCTTCTTTTTGTCGTTTAAACCATTTTTTTATTTTTGGTACTTCTAATATTTTTTCTACACTTAGATCTAATTCTTTTCCTTTTATTTGTTCAAATATACTATTATCAAATATTATTTTTTGTTCTAAAGACTCTTCATCTTGACGTTCTTCTTTGTTTATTATTTGTATATCTGCTTTAGTCATTTTTCATATTATAGAATTCATTATCTGATCCTAATTCTATATCATTATCTATTTCATTTTCTGATATTTCATATATACTATCTTCACTTTCTAAATCATAATCAACATATTCTATTTGTGTATATTTTTCATTTTCCATAATTATTTCTGATATCTGTTTTTTCTTTGGATTTTTAGGTAATTTACAATCTTTAGCTATATGTCCTAGTTTTCCACAATTATAACAAGTACATTCCGTCAATTTTCTTTTTGGTCTAAATGGTCTTTTAGTTTTGTAATTTTTTACATAATATCTCTTTCTTGGTTTTTTATATTTATACTTTGATCTATATTTTTTATAATTTTTATTTCTATTATACTTATTTTTATAATATCTATCTGTACAACCAAATTGAGGTGCTATTTTATTTTTGCAACATGCTAAATTTTTTACTAATATTTTTTCCATTTTTATATCTTCTTTATGTTTTTCACATAGTTCTGTAAACCATCTTTGTAAGAATTTCATTCTGGCTCCTAAAGTATCTGTTAATTCTGCTTCATTCCAGCTTTTTATTATTTTTGAACTAAAAGGTTCTGATAATTTTGTAAAATATAATTTTCTTATTTCCTTACTTTCTTCCATGTTATATGTTCCTTTATAATAATATTCTCTAAATGCACATGTATATTCATCTATATAACACATATTACATATTGCTAATTTTGTCATTAAATTTCTATTTATGACTTTTTCTTTATTTTGTTCTTGTACTTCTGTTGTCATACTACTAAATTCATTTCTTATAGCTATTTCGTATTTATTTAATATTTCCCTAGATGTTGTAGCTGTTCCTTCATTAATTTTTTTATTATTTCTTAAAGTATTTATACTTTCTTCCGTTAAATTTTGTAACCATAATTTTACTGTTCCTATAAGTGTTCTTTCTATATATACTGGTATTTCTGTCATTCCTATTTTGTTGTCTATTAGTTGTTTTGATATATATCTCATCCATAATTGAATTGTTTTATTTATATCTGCTACACAGTCTAAATCTAAAAAATTATGTTGATCAGTTGTTGGTTTAGGTGTCCATTTATTTAATCTTTTATTCCATAAAGTTTTTTCTCTGTCATATTTTTCATAATTTGCATTATAGTATGTTGGATTAAAATATTTTGGATTTTTTACTCCTGATGTACTAGGTTTTTCATTCATGTCTATATCTCCCGTGTTTATTTCTACATTTTTTGTATTATCTATATTGTCTAAAAGTTCTGTATATGTTTCACTTATTTCTGAGTATTGTTCTTCTAAATCATCGTTGATATCATCAATTCTTACTTCTGGCAGATTAGTTATATTATCTTGATTACTTTCTTCTAATTTATTTTCTAATTGCAATTTTTCTTGAAATTTATTTATCTCATTTGCTAAGTTTCTTTTTTGTTCTTTTTCTTTTTGTTTTATTTCATACATTTCTTTCAACATTGTTAATTCTTTTTCTAGTTCTAAAATTTCTTTATTTTTTACTTCTTCGATTTGTTGTACTTCTTTTTTCGCTTGTTGTTTTATTTTTTCAATTTCCATTTTTCTATCTATTTCTTCATTTTCTTTTGCTATCCTTACCATAGTAGTTAAACTATCTTCTAATTTTACCGTTTCCTTTTCTAACATCAAACTTAAATTATCACCTATTTTCTTATATCTTCTTCCTAGATTAGAAAGTATTATCTTTATTTTTAATCCTTCATAGTTTTCAAATATTTTTTCGTCTATTGCATATTCTTCCTTATTCATTTATAAACCATGTTGTAGTTTATATTCTAGAGTATTTATTTGTATTTCTAGATGTAAAATAGCATTTCTTTGTATTATTATAGATTTCTTACCAACTCCTGCAAATATATTATAATTAAGCCAATTTTCTCTTTGTTTCAATTCATTTCTTTTTGCCATAATTATGTTATTAAGTTCTTCTTTATATTCTTTATTCATCTTAATTTTAAATATTTTATATATTTATATTCTACTCTAGATATAATATCTATTAATCTTTCTAATTCTTGGTTATCCATTTTTGTAATATTTAATTATTTATATTTCGGATATAATTTAGTTAATTTTTTCTTTAATTTACTTATCTTTCTTTTAATGTGGTTCTTTCTTTCTATAGTAGTTTTTTCATACTTAGCTCTGATAAAATTATATCCACATATAATAACAAAAACACACTGGTGGTTCACAACACCATGTAAACAAAAAATAGGAGCGAAAAGAGTAGGTAACAAAAGAAGAAAAACAACAGAGTGGATTAAAGGCAGTGAAAAAATTACACAAAAATTAGAAAATATAAAGGAAGAAGACTCTAGAATAGAATTAATCATATTTTCTATAAATAAAGTAAAAATAATCCAAGAAAAATTAGAATTATTATATAATGAAGATCCTTTACAAGGATGGGAAAAACATAAAACAAAAGTTAAAATTGAACTGATTGATGAAAATAGTATAATAACACAAAAACCATTAAAATATAATTTTAATGATTTAAATGAATTTAAAATACATATAAGTGAATTACCAAAAAATGGATATATACAAGAAAGTAATAGTAAACATACAAGTCCGGCATTTATTGTTAATAAATATAGTGAACAAAAAAGAGGAAAAAGTAGGATGGTTATTGATTATAGAAATTTAAATGCAAAAACGAAAACATATAATTACCCAATACCAAATAAAATATTAAAGATAAGACAAATCCAACTTTCATATCATTCATTCATATGCCATGAGACCTTGGAATCAGGGACTTAACATTAAGACTTCCCAAAATGAGGGCTAAACATACGGGACCTCAACTACGGAGCCTTCTTTAGCAAACACAGAGTCTGCTACATTCATTCCTACATACTTCATTTCATTCATTCATAAGCTAGTGTAAACAACAGTTATACCTAGGATGTAATTTAAGACTCTCATCGGGTTTTTTGTGCAATGATCAAGACTAACCTAGTGTTATTACTTGAGTCTAGCTCACCTCTTGATTATCCTATCCTAACACCTTTGGTATCGTTCATTCATTATGTGTATCATTTGAGGCTGACCTCATTCATTCATTGGGAACTGTAACTTTAACCAACATAGATCATGTGAGCATCATGATGTCCAGTGTCTCCCCCACACCGAAAGGAGGTGGAATCACCAGCCAAAGTGACCCAAAACATGCTAGCGTACATGGGAATTGAACCCCGTCAGATCCCTATATTGGCAGTATAGGTTCGAAGACTAGGAGATATAAGGAGACCCATGCCTGGCATGCCGAACAGTCTCACCTCATGAGAGTTACGTGAACCTCCGCCCTTCCTGAAAGAAGTAATCACCGCTCATAGCTAGTCTATCTGTGCTCAGTATAAAGTTCCATTTCATTCAACTCATACGTCATGGAAGCTGGCTTCTAGTATGAGGACATCATAGCTTAATAGATGATTTCTCATCTCATCATTAGTATTGAGTATACATTATTCTCAATACTTTCATTAAAGTGTTCATAGAGACTGTCTCTTCATTAACTTTACACTCTCATAGGTGAGTACGTTTTGGTAACATTTACTTAGGCTCATTTGAGATTGCTCTCATCTTTCACATTAGCCTCTTATCATGTTGTCACCACATTCATTAACATTAGCACATTTGCTCTTCATAATTACTCACCCCTTTTTTACGTGAATGTTCATTTCATCATATGCCAATGCACTTGGTCATTTGTGTGTTTCACACTCTTACTTACCCCTTCTAGGGTTTTATCATTTCATTACATGATATTCATTTCATCGTATGCCAATACACTTGGCCATTTAGTGTGTTTTACACTCTTACCTAACCCTTCTAGGGTTACATCATTTCATTACATACATCTTAGGTTCACTTATTTTTAAAGGTATGCTAGACTTATGGGTCTATACATACAAGCCATGAGGCTTCCTTCATAGTTCGTTTAAGTGATTCATATCTTCCTAAGATTATGTGGTACAAGACTTATGCATCTTGTGAGTATGCCAAGATTTCGATTTCGATCTATGTAGGCAACATTATTTTTGAACATTTATTTACGTATGACTTATGTATCAATACGAAATTTGGGGAAAGGAAACTGTTTTTGAATCCCTTAGACAACACTTACAGTTTTCATTTAGTTTATATTGGTCCACACGGCTTGGGGACCCAAGATCGAGCCCCAATACCTTCATTTTATTTTTCCCTTAGTTTTTCTCTTCATTTTTTTCTCAACGAGATTTAGAGGATGTGGGATCGAACCCCCACAACCTCATTTTATTTTAATTTCTTTTCTTTAAAATATCTCTTCCTTGGCCTAGGGGTTGTGGGATCGAACCACCACAGCCCCTTATATTTTTTTATTTCTTATTCCTTGACTTTTTCGAGTTGACCATGAGGTTGTGGGATCTAACCCCCACAGCCTCACTTTATTTTTATTTTATTTCGCCTTTACTTCTTAGAGGTCGTGGGTTCGATTCCCACGCCTCAATTTTCTTTTCTTCTCATTTTATTTTAATTCTCCTTTACTGCGTAGAGGTTGTGGGTTCGATTCCCACGACTCACATTTCTTTTCTTTTCATTTTTTTCTTAAGCTTGGCCAAGAGGTTGTGGGTTCGAATCCCACTCCTCTCATTTCTTATTTTCATACTTTATTTTCCAGCCAAGACCATGGTTTGAATCCCCTTCACCACATTTCTTTTTACTTCTTTATTTTCATGGTTTTTAACATGGTGAGGTCACGGGTTAAATCCTCCATGACACCACTTGTTATAATTCATTTTTCACAACATTTTGAAACCTCTTTACTTGACCGAAATTCATCACTTAAATCTGGAATTTTTTTTGAAATTTTTCAGCATACTTTCATCAATATTTATACGCAAATTCATAGGGTAATTCGTAGATCATTAAATACGTTCTTAGGTGTATTTTTCATTGATTCATTTAGCCAAGAGATTATCACTCAAATCAGCCACATTTCAACTCATATGAACGTCACGATTTACATAAACATTTGTACATGAAATACAACCACAACATCACATTTTAGAGCCTTAACCCGAGGCACATAGTTACGGTTCACATTACACACACGTACACATAGTTTCGGATCACATAGGTGATCCTCCATACGATTTCAAACACACATTCATGACCATATTCATCATGAAAACACAACACACGCCTAATATCTACCAGCAAACATACCCAACCTACGAATCATTGGGAGCTAGTGACAAGAACATGCAACGGGGAATAACCCTAGGTTTCAGAATAGATTCGTCTGAACCTTAAGGGTCTCTTGGAAAAGGTACCAAGAGAGAAGAGAACCGATACCTTTTATGACGTTCAAACCTTGAAGTTTCTGCCCAAAAACTTCTCCAAACAGCCGTCCAACACCGAAAGTTCAACACCCCACTCGACGGAAAACCTTCTCTTTGCCTACGTGATTGATTAACGTTCGTTTTTCTTATATTTTCGTGTGAGTTCTTCAAGTGTGAAGAACCTTGGTAAATTTTCTGTTCTTGAATGTTATTTGGCAGAGAGAAACGTGAATGAGAAGAGAGAATGATCGTATGTTGAGAAATTGACGTGAGAGAGTGATAGTTTTATTAGGCTTAGGAGTCTAGTTTAGGACTTAGTCAAATAAGGTTTTTATTAAATAAAAATCTGATTTCCCTTTTATTTTAAATCATCTAATAAATAATAAATATTAATTAATTACATTAATTTACCAACTTAAATAAAAACAACTTTAATTCATTGCTTCCACCTAGGTTCGAACCCGGGTGGAGCAAGACTTCACTTCAAGAGCCAATTTTTTGCCCTCTCTCCCCAAAATTGTCACGACTGGAATCTAGACCCCAGACGAGACCGGAGTCGTTGACCTCTCAGAGGTCGTAGACAAGCCTACTTACGTCATTCTTACTTTACATAGGTTAATTTTAGCGGAAAATTTGAAACGTTTTGTTTCTAAACATTACTTACTAAACATTTCTAATACATTCGTAATTCGTTCAACATCAACCATCTAAACATTAAGAGATAATCAAATGAAAGGAATAGTTCAATAACATAATCGTATAATTGCCAAAATGGCATCCATACGTAGTCTGAATAAAATAAGAAAGAAACGCTAGTGGAACATGCTCCACTAGCTCAACTCCTAAACTAAGATAGAACATAAATAGTAGCATCCTCGAAAGCATGAGGACCTACCAAAAACCGGATGAATGCTGGACGTCCGGATAACTGCAGCGATGATCCTGTAGCTCTACCGTCCACCTGTGCCTGCACCTAAAATAGTAGAGTTTGTATAGGGTTAGTACACACTTGTACTAAGTATGTGTGTAACAACCCTGAAAATGGATAAGATAAGAAATGCTTAGTGTGTCAAGAATGCCTATGATTAGACCAGGGTTCACACAGATTGATGCGCGTAGAACCAGACCTCGGAACCCTTGCTACAACCAAGCCAACTAACTTGGTGAGTTAATTGAGCTTGGAAAGGTTGGGACCAACCATGTAGGGCTCTCGAATACGAAGATATACTCGAATGAGTCTTTACCGGAATTAAAGAGAGGAAAGCTTAAGTTTTGAGGGTCTAGGGGTAAAATGGTCTTTTGCCAGGCTAAGGGTAATATCGTAATTACCCTAAATACATATGTAATTATTTAATTAATAAAGTGGAGGGGCAATTTGGGGAGAGAGAGCCGAAATTGAGCTCTTGAAGTGAAGTCTTGCTCCACCCAGGTTCGAACCTAGGTGGAAGCAATGATTTAATTTGTTTTTATTTAAATGGATAAATTAATTTAATTAATTAATAAATATTAGCTGATTTAAGAAAAAGAGAAATCAGATTTTCTATTTATTTTAATTATTTATTAAGTTGACTAATTCATACCCACAAAGTCCTACTTCTACTAGACTTTTATCTCCCATTTCCCCCACTCTCTCTCTCTTGCACGATTTCTCTCTCTCTTTCTCACACTCTCTCTGGCTTCAAACGTGAACAAAAGTCATAAATAAAACAAATATTCTTCATTCTTGAAGAATTCACAAGCAAAACACAAAAGAGAAAACAATTCGGTAACGTTAAGCAAAGCATACTACGCTAGTCGGGTGAGGTGTGAGTGTGGGTGTTTGGACTGATTTGTGGAGGAGTTCTTGGGCAGCATTCTGGACATTTAACAAGAAAACAAAGGTATGGGTCTTCTTACTCTTGGTCCCTTTCCCAAGAGACCCCTAGGACTCAGTATATTCGGCTCAAAAACTAAGGTTGCTTTCCCCGTTGCATGTCCCTGTCATTAGCTCCCAACGAATTCGTAGGTTGGTATGAATGCTGGTAGACTTAGGATTATGTGATGTTGTGCTGGATATGAATGTGTTTATGTACGTTAATTTATGAAAAAAATGACAATCCATGTATGTGTTTCGGAATTGTGTAAAAGTGTGTGTGAATATGACCATTGTTTCGGTCTTGTTGCCTTAGTTGTGAATGTTGTGATTGTTAATTTTACGTACATAAAGTCATGAAGATCGTGATGTTCATAAAAAGGAAATGAGACTGAATTTAAATGGAGAATTCTTGGCCAAATATGTTCATGAAAATGCACCTAAAGGATTCACTAAACACTACTCCAAATGCTTAAGGTTTCAATGTTAAAAAGTGGAGAAAAATAGATTGTAAAAAGGTAATAAAATTTCCAGCTTGAGATGTTGATTTCGGGCAGGTTCTGGAAATTTTGAAGGAGTTTTAAAAGTGATTAAAATAGGTGAGGTCAAGGGGAATCGAACCCAAGACCTCACATGACCTCAAGGCTGAAATTTTAAAACAAAAATGTGTTGGGGCTAAGGGGATTCAAACCCCTTAGCTGCTGCCCATAAAATGAAAAATAAAAAAAATGGGGATGGGTGAATCGAACCCATGACTTATGGGCAGCAAAGGAGAGGGAGAAACAATATAAATAAAAGATGTGAGGCGTGGGGATCGAACCCACGACCTCAAGGCTGGAATGAAGGAGGCGAAAATAAGTCAAAAAAAAATATGTGAGGCCGTGGGGGTTCGATCCCACGACCTAACTGTACATGCTCCTAACTTAGAGAAAATATTAAAAATATAATTATGGGGCTGTGGGGGTTCGAACCCACCACCTCACAGCCCTTAAGCGAAATTTAATTAAAAAGAAGGAGGCTGTGGGGGTTCGAACCCACAACCTCCTTACTTGGGCGAAATTAAGAATAAAATAAAAGAGGCTGTGGGGGTTTGATCCCACAACCTCTTGGTTTAAGAAAAAGGAGAGAGTAACATGTAAATGAAAAATGAAAATGGGGTTGTGGGGGCTCGAACCCACAACCCATCGGCCAAATTTAAGAAGAGGGTTCAGTAGAAAAATAATCCTTCAATGTTAACATTGTGATTTGACTTAGAGTTAAAATGTTATGACTATTAGAACAAAATCAATTAATAATGTAAATGACATTCAATTGATTCAAGACTTGGGATTCCTTGCCCAAACTTCCGTTTGATACATAAGTCATACGTGAACAAATCATCCAAGAATAATGCCACCTACTTAGATCAAATGCAAGATCTTGGCATAACTACAAGATACATAAGTCTTGTACTACATAATCTTAGGAATGTAAGAATTACTTAATGAACTACGAATGAAGCCTCATGGCTGGTGTGTATAGACTCATAAGTCTAACATACGTTCAAAAGTAAGTGAACATAAGATATATGAAATGAAATGATGAACCCTAGAAGGGTTAAGTATGAGTGTAAATACACTAAATGACCAAGTGCATTGGCATATGATGAGATGAATAATGAAATGATGAGATGAACAATGAAATGATGAAATGAACAATGAAGTAATGAAACCCTAGAAGGGTTAAGTAAGGGTGTGAAACACACCAAATGGCCAAGTGCATTGGCATATGATGAAATGAACATCCACGTAATAAGAGGTGAATAACTATGAAAAGCAAAGGTGCTAATGATGATGAATGTGGTGACAACATGATATGAGGCTAATGTAAATGATGAGAGCAATCTCAAATGAGCCTAAGTAAAATGTTACCAATACGTACTCACCTATGAGAGTGTAAGATAATGAAGAGACCAGTCTCTATGAACACTCTAATGAGAGTATTGAGCTTAACACACTCAATACGAATGATGAGATGAGAAATCATCTAATGAGCTATGATGTCCTCATACTAGAAGCCAACTTCCATGACGTATGAGATGAATGTAATGGAACTTTATACTGAGCACCGATAGACTAGCTATGAGCGGTGATGCATTCTTTCGGGAAGGGCGGAGGTTCACGTAACTCTCATGAGATGAGACTGTCCGGCATGCCGGGTATGGGTCTCCTTATATCTCCTAGTCTTCGAACCTATACTGCCAATATAGGGATCTGGCGGGTTAAATTCCCATGTACGCTAGCATGTTATTGGATCACTTTGGCCGGTGATTCCACCTCTTTTCGGTGTGGGGGAGACACTGGATTTCATGATGCTCACATGATCTATGTCGGTTAAAGTTAAAGTTCCCAATGAATGAATGAGGCCAGCCTCAAATGATGCACATAATGAAATGAATGATACCAAAGGTGTTAGGATAGGATAATCAAAAGGTGAGTTAGATTCAAGTAATGACATTAGGTCATTCTTGGTCATTGCACAACGAACCTAATGAAAGTCTTAAACTACATCCTAGGTATAACTGGTGTTTACACTGGTCTATGAATGAAATGAAATGGAGTACGTATGAATGAACGAAGCAGACTCTGTGTTTGCTAATGAAGACTCCCTAGTTGAGGTCCCATATGTTGAGCCCTCATTTTGGAAAGTCTTAATGTCAAGTCCATGATTCCAAGGTCTCATGGCATATGAATGAATGATATGAAAGAAGTTATGTGCTACATGTGAAATGTACTGTATGCTCTATGATGTGTGCTATGTGTAAATGTGATGTGATGTGTGCAAATGTGAAAAGTATGATGTATGATTATTCTCATGGCATAACTTTCCTATTCCCAATCTGGAAAGCTCACTGACTTTCCTAATCAAGATTTGGAAAGATTATTTACTTTCCTAATTCAAATTAGGAAACTTTCCTAATCTCAATCTGGCAAGTCCACTGACTTGACTTCCAAAAATCATGTTGTTAGGGAAGAGCTATTCTTTCTCATGCATGTCCTTTGTGTGTGCTTGCATATACCCATACTTAGTACAAGTGTGTACTAACCCTATACAAACTCTACTATTTTAGGTGCAGGCACAGGTGGACGGTAGAGCTACAGGATCATCGCTGCAGTTATCCGGACGTCCAGCATTCATCCGGTTTTTGGTAGGTCCTCATGCTTTCGAGGATGCTACTGTTTATGTTCTAGCTTAGTTTAGGAGTTGAGCTAGTGGAGCATGTTCCACTAGCGTTTCTTTCTTATTTTATTCAGACTATGTATGGATGCCATTTTGGCAATTATACGATTATGTTATTGAACTATTTCTTTCATTTGATTATCTCTTAATGTTTAGATGGTTGATGTTGAACGAATTACGAACGTATTAAAAAAAAAGTTTAGTAAGTAATGTTTAGAAACAAAAAGTTTCAAATTTTCCGCTAAAATTAACCTATGTAAAGTAAGAATGACGTAAGTAGGCTTGTCTGCGACCTCTGAGAGGTCAACGACGCCGGTCTCGTCTGGGGTCTAGATTCCAGTCGTGACAAAGTTGGTATCAGAGCACTAGGTTAAATTACGAAAATAATAAGTTCACATCAACCACATTGAGTAGTTTCTAAGTCATGGTAGTGAAGTGCACCACTATCCTGAATTAGAGACTGCATGATGCGTAGGAAAATTTCCCTTCTTCTACTCTTTATCGTGCTTTTCCTAATGTCTAATTTTCTTGGTGTTATGAGCGTGTCTAACATCAACTTTTGAAGTTTCCGAAAGATGAATACAAGGAGAAAAGCAAGCGGAGATATTGGAGGAGCAGCTGCTGGGGTAATCCAAGTTTTCCCCCAGGATCCAGCTGCTGGAATAGAGAAGCATGTTAACCCAGATGGGTTGACAGATGATGAAATAAGAACAACGTTGGTATAAATGGCCCAAGCTAGCACTTTACAAGCTCAGGCTGTTGGGTTTGATTGATGTGAAGAAGTTACCAGCTAAAGGATGTAGCTCAATCCTGGTATAAGGTGTGACATGATAGCAAGGCCTTAGGAGTAGGTCCTATTACTTTGAATCTTTTCAAGATGGCTATTCTAGAGCAGCTCTTTCCCAGATAAATGAAGGAGACTAAGGTTGAGGAATTCATCAACGTTAAGCAGGCTCGATATCAGTCAGGGAATACTCCCTGAAGTTCGTAAGACTTTACAGCCCAGGAGAGTCCACCTAATAGGAAGTGTGGCATAATGCATGGAGGAGAATGTATGATGGACCCTAATAATGTTATAGTTGTGGAAAACCGGGTCACATTATGAAGGATTGTCCGAACGGGAGGAAATGTAAGAGCTGATAGAGTACACAAGGAGATTGCCACAGTGAAGGTATTGTGGAGGAATCATCTTGTTGAGGGTGCTACGTGGGAGGCCGAGGCCGACATGAGATCCCTCTACCCTCATCTATTCAGCCCTTGAGGTTAGACTTCCTACTCTTAAGTCTAAGTTTCCCTATCTCTCCATTCTTTGTTGCTATTGCTTGATTGTGTATAGTAACTATGTTATGATCTGACTGGCATTACGCTAGATAGTTAGTAGTGTCATTCGGGGACGAATGTTCCTAAGGGGGGGATAATGTAACAACCCTGAAAATGGATAAGATAAGAAATGCTTAGTGTGTCAAGAATGCCTATGATTAGACCAGGGTTCACACAGATTGATGCGCGTAGAACCAGACCTCGGAACCCTTGCTACAACCAAGCCAACTAACTTGGGGAGTTAATTGAGCTTGGAAAGGTTGGGACCAACCATGTAGGGCTCTCGAATACGAAGATATACTCGAATGAGTCTTTACCGGACTTAAAGAGAGGAAAGCTTAAGTTTTGAGGGTCTAGGGGTAAAATGGTCTTTTGCCAGGCTAAGGGTAATATCGTAATTACCCTAAATACATATGTAATTATTTAATTAATAAAGTGGAGGGGCAATTTGGGGAGAGAGAGCCGAAATTGAGCTCTTGAAGTGAAGTCTTGCTCCACCCGGGTTCGAACCTAGGTGGAAGCAATGATTTAATTTGTTTTTATTTAAATGGATAAATTAATTTAATTAATTAATAAATATTAGCTGATTTAAGAAAAAGAGAAATCAGATTTTCTATTTATTTTAATTATTTATTAAGTTGACTAATTCATACCCACAAAGTCCTACTTCTACTAGACTTTATCTCCCATTTCCCCCACTCTCTCTCTCTTGCACGATTTCTCTCTCTCTTTCTCACACTCTCTCTGGCTGCAAACGTGAACAAAAGTCATAAATAAAACAAATATTCTTCATTCTTGAAGAATTCACAAGCAAAACACAAAAGAGAAAGCAATTCGGTAACGTTAAGCAAAGCATACTACGCTAGTCGGGTGAGGTGTGAGTGTGGGTGTTTGGACTGATTTGTGGAGGAGTTCTTGGGCAGCATTCTGGACATTTAACAAGAAAACAAAGGTATGGGTCTTCTTACTCTTGGTCCCTTTCCCAAGAGACCCCTAGGACTCAGTATATTCGGCTCAAAAACTAAGGTTGCTTTCCCCGTTGCATGTCCCTGTCATTAGCTCCCAACGAATTCGTAGGTTGGTATGAATGCTGGTAGACTTAGGATTATGTGATGTTGTGCTGGATATGAATGTGTTGTATGTACGTTAATTTATGAAAAAAATGACAATCCATGTATGTGTTTCGGAATTGTGTAAAAGTGTGTGTAATATGACCATTGTTTCGGTCTTGTTGCCTTAGTTGTGAATGTTGTGGTTGTTAATTTTACGTACATAAAGTCATGAAGATCGTGATGTTCATAAAAAGGAAATGAGACTGAATTTAAATGGAGAATTCTTGGCCAAATATGTTCATGAAAATGCACCTAAAGGATTCACTAAACACTACTCCAAATGCTTAAGGTTTCAATGTTAAAAAGTGGAGAAAAATAGATTGTAAAAAGGTAATAAAATTTCCAGCTTGGGATGTTGATTTCGGGCAGGTTCTGGAAATTTTGAAGGAGTTTTAAAAGTTATTAAAATAGGTGAGGTCAAGGGGAATCGAACCCAAGACCTCACATGACCTCAAGGCTGAAATTTTTTAAAAAAAATGTGTTGGGGCTAAGGGGATTCGAACCCCTTAGCTGCTGCCCATAAAATGAAAAATAAAAAAAATGGGGATGGGGGGAATCGAACCCATGACTTATGGGCAGCAAAGGAGAGGGAGAAACAATATAAATAAAAGATGTGAGGCGTGGGGATCGAACCCACGACCTCAAGGCTGGAATGAAGGAGGCGAAAATAAGTCAAAAAAAATATGTGAGGCCGGGGGTTCGATCCCACGACCTAACTGTACATGCTCCTAACTTAGAGAAAATATTAAAAATATAATTATGGGGCTGTGGGGGTTCGAACCCACCACCTCACAGCCCTTAAGCGAAATTTAATTAAAAAGAAGGAGGCTGTGGGGGTTCGAACCCACAACCTCCTTACTTGGGCGAAATTAAGAATAAAATAAAAGAGGCTGTGGGGGTTTGATCCCACAACCTCTTGGTTTAAGAAAAAGGAGAGAGTAACATGTAAATGAAAAATGAAAATGGGTTGTGGGGGCTCGAACCCACAACCCATCGGCCAAATTTAAGAAGAGGGTTAAATAGAAAAATAATCCTTCAATGTTAACATTGTGATTTGACTTAGAGTTAAAATGTTATGACTATTAGAACAAAATCAATTAATAATGTAAATGACATTCAATTGATTCAAGACTTGGGATTCCTTGCCCAAACTTCGTTTGATACATAAGTCATACGTGAACAAATCATCCAAGAATAATGCCACCTACTTAGATCAAATCAAGATCTTGGCATAACTACAAGATACATAAGTCTTGTACTACATAATCTTAGGAATGTAAGAATTACTTAATGAACTACGAATGAAGCCTCATGGCTGGTGTGTATAGACTCATAAGTCTAACATACGTTCAAAAGTAAGTGAACCTAAGATATATGAAATGAAATGATGAACCCTAGAAGGGTTAAGTATGAGTGTAAATACACTAAATGACCAAGTGCATTGGCATATGATGAGATGAATAATGAAATGATGAGATGAACAATGAAATGATGAAATGAACAATGAAGTAATGAAACCCTAGAAGGGTTAAGTAAGGGTGTGAAACACACCAAATGGCCAAGTGCATTGGCATATGATGAAATGAACATCCACGTAATAAGAGGTGAATAACTATGAAAAGCAAAGGTGCTAATGATGATGAATGTGGTGACAACATGATATGAGGCTAATGTAAATGATGAGAGCAATCTCAAATGAGCCTAAGTAAAATGTTACCAATACGTACTCACCTATGAGAGTGTAAGATAATGAAGAGACCAGTCTCTATGAACACTCTAATGAGAGTATTGAGCTTAACACACTCAATACGAATGATGAGATGAGAAATCATCTAATGAGCTATGATGTCCTCATACTAGAAGCCAACTTCCATGACGTATGAGATGAATGTAATGGAACTTTATACTGAGCACCGATAGACTAGCTATGAGCGGTGATGCCTTCTTTCGGGAAGGCGGAGGTTCACGTAACTCTCATGAGATGAGACTGTCCGGCATGCCGGGTATGGGTCTCCTTATATCTCCTAGTCTTCGAACCTATACTGCCAATATAGGGATCTGGCGGGGTTAAATTCCCATGTACGCTAGCATGTTATTGGATCACTTTGGCCGGTGATTCCACCTCTTTTCGGTGTGGGGGAGACACTGGATTTCATGATGCTCACATGATCTATGTCGGTTAAAGTTAAAGTTCCCAATGAATGAATGAGGCCAGCCTCAAATGATGCACATAATGAAATGAATGATACCAAAGGTGTTAGGATAGGATAATCAAAAGGTGAGTTAGATTCAAGTAATGACATTAGGTCATTCTTGGTCATTGCACAACGAACCTAATGAAAGTCTTAAACTACATCCTAGGTATAACTGGTGTTTACACTGGTCTATGAATGAAATGAAATGGAGTACGTATGAATGAACGAAGCAGACTCTGTGTTTGCTAATGAAGACTCCCTAGTTGAGGTCCCATATGTTGAGCCCTCATTTGGAAAGTCTTAATGTCAAGTCCATGATTCCAAGGTCTCATGGCATATGAATGAATGATATGAAAGAAGTTATGTGCTACATGTGAAATGTACTGTATGCTCTATGATGTGTGCTATGTGTAAATGTGATGTGATGTGTGCAAATGTGAAAAGTATGATGTATGATTATTCTCATGGCATAACTTTCCTATTCCCAATCTGGAAAGCTCACTGACTTTTAATCCAGATTTGGAAAGATTATTTACTTTCCTAATTCAAATTAGGAAACTTTCCTAATCTCAATCTGGCAAGTCCACTGACTTGACTTCCAAAATCATGTTGTTAGGAGAAGAGCTATTCTTTCTCATGCATGTCCTTGTGTGTGGCTTGCATATATACCCATACTTAGTACAAGTGTGTACTAACCCTATACAAACTCTACTATTTTAGGTGCAGGCACAGGTGGAGGTAGAGCTACAGGATCATCGCTGCAGTTATCCGGACGTCCAGCATTCATCCGGTTTTTGTAGGTCCTCATGCTTTCGAGGATGCTACTTTTTGTTCTAGCTTAGTTTAGGATTGAGCTAGTGGAGCATGTTCCACTAGCGTTTCTTTCTTATTTTATTCAGACTTATGTATGGATGCCATTTTG
>CM040625.1:20739132-20762230 GCA_022817965.1 Solanum lycopersicoides | reverse complement strand
CAGCTTGCATTGACCTGTTCCCTGCCCTATTGTGCTTCTTCTTCCTGCTTTTTTCGACTAGCTGGACATGGACCATAAGCCTGGAAAGGTACATGTTGTCATGCATCATAGCTGCCCTACACTCCTCCTCGAGATCCTCATCAATCCCTGTCAAGAATCTACTCATCTCGTCTCTGCTGTTAGACACAAGAGAAGTGGCATACCTGGAAAGTTTTACGAACTTCAGGGAGTAATGCCTAACTGACATCGAGCCCTGCTTAAGGTTGATGAATTCCTCAACCTTAGACTCCTTCATTTCTATGGAAAAGAACCGCTCCAGAAAACCCGTCTTGAAAAGATCCCAAGTCATAGGACCTCCTCCTAAGGCCATGCTATCCTGCCACATCTTATACCAGGATTGAGCTATATCTAAAGAGTTAGTCTAATAATACCGTCTCACATTAAGCCATCTAAATGATGTACAATATTTTGGTCATAGCCCTTACACAAGTGCATATTGCCACATAGGGTTTAAAATAATTTTCTTTTAAGAATAAGGAAGCAACAAATGTCTTTTAGACTATATAAATACTACTAGGGTAGATTAAATGCACCATCCTCGAACTTGGAGGACTCACTAGTACTTGGAGGAAGAATTCAAAGTATCCTTGCAAAAGTGGCATAGAAGCTCTTCAAAGGCCGGAACCTAGAATATTGGGGAAAAAGGGGAAGAAAAGTGAAGAAATATGGGTTAGTACAAAACACATGTACTATGTATGGTACGTATGCATAAAATCATCAACGCATGCGAAAAGGCGCAATTTAGTCAAAACCATGCTTTATTTTTAATAACTCAACATGTACATAAAATAAAATTATAAGTCAACCCAACATGATGTTAACCCAACACATAAGCAACCTAGGTCAATACTTGTGCAATGCCAAGAATAGAACCCCATAACCCTATCCAAAGATAAGTATCACATTAAGTCATTTATTACATGCATACGACAAAATCTCATACATTACCATGACATGCTTGATTCATAAGTTCATATATAACTTTACTTACATAACATGAAATGAACTTACTAATATAAGAAACCACTAAGACCATCCCTTAGGATCCCACATGTGTAATGAGTAAGAGAAGTCACATACTCTCGCTCACCGTATGTAGTAACCAATGCATAATTAAGGTAAATTAAAGAAGAAATTACATAATTAACATCAATACATTTAATCAACATATTCATCATGTCAACAACTCACCATAACAATTCAAGGTTTTCATGAAATAGGGGAAAGACACGTGTCCATGGTAAACTTGAGTTAATAATAAGAATTAACCATGAAAATATAGTAAACAACATTAATTCACCATAATTCATCACAATTGATTCGTAATTTTTGTTTCAAAGAAGACCCATATGTAGAGAAAAACCCTAGTTTGGGAATGCTTTGAAATCTCTTTGAAAGGACCTCTTGGAGAAAGGAATCCCAAGAGGGAAAGAAATCATACCTTAATCAAGACTTTAGCCTCCAATTTGAGTAGAAAAAACTTGGGAATTTGGTCTTCTTCTTTAAGCTTCAAAGCTTCTTCAATGGACGTTGAATACAGAGAGAACGTAGAGAGAGGTGAGAGCTTTTGGGTTTTGATTCTGGGATTTGATTTGAGTGGGAAATAATTGTGAAAATATGATTTTAAAAAGTATATAACCCTCCCTAAAATACCCAAAAGACCCCTCACTTAAGTTGACCTTTTAATGAAGTCAAACTTGAATTCTAAATTTCAGATTTTCATTAGGAAACACGACCGCATCGCGGAGCTGTTCCAGCAGGATTTCCTAAATTAGTTTATGAAAAATAAGTTCCATTGTTTGCTTCCTTTTTGAAGCTTTCTTGGCCAAAGGTGGGGTCCCTTCGTGGACCCCTAGGGTGATCCTTGGGGGGGGGGGTTAGACCTTGACGTTTTCACCCTATGTATATGTTTTACCTATTTAAAGTATTTATTCAAGTTTTAGACTCCATACGGCTCTTCCAAACCTTCACAAAACCTAAGGATGTTTACTAGTTTAATTGCACTAGTTTCCGGACGTCTTGGATGTTTCTTTAAGTTTAGGCTCTAATACTTCCGAAATATTTCAATACCTTAATTTTTGCTTAGAAACATTTTTTTAGAGTTTAGTTCATCACCTGAGGCCCTAGACCAAGTCACGAACTTTTGTAGTATTACACAAACATTCTCTATAAACTCATAGATTATCTCGAGACAAAGGAGTGAATACTCACAGACTTCAAACAACTCCAACTGGAGACCTACATATCCTACCATAGAGTGCTTCAAAAGGTTACATAGAAATTGAAATGCCCTAAAACAAACTAAGATGAACTAGAGCTTTGTGATGGTTGCTTGAGTTCATATTAAGTTAGAATAAGCTATATTAGTGTCGTTAGGCAGTGTGTCAATTTTGGTTAATTATTGAGGTCAAACATCCAAGAACGTCAATGACGTTAGAAAGATATGCCTTAGAAAGTTCTTGTTTGTCTTGATGTGTTTGACAGAGTTTTACGTGTTTGTTTTGTTTGAAAATTGTGTAAAAAGTTCCTAAGAACTAGAAGACTATGTTTAGGGGTTTAACATTTGGGTACGACACCACCTAGTACCCACAAGGGGCCCTAGAGAAGGGCCCAAGAGAAGGATCAAAAACAGCCTAGGCAGTGTCCATCAACGAGGGCAAACGACGACAAGTAGTCAACCAACGCCCCGTCGACTTTCCTCGTAAATTGGACCTGCAAGATGGGATATCCAGTCCCCAAATGGAGCTAAAGTTCAACCCACTAAAACCCACCAATATACCATTGATGGACAAACGGTCTGTTGGTTGCATCCCTCGACGGTGCTGCCAAAAGGTGCTGAAAAATCTGCCAAGGCTTGGGGTGTTTGGTAAATTCACCCCAAGTCTTTTAGGAATCTAGTAAATCATTTTAAAAGTTATTTAGGTATATTAAAATGTTTCAAACCCTAATACCTAATTTTAGACTCCATTTCATAAAACCCCAAACCCCTCTCTTAAAAACAACTCTCTCAAGTCACCATTGAAGCTAACAGTCAAGAATGAACTAGAAGGGCTGTTGGTGGACGTTTCTTAATAAAAACTCTTTGGGGTTTCTTCTATATAAGGTATGGAATAAATCCTTGAACTCTCTTCCATTCAAGGAGCCCTTTTTAATAGATGTCAAAAAGATTTTTCCAACCCTAGTTTCTTCTATCTTCAACTTTAAATATGGGTCTTGCATGAAAATGTTTCTAATTATTCTAATATAATTTTTCTAAGGTTATTGGTGATTTTAATGCTTCAATGAAATCATGTTAAAGCTTTTAATCAAATTTTGGCTTAAGAAATGGGTTAAATGAGCATGATATTGTAGTCTTTGAGGTTTGGTTTCCTTTTATTGACATTGTTGTTAAGCTACTTCCCTAAGGGCCAATTTATGATGAATTGTTGAGTAAAATATTATAGGTGATGGAAGCCTTGATTAAAGGGTAAGTTTGTTATGTTGTTTAGTTTTATTTATGAAATGCTCTCGAGTGGTATAGTCCACCTTCTTGGTGGCGGTGTTTACTTGAATTGTATGAATGTGTAGTTACTTGTGTATTGTGAATGAGTCCATGAAGGCATATTATGTGAAGAAAGATGGAAATAAAGTTATTCTTGTTAATCTTTTTCATGAAGCTTGTGATGAAAGGTATGTTAAGGATTATGTTTAAATGACTTTTATGATTATGTGAAGCATGTTAAAGTGTGTGATGTGATGAAAGAAGGTAAAAGCATGTATAGAATCAAATGTAAATGAAATGATGCTTATGTGAAAAGTGTCTTCACAAGTACACACACTCACACTTGAATGAATGAGTGAAGCTAAGTTAAGTCAAAAGGGGAATTTAGGGGTGAACACTATTCGTGATTTTAGTATAAACTTCGCTATTCCCAAAAGTTTTATACTGTTGGTTAGATAATGGATACCCTTAGTGAGTTGAGATGTGGTGTCCAAAAGTTATCCTAGACCTTTAGTAATAAATGTTGAGAATCAGTGGGCAGTTATGTCTAGCACAGAGAGGATATGAAAAAGGGGTGGCTACACTTCATGATTGAGAAGTTGTATTCCAATGTACCTCTTCAGATGAGTACTCCTCGTTAGTATAGAATAAGTTACTTAGTAGAAATCTCCTTATCCCTTAACTATGCACCCGCATAGGTGTAACTATTGGGAAAGCCATGTAAAATCTAAAATTAAGACCTCACTCTAGGCTAGTGAGGGGACCCTTCTTCGATAAGAGACGTATCGTGATTCCATGTTTAGTACTCATGGTCTATGTCGGTTAAGATAACCCCCACAAAAGTAATAAAATTGCTAAGTCTTCTAAGGAGTGTACTACTTAGGGTAGATAGTGGAATGGGACGCTATTTATTTGTTGCACTAGGTAGGCATTCCGAACGGGGAGTCTTAGTGAACCTTATATGAATTGAATGAACTAAGTCTCATAAAAAAACATACTACTTAGGATAGGTAGTGGAATGGGATGCTATCTATTCTTTGTACAAAGTAGACCTTCCGAAAGAGGAGTCTTGGTGCCAAGCCTTCTAAAAGGGTGTACTACTTAGGGTAGGTGGTGGTATGGGACGCCATCTACTCATTGCACTAAGTAGGCATTCCGAAACTTGGTGTGTTGTTTGAGTGTTCTTCTAATGTCTTGTCATTGAGTGGGGCTTGTTCTCCCGAGGTGAGTAAGCCAAAAAGGGGTAGTCTTGAGGATCACTTTGGTGTGTATTGAAAGAGGTGTATGTACACTTCCTTCATGTCTTACTTAGGTGAGTCTTAAGATAACCTTAGTTAGGGAATCTCCTACAGAAATGAGTTCACTGTGATTTTGGAAGGCTTACTGTAAAATGCATCTTTTTGCTAAAATTATGGAAATCCTTTTCTAAGTGTTAAATGATGTTTCTTATGTTGTTTTGTTTCGAAATTCATGATTGTTTTACTTATTTGGCATGAAATCTTATTTTACCAAAATGTCCCTTTTTACATGTTCTTGCATATGCCATACTTAGTACATTATTTTGTACTAACCCCATACTTTCTATACTTTATAAGTATAGGTTTTGGAAGGTAGGTTGAAGTTTAGAAGACAAGCTTGGGAAGGATTCTCTCAAGACAAAGTATGTCCTCACATATCCGAGGGCATAGTCCTTTTTTTATTTTCTTTATTTAATGACTTATTATGTATTTCTTTCAATGTAAAGTTCCGTGTGCCTAAGATATGATGTCGGGTATTTAAGTTGGCTTGTGATGTACCGCGGTTTCACGGTACTTTCAATGCTTTTTCCCTTAGAATAGCGTGTGTCTAGAACCTTTTTGTTGTAATTTTAATTTTTTTTTTATGTTTGTTTTACAAGAAAGGTGTCTAAAGACAAAATGCAGAAGGCTGCTGAGATTTAGGGCAGAGGTGACCCACGAAGGACATCGACGGTCCGTCATCCCCTCGACAGACTGTAGATGGTGACCGTTGATTGAAGGTTCAGGCATCAGGAGAAACTCGGAAAAATCTGACCAAGTGTGGGGCTACAGAAGGATCGACGGTCCGTCGATTCCTGTTGAATCGTCGATCTGATAAGAAAATGTCCTCGTACCCGAAATTGAAGAAAAGCTAAGTATGGAATAGCGGAAGGCATCGACAGACCGTAGATGCATCGACAGACCGTAGATGCATCGACAGACCGTGTTGTTCGTCCGTAGATTGTATCAAAGAAGATGCTAGTTGAAGGATAAAAAAAGATGCTAAGTCTTGACTTACGGAGGAAGTCGACGGTCCGTCGATTTCTTGGGAGTCGTCGATTGAAGCTGCGTTTTTGGACAACTTTCCTTATTTGAATTCCTTTTATTTTAGGAGAATGTATTTTATAAATAGTGTGTAAAACATCATTTTTGGGGTTGGATTATATTACTACTTTGTTAGTTTTTTTCTTGGAGATTTGTTTTTTTCAAATTTTGCATTAATTCAAATTTCCGGATTTGGGTTTCAAGTGATTTTTGTGGTTTCAAGTTGAATTTCAGGATTTTCTTCAAAATTGTCAAAATAAGTCCATGATTTATTGTTTATCAACTATGAATTGTGTTCTTCTATGCATGGGTAACTAAAAACAAAACGAGGGTTGTGGGAAACATGAGTGATTAACAATGTAAACCTACGTTAATAACAATTCTCAAATAGGTTATTGCATGAATTGATAATTCTTTCACTTAGAAGTCTTTTTAACGAGTGCACACGTTAGAACTCGCCTTATTGCTACTTTTCGGACCAATGGGGTAGTAATAGGAAAAGAATTATCAACATAGAATTAGTGTGATACTATCTAATAGGCTAGTTTCGATTGGTGCAAAGTAATAACTAAGCCATACATCGAATACGATGCTTAATATAAAGTAAAGGAAACGGTTAGTAACTTAGACACACGTGGTCAGATCAAGGTACGGGGTGAAATTCTCTTAATACAGGACCAAGGATTTAGAGATACCTATCTTTTTGCTTTGAATGCAAAACACTAGGGAAGAATTGTTATAGCAAGGAATACGACATTATCAACCGACGGGGAACATTTACACCCTATTTTTTCTTAAAAATTGATAAACACCAAAGATTTACTCTTGTTACTTGTTTTACTTAGAAATATCACAAAACTTTTGTTTCCCAAAACACCCCCTTTAATTAACCATTTCGGAAAGGACTTGACTAAATAGAAGTAATCGTACATTGAAGTTAAGTCTAAACCATTTTCTTCGTGGGATCGACCCCAAGCTAATAAGTGGGTTCTTTACTTGATAAGACTCCTTATACTTCTTTAGGGAGGTGCAATTTGAGCGTATAAAATTTTGGCGCCGCCGCCGCCGAGAAAAGTGGCAGTTAGATTAACTTTAATAACATTACTAAATTTTAGTCAATAATTTCCTAATTTTACTTTTTCTTTTCTTTTTGTTTATCTCAGATCAAGATCTAGTGTATGCCAAGTACACGGAGACGAGAGGCGCTGTTAGGGCAACTGATTAAAGGAGAACGCCATAGTAATGACTAGATGAGATGAATATTATGCTGTTATTAAGTTTAATAGATACATATAAGGTGTGAAGAGGTTAAAAGGAATAATCTTTTAGTGAAAATAAAATTGATAAAACCATGCCTACTTATTTGTTAGATAATGATGAAAATTACATGATATTAGTAGAACCAACACTTCCATTCGATCATTAACTTAACAGGACACTTCGAAAAATGAATAATCAACAGAACCCAGCTAATCTAGGTGATGGGATCAACCATCAGCCTCCTCCACCGGTTGATGCTCACAAACAAGTGGTTGTGGAAAATCCTGTTGATGATGATTTAAGGATGCAAACTACCGTCCTACGCCCTCAAGAGTTATATAGGGACAACATTAATATCACTGATTCTGATGGGACTCTTGTTCTACCTCCTCTACCGCAGGGTCAAACGTTCGTGGTAACTAGTAGTTTGATGCAATTGCTCATCGCGACGGGTTCGTTTTCAGAGCTACCATCTGAGTATCCACATGCTCACATCGCCAAACTATAATTGGTGTGCAAGAGTTGTGTAGGGAGACCAGACTTTGACATGAACGTCATCGGGTTGAGAGAGTTCCCTCAATCACTGACGGGAGAGGCCTCGATATGGTTTTCTGAGTTGCACTATAATTCTATCTATACATGGGATTAGTTGAGGATGTGTTCCTAGCACGGTACTACCCGGTGTCCAAAAATCTCAAATACAAAGATATAGTGAATTACTTTGTGGCACTACCTGGGGAGTCGGTGAGTAGCGCTTGGCACAGATTTACAACGTTCGTGAGGTGTCCCAAACCACCATATTGATGATGATTAGTTGAAAGATTACTTCTATCGGCGACAAGATGATAATAATAAAGAAGTGCTTGATACAATTGCGGGTGGTTCTTATGGTTAGTGCACATATGCAGAGATTACAGAGAAGTTGGAGAAAATCTCTTAGAACAATAAGGCTTGGAGCACTAGAAAGTCGGATACTAGGAGAAACACCTTTGCAGTGCAAGCTACTAATAATCTGGCCGCATATTAGATTCGTGAAGAGATGGATCAAATGAGAACTGAGCTTGGGTTGGTATTGAAACATGTCACTAGAGGTGCAGACGGGGTGTTTCTGACCAAACGCCCAAAGCTCCAATCAGGAGAATTGACTTTAAGGTCAAGGAAATCAAGGTCGGAACAATGGGAATTACAACAAAGTGGGCCAGTATGTTCGAGATGGAAACTACAACCGCGACAACAACTTCAACCGAGGTCACTATGGTAACAAAAATGATCGTAGTGGGCCCTATGTTTCGCCTCAAAATTGGGAACTGACTTTTAGGGATGGTGGAGGTAGTATGGCACGAGTTGAAGTTATGTTTCCAAAGATGATAAGGAGGTTTGATGCTAGTGATGAGCAAGCCAAGGAACTCTGAGGTGATTTGGCTAATATCGGGCAAAAGTTAGATGCACATGTGGTCTCAATAAAGCATCTTTAGTTACTAATGGCCTAATTATCTACTACATTGAACCCATGACAAACGGGCACTCTTCCTAGCAATACCATTAAAATCCTAAAAATGATGGACATTGCATGGCAGTCACTACTCGAGAAGGTAAGAAAACCATTGATCCACCTATGACGTCTGTGGTAGAAGATGAGGTGAGAAAAGAAGAAGAGGTAGTGGAAACTAGTGGTGAATTGGTGGACAAAGCGGTGAAAGAAACAGAGGTACCCCAAAAAGTGATCCCCATTCCTAGACCGCCACCACTATTCCATCAGAGATTAGTGAAGAATAATGAGGATGGAATATACCAGCGTTTTATCACTATGTTGAAACAATTTTCCATCAATGTCCCTTTGATAGAAGCTTTGGAACAAATGCCCTAAAATGCCAAGTTCATGAAGGATATGGTTACAAAGAAGAGATCGGTAAGTTTTGAGGATGATGACCGAATGCAGCATTGTAGTGCTACTGCTATAAGGTCTCTTGTGCAAAAAAAAGGAAGATCCGGGCGCTTTCACTATTCCATGTACCATCGAATTATTACACTTTGCGAAAGCACTATGTGATCTAGGTGCAAGAATAAACCTCATACCTCTCTCCATTTATAACAAATTGGGTTTGGGTGACCCAAAGCCCACTGCAATGTGGTTACTGATGGCCGATCAAACCGTGAAGAGGCCCAATGGGATACTCCATGATGTGCTCGTGAAGGTGGAGTCATTTATATTTCTGGCCGATTTTTTGATTCTTGACTGTGAGGTGGACTTTGAGGTCCCTATTATTCTTGAGAGGTCATTCCTTGCTACAGGTCGTGTCTTGGTTGATATGGAGAAAGGGCAGATGAAGTTTAGGTTGAACAATTAAGAAACAACTTTTAACATTGTAGGTATATGAAGCAGAGTGTTGAGCTCCAAATGGTATCTGCTATATCCTACAGGGTTGAGAGTACATCTGAGGTACAAATTGAAGAGCGCCTTGGTGTTGAGGCACTAGCGGCAGTGATCATGAATTTTGAGAGTGATGGTATGAAGAGTATGTGTCTCTGGTTGCGGCACTTGAACGGGGTGAATATAATTTCAAACAAAAGAAATTGGAGTTAGATATGAAGCATCACGAGTCTCCACCCGCGAGACCATCTATTGAGGAGGCCCCAAAACTAGACCTTAAGGCTCTACCACTTCATGTGAGGTATGTTTTCTTAGGAAGAGATGACACTTTGCTGGTAATCATTGCATCGGAGTTGAATGTGCAACAAGTACAGTGTTTGGTGGATGTTTTGAAGAGGTTCAAACGAGCCATTGGTTAGACTATTGCGGACATTATTGGGATCCCTCCTGGTATTTGTTCACACAAAATCCAACTCATGCCCGATCATAATCCAATTATTTAGATCCAGAGACGGTTGAATCCACCTATGAAAAATGTATTAAAGAAGGAGATTATTAAGTTGTTGGATGCCGGAGTCATATATTCTATTGCATATAGTAGTTGGGTATGCCCTGTTCAGTATGTGCCCAAAAAGGGTGAAATGACAATAGTGCCCAATGAGAGGAATGAACTTTTTCCAAAGAGGCCGGTGACTAGATGGAGAGTTTGTATGGACTACCAAAAACTGAATGCATTGATTGAGATGGACCATTTCCCTATGCCCTTCATGGACCAAATTTTAGATCGACTCGCAGGAAAAGGATGATACTGTTTTCTTGATGGCTATTCGGGTTACAATCAAATATCTATTGCACAGGAGGATCAAGATAAGACCACCTTTACTTGCCCTTATAGGGCATTATCATTCAAGAGGATGCCTTTTGGGTTGTGTAATGCACCAACCACTTTTCAGATAGGTATGATGCCGATATTCTCTGAGATGGTGGAGGACACTATTGAGGTGTTTATGGATGACTTTTCTGTTGTTGGCGGCTCCATTGATTGCTGTTTGAGTCACTTGGACGAGGTTCTCTAAAGATGTGAAGATTGTAATCTTGTGCTAAATTAGAAAAAAATGTCACTTTATGGTGAAAGAAGGTGTAGTATTTGGCCATCGCATCTCAGAGAAGGGGATAGAGGTTGATCGAGCAAAAGTTGAGGTTATAGAGAGACTTCCTCCACCCATCTCTGCAAAAGGTGTGAGAAGTTTTCTGGGACATGCGAGCTTCTACCGGAGGTTTATTAAAGATTTCTCAAAAATTGCACATCCTTTGTGCAAGTTACTTGAGAAGGAATGTAAATTCTATTTTGATGAACCCTGACTGAAGGCGTTTGGGGAGTTAAAGGAGAAGTTGGTGTCTGCACCCATAATTATTTCCCCAGATAGGTACAATCCATTTGAGGTGATGTGTGATGCTTGTGGGGTTGCTCTTGGTGTGGTATTGGGACAAAGAAGGGATAAAATCCTTCACCCCATCTATTATGCTAGTAAGGCCCTAAATAAAGCATAAAAGAACTACACTGTGACTGAACAAGAGCTTCTTGCGGTGGTATTTGCTTTCAAAAAAATTCGCTCCTATTTGCTTTGAACGAGAGTCATAATGCATACTGACCACTCCACTTTGAGGTATTTGATGGCAATGAAGGATGCGAAACCAAGGTTTATTAGATGGGTGCTACTATTGTAAGAGTTTGATTTTGACGTAAAAGATAGAAAAGGTATTGAAAATCATGTTGTCGATAACTTGTGTACATTGGAAGAGGAAGCGATGCTAGAGTTGGGTGAAATGTCCGAAATTGATGATACCTTCCCTGATGAGCATGTATTGGCTGCTTCTCATGACTTGATTCCATGGTTCGCCGATTTTGCGAATTATCTGGCTAGTGACATAGTCCCATCAGACTTGTCCTTTCATCAAAGGAAGAAGTTCATGCATGATGTGAAAAAGTTCTTTTGGGATGAACCTTACATATACCGTAGTTGTGATGATGGGTTTATTCGCCGTTATGTGTCAGATGTCGAGATGATACGTGTTTTGGAGGCATGCCACTCCTCGCCTGTGGGTAGGCATCATAGTGTTATCCGGACTGCCCACAAAATTTTGAACTGTGGGTACTATTGGCCAACAATTCACCAAAATGCTCATGAGTTATCCAAGTCTTGCGATAGGTGTCCGAGAGATGGAGGAATTTCGAAGAGGCAAGATCTCCCTTTAAATCCTATTTTAGTAATTGAGTTGTTTGATGTATGGGGCATTGATTTTATGGGGCCGTTTATGAGTTCTCATGAATGAAATATATACTTGTGGCGGTGGACTACGTGTCAAAATGGGTGGAAGCCATAGCACTTTCCAACAATGAAGGGAAGAGTGTCACCACGTTCTTGAAAAAGAACATCTTCTCCAGATTTGGCACACCTAGGGCCATTATTAGTGATGGGGGATCTCACTTTGCAATAAGTTGTTCAAAGGGCTATTGGAGAAATATGGGGTTCGCCACAATGTGGCCACTCCGTACCATCCACAGACTAGTTGGAAAGTTGAGGTGTCTAATAGAGAAATCAAGCAGATCCTATCGAAAACGATCAATGCTAATAGAACGGATTGGTCAAGGAGGATTGATGATGCTCTTTGGGCCTACCATGCTTCATACAAGACTCTCATATGTATGTCTCCATACCAACTTGTATATGGGAAGACTTGTCACTTACCAGTTGAGTTAGAGAATAAAGTCATGTGGGCAATGAAGAAACTGAAGATGGACTGGAATGGAGCAGTGGAACACAGGCTTAATGGCTTCAATGAGCTTGATGAGTTTCGCCTAAAAGCAAATGAAAGTTCACTCATCTACAAAGAGAAGATGAAGAAATACCATGACCAAAAGATTGAAAAGCGAGAATTTGCGGTTAGGGACTTGGTGCTTCTATTCAACTCTAGGCTACGCTTGTTTCCGGGAAATCTCAAGCCCAAGTGGATGTGACCATTCCTTATTACTAAAGTGTTCCCACATGGACCGGTTTAATTGGAGAACAAGGAGGGTGCTAAGTTCACGATCAACGGGCAAAGATAAAGATCTACCTAAGGCATGCGGAGAGTGTCCATGAAGTGGTTGAGGCATATCACCTTGATAAAGTATAAGTAATCTAGGATCGTGTGTCGTGCCGCGATGTTAAATCAAGCGCTTCTTGGGAGGCAACCCAAGGTGTATCGTCTAGCCAACAATATGTTTTCTTCTCTTTGTAGAAATAGTTGCCTTCTCTAGTTTCGTTTTTGTTTTACTCATCTTCATTTTTTTTTTTAGTTTGTTGTCTAGAGATTAGTTTAGGGTCCGTGTTTCAAAAGTGTCCAGAAAAACACAAAAAGAATAGCTTAATGGGTGTTCAATATGAAGGGACCAAAACCAAGAATTCTGTAGAAAATGGCATGGTACACAAATCTACAAACCTCATCGATGGGCCGCGTTCCATCGACGTACCGTCGATGGTGTCCATAGATCCCAGGTATGTCATGTACTTTTGTCAAAGTTTTTATGCAATCGACGGTCCATCGACGGGGTCGTCAGTTCAAAGAACCATTGACCCGACTCGACCCAGCCGACTATATTAAAAGAAAATTGTTCAATAACGTCCAAAAATCTTTTCATATTTTCTCCCAACCGTTTCCGTCCCCTTATTTCCTTTCTTTCCCATTAATTTCCCATATCTCTCCCTTCCATTTTCATCAAAATCCCCAAAACTCCCAAATTCCCCTACAATCCCAAAACGCTCCCCTCCAAAAATTCTACACCGTCTCTCTTGTTTTCTCTAGTTGGTGTTCGAAGGCAGGCACGTAGGTTGGTTGTTAAGAAGATCACCCACTCATTCACTCCACTGCTGTTTTTAGGTATTTCAATTCCCTTTGCATAATGAAAATTTTGTATGTGGGTCTTGACTTAGGGACAAAATTGCATGTTAATGATTGATAAAATATGGGTACTCTGTCCCTTAGAATTATAGAAAGTGAATGGGTTGGGGTGTAATCTGTTTAAAATATGATTGTTGACTTTCCGACATAGTTTTTCATAGCATCGTAGAATCTGAGATTGCAACATGCGAAATTGAAACCCTAAGGATGAAGAATTAGTCTTGTACTTGTTGTTATGTGTTGGGTGAACTTATGGAAGTCTAAAAGTTGTCAAAAATGTGCTACTAAGATTAAGGTCTGAAATTTGTCTCCGACCGACAACACGAGACCCCGTCGATTGATCAACCAGTAAATTGCTGAACTCTGAGACAATGCAAATGGACTACGGTCCATCGATTGATCGACGAGCCGTTCTGCACGTCCGTCATTTCCAACTGAAACCCTGATTTGTGAGAGTTTTAAAATTATTCTAAGTGTCAGACGACACAAGTGGACTACGGTTCGTCGATTGATTGATGGGACATTCTGCACGTTCTTCAATGGACTATGATTTATTGTTTAAGCGTTTTGTTTTGATTGTTTTGCTTGTGTTGTATGATTGCAATGAGACTATTCTAGGGGTAGGTCAGAGTCCGTGGCACCATGTCGTTGGATGATTGGCACTTCCAACGATGAGCGTGATCCGGAATACGTGCCCAAAAGGCAACTGAAACCATACACTAACTGCAAGAGCCACTCGGGGCACCCCCAATAAGGTGGCTTCCGGCTTAGTCGCTGCCTCCCAGTCTGATGAGGAGTCGGCCCACTCTACGGTGTCGAATGAGGCCACTGCCTCCGGTTTCAGATCTCTTGGAGCCACTCACCCAGAGGTGTCTGACCGCCAAGCCTCGTCTAATGAGGCCCATAGTTCGGAATCTGCTCCGGCACCCCAGGATGATGTCCCTGCATTGGTTCCTGATGATCCAAACTGGTGGCGCATTGATTGTCAGTATCATGTCTACAGGGACGCAAAGCAACTGAATGACAAGGGGGTGATGACTCGGTTGGTGACAGTCGAGCGGAGAGTTCTTACAGGGAGTCTTCACACAATCCTTGATGTGCATGGATTGTTTATCCATCACAGGATCGATTAGATATCTAGGAGTCTAGGGTCGTACGTTGAGGAGATTGTTCGAGAGTTCTATGCATCATATGTGGCGACTCTTAGAGGTTCTTTGGACAGGCGGGCGGGACATGTCAAAAAGGACCCACTCACTGAGGTTTTAGTTCGAGGCTGCCGGGTGGACATTTCTCCTACTTCCATCGGCCGCTTCATGTACAGTGCACTTACTGGTACAACGAGGGAGACCCTCACTCCAAAGTTTGATTAAAGGTGGGGTTTGGTCAAGACTGGCCAATTTCACAGGACCAGAGAGCAGAGAGAGTCCACCAAGAGGTGGCTTGCACAGCAGTTGTCCATTAACGGTGAGGGAGAAGACTAGGTGTTAGACAGTAGAGGCCTTATCAAGAAGGCCAACCTCACCTTCACAGCCAAGTTTTCTGGCTGTTAGTCCACCATCGTCTCTTTCCCACGGCATAATATAACATTATTACATGGGATAGAGCAGTTATGGTAGAAGAAGTGGTGGCCGGGTTCGAGATCGAATTCGCAAAGTCATTGATCTTTGTGATATATGAGAGGGCTTTTAAAAACTCAACTACTTACCCGTTTGCTTGTATGATCTTTCAGGTATGCAAGGATGCTGGAGTGCCCATTTGGCACCGTGATGCCCTCCATACTCCGACCGGGACTGTGGATATAAGTCTCATTAGGGATGAGGCCACTGTGGCGTCACCGAGGAGAGGCCTAGAGTTGATTTGAAGCCGCTGAGTGAGAATTTTACGGATACGGTAGTGTTAGCCCAAGGGGATGATCCTGCCACTTCAGAGCCCACTCATACCACCCCGGCTGGGTCTGCCCCTGTCACTAGCAGAGCACCCAGTTCATCCCGGTCTACTCCATTGTCAGCAGCACTAGTCCCGATAGCTAGGGTCCAGAATTTAGAGGCCCAGATGGCCACCTTGCTGCATCATATCCAGCCTTGGATGCAGAAATCCATTGCCGAGGCTGAGGACCGGATTGAGAAGAGGGTGGCCCAGAAGACTGAGCGGCAGATTTAGGTGGTTAATCAGCGCCTTGATGCGTTTGAGCTACAGGTTCTAGCACGCCCAGCCCCCGCCATCGATTTGACTACTCTTCAGGAGGTTGTGGCGAGTCTGCGGGCAGATATTGAAAGTATACTGGAAGTTAGGGCACAATATCGGATTGTGACACAGCGTACTCGACCTCTCGGAGGTCTTATACAATCCCTTTCATATCATTCATTGCATATACATAGTGGAAAGTAGTGCGGAATTTAAACTTTTCACAAAACATATCATAGTCTTTAAAAACACTTTCATATAAAAGTAATAGGAAATACTAAGTCTCAATCTCATCATCTTAGACAAAAGAGTACTTGGGACACGGCCCATACGAATTAGAAAACATAGTTCTACTAAGTCTATTACAATACTTCATAAAAGACATATATTCCCGCGAGTCAAATGAGGACATACTTCAACTTCTCTTGAACGATGCTACGGTCCAAGTCTTGCTTCCCAAATGCTCCTCACCTGCCAAGAACTATATAGATAGATAAAAGCATGGATTAATACAACCACATGTACTAAGTATAGCATAATGCATAAAAATCATGAAAATGGACATTTATTGGAAATATCCATCTTTTCATTTAAATATCATAATATAATCATAAGAACAACTTTTATCAACTTAGAAACACATAAGAAGTCATTTAAACCAAATATCATAATTTTTAAACTTACTTTACAGTAACCTCAACTGACTGTTACAGTGAATTCCTTCACTGTACAGTGAAGTTGCTTATATTTAACTTCAGAACCTTCTAGCATGTAATAATCCCACTAAAAGCTATCCTAAGATTCACTTAAGTCACACAAATAGAGACCGCCCAAGCACCCTCTCCAAATGTGTCTGAACGATCCTCAAGATTACTCATAATGAGACACATACACATCTAGAATACACCAACATACATAACATATAAGATATGACAATCTCCCCTACCAAGGTTTTCAAAAGACATACTTAAGTACTCCTAGAAGAGAACGCCCATACACCCTGTTCAAGGTTACCTAAATAAACCTTAAGATTTCCTAAGTTTAGATCATGTCAAACTCAACAACCAAATTCCCTAACAATAGTCATTCTTAAGACTTCCATAGATAAGACATGAAGAGATCATCCCAGATGCCCTCTTCACATTTTAGCTAAGGAATCCTTAAGTCACTTTAGATTAGGTACTCATGCATTTACTACGTACTATCTTAAGTCATTAGTTCATTAGTTAATTTAAGAGACATTCATCACATAAAGAACATTCAAGTAATGGTCTTGGAGAAGACCTAGGGACTCTTACTAACATCTTCAAAGCCTATTTTGCAATGTCTAGATAGCGTCCCATACCACCACCTAAACCTTATAGTACTTCTTTAATGCTAATAGGTATACCATATGATAAGAATAGGCAATAACCGACATAGACTATGGTTGCAAAACATGGAATCCGGAGTTCTATCCTGCTCCGATGAGGTTGTTCTACTTGCCAATTGTAGAACTTTGACACATCCCATTTAGGCACATGGTTAAGGAATATGAAGGGCATTCTTTGTAATCTAGTCTCATTCTATAACTAGAACTACTTCCCTTACTATACTCACTCGCTTCTATCCTTCGTTCTCATAGATTAAATCATAAGGTTAATACAAAAGGGTTCCATATCAAGTTCATAACCCAATTACATTTACCCTACCAAAGAAAGGTCCGCTAGGGCTACCTCACAATGGAGACAAGAAGCTCATCATGACTTTCCTAAGGATTGATATGATGTCGTTCCAGCCAATCAACCTTAAGTTCATCATTCATTAGATGAAGGATACCATTACGACTTTCGACTTCAAGTTTCATAACCTTACCACTAGGTTCAAGGTTTCACATAAAGGACCCTCTTATCACCATTCAAGGTCTCACCTAACATTCATTCACTCATGACTAAGACACTTTACCTTCCTAAGTCAAGACATAACATATTCACTATCATACATGCATCATGTAAGGCACCTAACTCAACCTAAACAAGGCACAACATTACTTCACTTTAGCACATATTACATGTCATTCTAGAATCGCATAGGAACAACTATTACCAGGTTAAAGTCATCCTATACACTACTCTATCATCATCAATATAACCATTATAGACTCATATAGTAAAGTAGGAACAATCATGCATTCAACTCTATGACTACACACAACACATACTCATTAGTCTAACATGATCACCTAAATAACATCAATAGAAGAACACATACATCACATTACTTCACATAGTTAGATATTCCCCTACTTCAAATAATCAACAACACAAATCAACGAAATACTTCAAGTAATTGCCGACATGGCCATGATCATCATAATACTTAAAATAACATCGAAAAGACAACATCAATTCACATAACACCGCCACCATAAGTGGACCATGCCAATAACAACATAATTGAAGTCTAATAAACAAAGCGAAATAGGGAAGCTTACCACCACTCCATCATCAACACTTCAATCCAATGCCAAATCATTCAATTCAACATCACAAGGCCCTTATCCATGGCCATGAACATCAATTCAAAGTATAAAAAAAATCCTCAATGAATATAAGTCTATTGAATATAGATTTTTCAATATAAAACTAATTATATATCAATTGAATACAATTCTTACATATTTAGATAGCCCATAAGAAACTACATAGTAATTCATAAACATTAGACAAATATCAAGTAACCCATAAATTAGTCAAAAATTAGGATTCATCAATTACATGGGTTCATAGGTTAATTAAGTTAAAATAATCTTAATAACAACAATTCAATCACTATTTAATGATTAAAAATCTTAAATGCAAGAACCATGATAGATAATGAAATAGGTCAAGTTCAACTTTGAAAACTTTAGAAAAATTCTTTGAAAGTTTGGATCCTTGATGAAACGAGTTTCAAGGATTAAAAACCATACCTTGATGAATCTAATTCTTCACTTTGATGAAGAATCTCCACTCAATTTGTCACACCAAGCTCTTCCTTGACTTTGGACTTCAATGGAGTCTTAAGGAATTTCTAAGGGATTTTGGGGTTTTGATTTAGAAGAATGAAGTCTTCAATGTGTTTAAGACTTAACTACACACTTAAAATACCAAAAATACCCCTTAGGCACCGCTAAACCTTCTATTTGGAAGTGTGATGAAATTAAAAATTCACCCCTCAACTTAAAGTGAACTGCACGCAGGCCACAGTGCCCATCGACGGTTGCCCATCGATGGGGCATAGGTCCACACACGGGCCGTCCTGTCCTCCGTTGATGGGTTAAAAGACCTAAAATTGGTAGCTTATATCCCTAGTATAAGTACCAAATGACGACATGCAACCAACGGGGCGTCGACTGACCCACTGGGCGTCGATTGCCTCCGTTCGTTGGGACTGTCTTGGATGTTTTTTGACATCAACTTGGGTCCTTCCTCAAGGACCCTCGGATGGTCCTTGGGGATGTTTTACAGGACGTTTCCAACTCAAAAATGATTTTCTATGAGTTTAGGACCTCTCACATGAATTTCACCCAAAACGAACACGTAAAACTCGACGAAACATGCCTAGACACGCAAGATCATTTCAAGGAACATCTTTCGAACGTTATGGACGTTTGACCTCCAAACTTATCGAAACTTTACACACTGACTTTATACACCATAATAACTAATTTAATGACTTCACAAAATCATGAATAACACATAAACATATAGAACCACATATGAGGCACATAGGTGACTTAGTCGTCGAACGTCTTGGTCGTCCCTTGACGTTTAACTTCCAATGCACCTAATACTTTAGCCACTGCCTCTATAACACTATATATAAAATTTTAGGACCTAATACCATGACGACAACAGTTTTAGGCTCTAGTTCACCTAAATTATTTTCGAGATCTTACACTCTCCCCCACTTGGACAACATTCGTCCTCGAATGACACTTGTCACTCTCCGAACACTTCGAGGAATAGAGAATCAACTAGAAGCACATAACCAAACAATTCAACACATAATCAGGGAGAAAACATCAATTTTACATAGTCAAGAGATTCACAACACAACAAGAACAAGAATACAATTCTATAACTCATCATGCTACAAAACTCACATTCTTTATTCCAATTAAGAAAATCTCATTTTATATTCATTATTATACTCATTTACATCAGTTATAACCACATTACAACAATTTTAGACCAAAGAATAAATTAGTCAATTTTTTATTAAAATATTACAGTGAGCGGTCTAGTGTTACAGTGAATTAGGCCAATTTTCTAAAAATGTAAATTTTAGGCAATTCATGATGTAGACATGCTAATATGCAAGGTAACATCTTATAAGCATTTTTTACAACATGCTCATAGCTCCATAAATACACAATGAAAGAGGTTAATAAAATTTTATTTCAACCAGACTCCTAAACACCAAGCACATGCAACAACTTCTAGGACTTTCTATCCAATATATGACCATACTCCCCCACTTAAAAGGAAATCATATCACAACAAGAAAAATAAGACTTACCAACATCATCATCACTATCATCTGGATTCTCTCCTCTAGTCCGGAGTTCATAGAAACGCCTCCTTGTTGGAGCATCTTCCTTTTGAACACTAGGAGCAGTCTTCTTATCCTCTTTTCCTCTAGAAGCAATGTTAGGACAATCTCTCACCATATGTCCATATTTTACACATTCAAAGCAACTACCGGTACCCAATACACACTCATCATAATTTTCCTTGCCACAAGTGGCACATGTAGGTTTGTCATTTTGAGAACTACCTCCTTTATAAATCTTGAACTTAGCACTCCTACATTCTTCTTGAGTGTTAACTCTCTTTTTAGACCTTGGTTTCCCATGATCACTTGCACCACTTATTTTCAAGTTTGTAGCCATCCTCCTAAGTTTAGACTCTTCAATAGATTGGGCATACACCATGAGTCTAGATAAGGTGATATCATCATGTAGCATAGCCGTACAGAATTCCTCCGTCACTAGATCGGCGACACCGGTCACAAAACGACTAATTTCATCCCTTGGATTTGACACTAGGGATGGTGCATATCTAGACAAGGTTGACAACCTGAAAGAGTATTCCTCAACACTAATATTTCCTTGCTTGATATTGATAAATACTTGCCCTTATAGGGCATTATCATTCAAGAGGATGCCTTTTGGGTTGTGTAATGCACCAGCCACTTTTCAGATAGGTATGATGTCGATATTCTCTGAGATGGTGGAGGACATTATTGAGGTGTTTATGGATGACTTTTCTGTTGTTGGCGGCTCCATTGATTGTTGTTTGAGTCACTTGGCCGAGGTTCTCTAAAGATGTGAAGATTGCAATCTTGTGCTAAATTGGAAAAAAAAATTTCACTTTATGGTGAAAGAAGGTGTAGTATTTGGCCATCGCATCTCAGAGAAGGGGATAGAGGTTGATCGAGCAAAAGTTGAGGTTATAGAGAGACTTCCTCCACCCATCTCTACAAAAGGTGTGAGAAGTTTTCTGGGACTTGCGAGCTTCTACCGGAGGTTTATTAAAGATTTCTCAAAAATTGCACATCTTTTGTGCAAGTTACTTTAGAAGGAATGTAAATTCTCTTTTGATGAACCCTGACTGAAGGCATTTGGGGAGTTAAAGGAGAAGTTGGTGTCTGCACCCATAATTATTTCCCCAGATAGGTACAATCCATTTGAGTTGATGTGTGATGCTTGTGTGGTTGCTCTTGGTGTGGTATTGGACAAAGAAGGGATAAAATCCTTCACCCCATCTATTATGCTAATAAGGCGCTAAATAAAGCATAAAAGAACTACACTTTGACTGAACAAGAGCTTCTTGCGGTGGTATTTGCTTTCAAAAAAATTCGCTCCTATTTGCTTGGCAAGAGAGTCATAATGCATACTGACCACTCCACTTTGAGGTATTTGATGGCAATGGAGGATGCGAAACCAAGGTTTATTAGATGGGTGCTACTATTGTAAGAGTTTGATTTTGACGTAAAAGATAGAAAAGGTACTGAAAATTATGTTGTCGATAACTTGTCCAGATCGGAAGAGGAAGCGATGCTAGAGTTGGGTGAAATGTCCGAAATTGATGATACCTTCCCTGGTGAGCATGTATTGGCTGCTTCTCATGACCTGATTCCATGGTTCGCCATTTTGCGAATTATCTGGCTAGTGACATAGTCCCATCAGACTTGTCCTTTCATCAAAGGAAGAAGTTCATGCATGATGTGAAAAAGTTCTTTTGTGATGAACCTTACATATACCGTAGTTGTGATGATGGGCTTATACGCCGTTATGTGTCAGATGTCGAGATGATACGTGTTTTGGAGGTATGCCACTCCTCGCCTGTGGGTAGGCATCATAGTGTTATCCGGACTGCCCACAAGATTTTGCACTGTGGGTACTATTGACCAACAATTCACCAAAATGCTCATGAGTTATCCAAGTCTTATGATAGGTGTCCGAGAGATGGAGGAATTTCGAAGAGGCAAGAGCTCCCTTTAAATCCTATTTTAGTAATTGCGTTGTTTGATGTATGGGGCATTGATTTTATGGGGCCGTTTGTGAGTTCTCATGAATGAAATATATACTTGTGGCGGTGTACTACGTGTGAAAATGGGTGGAAGCCATAGCACTTTCCAACAATGAAGGGAAGAGTGTCACCACGTTCTTGAAAAAGAACATCTTCTCCAGATTTGGCACACCTAGGGCCATTATTAGTGATGGGGGATCTCACTTTGCAATAAGTTGTTCAAAGGGCTATTGGAGAAATATGGGTTTGCCACAATGTGGCCACTCCGTACCATCCACAGACTAGTGGAAAGTTGAGGTGTCCAATAGAGAAATCAAGCAGATCCTATCGAAAATGATCAATGCTAATAGAACGGATTTGTCAAGGAGGATTGATGATGCTCTTTGGGCCTACCATGCTTCATACAAGACTCTCATATGTATGTCTCCATACCAACTTGTATATGGGAAGACTTTTCACTTGCCAGTTGAGTTAGAGAATAAAGTCATGTGGGCAATGAAGAAACTGAAGATGGACAGGAATGGAGCAGTGGAACACAAGCTTAATGGCTTGAATGAGCTTGATGAGTTTCGCCTAAAAACAAATGAAAGTTCACCCATCTACAAAGAGAAGATGAAGAAGTACCATGACCAAAAGATTGAAAAGCGAGAATTTGCGTTAGGGACATGGTGCTTCTATTCAACTCTACGCTTGTTTCCGAAAGAGGTGGAATTACCGGCCAAAGTGATCCAATAACTTGCTAGCGTACATGGGATTTTAACCCCGCCAGATCCTATATTGGCAATATTGGTTCGAAGACTAGAAGATATAAGGAGACCATACCCGGCAAGCCGGACAGTCTCATTCTAATGAGAGTTACGTGAACCTCGCCCTTCCCGAAAGAAGGCATCACCGCTCATAGCTAGTCTATCGTTTGTGTTCA
>CM040625.1:20460480-20738357 GCA_022817965.1 Solanum lycopersicoides | reverse complement strand
GTATAAAGTTCCATTTCATTCATCTCATCCGTCATGGAAGCTAGCTTCTAGTATGAGGACATCATAGCTCATTAGATGATTTCTCATCTCATCATTTGTATTGAGTGTGTTAAGTTCAATACTCTCATTAGAGTGTTCATAGAGACTTGTCTCTTCATTATCTTACACTCTCATAGGTGAGTACGTGTTGATAACATTTACTTAGGCTCATTTGAGATTACTCTCATTATTACATTTGCCTCATATCATGTTGTCACCTCATTCACTATCATTAGCGCCTTTGCTTCTCATAGTTACTCACCTCTTATTATGTGAATGTTCATTTCATCATTTCATTGTTCATCTCATCATATGCCAATGCACTTGGCCATTTAGTGTATTTACACTCATACTTAACCCTTCTAGGGTTCATCATTTCATTTCATATATCTTAGGTTCACTTACTTTTGAATGTATGTTAGACTTATGAGTCTATACACACAAGCCATGAGTCTTCATTCATAGTCCGCTAAGTGATTCTTACATTCCTAAGATTAGGTAGTACAAGACTTATGTATCTTGTATTTATGCCAAGATCTTGAATTTGAGCTAAGTGGTTGGCATTATTCTTGGACGTTTGTTTACGTATGACTTATGTATCAATACGTAAGTTTGGGCAAGGAAACCCAAGTCTTGAATCAATTGAATATTATTTACGTTATTAATTGATTTCATTCTAATATTCGTAACATTTTAACTCTAAGTCAAATCACAATATTTACATTGAAGGGTTGCTTTTCTATTTAAAATTTTTCTTGCCTTAGCCGATGGGTTGTGGGTTCAAGCCCCCACAACTCCATTTAGTTTTTATTTTATTAATTTCGGCCTATGGGAGACTTTGGGACCCGAGGTCGAGTCCCCTCAGCCACACTACAATTCTCCTTTATTTTCCTTTCCCTTCCATTCGCTTAAGGCTGAGAGGTTGTGGGTTCGAACCCCCACAACCTCTTTATTTTATTCTCCTTTTTGAGGGTTGACTTATTTGAGTTGATTGTGAGGTTGTGGGGTCGAATCCCACGCCTCTCAAAACTTTTTCTTTATTTTTCCTTTCCTTGGTTTCTAACCGAGAGGGTGTGGGTTCGAATCCCACCCCTCTCATTTCTTATTTTGTTTTTCTTCACTCTTATTTCCCAATCAAGACAGGTTCGAATCCCCCTCACCACACGAATTTTCTTCTTCTTTAATTAAACTTTTCTTTCGATTTTAAAGGGGTGAGGTCTCGGGTTCGACCCTCAATGACCTCACCTAATCTTCCTTATTTTTTTCTTGGCATTCTAAACATCTTAATTTGGCAGAGATATAACAACAAAATGCTGGAAATTCAAAGTAATTTCTTTACTCATTTTTATCTCCTTTTGTTAGTAAATTCGTAGGACAGTACATAGTTCGTTTGGTACGTTCTTTACTACAATTTTTCGCAAATTCTTAACCAAAAGGTTTACTCCTCAATTCAGCCACACTTCATGTCACATGAACATCACATTTTACTTCAATTAGTGTACATAAAACAACAAACAAAACATTAACAAAATTAAGCCTCTAGGCCGAGACTCAACATGCCATACATTTTTTTCCGAACATAAACATAGTTGTCTTTTCATGATTTTACGTACATCCAATACATTAACACTCAGTACAAACATCACATAATCCTAAGTCTACCAGCATTCATACCAACCTACATTCGTTGGGAGCTAATGACAGGGACATGCAACGGGGGAATCAACCTTAGTTTTTGAACCGAATTTACTGAGTCCTAGGGGTCTCTTGGGAAAGGGACCAAGAGTAAGAAGACCCATACCTTGTGTTCTTGTTAAATGTCCAGAATGCTGCCCAAGAACTCCTCCACAAATCAGCCCACACACCCAAAGTCGCACCTTACCCGCCTAGTGTAGTATGTTCTGCTTAACGTTATCGGATTGCTTTCTCTTTGTGTTTCTATCTTTCAAGTTCTTGATGAACTTTTGCCTTTACTTTATTTTCCTTTTGCTGATTGTTTTCTCACGTTTTCAGCCAAGAAAAGAGAGTGAAAGAGAGAGAGAAATCGTGCAAAGAGAGTGGGAAAATGGGAGATAGAAGTCTAGTATAAGTAGGACTTTGTGGGTTTGAATTAGTCAACTCAATAATTAATCAAAATTAATAAAAATCTTATTTCTTTTTCCTAAATCAGCTAATATTAATTATTTATTAAAAACTAAGTTAACACATTAAAATAAAAGCAAGTTTAATCTTGCTTCTAGTGTGGTTCGAACCCGGGTGACCCCATTTTGCGGAAATGGGTCACTTCGGGTTGCCCCACCCGAATTTCTTTATTTTTTAAACTTAATTAATTAAATAATTAATTACTCAGGGTAATTACAATATTACCCTTGGCCTGGAAAGACCATTTTACCCTTGGACCGTCAAAACTTAAAATTTCTTCTTTTGAGTCCGGTAAAAACTCTTTCGATTAAATCTTTGTTTTCGTGAGCCTCACATGGTTGGTTCCAACCTTTCCAAGCTCAATTAACTCCCCAAGTTAGTTGGGTTTGTCGTAGTAAGGGTTCTGAGGTCAGGTTCTACACGTATCAATACGTGTGGACCTTGGTCTAATCGCATGCATTCTTGAAAAACCTAAGTCTTGATCCTATTCATTTTTAGGGTTGTTACAAAAATGCCCCTCCACCTTATAAATTAAATAATTAATTATATATTTAGGGTAATTACGAAACTACCCTTATCCTTGAAAAATACCATTTTACCCCTAGACCATCCAAACCTAAGATTTTCTCTTTTTAAATCCGGTAAAGACTCCTTCGAGTAAATCTTCGTATTCGAGAGCCCTACATGGCTGGACCCAACCTTTGCTAGCTCAAATAACTCCCCAAGTTAGTTGGCTTGGCTGTAGTAAGGGTTCAGAGGTCTGGGTCTACGCGCATTACTCCGTGTGAACCCGGTCTAATCGTAGGCATTCTAGCCATATTAAGCATTACTTATCATATCTATTTTTAGGGTTGTTACATTATCCCCCCCCCCCTTAGGAAAATTCGTCCCCGAATGACACTACTAACTATCTAGCACAATGCCAGTCATAAAATAACATAATAACTATGCACAGTCAAGTAATAGCAACAAATAATAGAGAGATAAGGGAACTTAGATTTAAGAGTAGGAAGTCTAACCTCAAGAGCTGAAAAGATGAGGGTAGCGGGACCTCATATCGGCCTCGGCCTCGCACGTAGCACCCTCAACAAGATGATTCCTCCACAATACCTTCACTGTGGCAATCTCCTTGTTTCTCAGTCGCTTGACCTGTCTGTCTAAGATCTCAACAGGTACCTCCTCGTAGGACAAGTCCTCATCGACCACCAAACCTTCCACAGGTAGAATCGATGATGGATCACCTAGGCACTTCTTTAACATGAAAGACTGGATGGACAGAAGCTAGCTCCGCAGGCAATGCCAACTCATAGGCCACCTCACCCACACACTGTAGGATCTCGTATGGCCCAACATACCTCGGACTCAACTTACCCTTCCTGCCAAACCTCATCACCCCCTTCATAGGTGATATCTTCAGATAGACCTGGTCACAAACATCAAACTCTAAGGGCTATTTTCTGTTATCTGCATATGACTTCTACCGACTGTAAGCAGTAGCCAACCTGTCCCTAATCACCCTGACCTTCTTTAAGGCCTCATGAATGATCTCTGGACCCAAAATGGATGACTCTCAAACCTCGAACTACACAACTGGATATCTACACCTCCTACCATACAGTGCCTCAAACGGTGCCATCCCAATGCTGGAGTGATAGCTATTATTATACGAGAACTCTATCAAAGGCCGATGGTCATCCCAGCTACCTCTGAAGTCAATCACACACGCTCTCAACATGTCCTCCAATGTCTGAATAGTACGCTCTGCCTGCGCATCAGTCTTAGGATGAAAGGCAGTACTAAGCTTTACCTATGTTCCTAAGCTCTTCTTGAAAGATCTCCAGAAATGTGAAGTAAACTGAGCTCCTCTATCTGAAATGATAGAAAAAGGAATCCCATGCCATCTCACAATCTCATCAATTTAGAGTCTCGCATAATCCTCGGCACTGTAAATATACTTCACAGGGATAAAGTGGGCAGAATTATTCATCCTGTCCACAATAACCCATATGGAGTCATGATGTCTCCTAGTCCTCGGAAGACCAACCACGAAGTCCATATTAATGGCCTCCCACTTCTAGGTCAGAACCTCAATAATCTGAGTAAGACCGTCAGGCTTAAGATGTTCTGCCTTAACCTGCTGACAATTAGGACACTTGGCCACATATTTTGCAATGTCCTTCTTCATGCCATCCCACCAATAAATCTGCTTAAGATCATGATAAATCTTGGTGGAACCTGGATGTATGGAATATCTGGAACCATGGGCCTCTGCAACAATCCTGATCCGCAAATCATCCACATCTGCTACACACAGCCTGTCCTGGTACCTAAGTATGCCGTCACCTCCCAAAGCAAAAGACTCATTCATCTTTATAAACACTGAGTCCTTCAGCTCCATCAACACATGATCGAGATGCTGACCCTGCTTGACTTCAACTACCAATGATGATTCAGAACTAGGATGAACTGAAACACACCCACTAGTAGAGTCAACCAGTCGCACACCCAGTCTGGCCAGTCACATCTTTCACCAACTCTTTCTTCTCATCCTCAACGTGGGCTGTACTTCCAATGCTCATCCTGCTCAAAGCATCACCTATAACATTAGCCTTACCTGGATGGTAGTGAACATTCATGTCATAGTCCTTCAACAGCTCCAACCATCTCCGCTGACGTAGATTCAACTCTCTCTGCGTGAACACGTACTCGAGACTCTTGTGGTCTGTGAACACATCCACATGCACTCCATACAAGTAGTGCCTCCACAGTTTTAGTGCAAACACCACAACTGCCAACTCCAGGTCATGAGTGGGATAATTTTCCTCATGAAACTTGAGCTGTCTGGACGCATAAGCTATCCCCTTACCAACCTGCATTAGAACAAAACCCAAACCAACCCTAGATGCATCACAATAAATAGTGTAATTCTCACCACACTTAGGCAAAGTAAGCATCGGGGCTGAAGTGAGTCTGTCCTTGAGCTCCTGGAAACTCTTCTCACAAGTCTCGGTCCACTCGAACTTGGCCTTCTTCTTAGTCAAAGCTGTTAGTGGGCAAGAATGGAAGAAAACCCCTCCACGAACTTGCGGCAGTAACGAGCCAATCCCAGAAAGTTACGGATATCGGTGGGAGTAAGAGGTTTTGGCCAGTTCTTAACAGCCTCAGTCTTCCTGGGATCTACCTCCACACCTTTATCGGACACAACATGACCCAGGAAGGTCACTGATCTGAGCCAGAATTCACACTTTCTGAATTTGGCATACAACTGATGTTGTCTAAGTACCTGCAAGGTTAGTCTCAAATGTTGTTCATGATCTTCCTTGGTCTTAGAGTAGACGAGTATGTCATCAATGAATACTATGACGAAAGAGTCAAGGTATTCACGGAAAACTCTGTTCATGAGATCCATAAATGCAGCAGGTGCATTCGTGAGACCAAATGACAATCCTAGGAACTTATAGTGACCATAACGGGTACAAAAGGTTGTCTTTGGGATATCTCCATCCCTAACGCTAAGCTGATGATACCCTGAACGAAGATCAATCTTAACATACTTGAGACTTTACTCTTTGTGAATTTCTGTTTCACATTTACTCTGGATAATGCATATTACTCAAGCTTATTTGAAGCTTCATATTTGAGATTAAGGAACTTCCTTCTCAATCGCACTTAACTTGATGCACCTCACAACTCATGCAACACAAAAATCATGTCCACGCTATACAAAAACAGCAACATGACATGCAAACATGAATTCATTTTAACTCTAACTTATTCGGAAACTTAACCTTACTAACCTGTTTCGATAGTCTATGGTTGTCTAGTATTTATGAAGAAATCCATATCTAAGCCATCTCCTTGAGCTAGTAAGCAGCCAACTTAGCCTTCTTATCTTCATCAATACTCATAGCAGGCTTTAGAACCTACCATGCACTCACCTCCATGCGAACAACCACTCTTCAAACGTCTTTCGTTCACGCTGGACATTTCTATCACTGCCCCTTCTATGGAAGGCCAGATCTTGAGTCTGGCGCCTTAGACCACTTGGCCATCCTAATTCTTGTATCTATTCTTTTATCCGCGCACATAAGAAGGAAGTTAGATACTTAGAATGACAAAAAGTGTCAAAGCTCTAGATAGCACGATAAAGAGTAGAAGAAGGGAAATTTTCCTACGCATCATGCAGTCTCTGATTCAGTATAGTGGTGCACTTCACTACCATTACTTAGAAACTACTCAATGTAGTTGATGTGAACTTATTATTCTCGGAATTTAACCTAGTGCTCTGATACCAACTTTGTCACGACCGGAGTGTAGATCCCAGACGAGACCGGTGTCGTTGACCTCTCAGAGGTCGCAGACAAGCCTACTTACGTCATTCTTACTTCATCTAGGTTAATTTTAGCGGAAAATTTGAAACTTTTTGTTTCTTATCTTGCATAAATGTCATTCTACTTACATTCATAATGTTCACCATCAACCGTCTAACATTAAGATTATCAACTGAAAGAAATAGTTCAATACTCTATTAAATGTATAATTGCCAAAATGGCACTAATACAATGTCTGAAATAAAAATGGAAAGAAATACTAGTGGAACATACTTCACTAGCTAAAGCCTATCTAAGATAGATAGTAATGGTAGACATCCTCGAAAGCATGAGGGCCTACCAAGTCCGGATGAAAGCTTCACGTCCAAATAGCTACAACGTCAACCTGTAAGCTCTATCGTCCACTTGTGCCTGCACCTAAAAATATAGAGTTGTATGGTATTAGTACACACTTGTACTAAGTATGGGTATATGCAGGCACACACCAAGGACATGCATGAGTAAGAATAGATCTTTCCTAACAACATGATTATGGAAAGTCAAGTCAGTGGACTTGCCAAATTGGGATTAGGAAGGTTAGTGAGCTTTCCAAATTTGGATTAGGAAAGTTAGTGAGCATTACAATTTTGGATTAGGAAAGTCATGCCATGAGAGTAACATGCATCATCATACTTATCATATTGCACACAGCACATAACATCTTACACATAGCACATATCATATTACATATAGCACATAACATCTTTCATATCATTCATTCATATGCCATGAGACCTTCGAATCATGGACTTAACATTAAGACTTCCCAAAATGAGGGCTCAACATGTGGGACCTCAACTAGGGAGCCTTCTTTAGCAAACACAGAGTCTGCTTCATTCATTCATACATACTTCATTTCATTCCTCTTGATTATCCTATCCTAAGACCTTTGGTATCGTTCATTTCATTATGTGTATCATTTGAGGCTGGCCTCATTCATTCATTGGGAACTTTAACTTTAATCGACATAGATCATGTGATCATAATGAAATCCAGTGTCTCTCCCACACCAAAAAGAGGTGGAATCACCGGCCAAAGTGACCCAAAACATGCTAGCGTAAATGGGAATTGAACCCCGCCAGATCCCTATATTGGCAGTATAGGTTCAAAGACTAGGAGATATAATGAGACCCATACCCGGCATGCCGGACAGTCTCATCTTATGAGAGTTACGTGAACCTCCGTCCTTCCCGAAAAAAGGCATCACCGCTCATAGCTAGTCTATCGATGCTCAGTATAAAGTTCCATTTCATTCAACTCATACGTCATGGAAGTTGGCTTCTAGTATGAGGACATCATAGCACAATAGATGATTTCTCATCTCATCATTAGTATTAAGTATACATTATTCTCAATACTTTCATTAGAGTGTTATAGAGACTGGTCTCTTCATTAACTTTACACTCTCCATAGGTGAGTACGTTTTGGTAATATTTACTTAGGCTCATTTGAGATTGCTCTCATCTTTCACATTAGCCTCTTATCATGTTGTCACCGCATTCATTAACATTAGTACATTTGCTCTCCATAATTACTCACCCTTTTTTTACGTGAATGTTCATTTAATCATATGCCAATGCACTTGGTCATTTGTGTGTTTCACACTCTTACTTACCCCTTCTAGGGTTTTATCATTTCATTACATGATATTGATTTCATCGTATGCCAATACACTTGGCCATTTAGTGTGTTTTACACTCTTACCTAACCCTTCTAGGGTTACATCATTTCATTACATACATCTTAGGTTCACTTATTTTTAAACGTATGCTAGACTTATGGGTCTATACATACAAGCCATGAGGCTTCCTTCATAGTTCGTTTAAGTGATTCATATCTTCCTAAGATTATGTGGTACAAGACTTATGGATCTTGTGAGTATGCCAAGATTTCAATTTTGATCTATGTAGGCAACATTATTTTTGAACATTTATTCACGTATGACTTATGTATCAATACGGAATTTGGGCAAGGGAAACCGGTTTTGAATCCTTTGGACAACACTTACATTTTTCATTTAGTTTATATTGGTCCACACGGCTTGGGGACACAAGATCGAGCCCCAACACCTTCATTTTATTTTTCCCTTAGTTTTTCTCTTAAGTTTTCGCTCAACGGGATTGAGAGGATGTGGGATCGAACCCCCACAACCTCATTTTCTTTTAATTTCTTTTCTTTAAACTCTCACTTCCTTGGCCGAGGGGTTGTGGTATCAAACCCCCACAACCCCTTATATTTTTTTATTTCTTATTCCTTGACTTTTTTGAGTTGACCATGAGGTTGTGGGATCGAACCCCTACAACCTCACTTTATTTTTATTTTATTTCTCCTTTACTTCCTAGAGGTCGTGGGTTCGATTCCCATGCCTCACATTTCTTTTCTTCTCATTTTGTTTTAATTCTCCTTTACTGCCTAGAGGTCGTGGGTTTGATTCCCACGCCTCACATTTCTTGTCTTTTCATATTTTATTTTCCAGCCAAGACCATGGTTTGAATCCCCTTCACCACATTTCCTTTTACTTCTTTATTTTCATGATTTTTAACATGGTGAGGTCACGGGTTCAATCCTCCATGACCTCACTTGTTTTAATTTATTTTTCACAAAATTTTGAAACCTCTTAACTTGACCGAAATTCATCACTTAAATCTGGAAATTTTTTTGAAAATTTTCAGCATACTTTCATCAACATTTATACGCAAATTCATAGGGTAATTCGTAGATCATTTAATACGTTCTTAGGTGCATTTTTCATGGATTCGTTTAGCCAAGAGATTATCAGTCAAATCAGCCACATTTCAACTCATATGAACGTCACAATTTACATAAACATTTGTACATGAAATACAACCACAACATCACATTTTAGAGCCTTAACCCGAGGCACATAGTTACAGTTCACATTACACACACGTACACATAGTTTCGGATCACATAGGTGATCCTCCATACGATTTCAAACACACATTCATGAACATATTCATCACGAAAACACAACACACGCCTAATATCTACCAGCAAACATACCCAACCTACGAATCATTGGGAGCTAGTGACAGGGACATGCAACGGGGAACAACCTTAGTTTTCAGAATAGATTCGTCTGAACCTTAAGGGTCTCTTGGGAAAGGGACCAAGAGAGAAGAGAACCCATACCATACCTTTTATGACATTCAGACCTTGAATTTTCTTCCCAAAAACTTCTCCAAACACACGTCCATCACCGAAAGTTCAACACTCTACTCGACGGAAAAACTTCTCTTTGCCTACGTGATTGATTAACGTTTATATTTCTTATATTTTCGTGTGAGTTCTTCAAGTGTGAAGAACCTTGGTAAATTTTCTGTTCTTGAATGTTATTTTGCAGAGAGAAACGTGAATGAGAAGAGAGAATGATCGTGTGTTGAGAAATAGACGTGAGAGAGTGATAGTTGTATTAGGCTTAGGAGTCTAGTTTAGGACTTAGTCAAATAAGGTTTTTATTAAATAAAAAACTAATTTCCCTTTTATTTTAAATCATGTAATAAATAATAAATATTAATTAATTATATTAATTTACCAACTTAAATAAAAACAACTTTAATTCATTGCTTCCACCTAGGTTCGAACCCGGGTGGAGCAAGACTTCACTTCAAGAGCCAATTTTCGGCCCTCTCTCCCCAAAATGCCCCTCCACCTTATTAATTAAATAATTAATTATATATTTAGGGTAATTACGATACAACCCTTAGCCTAGAAAAAGACCGTTTTACCCCTATACCCTCCCAACCTAAGATTTCCCCTTTTTAAGTCCCATAAAGACTCCTTCGAGTAAATCTTCGTATTCGAGAGACCTACATGGCTGGACCCAACCTTTCCTAGCTCAAATAACTCCCCAAGTTAGTTGGCTTGGCTGTAGCAAGGGTTCAGAGGTCTGGTTCTACGCGCATCACTCCGTGTGAACCCGGTCTAATCGTAGACATTCTAGCCACATTAAGTATTACTTATCATATCCATTTTTAGGGTTGTTACAGGGATGGCATGAAGAAGGACATTGCTTAGTATGTGGCCAAGTGTCCTAATTGTCAGCAGGTTAAGGCGGAGCACCTTAAGCCTGGTGGTCTTACTCAGATGATCGAGGTTCCGACTTGGAAGTGGGAGGCCATTAATATGGACTTCGTGGTTGGCCTTACAAAGACTAGGAGATAGCATGACTCCATATGGGTTATTGTGGAGAGGATGACTAAGTCTGCCCACTTTATCCTTGTGAAGTCTACTTACAGAGCTGAGGATTATGCGAGACTCTAAATTGATGAGATTGTGAGATGGCATGGGATTCCTTTGTCTATCATTTCAGATAGAGGAGCTCAGTTCACTTCACATTTCTAGAGATCCTTCCAGAGGAGCTTAGGCACGCAGGTAAAGCTTAGTACTGCCTTTCATCCTCAGACTGATGGGCAGGCAGAGCGCACCATTCAGACATTGTAGGACATATTGAGAGTGTGTGTGATTGACTTCAGAGGTAGTTGGGACGACCATCTACCTTTGATAGAGTTCTCATATAATAACAGCTATCACTCCAGTATTGGGATGGCACCGTTTGAGGCACTATATGATAGGAGGTGTAGGTCTCAAGTTGGGTGGTTCGAGGTTGGAGAGTCATCTATTTTGGGTCTAGAGATCATTCATGAGGCCTTAGAGAAGGTCAGGGTGATTAGGGACAGGTTGGCTACTGCTTACAGTCGGCAGAAGTCATATGCAGACAACAGAAAGTGGTCCTTAGAGTTTGATGTTGGTGACCAGGTCTATTTGAAAATTCACCTATGAAGGGGGTGATGAGGTTTGGCAAGAAGGGGAAGTTGAGTCCGAGATATGTTGGGCCATATGAGATCCTACAACGTGTGGGTGAGGTGGCATATGAGTTGGCATTGTCTGCGGAGCTAGCTTCTGTTCATCCAGTCTTTTATGTATCTATGTTAAAGAAGTGCCTAGGTGATCCAACATCGATTCTACTTGTTGAAGGTGTAGGGGTTGATGAAGAATTGTCCTATGATAAAGTTCCTGTTGAGATCCTAGACCGGCAGGTAAAGCGGCTGAGAAACAAGGTGGTTGCCAAAGTGAAGGTATTGTGGAGGAACCATCTTGTGGAGGGTGCTACGTGGGAGGCCAAGGCTGATATGAGATCCCGCTACCCTCATCTTTTCAGCTCTTGAGGTTAGATTTTCTACTCTTAAGTGTAAGTTTCCTTATCTCCTCCATTCCTTGTTGTTATTGCTTGATGTGTATAGTACCTATGTTATGATATGACTGACGTTGTGCTAAATTATAAGAAGTGTCATTCGGGGACGAATGTTCCTAAGGGGGGGATAATGTAACAACCATAAAAGTGGATATGCTAAGTAATGCTTAATGTGTCTAGAATGCCTACGATTAGACCGGGTTCACACGGATTGATGCGTGTAGAAACAGACCTCTGAACCTCTACAACACCCAAGCCAACTAACTTGGTGAGTTAGTTGAGCTAAAAAAGGTTGGGTCCAGCCATGTGGGGCACCCGAATATGAAGATTTACCCGGATGAGTCTTTACCGGACTTAAAAATGGGAAATCTTAAGTTTGGAAGGTCTAGGGGTAAAATGGTCTTTTTCCAGGCTATGGGTAGTATCGTAATTACCCTAAATATTTAATAAATTATTTAATTAATATGGTGGAGGGGCATTTTGGTGAGAGAGGGCCAAAAATTAGCTCTTGAAGTGAAGTCCAGCTCCACCCGGGTTCGAACCTAGGTGGAAGCAATGAATTAAAGTTGTTTTTATTTAAGTTGGTAAATTAATGTAATTAATTAATATTTATTATTTATTAGATGATTTAAAATAAAAGGGAAATCAGATTTTTATTTAATAAAAACCTTATTTGACTAAGTCCTAAACTAGACTCCCAAGCCTAACAAAACTATCACTCTCTCACGTCTATTTCTCAAAAATTGGCCCTTTGAGTGAAATCTTGCTCCACCCGGGTTCGAACCTAGGTGGGAGCAATGATTTAACTTGATTTATTTTATTTGGTGAAATAATTTTATTAATTAATATTTAAAAATCTGATTTAATTAAGGGAAAAATCAGATTTTTAATAAAAAAAATAATAATGATAAAATAAATAAATTAGCAAAGAATCCTAGTTTGACTAAGTCATTACCTAACACTCCTAATACTAAGTTACTCTCACGTTTAAAACCACCATCTCTTTCACGTTCTCATCATCAGTAAAAGAGAAAAATCAGGAAAAAAAACAAAGTTCTTCACACTTGAAGAACTTACACACAAAAACTCAAACGGAAAACTAAGCTAAAAACGAAAATCAAGAACAAGTTCTTGAAGGGATTTTTCTTGAAGTTTCGGTGGTGAGGCTTGGTTTCGTGGTAAATTGGCAGCATTTAAACAGGTTTTGAACGACATTAAAGTATGGGTTTTCTTCTATCTTGGTCCCTTTCCCAAGAGACCCTTAAGGTTCAGTTTAAATCACTATTGAAAGACTAAGGTTGTCCCCGTTGCATGCCCCTGTCATTAGCTCCTTTGAACGATTCAAAGCATGCGTTGGTATGTCTTCTGGTAGATAATGTTAGGTCTTGTTGTGATTATGTGTTGAATGTGTGGTAAGAAATCAAGTAAACGATGAAAAATATATTCCAGAAAAGTGCATTAAGTGGACTGTTTTGAGCATGTGTGTGCTGAATATTTGACTATGTTTGCTGCCTAATATTTGTATGTTAAATGTTGCGTTTTGCGTGTGTAAAAATGCTAAAAACGCGATGTTCATAAAAGGTTAAGGTGGCTGACTAAATGTCACTCAAAATGCTATAAAAAAATCAACAAAAGAATGAGAGAAAAATGGATTGGAAGAGACCAAATTTCCAGCAAGCTGGAAATTTGTAGTCTCGGCCAAAATGACTAAGTTTAAAAAAAAATTAAAAAATTGTGAGGTCATTGAGAATTGAACCCAATACCTCACCAAATGTAAATTACATAAAATTTTCATGAAAAAAAATGAAAGGAAAAAATAAATGTGGTGAGTGGGGATTGAACCCCCACCTCTTGAATGGATGAGAGAGTTAGGAGAAAAATATAGGAGAAAAATAAATGTGGAGAGTGGGGATTGAACCCCCAACCTCTTGAATGGATGAGAGAGTTAGGAGAAAAATAAAGGAGAAAAATAAATATGGAGAGTGGGGATTGAACCTCCAACCTCTTGAATGGATGAGAGAGTTAGGAGAAAAATAAAGGAGAAAAATAAAGGATAAAAATAAATATGGAGTGTGGGGATTGAACCCCCAACCTCTTGAATGGATGAGAGAGTTAGGAGAAAAATAAATATGGAGAGTGGGGATTGATCCTCCAACCTCTTGAATGGATGAGAGAGTTAGGAGAAAAATAAATGAGAAAAATAAATATGGAGAGTGGGGATTGAACCTCCAACCTCTTGAATGGATAAGAGAGTTAGGAGAAAAATAAAGGAGAAAAATAAATATGGAATGTGGGGATTGAACCCACAACCTCTTGAATAGATGAGAGAGTTTGGAGAAAAATAAAAGAGAATTATAAAATGAGGTGAATGGGGATTGAACCCACAACCTCTTGGATAAGTGATAAAGTTAAAAGATAAATTAAGAGAAAAAGAATGAGCTTGTGGGGGATTCATCCCACAACCTCTATGCCTTGGACGAAAAATAGAGGAGAAAAAGAAAGGAAATATTATGGGGCTGATGGGGATCGAACTAGGGTCCCCCAAATCTGAAAAATGCAATCACCAAGTTTAATATAAGATTAAGTGTTGCCCAAGGGATTCGTAATCGGGTTCCCTTTCCCAATTCCGTATTGACACATAAGTCATCCGTAAACAATAATTTAATGAATGCTGCCTTTAAAGATCGAAATCATATCTTGGCATACCTACAAGATGCATAAGTCTTGTACCACATAATCTTGGGTAAATATGAATCACTTAGATACACTATGAATGAAGCCTCATAGGTTGTATGTGTGGACTCATAAGTCTAGCATACATTTAAAAAGTAAGTGAACCTAAGATATTATGTGATGAGATAATGAAACCCCAGAGGGGTCAAGTAAGAGTGTGACACACACTAAAGAGCCAAGTGCATTGGCATACGATGAAATGAACATTCACGTAAAGTGGTGAGTAATTATGAAGAGTAAATGTGCTAAAGTTAAAGAATGTGGTGACAACATTATAAGAGGCTAATGTGAAAGATGAGAGCAATCTCAAATGAGCCTAAGTAAATGTTACCAAAACGTACTTACCTATGAGAGTGTAACGTTAATGAAGAGACTTGTCTCTATGAACACTCTAATGAAAGTATTGAAGTTAATGCGTACTTAACTCAAATGATGAGATGAGAAATCATCTAATGAGCTATGATGTCCTCATGCTAGAAGCCAGCTTCCATGATGTATGAGTTGAATGTAATGGAACTTTATACTGATCACCGATAGGCTAGCTATTAGATGTGATGCCTTCCTTCGGGAAGGGCGGAGGTTCACACAAATCTCATGAGATGAGACTGTCCGGCATACCGTGTATAGGTCTCCTTATATCTCCTAGTCTTGGAACCTATACTGCCAATATAGGGATCTAGCAGGGTTCAATTCTCTATATACGCTAGCATGTTTTGGTTCACTTTGGCCGGTGATTCCACCTCTTTTCGGTGTGGGGATTAAACACTAGATTTCATGATGATCACATGATCTATGTCGGTTAAGGTTAAAGTTCCCAAAGAAAGAATGAGGCCAGCCTCAAGAAATACACATGATGAGATGAACGATACCAAAGGTGTTAGGATAGGATAATCAAGAGGTGAGCTAGACTTAAGTAATGACACTAGGTTATTCTTGGTCATTGCACAACGAACCCGATGAGAGTCTTAAACTACATCCTAGGTATGACTGGTGGTTTCACTAGTATATGAAAAGAATGAAAATTAACTACGTATGAATGAATGAAGCAGACTTTGTGTTTGCTAAAGAAGGCTCCCTAGTTGAGGTCCCATATGTTGAGCCCTCATTTTGGGAAGTGCTAATGTCAAGTCCATGATTCCAAGGTCTCATGGCATATGAAAGAATGATATGAACTATGTGATATGATATGTGCAATATGTTATGTGCTGTTTGTAAAATGATAAGTATGATGATGTATGTTACTCTCATGGCATGACTTTCCTAATCCGAATTTGGCAAGTCCACTGACTTGACTTTCCATAATTCATATCGATAGGAAAGAGCTCTTCTTAATCATGCATGTCCTTGGTGTGTGCTTGCATATACCCATACTTAGTACAAGTGTGTACTAATCCCATACAACTCTAAATTTTTAGGTGCAGTCACAGGTGGACGTTAGAGCTTACAGGTCGATGTTGAAGCTATCCGGACGTAGAGCATTCATCCGGACTTGGTAGGCCCTCATGCTTTTTAGGACGTTTGCCCATTATATTCTAGCTTAGATATAGGTTTGAGTTAGTGGAGTCTTTTCCACTAGCGTTTCTTTCTCATCTTATTTTAGACATTGTATTGGTGCCATTTTGGCAAGTATACACTTAATGCAGTATTGAACTATTTCTTTCATTTGATGATCTTAATATTAGATGGTTGATTGTGAACGTTTATGAGTTTAAGTAGAATGTCTTATATGAATGTTAAGTAACAAAAAGTTCAAATTTTTCGCTAAAATTAACCTAGATGAAGTAACGATGATGTATGTAGGCTTGTCTGCGACCTCTGAGAGGTCAACGACGCCGGTCTCGTCTGGGGCTAGACTCCGGTCGTGACAAAGTTTTCAAGAGTTGAAAGATAGGCTTAGCTCCGCTCCGGTGTTGACTTTACCGAAGGGTAATGAAGGGTTTTTGATGTATTGTGATTATTCCCAAGTGGATTTGGGATGTGTCCTCATGCTACATGGAAAAGTGATCGCTTATGCCTCTAGAAAACTCATAGTGCATGAGAGGAATTATCAAACTCATGACCTTGAGTTAGAGGTTGTAGTTTCTGCCTTGAAATTATGGAGATACTACTTGTATGGTCTTCAGGTTGATGTGTTTAGTGACCATAAAAGTCTTCAATATATATTTACACAAAAGGAGTTGAATCGCCAACAAAGAAGTTGGTTGGACCTTTTGAAGGATTACGACATGAGTGTCCTTTACCACCCCAGCAAGGACAATGTCGTTGTAGATGCTTTGAGTTGTATGAATATGGGTAGTGTATCTCATGTGGAAGATGGGAAGAAAGAACTAGTGAAGGATGTTCATAGGTTGTCTCGTTTGGGTGTCCGACTATAAGATTCTCCAAATAGTGGTTTCATGGTCCATCATAACTCTGAATTGTCATTAGTGGTTGAGGTGAAATCTAAAGAACATCTTCATACTCTATTTGTCACACTCGGAGAGAACTCCCCGGCCGCGGCTGGCATTGTCATCCTCTTAGACGACTCAGACAAGACCTCAACATTTGTCATAACATATCATCATTTAAAAATGCTTTAAAATATTAAACTTTTACACATATCAAGTTAGGTATACTTAGACCTCTCCCATACAAGCTTACTTAGGCTCTTTTATAGCAACATGATAAACAAATATATGAAAGTCTAAAAGGTGTCTCTCATAAAAACTATCTAGGCACATGAGTCTTGGACTTAGCCAATATAAGTCAATATGCAATATAGTCCTTACTACAATAGAATCCAAATGATAAAAGTAAATAAAGAGTATCTATTAAAACTACTAAGATCTTCATACGCTAGAATAACGAAAAGATAACATCCCTGAACATGAGGACCTACTAACACTTGGAGAAAGAGTTCCACATTTCTTCAATCGACATTCTTAATCATCAATGCCCGGACTCTACATTTGTAGTTACATAAAGTAAGTAGTTAGTATACCACATGTACTTAGTATCGATATATGCACATAAACATTTAAGGACATGCATGAAAAAGGACCATTTCTTTAGAAAACATGCTAAGTCATTTGAAAACCTTTAATGCACATAAAAAGAGAGCATATACAAGATAAACATCACAACAACATAAAGCATGATTATAACCAAATACATATAATCATAAAGTTATGTTAACATTTAATGTTCATTAGATCATATAGACATAACATACAAAACAATTATAAATAATCCCATCCCAAGTATACAAATGCAATAATCAAGTGAAACATCATAACCCCACATAATCAAATAAACAAGATAGGATACCATAAGTAAAGCTTTGATTCATATAACTTGTATCATAAGTAGTAATCACCACATATAGTAATATAGACCACCACATGTTTATCCACATAACCAACATCACATAAGAGCAACATTATATGTCATAAGCATTATACATTTCAAGTTATCATATTACATAAGAAACAATCTCCTAGGACATACCTTAGAGTCAACTTGTGCAATGTCTAGGTAGAGTCCCATACCCCTACCTATACTAAGTAGACTCCTCAAGTCACCCTAGTCAATTTCCGTTTACTTGTCTTTCATTTTACGTAAGGGAACAATCGCCTTAACCGACATTACACTATGTGAGCTAAACATGGAATCCGGTGTCAAGAAACCCCACACCGAATGAAGGTGGTTTACTTTCCTAGGTAGAACTAAAACATGAACATAGCATTCTAGGTGGATCCACTAGCAAGTATTTGTATGGAAGAAACATAGATCAAGAAGTAGAAGTGTAAGACCCCCAAAATGAGTTAGGGCGTCTAGATCCGAACATGTTTGTTTTAAGGTTCTAAGGTCCCAAAATGACTTATAGTATGGTTTAGAGGCAGTGTATAATGTTTGAGATGATTTGGATGTCAAACGTCAAGGGACGACCAAGACGTTTGACGACTAGTCGCCTATGTTCCTCATATGTCTATACGTGCGTATATGTGTATGTAATGAGCTTATGAAGTCTTAAAATGAGTTATAAATATGTTTTTAGGCAGTAAATGAAGTTTCATGAAGTTTGGAGGTCAAACGTCCAAGAAGGACCCAAGGCTGGTCGAGACATTGCCTTGCGAGTGTCAATCTCCTGAACTAAACGACGCCCAGTTGGTTGACCAACTGCATGTTGGTGAGGTATCATCGATGAAAACTTATCCTGGGTAATTATAAAGCCAAAAACAGTCCAAGGTCCAATCGACTGAAGCCACAAATGGCTAGTCGATTGACCAAAGGCCAATCGATGGTGATCCGTCGATGGTGGCCTGCAACACTGCCATGCGACTGTTTTATTTAAGGGGTGAATGGTAAATTCACCCCACGTCCTAAACTGACTCTAATTGATTAATTTACCCATTTTTGGGTGTATTTAAGGGATCAAACACGTGAACAACCCATTCCCAATCCCTTCTAACGAAATTGAACCTTCCCTCCAAAACCAATTCTCTCTAGAAACTACCATTGTTGTTGAAGCTTGAGAACAGCTTCTAGATTGCATTCTCATGGGTTATTCACCAATTTTTAAAGGTTTTCAACTAGATAAAGGAATGATGATCCTTGATCTCTAGTTATCCTTCCATCTAGAGAGTTAATCTCAAAGTTTCAAAAGAGATTTTATGATCAAAATTCTTCTTCTTCAATCTAGCCATGTTTTTTTCTCAAAAACGTTTTAAATGGTAAAATCATGATGAATTGATGTTAATCTATTGGTTTGAAGGTTATTTTAATCCAATTGCATGATGAACCCATGTTCCTTCCCTAAATTGATTTAACCCTTGCATGGGCATGGTGATCATGGCTTGTTAATGGTTGAATTGTGATTCTATTACGTTGAATTGTCTATATATCATGTTATTTACGTGGATTAATAATGAATTGATGATGACTGATCCATGTGGATCAATGTATGAAGATTTGAACATGCTTAGCTTAGATTTCCATGATTCACTGTAGCATAGCCCTTTTGATGATTTAATGTTGAATTTGATTAGGTGAAGATTATTATAGCTAATGTTTTAAGTTGATATCATGATTGAATTGTAATTATAAATGATGTATGATCAAGGTGAACAAGGATTGGCATGTATTGATCTAGGTTATTCTAGCCTATGAATCGAATGTTGTATTGAACATTATGTGACCTTAATTCTAGGGTAAATAAAGCATGAATTATACTTGAGTATGATGTCTCTAGCTACTGCCATAGATTTTTGATATTAATGAAATATAATTGATGATCAATGCAAGTGAATTTGGTTAAAAACCTATGTCCTCCTACTTTCTAGTATATTGTTGATTTATTGTACTAGTTGTAGCTTGGTCTTGTAGTGTCTTAGGCATGGCGTATTTTATGATTAAAGAACCTTTAGATACTGCCTTTTTATATTAATTGTTGATGAAAAGCTGTATTGATCAATGATGATCAAAGGGTGAGAAATTGGTTAGAATGCTTATCTCATCTACTTTTCTATATTATAGTAGTTGATGAAGCCTTGTATGGCATTGTGTGGTATGGTCAATCTATGGTGGCGGTGTTTACTTTAGTGTCATTATATGTGTGTTGAACATGGCCTTGAAGGCAAATTGATAAATGTATGAATGAGTGGTTAAGATGATCACCTTATGTGTAACTTGTGCCTAGTCTTCTATTATAGTTGTGAATCTAGGTTATATTATTATTGTTATGAGCATGTAAATGGTTATGCTAGGATCATGTGTAGGTGCTTCCATTAATGAAGTGTTAAGGATTGATGACCCCTACCTATGTACCCTATGTGAATGTGTAAATAGCTATAGTTAGGAGTATTGATTATAATTTGAAGATTTTCTTGTCTCCTATGCTATTGTGTGTTGTATGGTCTATGCTTGGAAGAATACTGTGGTCTTAAGAGTGTGGCTGCCTCAATTTGTTGTTGATAGCCATTATGTGATCATGTTGACCAATGTACACACACACTCACATTATGCATGCTTACAATGTAGTAAATGTTCATAGTGTCTGATGAAAGGTTGTTCTCATATTCACTAGTGTCTACTACTATGCACATAAAGTATATGTATGTGAAGTATGTGATGTATTTCTTACTAGGATGACTTCATAGGTGTACTAGTGTTGGAAAGGGTATGGGACCTTGTCTATGCATTGCACATGTGTACCTTGATAGGATAGTTCCTAGGTTTGGTTTCTATATACATGAAAATGAATGTATGGACATGTTATGAATGGTATTTATATGATGTGATGAAGTAAGAATGTGCATAGAGTATTAGTGGGTTTATATAAAAAGTATTGCTCTCATTGTTATACCTATAGTCTTATGCATTGATATATGAACATATGTGACAATTATGTGTTATGTGAAAGGTTTGTTCACATTTATGTATACACTCACACACATGTATGAAGATCTAGTTAATAGAGGGGCCTTGAAAGGTGAGCCCAAGAATACTCAAAAAGTAGATAGGTGCTTGAATATGCTATAAGCATATGGGAGTAAATATTCTAAGCTTATGTTTTATGAAAAATGTAATAAAGGCTTTTCAATAAAGGGAACTTAGCTTAGAACCGAGTGAACTTGACATTGAGAGGTGTTGACTTCCCTTGGAGGAAGATTCACCATTTGACCCTTATAGAGTGTTGACTTTCCTTAGAGAAATACTCACCTATTGACCCACATGAGGTATTGACTTCCCTTTGAGGAAGGTTCACCCATGTTTTCTCATGAGAGGAGGACCAATTACCAAGTGGTATGAAGAGGGAAACCCTAAACCCTAAACCCTAAACCCTAAACCACATATGATCTAGCCAAGTGAATTCACTTAGGATGATAGGATATATTTTAATGTTCTACCATGGATAGGTAGGAATACCTTCCCTTGGTGTAAGGCTCTACAACACCAAAATACATGTTTACCACCCATGGTCTTAGTGTCGGTTAAGACTATAGTTTCTCTAAAGTAAAATGAACAATGGAAGTAAATGACTAGGATCCTAACTAGGATGACTTAAGGGAGGTTACTTAGGATATGTGGAAGTAATGAACCCATCTAGACATTGCACAAGTATCTCCTTAGGAAGTCCTAGGAAGGTGACCTAACGTATATGATTATGATTATATCTTTATGCATAACATTGTAGTATTTCTCTACTTGTGATGAAGATGTGCATGGTATGAGTCTATATGTTCTGACCTTATCCTTATATGAACTATGTTGGTCTAAATGACTATATGATAATGGTCTTGTATTGACATTAATGATATTGTCTTAACTTACTTGTTGATATATGAATTAGATGGTAAGACTTGTGGTCTTATGATAGGTTTACTAAGTATGTGTGAGGTTATGGGGCTTCACATATACATTGCACTAGTAAACTTAGAGTACGATTATGAGTAAGGTCTTATAATGCATTGATGTGAAGTGAAGTTAGTATATGTGCAAGTTGAATGTAGATTAATGTAATTGTCCTATGGTATTCGCTTAAATATGTCTAAGTTTCACTATACTTCTATGATGGTATGTGTTGCCTTGTGTAGATGATATGTATGTTTCCTTGTGGACTTAAGGTGATGCATTGCACCAAGTATCATTAGAGGGTTACTTGGGAGGTTAATGAATAAAAGGGAAGATACTTCACTGTTAAGGGAAACTAGTTCACTGTAATGTGACATGAAAATGTAATAAATTCTATATGTGATCTTATGAAATGCTGACCTTTGAATATGTTTATATGAAGTATGTGAATGATATAAATTCTATTGGATAAAGGTTATATGAAGATTTACTCAAAAAGGCATGAAGTATGATTTCAAGAAATGTCCCTTTTAAATGCATCTTTTTGCATTGTTGTCATACTTAGTGCATTCTTGTACTAATACCATTCTTTTCTACTTTTTACACAAAGTGTAGGTTATGGATTCTTAAATGATGTCTCTATGATTGAAGATATTGATATGTGATTCCCAAGCTCAATGAAAGGAATCCTTAAGTCCAAGGATTTCCTATGTCATGGTTTACTATAAAGTCTTAAATAGTGTACTTATGTTTATGTCTTAAGGGCCGTGTCCCTAATGTATTCTTATGTTGATTGAGTCTAAGATGGCGAAGAGAATTAAGGTCTAAGTATGTAATATGACATTTTTATATATATGAAGTAAAGTTTCTAGCTTATGATGTGTTATGAAATTTTTAAATTTTTCGCTAAATTTACTATGTCAATGCGATGAATGATAATTATGTGCTTGTTTAAGACCTCCGAGAGGTCAAGTATGCCATGTTACTTCTAGGGGGTTCTCCCCGGATGTGAAAAATGTGGTATTAGAGCATCAGGTTTATAAATTGCTTTTAGGTTCAAAAAGTCTCATATTGCCACATTTAGTAAAGTCTCATAGCATTGGTGGTGAGTCGCAACACATCAAATGGTATGGAAGGCTATAGGAAGATAGAGTGTCCCTTCTTCATCATTCTCATATCGTGCCATAGAACTTAACTCTATAAGATCTCTCTCTTATGTTTTCTTGTCCGGTGGTCTTTTAAGTATGATTGCTTGGATGAGATTATATCTCTATGTTTGAGGGAGAAAAGATGAGTTAATGCTTAAGTTGGTTTTATGGTTGAATGAGTATGTGTGAAGGTGAATCTTGGCATGTTTTGATAATGTGATGCCATTTTTGGCTATGTATGAGACTGATGTGAAATAGCATGTTATGTGGAAGAATGTGTGTCATGATATAGTTAAAGGATCTTAGAACTTATTATGGTTGACATGATTTTCTTTTGGAATGATGTGTTAATATATGGTTCTACATGTTGGTAACTTAATATTATGATTTGAGCTTGAAATGTGTAGTGACTACCTATGAAAGCATGCTACCCTAAGAATATGTGCCTAAAAGTGTTCAATGTTTCCCTTTGTATATATGTGGTCTTTGTTAAGTTGCTTAATATGGATTTGAGTCCTTTGTATAGACTTGATCCTAGGTGTGAAGGTAGTATGTTTGTCTTGGTAGGGTAATGATGTGGGTTTTAGTGACCTAGAAGTCACCTTACTGTAATGTTTAAGAAAGAAGAAGAATTTTTATGGCTAAGTCTCCTTGTTGTTTTCCCCTAATGTTGTATGACCTTTGTGTCTATTGTATTGTATGAAAACCTTGTATGGTTGAATGATATTACCTAACTTGATGATTGGGGATAAATTGCCTAGGAGATGAAGTTTAGAATACCCTGATTGACTTACTATAATTCCTTCTGAAGTGGTAATCATTTTAAGTGATGAAAAAAAAATGAAGGTTGTTAAGTTAAGATCCTGTTAAGGTTGAGTGAAGTTGCTCTTAATTGGGTTTACCCTAAGTGGGGAATGGTGATGGAGTAGTAAGGTTGTAGATATTTTCTACCTTGACCTTCTATTTTTGCTTGAACTTGAAACTAATCAACTCTTAGTAAGCTTTTTCATGAATATAGTTTTGCATAAAGTATGAATTGTATGAACTTTATATGTTTTGTATGTATTGAATGACATTACCTTAAAGATATTGTGAAGATTCCAAAGTGCATGAATGGGAAATTTGATAAAATGAATGTTTTCTCATGTTTATAGTGCATTTTAGCATGCTAATTTTGAATTTGACTTCTATGTGATAATGTTATGAATATGATGAACTGCTCGATAATGCATTGAAGTCCTTGTTGTGATTAAAGTGTTCTAAGTGTCATTCAAGGATGAATGTTCCCAAGTGGGGGATATTGTAAGACCCCAAAATGAGTTAGGGCGTCTAGAGCCTAACATGTTTTTCTTAAGTTTCTAAGGTACTATAATGTCTTATAATAGGCTTAGAGGCATTGTATAAAATTTGAGGTTATTTGGAAGTCAAACGTCAAGGGACGACCAAGACGTTCGACGACTAGTCGCCTATGTGCCTCATGTGTCTATATGTGCTTATATGTGTATGTCATGATCTTATGAAGTATTAAAATCAGTTATAAAGAAGTTTTTAGTCACTATATGAATTTTCGTGAAGTTTGGAGGTTAAACGTCCAAGACGTTCGAAAGATAGCCTTGAGACATGCATGTGTGCGTCTTGACGGGGCCTTGCATGTTTGGACAAGTTTCCAGTATTTGTTTTTGGTTAAACTTATGTGTAAGGTATAAAACATGTTAATGTTTGTATTTACGTGGGAAACGTCCGGGTACGACTTCTAAAGGGCCCCGCAAAAGGGTCCACAAGAACGACCCAAGGCTGGTCGAGACACTCCCTTAGCAGTGTCAATCGACTGAACTAAACGACGCCTAGTTTGTTCACCAACGGCACGTTGGTGAGGTCTCGTCGATGGAAACTTAGCCTGGTCAAGTATCAACCCAAAAACAGGCCAAGGTCCAATCGACTGAAGCCACAGACGGCCGATCGATTGACAAACGGCCAGTTGATGGTGATCCGTAGATGGTGGCCTGCAACACTGTCATGCGACTATTTTATTTAAGGGGTGAATGGTAAATTCACCCCACGTCCTATACTTAATCTAATTGATTAATTTACCTATTTTTTGGTTTATTTAAGGGATCAAACATGTTAACAACCCATTCCCGATCCCTTCTCACGAAATAGAACCTTCCCTCCAAAACCAATTCTCTCTAGAAACCTCCATTGTTGTTGAAGCTCAAGAACATCTTGTAGATTGGATTCTCATTGGTTCTTCACCAAGTTTTGAAGGTTTTCAAATAGATAAAGTTATGGTGTTCCTTCATCTGTAGTTATCCTTCAATCTAGAGAGTTAATCTCAAAGTTTCAAAAGAGATTTTATGATCAAAATTCTTCTTCTTCAATCTAGCCATGTTTTTTTCTCAAAAACGTTTTAAATGGTAAAATCATGATGAATTGATGTTAATCTATTGGTTTGAAGGTTATTTTAATCCAATTGCATGATGAACCCATGTTCCTTCCCTAAATTGATTTAACCATTGCATGGGCATGGTGATCATGGCTTGTTAATGGTTGAATTGTGATTCTATTACGTTGAATTGTCTATATATCATGTTATTTACGTGGATTAATAATGAATAGATGATGACTGATCCATGTGGATCAATGTATGAAGATTTGAACATGCTTAGCTTAGATTTCCATGATTCACTGTAGCATTGCCCTTTTGATGATTTAATGTTGAATTCGATTAGGTGAAGATTATTATAGCTAATGTTTTAAGTTGATATCATGATTGAATTGTAATTATAAATGATGTATGATAAAGGTGAACAAGGATTGGCATGTATTGATCTAGGTTATTCTAGCCTATGAATCGAATGTTGTATTGAACATTATGTGACCTTAGTTCTAGGGTAAATAAAGCATGAATTATACTTGAGTATGATGTCTCTAGCTACTGCCGTAGATTTTTGATATTAATGAAATATAATTGATGATCAATGCAAGTGAATTTGGTTAAAAACCTATGTCCTCCTTCTTTCTAGTATATTGTTGATTTATTGTACTAGTTGTAGCTTGGTCTTGTAGTGTCTTAGGCATGGCGTATTTTATGATTAAAGAACCTTTAGATACTGCCTTTTTATATTAATTGTTGATGAAAAGCTGTATTGATCAATGATGATCAAAGGGTGAGAAATTGGTAAGAATGCTTATCTTCTCTAGGTTTCTATATTATAGTAGTTGATGAAGCGTTGTATGGTATTGTGTGGTATGGTCCACTTCTGGTGGCGGTGTTTACTTTATTGTCATTATATATGTGTTGACCATGGCCTTGAATTCAAATTGATGAATGTATGAATGAGTAGTTATGATGATCACCTTATGTGTAACTTGTGCCTAGTCTTCTATTATAGTTGTGAATCTAGGTAATGTTATTATTGTTATGAGCATGTAAATGGTTATGCTAAGATCATGTGTATGTGCTTTCATTAATGAAGTTTTAAGGATTGATGACCCCTACACATGTACCCCTATGTTAATGGGTAAATAACTAATGTTAGGAGTCTTGATTATAATGTGAAGATTGTCTTGCCTCCAATGCTATTGTTTGTTCTATGGTCTATGCTTGGAAGAGTATTGTGGTCTTAAGAGGGTGGCTGACTCGATTTGTTGTTCATATGCATTATGTGATCATGTTGACCAATACACACACACTCACATTATGCATGCTTACAATGTAGTAAATGTTCATAATGTCTAATGAAAGGTTGTTCTCATATTCACTAGTGTCTACTATTCTGCATGTAAAAGTATAAGTATGTGAAGTATGTGATGTATTCCTTACTACGATGACTTCATAGGTGTACTAGTATGGGAAAGGGTATGGGACCTTGTCTATACATTGCACATGTGTACCTTTATAGGATAGTTCCTAGGTTTGGTTTCTATATACATGAAAATGAATGTATGGACATGTTATGATTGCGATTTATATGATGTGATGAAGTAAGAATATTCATAGATTCTTAGTGTGTTTATATTGAAAGTATTGATCATATTGTTATACCTGTCACGATCGGAGTCTAGACCCCAGACGAGACCGGAGTCGTTGACCTCTCAGAGGTCGCAGACAAGCCTACATACGTAATCGTTACTTCATCTAGGTTAATTTTAGCAGAAAATTTAAACTTTTTGTTACTTAACATTCATATAATACATTCTACTTAAACTCATAAACGTTCACAATCAACCATCTAATATTAAGATCATCAAATGAAAGAAATAGTTCAATATTGTATTAAGTGCATACTTGCCAAAATGGCACCAATACAATGTCTGAAATAAGATGAGAAAGAAACACTAGTGGAACATACTCCACTAACTCAAACCTATATCTAAGCTAGAATATAATGGGCAAGCGTCCTCGAAAGCATGAGGGCCTACCAAGTTCGGATGAATGCTCCACGTCCGGATAGCTTCAACGTCGACCTGTAAGCTCTAACATCCACCTGTGCCTGCACCTAAAAATGTAGAGTTGTATGGGATTAGTACACACTTGTACTAAGTAAGGGTATATGCAAGCACACACCAAGGACATGCATGATTAAGAAGAGCTCTTTCCTATCGATATGAATAATGGAAAGTCAAATCAGTGGACATGCCAAATTCGGATTAGGAAAGTCATGTCATGAGAGTAACATGCATCATCATACTTATCATTTTGCAAACAACACATAACATATTGCACATATCATATCATATAGTTCATATCATTCTTTACTTTTCCATGAGACCTTGGATTCATGGACTTTACATTAGGACTTCCCAAAATGAGGGCTCAACATATGGAACCTCAACTAGGGAGCCTTCTTTAGCAAACACAGAGTCTGCTTCATTCATTCATACGTACTTCATTTTCATTCTTTCATATACTAGTGCAACCACTAGTCATACCTAGGATGTAGTTTAAGACTCTCATCGGGTTCACTGTGCAATGATCAAGAATAACCTAGTGTCATTATTTAAGTCTAGCTCACCACTTGATTATCCTATCCTAACACCTTTGGTATCGTTCATTTCATTATGTGTATTCTTTGAGGATGGCCTCATTCTTTCTTTGGGAACTTTAACCTTAACCGACATAGATCATGTGAGCATCATTAAATCCAGTGTTTAATCCCACACCGAAAAGAGGTGGAATCACAGGCCAAAGTGAACCAAAACATACTAACGTATATAGGGAAATGAACCCTGCTAGATCCCTATATTGGAATTATAGGTTCAAAGGCTAGGAGATATAAAGAGACCCATACCCGGCATGCCGGACAATCTCATCTCATGAAATTTCCGTGAACCTCCGCCCTTCCCGAAGGAAGGCATCACCACTCATAGCTAGCCTATCGGTGCTCAGTATAAAGTTCCATTACATTCAACTCATACATCATGGAAGCTGGCTTCTAGCATGAGGACATTATAACTCATTAGATGATTTCTCATCTCATCATTTGATTAAGTATGCATTAACTTCAATAATTTCATTAGAGTGTTCATAGAGACTGGTCTCTTTATTAACTTTACATTCTCATAGGTGAGTACGTTTTGGTAACATTTACTTAGGATCCTTTGAGATTGCTCTCATCTTTCACATTAGCCTCTTATCATGTTGTCACCACATTCATTAGCTTTAGCACATTGTTCTTCATAATTACTCACCCTTTTTATGTGAAAGTTCATTTCATCACATGCCAATGCAATTGGCCTTTTAGTGTGTTTCACACTCTTACTTAACCCTTTTGGAGTCTCATCATTCCTCACATAACATCTTAAGTTCACTTTATAAAGTATGCTGGACTAATGAGTCCACACACACAAGACATGATGCTTCATTCATAATTCATTAAAGTGATTTATATTGCTCAAGATTTTGTGGTATAAGACTTATGCATCTTGTAAGTATGCCAAAGTCTCAATTTAATTCTTATAGATAACATTCATTAATTATTTAATCACTTAAGACTTATGTGTCAATACGGAATTTGGGCAAGGGAACTCGGTTTTGAATCCCTTGAACAACACTTACCATTCCTAAATTTTTAACCGTCGTGTCACTCGGCTTGGGGGTCCAGGTTTGATCCCCATTACTCACGTAAAAAAAAAAATTCTCCTTGTCTTTCTTCACATTTTATTTTTCTGCAGTTGCTGGGGGCGTGGGATCGATTCCCCACGACCCTCTATTTTTTTAAAATAAATTTTTACCCTCTCCTGTGCTGTAATTTTCGCTACTGACCAAGGGTTAGTGGGATCGATTCCCCACAACCCCTTTTCTTTATTATTATTAATTTTTTTTCTTCTCCTTCGCTACCTACTGAGAGGACGTGGGTTCGAATCCCACTCCTCTCATTTATTTATTTTTGTTTTAAATGGGAGAATTCGACTAAGGTCACACAGGTTCGAATCCCATGTGCCTCATTCTATTTATTTTTTTTAAATAGTAGCTTGGGGTCTTCCGTGTCTTGGGATCGAAACCCCATGACAACATTTTATTAATTCCCTTTTATTTTCCTGCAAAATTTGCCGAACCCCATCCTTAGTTCGATTCCCGCCTAGCACACCCATTTTTGTTTATTTATTAAGGTATGCCTTAGTGAGGCCTTGGGTTCGATCCCTGCTGACCTCAACTATTTTTTTAAAATTTTTTTTGACATCCAAAATTTCCAGAAACTATCTACAGCCTATTTCCAGGTTCTGGAAATTTATTCCACGTTTTTATGCAGCATTTTACAAGTCATTTGAGCATTTCTTTCTTAGTCGTTCTTTAGGGTTCTTAAAAAGAGTAAGAGGAATGATTTGGTCATTTGTTTTAACTAGAATTGATAGCATTTCAACCATGTCAATATCACGATTTAGGAACATCTAATTGAACATAAAACACGAGTAATTCTATGCCATTGGTATGCTCAAACATAGACTCAAAGTCATGGTCACAACCTTGCACACATACATACATGTCTACATTAATATTTTTGAAAGACACAAAAACATAAGCACATAATCATGAACACATACTCGAAACGAGATCATCACCACAAACACAGTATCCTAAATTCTACCAGCAAACATACCAACCTAAGATCATTCATAGGAGCTAGTGACAGGGAACATGTAACGGGGAACAACCCTAGTTTTCGGAGTAGATTCATCTTAGACTTAAGGGTCTCTTGGGAAAGGACCAAGAGTAAGAAAACCCATACCTTATTGTCATTCAACACTTGTTTCAATGCTTCCAATTCCCACGACACAACTGCCTCACCACAAAATTCCCAAACACAATCCGTCGAGAAGAATGTTGTTGATTTTCGTTTTTAGCTTAGCTTTTCGTTTGAGTTTTTGTGTGTAAGTTCTTCAAGAGTGAAGGACTATTACTTTCAGTTCTTTTACTGATAAAAAATGTGAGAATGAGAGTGATAGACGTGAGAATGAGAGGATTAGGATTAGGAGAGTTAGGTGGAGACTTAGTCAAACTAGGACTCCTCATTAATTTTTTTTTAATTTTATTATTAAAAAATCTGATTTTCCTTTACTTAAATCAGAAAATTAGATATTAATTAATTTAACTAATTAACTAAATACTAATTAAATCAATTAAATCATTGCTTCCACCAAGGCTCGAACCCGGGTGGAGCTAGATTTCGCTTAAAGGGTCAAATTCGGCCACCTCTACCAAAATTAATCCTTAGCCATATTAATTAATTAATTAATTAGGGTAATTACAATAATACCCTTAGCGTGGAAAAGACCATTTTAGCCCTAGACCCTGCAAACTTAAGATTACCCCTTTTTAAGTCCGGTTAATACTCATCCGGGTAAATCTTCATATTCGGGTGCCCTACATGTCTGGACCCAACCTTTCCTAGCTCAACTAACTCACCAAGTTGGGTGGCTTGGCTTTTGCAAGGGTCCAGATGTCTGGTTCTACGCGCATCAAGCCGCGTGAACCCGTTCTAATCCATGCATTCTAGGTACGTTTAAGCATTACTTAGCATGGTTATTTTTGGGTTGTTACATTATCCCCCCCTTAGGAAAATTTGTTCTCGAATGAAACTACTCTTTACTAGCAACAAGCAAGTCATCTATAGAACGTATGCATACATAGGCAATTCAATACTCCTCATTGGTGAATATATTATTCACTCATTAACTTGATGGTGTACATCCTTGAAACCTACTAGCCGCTTCACATTAATAGACTAAGGAACTCTTTCCTAAACTAGTCTCATCAAAGTATACAACATAAGTAAACATATAAGTCACACAAATCAGCAAGCAACATGATGACTCAAACATATTCACCTCATACTAGTACATAAACACCATGCACAGTCAAATACATGAAAGACTAATTAAGGCTACGCACACGAGACTTCACCAGAAGTGTCTTCCCTTGCACTCCTAAACTTGAGTGCGAAGAATCGTTGCCTCCTTGGAGCCTCTTCACGTGGACCATTAGGCTGAACTCTCTCTTTTCCTTGTTCTTGACTTCTCCTATTCGGACAATCCTTCACCATGTCACCCAGTTTGCAACAACTGTAACAAGCGTTAGAGCCCATCATACACTCTCCTCCATGCAATTTGCCACACTTCCTGCAAGGTGGCCTCTCCTGAGGTGTATCTACTTCATTGTTTCTCTTAACTCTGGACTCGGAATCCCTATCATAGCGACCCTTGGATGAACTTGACTCCCCTTCGTGGGAGAGTCCCTTCTTAAGCCTGGTCTTATCCCTGGTTTTAGTACTACTCTACCTTGAAAAATTCTCCTCAGCTTGCATTGACCTGTTCCCTGCCCTATTGTGCTTCTCTTCCTGCTTTTTTCGACTAGCTGGACATGGACCATAAGCCTGGAAAGGTACATGTTGTCATGCATCATAGCTGCCCTACACTCCTCCTCGAGATCCTCATCAATCCCTGTCAAGAATCTACTCATCTCGTCTATGCTGTTAGACACAAGAGAAGTGGCATACCTGGAAAGTTTTACGAACTTCAGGGAGTAATGCCTAACTGACATCGAGCCCTGCTTAAGGTTGATGAATTCCTCAACCTTAGACTCCTTCATTTCTATGGAAAAGAACCGCTCCAGAAAATCCGTCTTGAAAAGATCCCAAGTCATAGGACCTCCTCCTAAGGCCATGCTATCCTGCCACATCTTATACCAGGATTGAGCTATATCTAAAGAGTTAGTCTAATAATACCGTCTCACATTAAGCCATCTAAATGATGTACAATATTTTGGTCATAGCCCTTACACAAGTGCATATTGCCACATATGGTTTAAAATAATTTTCTTTTAAGAATAAGGAAGCAACAAATGTCTTTTAGACTATATAAATACTACTAGGGTAGATTAAATGCACCATCCTCAAACTTGGAGGACTCACTAGTACTTGGAGGAAGAATTCAAAGTATCCTTGCAAAAGTGGCATAGAAGCTCTTCAAAGGCCGGAACCTAGAATATTGGGGAAAAAGGGGAAGAAAAGTGAAGAAATATGGGTTAGTACAAAACACATGTACTATGTATGGTACGTATGCATAAAATCATCAACGCATGCGAAAAGGCGCAATTTAGTCAAAACTATGCTTTATTTTTAATAACTCAACATGTACATAAAATAAAATTATAAGTCAACCCAACATGATGTTAACCCAACACATAAGCAACCTAGGTCAATACTTGTGCAATGCCAAGAATAGAACCCCATAACCCTATCCAAAGATAAGTATCACATTAAGTCATTTATTACATGCATACGACAAAATCTCATACATTACCATGACATGCTTGATTCATAAGTTCATATATAACTTTACTTACATAACATGAAATGAACTTACTAATATAAGAAACCACTAAGACCATCCCTTAGGATCCCACATGTGTAATGAGTAAGAGAAGTCACATACTCTCGCTCACCGTATGTAGTAACCAATGCATAATTAAGGTAAATTAAAGAAGAAATTACATAATTACATCAATACATTTAATCAACATATTCATCATGTCAACAACTCACCATAACAATTCAAGGTTTTCATGAAATAGGGGAAAGACACGTGTCCATGGTAAACTTGAGTTAATCATAAGAATTAACCATGAAAATATACTTAAACAACATTAATTCACCATAATTCATCACAATTGATTTGTAATTTTTGTTTCAAAGAAGACCCATATGTAGAGAAAAACCCTAGTTTGGGAATGCTTTGAAATCTCTTTGAAAGGACCTCTTGGAGAAAGGAATCCCAAGAGGGAAAGAAATCATACCTTAATCAAGACTTTAGCCTCCAATTTGAGTAGAAAAAACTTGGGAATTTGGTCTTCTTCTTTAAGCTTCAAAGCTTCTTCAATGGACGTTGAATACAGAGAGAACGTAGAAAGAGGTGAGAGCTTTTGAGTTTTGATTCTGGGATTTGATTTGAGTGGGAAATAATTGTGAAAATATGATTTTAAAAAGTATATAACCCTCCCTAAAATACCCAAAAGACCCCTCACTTAAGTTGACCTTTTAATGAAGTCAAACTTGAATTCTAAATTTCAGATTTTCATTAGGAAACACGACCGCATCGCGGAGCTGTTCCAGCAGGATTTCCTAAATTAGTTTATGAAAAATAAGTTCCATTGTTTGCTTCCTTTTTGAAGCTTTCTTGGCCAAAGGTGGGGTCCCTTCGTGGACCCCTAGGGTGATCCTTGGGGGGGGTTAGACCTTGACGTTTTCACCCTATGTATATGTTTTACCTATTTAAAGTATTTATTCAAGTTTTAGACTCCATACGGCTCTTCCAAACCTTCACAAAACCTAAGGATGTTTACTAGTTTAATTGCACTAGTTTCCGGACGTCTTGGATGTTTCTTTAAGTTTAGGCTCTAATACTTCAGAAATATTTCAATACCTTAATTTTTGCTTAGAAACATTTTTTTAGAGTTTAGTTCATCACCTGAGGCCCTAGACCAAGTCACGAACTTTTGTAGTATTACACAAACATTCTCTATAAACTCATAGATTATCTCGAGACAAAGGAGTGAGTATTCACAGACCTCAAACAACTCCAACTGGAGACCTACATATCCTACCATAGAGTGCTTCAAAAGGTTACATAGAAATTGAAATCCCCTAAAACAAACTAAGATGAACTAGAGCTTTGTGATGGTTGCTTGAGTTCATATTAAGTTAGAATAAGCTATATTAGTGTCGTTAGGCAGTGTGTCAATTTTGGTTAATTATTGAGGTCAAACATCCAAGAACGTCAATGACGTTAGAAAGATATGCCTTAGAAAGTTCTTGTTTGTCTTGATGTGTTTGACAGAGTTTTACGTGTTTGTTTTGTTTGAAAATTGTGTAAAAAGTTCCTAAGAACTAGAAGACTATGTTTAGGGGTTTAACATTTGGGTACGACACCACCTAGTACCCACAAGGGGCCCTAGAGAAGGGCCCAAGAGAAGGATCAAAAATAGCCTAGGCAGTGTCCATCAACGAGGGCAAACGACGACAAGTAGTCAACCAACGCCCCGTCGACTTTCCTCGTAAATTGGACCTGCAAGATGGGATATCCAGTCCCCAAATGGAGCTAAAGTTCAACCCACTAAAACCCACCAATATACCATTGATGGACAAACGGTCTGTTGGTTGCATCCCTCGACGGTGCTGCCAAAAGGTGCTGAAACATCTGCCAAGGCTTGGGGTGTTTGGTAAATTCACCCCAAGTCTTTTAGGAATCTAGTAAATCATTTTAAAAGTTATTTAGGTATATTAAAATGTTTCAAACCCTAATACCTAATTTTAGACTCCATTTCATAAAACCCCAAACCCCTCTCTTAAAAACAACTCTCTCAAGTCACCATTGAAGCTAACAGTCAAGAATGAACTAGAAGGGCTGTTGGTGGACGTTTCTTAATAAAAACTCTTTGGGGTTTCTTCTATATAAGGTATGGAATAAATCCTTGAACTCTCTTCCATTCAAGGAGCCCTTTTTAATAGATGTCAAAAAGATTTTTCCAACCCTAGTTTCTTCTATCTTCAACTTTAAATATGGGTCTTGCATGAAAATGTTTCTAATTATTCTAATATAATTTTTCTAAGGTTATTGGTGATTTTAATGCTTCAATGAAATCATGTTAAAGCTTTTTATCAAATTTTGGCTTAAGAAATGGGTTAAATGAGCATGATATTGTAGTCTTTGAGGTTTGGTTTCCTTTTATTGACATTGTTGTTAAGCTACTTCCCTAAGGGCCAATTTATGATGAATTGTTGAGTAAAATATTATAGGTGATGGAAGCCTTGATTAAAGGGTAAGTTTGTTATGTTGTTTAGTTTTATTTATGAAATGCTCTCGAGTGGTATAGTCCACCTTCTTGGTGGCGGTGTTTACTTGAATTGTATGAATGTGTAGTTACTTGTGTATTGTGAATGAGTCCATGAAGGCATATTATGTGAAGAAAGATGGAAATAAAGTTATTCTTGTTAATCTTTTTCATGAAGCTTGTGATGAAAGGTATGTTAAGGATTATGTTTAAATGACTTTTATGATTATGTGAAGCATGTTAAAGTGTGTGATGTGATGAAAGAAGGTAAAAGCATGTATAGAATCAAATGTAAATGAAATGATGCTTATGTGAAAAGTGTCTTCACAAGTACACACACTCACACTTGAATGAATGAGTGAAGCTAAGTTAAGTCAAAAGGGGAATTTAGGGGTGAACACTATTCGTGATTTTAGTATAAAGTTCGCTATTTCCAAAAGTTTTATACTGTTGGTTAGATAATGGATACCCTTAGTGAGTTGAGATGTGGTGTCCAAAAGTTATCCTAGACCTTTAGTAATAAATGTTGAGAATCAGTGGGCAGTTATGTCTAGCACAGAGAGGATATGAAAAAGGGGTGGCTACACTTCATGATTGAGAAGTTGTATTCCAATGTACCTCTTGAGATGAGTACTCCTCGTTAGTAGAGAATAAGTTACTTAGTAGAAATCTCCTTATCCCTTAACTATGCACCCGCATAGGTGTAACTATTGGGAAAGACATGTAAAATCTAAAAGTAAGACCTCACTCTAGGCTAGTGAGGGGACCCTTCTTCGATAAGAGACGTATCGTGATTCCATGTTTAGTACTCATGGTCTATGTCGGTTAAGATAACCCCCACAAAAGTAATAAAATTGCTAAGTCTTCTAAGGAGTGTACTACTTAGGGTAGATAGTGGAATGGGACGCTATTTATTTGTTGCACTAGGTAGGCATTCCGAACGGGGAGTCTTAGTGAACCTTATATGAATTGAATGAACTAAGTCTCATAAAAAAACATACTACTTAGGATAGGTAGTGGAATGGGATGCTATCTATCCATTGTACAAAGTAGACCTTCCGAAAGAGGAGTCTTGGTGCCAAGCCTTCTAAAAGGGTGTACTACCAAATGCTCCTCACCTGCCAAGAACTATATAGATAGATAAAAGCATGGATTAGTACAACCACATGTACTAAGTATAGCATAATGCATAAAAATCATGAAAATGGACATTTATTGGAAATATCCATCTTTTCATTTAAATATCATAATATAATCATAAGAACAACTTTTATCAACTTAGAAACACATAAGAAGTCATTTAAACCAAATATCATAATTTTTAAACTTACTTTACAGTAACCTCAACTGACTGTTACAGTGAATTCCTTCACTGTACAGTGAAGTTGCTTATATTTAACTTCAGAACCTTCTAGCATGTAATAATCCCACTAAAAGCTATCCTAAGATTCACTTAAGTCACACAAATAGAGACCGCCCAAGCACCCTCTCCAAATGTGTCTGAACGATCCTCAAGATTACTCATAATGAGACACATACACATCTAGAATACACCAACATACATAACATATAAGATATGACAATCTCCCCTACCAAGGTTTTCAAAAGACATACTTAAGTACTCCTAGAAGAGAACGCCCATACACCCTGTTCAAGGTTACCTAAATAATCCTTAAGATTTCCTAAGTTTAGATCATGTCAAACTCAACAACCAAATTCCCTAACAATAGTCATTCTTAAGACTTCCATAGATAAGATATGAAGAGATCATCCCAGATGCCCTCTTCACATTTTAGCTAAGGAATCCTTAAGTCACTTTAGATTAGGTACTCATGCATTTACTACGTACTATCTTAAGTCATTAGTTCATTAGTTAATTTAAGAGACATTCATCACATAAAGAACATTCAAGTAATGGTCTTGGAGAAGACCTAGGGACTCTTACTAACATCTTCAAAGCCTATTTTGCAATGTCTAGATAGCGTCCCATACCACCACCTAAACCTTATAGTACTTCTTTAATGCTAATAGGTATACCATATGATAAGAATAGGCAATAACCGACATAGACTATGGTTGCAAAACATGGAATCCGGAGTTCTATCCTGCTCCGATGAGGTTGTTCTACTTGCCAATTGTAGAACTTTGACACATCCCATTTAGGCACATGGTTAAGGAATATGAAGGGCATTCTTTGTAATCTAGTCTCATTCTATAACTAGAACTACTTCCCTTACTATACTCACTCGCTTCTATCCTTCGTTCTCATAGATTAAATCACAAGGTTAATACAAAAGGGTTCCATATCAAGTTCATAACCCAATTACATTTACCCTACCAAAGAAAGGTCCGCTAGGGCTACCTCACAATGGAGACAAGAAGCTCATCATGACTTTCCTAAGGATTGATATGATGTCGTTCCAGCCAATCAACCTTAAGTTCATCATTCATTAGATGAAGGTTACCATTACGACTTTCGACTTCAAGTTTCATAACCTTACCACTAGGTTCAAGGTTTCACATAAAGGACCCTCTTATCACCATTCAAGGTCTCACCTAACATTCATTCACTCATGACTAAGACACTTTAGCTTCCTAAGTCAAGACATAACATATTCACTATCATACATGCATCATGTAAGGCACCTAACTCAACCTAAACAAGGCACAACATTACTTCACTTTAGCACATATTACATGTCATTCTAGAATCGCATAGGAACAACTATTACCATGTTAAAGTCATCCTATACACTACTCTATCATCATCAATATAACCATTATAGACTCATATAGTAAAGTAGGAACAATCATGCATTCAACTCTATGACTACACACAACACATACTCATTAGTCTAACATGATCACCTAAATAACATCAATAGAAGAAACACATACTATCACATTACTTCACATAGTTAGATATTCCCCTACTTCAAATAATCAACAACACAAATCAACAAAATACTTCAAGTAATTGCCGACATGGCCATGATCATCATAATACTTAAAATAACATCGAAAAGACCACATCAATTCACATAACACCGCCACCATAAGTGGACCATGCCAATAACAACATAATTGAAGTCTAATAAACAAAGCGAAATAGGGAAGCGTACCACCACTCCATCATCAACACTTCAATCCAATGCCAAATTATTCAATTCAACATCACAAGGCCCTTATCCATGGCCATGAACATCAATTCAAAGTATAAAAAAAATCCTCAATGAATATAAGTCTATTCAATATATATTTTTCAATATAAGACTAATTATATATCAATTGAATACAATTCTTACATATTTAGATAGCCCATAAGAAACTACATAGTAATTCATAAACATTAGACAAATATCAAGTAACCCATAAATTAGTCAAAAATTAGAATTCATCAATTACATGGGTTCATAGGTTAATTAAGTTAAAATAATCTTAATAACAACAATTCAATCACTATTTAATGATTAAAAATCTTAAATGCAAGAACCATGATAGATCATGAAATAGGTCAAGTTCAACTTTTAAAACTTTAGAAAAAATCTTTGAAAGTTTGGATCCTTGATGAAACGAGTTTGAAGGATTAAAAACCATACCTTGATGAATCTAATTCTTCACTTTGATGAAGAATCTCCACTCAATTTGTCACACCAAGCTCTTCCTTGACTTTGGACTTCAATGGAGTCTTAAGGAATTTCTAAGGGATTTTGGGGTTTTGATTTAGAAGAATGAAGTCTTCAATGTGTTTAAGACTTATCTACACACTTAAAATACCCAAAATACCCCTTAGGCACCGCTAAACCTTCTATTTGGAAGTGTGATGAAATTACAAATTCACCCCTCAACTTCAAGTGAACTGCACGCAGGCCACAGTGCCCATCGACGGTTGCCCACCGATGGGGCAGAGGTCCACACACGGGCCGTCCTGTCCTCCGTCGATGGGTTAAGAGACCTAAAATTGGTAGCTTAGATCCCTAGTATAAGTACCAAATGACGACATGCAACCAACGGGGCGTCGACTGACCCACTGGGCGTCGATTGCCTCCGTTCGTTGGGACTGTCTTGGAAGTTTTTTGACATCAACTTGGGTCCTTCCTCAAGGACCCTCGGATGGTCCTTGGGGATGTTTTCCAGGACGTTTCCAACTCAAAAATGATTGTATATGAGTTTAGGACCTCTCACATGAATTTCACCCAAAACGAACACGTAAAACTCGACGAAACATGCCTAGACACGCAAGATCATTTCAAGGCACATCTTTCGAACGTCATGGACGTTCTTGGACGTTTGACCTCCAAACTTATCGAAACTTTACACACTGACTTTATACACCATAATAACTAATTTAATGACTTCACAAAATCATGAATCACACATAAACATATAGAACCACATATGAGGCACATAGGTGACTTAGTCGTCGAACGTCTTGGTCGTCCCTTGACGTTTAACTTCCAATGCACCTAATACTTTAGCCACTGCCTCTATAACACTATATATAAAATTTTAGGACCTAATACCATGCCGACAACAGTTTTAGGCTCTAGTTCACCTAAATTATTTTCGAGATCTTACACTCTCCCCCACTTGGACAACATTCGTCCTCGAATGACACTTGTCACTCTCCGAACACTTCGAGGAATAGAGAATCAACTAGAAGCACATAACCAAACCATTCAACACATAATCAGGGAGAAAACATCAATTTTACATAGTCAAGAGATTCACAACACAACAAGAACTAGAATACAATTCTATAACTCATCATGCTACAAAACTCACATTCTTTATTCCAATTAAGAAAATCTCATTTTATATTCATTATTATACTCATTTACATCAGTTATAACCACATTACAAAAATTTTAGACCAAAGAATAAATTAGTCAATTTTTTATTAAAATATTACAGTGAGCGTTCTAGTGTTACAGTGAATTAGGCCAATTTTCTAAAAATGTAAATTTTAGGCAATTCATGATGTAGACATGCTAATATGCAAGGTAACATCTTATAAGCATTTTTTACAACATGCTCATAGCTCCTTAAATACACAATGAAAGAGGTTAATAAAATTTTATTTCAACCAGACTCCTAAACACCAAGCACATGCAACAACTTCTAGGACTTTCTATCCAAAATATGACCATACTCCCCCACTTAAAAGGAAATCATATCACAACAAGAAAAATAAGACTTACCAACATCATCATCACTATCATCTGGATTCTCTCCTCTAGTCCGGAGTTCATAGAAACGCCTCCTTGTTGGAGCATCTTCCTTTTGAATACTAGGAGCAGTCTTCTTATCCTCTTTTTCTCTAGAAGCAATGCTAGGACAATCTCTCACCATATGTCCATATTTTACACATTCAAAGCAACTACCGGTACCCAATACACACTCATCATATTTTCCTTGCCACAAGTGGCACATGTAGGTTTGTCATTTTGAGAACTACCTCCTTTATAAATCTTGAACTTAGCACTCCTACATTCTTCTTGAGTGTTAACTCTCTTTTTAGACCTTGGTTTCCCATGATCACTTGCACCACTTATTTTCAAGTTTGTAGCCATCCTCCTAAGTTTAGACTCTTCAATAGATTGGGCATACACCATGAGTCTAGATAAGGTGATATCATCATGTAGCATAGCCGTACAGAATTCCTCCGTCACTAGATTGGCGACACCGGTCACAAAACGACTAATTTCATCCCTTGGATTTGACACTACGGATGGTGCATATCTAGACAAGATTGACAACCTGAAAGAGTATTCCTCAACACTAATATTTCCTTGCTTGATATTGATAAATACTTGCCCTTATAGGGCATTATCATTCGAGAGGATGCCTTTTGGGTTGTGTAATGCACCAACCACTTTTCAGATAGGTATGATGTCGATATTCTTTGAGATGGTGAAGGACATTATTGAGGTGTTTATGGATGACTTTTCTGTTGTTGGCGGCTCCATTGATTGTTGTTTGAGTCACTTGGCCGAGGTTCTCTAAAGATGTGAAGATTGCAATCTTGTGCTTAATTGAAAAAAAAATGTCACTTTATGGTGAAAGAAGGTGTAGTATTTGGCCATCGCATCTCAGAGAAGGGGATAGAGGTTGATCGAGCAAAAGTTGAGGTTATAGAGAGACTTCCTCCACCCATCTCTACAAAAGGTGTGAGAAGTTTTCTGGGACTTGCGAGCTTCTACCGGAGGTTTATTAAAGATTTCTCAAAAATTGCACATCCTTTGTGCAAGTTATTTGAGAAGGAATGTAAATTCTATTTTGATGAACCCTGACTGAAGGCGTTTGGGGAGTTAAAGGAGAAGTTGGTGTCTGCACCCATAATTATTTCCCCAGATAGGTACAATCCATTTGAGTTGATGTGTGATGCTTGTGGGGTTCCTCTTGGTGTGGTATTGGGACAAAGAAGGGATAAAATCCTTCACCCCATCTATTATGCTAATAAGGCCCTAAATAAAGCATAAAAGAACTACACTTTGACTGAACAAGAGCTTCTTGCGGTGGTATTTGCTTTCAAAAAAATTCGCTCCTATTTGCTTGGCAAGAGAGTCATAATGCATACTGACCACTCCACTTTGAGGTATTTGATGGCAATGGAGGATGCGAAACCAAGGTTTATTAGATGGGTGCTACTATTGTAAGAGTTTGATTTTGACGTAAAAGATAGAAAAGGTACTGAAAATTATGTTGTCGATAACTTGTCCAGATTGGAAGAGGAAGCGATGCTAGAGTTGGGTGAAATGTCCGAAATTGATGATACCTTCCCTGATGAGCATGTATTGGCTGCTTCTCATGACCTGATTCCATGGTTCGCCAATTTTGCGAATTATCTGGCTAGTGACATAGTCCCATCAGACTTGTCCTTTCATCAAAGGAAGAAGTTCATGCATGATGTGAAAAAGTTCTTTTGTGATGAACCTTACATATACCGTATTTGTGATGATGGGCTTATTCGCCGTTATGTGTCGGATGTCGAGATGATACGTGTTTTGGAGGCATGCCACTCCTCGCCTGTGGGTAGGCATCATAGTGTTATCCGGACTGCCCACAAGATTTTGCACTGTGGGTACTATTGACCAACAATTCACCAAAATGCTCATGAGTTATCCAAGTCTTATGATAGGTGTCCGAGAGATGGAGGAATTTCGAAGAGGCAAGAGCTCCCTTTAAATCCTATTTTAGTAATTACGTTGTTTGATGTATGGGGCATTGATTTTATGGGGCCATTTGTGAGTTCTCATGAATGAAATATATACTTGTGGCGGTGTACTACGTGTCAAAATGGGTGGAAGCCATAGCACTTTCCAACAATGAAGGGAAGAGTGTCACCACGTTCTTGAAAAAGAACATCTTCTCCAGATTTGGCACACCTAGGGCCATTATTAGTGATGGGGGATCTCACTTTGCAATAAGTTGTTCAAAGGGCTATTGGAGAAATATGGGGTTTGCCACAATGTGGCCACTCCGTACCATCCACAGACTAGTGGGAAAGTTGAGGTGTCCAATAGAGAAATCAAGCAGATCCTATCGAAAATGATCAATGCTAATAGAACGGATTGGTCAAGGAGGATTGATGATGCTCTTTGGGCCTACCATGCTTCATACAAGACTCTCATATGTATGTATCCATACCAACTTGTATATGGGAAGACTTTTCACTTGCCAGTTGAGTTAGAGAATAAAGTCATGTGGGCAATGAAGAAACTGAAGATGGACAGGAATGGAGCAGTGGAACACAGGCTTAATGGCTTGAATGAGCTTGATGAGTTTCGCCTAAAAACAAATGAAAGTTCACCCATCTACAAAGAGAAGATGAAGAAGTACCATGACCAAAAGATTGAAAAGCGAGAATTTGCGGTTAGGGACATGGTGCTTCTATTCAACTCTACGCTTGTTTCCGGGAAATCTCAAGCCCAAATGGATGTGACCATTCCTTATTACTAAAGTGTTCCCACATGGAGCGGTTTAATTGGAGAACAAGGAGGGTGCTAAGTTCACGATCAACAGGCAAAGATAAAGATCTACCTAAGGCATGCGGAGAGTGTCCATGAAGTGGTTGAGGCGTATCACCTTGATAAAGTATAAGTAATCTAGGATCGTGTGTCGTGCCGCGATGTTAAATCAAGCGCTTCTTGGGAGGCAACCCAAGGTGTATCGTCTAGCCAACATTAAGTTTTGTTCTCTTTGTAGAAATAGTTGCCTTCTCTTGTTTCATTTTTGTTTTACTCATCTTCATGTTTTTTTTTTTTTGTTGTCTAGAGATTAGTTTAGGGTCCGTGTTTCAAAAGTGTCAAGAAAAACACAAAAAGAATAGCTTAATGGGTGTTCAATATGCAGGGACCAAAACCAAGAATTCTGCAGAAAATGGCATGGTACACAGATCTACATACCCCATCGATGGGCCGTGTTCCATCGACGTACCGTCGATGGTGTCCATAGATCCCAGGTATGTCATGTACTTTTGTCAAAGTTTTTATGCAATCTACGGTCCAATCGACGGTCCGTCGATGGGGTCGTCAGTTCAAAGAACCATTGACCCGACTCGACCCAGCCGACTATATTAAAAGAAAATTGTTCATTAACGTCCAAAAATCTTTTCATATTTTCTCCCAACCGTTTCCGTCCCCTTATTTCCTTTCTTTCCCATTAATTTCCCATATATATCCCTTCATTTTCATCAGAATCCCCAAAAGTCCCAAATTCCCCTACAATCCCAAAACGCTCCCCTCCAAAAATTCTACACCGTCTCTCTTGTTTTCTCTAGTCGGTGTTCGAAGGCAGGCACGTAGGTTGGTTGTTAAGAAGATCACCCACTCATTCACTCCACTGCTGTTTTTAGGTATTTCAATTCCCTTCGCTTAATGAAAATTTTGTATGTGGGTCTTGACTTAGGGACAAAATTGCATGTTAATGATTGATAAAATATGGGTACTCTGTCCCTTAGAATTATTGAAAGTGAATGGGTTGGGGTGTAATCTGTTTAAAATATGATTGTTGACTTTCCGACTTAGTTTTTCATAGCATCGTAGAATCTGAGATTGCAACATGCGAAATTGAAACCCTAAGGATGAAGAATTAGTCTTGTACTTGTTGTTATGTGTTGGGTGAACTTATGGAAGTCTAAAAGTTGTCAAAATGTGCTACTAAGATTAAGGTCTGAAATTTGTCTCTGACCAACAGCACGAGACCCCGTCGATTGATCAACCAGCAAATTGCTGAACTCTGAGACAACGCAAATGGACTACGGTCCATCGATTGATCGACGGGCCGTTCTGCACGTCCGTCATTTCCAACTGAAACCCTGATTTGTGAGAATTTTAAAATTATTCTAAGTGTCAGACGATGGAAGTGGACTACGGTTCATTGATTGATTGATGGGCCATTCTGCACGTTCTTCATTGGACTGTGATTTATTGTTTAAGGGTTTTGTTTTGATTGTTTTGCTTGTGTTGTATGATTGCAATGAGACTATTCTAGGGGTAGGTCAGAGTCCGTGGAACCATGTCGTTGGATGATTGGCACTTCCGACGATGAGCGTGATCTGGAATACGTGCCCCCAGGCAACCGAAACCATACACTAGCTGCAAGAGCCACTCGGGGCACCCCCAATAAGGTGGCTTCCGGCGTAGTCACTGCCTCCCAGTCTGATGAGGAGTCGTCCCACTCTACGGTGTCAAATGAGGCCACTGCCTCCGGTTTTGGATCTCTTGGAGCCACTCACCCAGAGGTGTCTGCCCGCCAAGCCTCGTCTAATGAGGCCCATAGTTCATAATCTGCTCCGGCACCCCAGGATGATGTCCCTGCACCGGTTCCTGATGAGGCAAACTGGTGGGGCATTGATTGTCAGTATCATGTCTACAGGGACGCAAAGCAACTAAATGACAAGGGGGTGATGACTCGGTTGGTGAAAGTCGAGCGGAGAGTTCTTACAGGGAGTCTTCACACAGTCCCTGATGTGCATGGATTGTTTACCCGCCACAGGATCGATTGGATATCTAGGAGTCTAGGGTCGTACATTGAGGAGATTGTTCGAGAGTTCTATGCATCATATGTGGCGACTCTTAGAGGTTCTTTGGACAGGCGGGCGGGACATGCCAAACAGGACCCACTCACTGAGGTTTTAGTTCAAGGCTGCCGGGTGGACATTTCTCCTACTTCCATCGCCGCTTCATCTACGGTGCACTTACTGGTACAACGAGGGAGACCCTCACTCCAGAGTTTGATTAAAGGTGGAGTTCGGTCAAGAGTGGACAATTTCACAGGACCAGAGAGCAGAGAGAGTCCACCAAGAGGTGGCTTGCACAGCAGTTGTCCATTAGCGGTGAGGGAGAAGACTAGGTGTTAGACACCAGAGGCCTTATCAAGAAGGCCAACCTCACCTTCACAGCCAAGTTCTTCTGGCTGTTAGTCCACCACCGTCTCTCTCCCACGGCAGCAGATAACATTATTACATGGGATAGAGCAGTTATGGTAGAAGAACTGGTGGCCGAGTTCGAGATCGAATTCGCAAAGTCATTGATCTTTGTGATACATGAGAGGGCTTTTAAAAACTCAACTACTTACCCGTTTGCTTGTATGATCTTTCAGGTATGCAAGGATGCTGGAGTGACCATTTGGCACCGTGATGCCCTCCATACTCCGACCGGGACTGTGGATATAGGTGTCATTAGGGATGAGGCCAATGTGGCGGCACCGAGGAGAGGCCTAGAGTTGATTTGAAGCCGCTGAGTGAGAATTTTGCGGATACGGTAGTGTTAGCCCAAGGGGATGATCCTGCCACTTCAGAGCCCACTCATACCACCCCGGCCGGGTCTGCCCCTGTCACTAGCAGAGCACCCAGTTCCTCCCGGTCTACTCCATTGTCAGCAACACTGGTCCCGATAGCTAGGGTCCAGAATTTAGAGGCCCAGATGGCCACCTTGCTGCATCATATCCAGCCTTGGATGCAGAAATCCATTGCCGAGGCTGAGGACCGGATTGAGAAGAGGGTGGCCCGGAAGACTGAGCGGCAGATTCAGGTGGTTAATCAGCGCCTTGATGCGTTTGAGCTACAGGTTCTAGCACGCCCAGCCCCCATCGATTTGACTACTCTTCAGGAGGTTGTGGCGAGTCTGCGGGCAGATATTGAAAGTATACTGGAAGTTAGGGCACAATATCGGATTGTGACACAGCGTACTCGACCTCTCGGAGGTCTTATACAATCCCTTTCATATCATTCATTGCATATAAATAGTGGAAAGTAGTGCGGAATTTAAACTTTTCACAAAACATATCATAGTCTTTAAAAAAACTTTCATATAAAAGTAATAGGAAATACTAAGTCTCAATCTCATCATCTTAGACACAAGAGCACTTGGGACACGGCCCATACGAATTAGAAAACATAGTTCTACTAAGTCTATTACAATACTTCATAAAGAATCATAAAAGACATATATTCCCGCGAGTCAAATGAGGACATACTATAACTTCTCTTGAACGATGCTACGGTCCAAGTCTTGCTTCCCAAATGCTCCTCACCTGCCAAGAACTATATAGATAGATAAAAGCATGGATTAGTACAACCACATGTAATAAGTATAGAATATGCATAAAAATCATGAAAATGGACATTTATTGGAAATATCCATCTTTTCATTTAAATATCATAATATAATCATAAGAACAACTTTTATCAACTTAGAAACACATAAGAAGTCATTTAAACCAAATATCATAATTTTTAAACTTACTTTACAGTAACCTCAACTGACTGTTACAGTGAATTCCTTCACTGTAAAGTGAAGTTGCTTATATTCAACTTCAGAACCTTCTAGCATGTAATAATCCCACTAAAAGCTATCCTAAGATTCACTTAAGTCACACAAATAGAGACCGCCCATGCACCCTCTCCAAATGTGTCTGAACGATCCTCAAGATTACTCATAATGAGACACATACACATCTAGAATACACCAACATACATAACATATAATATATGACAATCTCCCCTACCAAGGTTTTCAAAAGACATACTTAAGTACTCCTAGAAGAGAACGCCCATACACCCTGTTCAAGGTTACCTAAATAATCCTTAAGATTTCCTAAGTTTAGATCATGTCAAACTCAACAACCAAATTCCCTAACAATAGTCATTCTCAAGACTTCCATAGATAAGACATGAAGAGATCATCCCAGATGCCCTCTTCACATTTTAGCTAAGGAATCCTTAAGTCACTTTAGATTAGGTACTCATGCATTTACATACGTACTATCTTAAGTCATTAGTTCATTAGTTAATTTAAGAGACATTCATCACATAAAGAATATTGAAGTAATGGTCTTGGAGAAGACCTAGGGACTCTTACTAACATCTTCAAAGCCTATTTTGCAATGTCTAGATAGCGTCCCATACCACCACCTAAACCTCATAGTACTTGTTTAATGCTAATAGGTATCCCATATGATAAGAATAGGCAATAACTGACATAGACTATAGTTGCAAAACATGGAATCCGGAGTTCTATCCTGCTCCGATGAGGTTGTTCTACTTGCCAATGGTAGAACTTTGACACATCCCATTTAGGCACATGGTTAAGGAATATGAAGGGCATACTTTGTAATCTAGTCTCATTCTATAACTAGAACTACTTCCCTTACTATACTCACTCGGTTCTAGCCTTCGTTCTCATAGATTAAATCACAAGGTTCATACAAAAGGGTTCCATATCAAGTTCATAACCCAATTACATTTACCCTGCCAAAGAAAGGTCCACTAGGTCTACCTCACAATGGAGACAAGAAGATCATCATGACTTTCCTAAGGATTGATATGATGTCTTTCCAGCCAATCAACCTTAAGTTCATCATTCATTAGATGAAGGATACCATTACGATTTTCGACTTCAAGTTTCATAACCTTACCACTAGGTTCAAGGTTTCACATAAAGGACCCTCTTATCACCATTCAAGGTCTCACCTAACATTCATTCACTCATGACTAAGACACTTTAGCTTCCTAAGTCAAGACATCAAATATTCACTATCATACATGCATCATGTAAGGCACCTAACTCAACCTAAACAAGGCACAACATTACTTCACTTTAGCACATATTACATGTCATTCTAGAATCGCATAGGAACAACTATTACCATGTTAAAGTCATCCTATACACTACTCTATCATCATCAATATAACCATTATAGACTCATATAGTAAAGTAGGAACAATCATGCATTCAACTCTAAGACTACACACAACACATACTCATTAGTCTAACATGATCACCTAAATAACATCAATAGAAGAAACACATACTTTCACATTACTTCACATAGTTAGATATTCCCCTACTTCAAATAATCAACAACACAAATCAACAAAATACTTCAAGTAATTGCCGACATGACCATGATCATCATAATACTTAAAATAACATCGAAAAACCACATCAATTCACATAACACCGCCACCATAAGTGGACCATGCCAATAACAACATAATTGAAGTATAATAAACAAACTGAAATAGGGAAGCATACCACCACTCCATCATCAACACTTCAATCCAATGCCAAATCATTCAATTCAACATCACAAGGCCCTTATCCATGGCCATGAACATCAATTCAAAGCATAAAAAAAAATCCTCAATGAATATAAGTCTATTCAATATAGATTTTTCAATATAAGACCAATTATATATCAATTGAATACAACTCTTACATCTTTAGATAGCCCAAAAGAAACTACATAGTAATTCATAAACATTAGACAAATATCAAGTAACCCATAAATTAGTCAAAAACTAGGATTCATCAATTACATGGGTTCATAGGTTAATTAAGTTAACATCATCTTAATAACAAAAATTCAATCAATATTTAATGATTAAAAACCTTAAATGCAAGAACCATGATAGATCATGAAATAGGTCAAGTTCAACTTTGAAAACTTTAGAAAAAATATTTGAAAGTTTGGATCCTTGATGAAACGAGTTTCAAGGATTAAAAACCATACCTTGATGAATCTAATTCTTCACTTTGATGAAGAATCTCCACTGAATTTGTCACACCAAGCTCTTCCTTGACTTTGGACTTCAATGGAGTCTTAAGGAATTTCTAAGGGATTTTGGGGTTTTGATTTAGAAGAATGAAGTCTTCAATGTGTTTAAGACTTATCTACACACTTAAAATACCCAAAATACCCCTTAGGCACCGCTAAACCTTCTATTTGAAAGTGTGATGAAATTACAAATTCACCCCTCAACTTAAAGTGAACTGCACGCAGGCCACAGTGCCCATCGACGGTTGCCCATCGATGGGGCATAGGTCCACACACGGACCGTCCTGTCCTCCGTCGATGGGTTAAGAGACCTAAAATTGGTAGCTTAGATCCATAGTATAAGTACCAAATGACGACATGCAACCAACGGGGCGTCGATTGACCCACTGGGTGTCGATTGCCTCCGTTCGTTGGGATTGTCTTGGCAGTTTTTTGACATCAACTTGGGTCCTTCCTCAAGGACCCTCGGATGGTCCTTGGGGATATTTTCCAGGATGTTTCCAACTCAAAAATGATTGTATATGAGTTTAGGACCTCTCACATGAATTTCACCCAAAACAAACACGTAAAACTTGACGAAACATGCCTAGACACGCAAGATCATTTCAAGGCACATCTTTCGAACGTCATGGACGTTCTTGGACGTTTGACCTCCAAACTTATTGAAACTTTACACACTGACTTTATACACCATATTAACTAATTTAATGACTTCACAAAATCATGAATCACACATAAACATATAGAACCACATATGAGGCACATAGGTGACTTAGTCGTCGAACGTCTTGGTCGTCCCTTGACGTTTAACTTCCAATGCACCTAATACTTTAGCCACTGCCTCTATAACAGTATATATACAATTTTAGGACCTAATACCATGACGACAACAGTTTTAGGCTCTAGTTCACCTAAATTATTTTCGAGATCTTACACTCTCCCCCACTTGGACAACATTCGTCCTCGAATGACACTTGTCACTCTCCGAACACTTCGAGGAATAGAGAATCAACTAGAAGCACATAACCAAACCATTCAACACATAATCAGGGAGAAAACAACAATTTTACATAGATAAGAGATTCACAACACAACAAGAACTAGAATACTATTTTATAACTCATCATGCTACAAAACTCACATTCTTTATTCCAATTAAGAAAATCTCATTTTATATTCATTATTATACTCATTTACATCAGTTATAACCACATTACAACAATTTTAGACCAAAGAATAAATTAGTCAATTTTTTATTAAAATATTACAGTGAGCGGTCTAGTGTTACAGTGAATTAGGCCAATTTTCTAAAAATGTAAATTTTAGGCAATTCATGATGTAGACATGCTAATATGCAAGGTAACATCATATAAACATTTTTTACAACATGCTCATAGCTCCATAAATACACAATGAAAGAGGTTAATGAAATTTTATTTCAACCAGACTCCTAAACACCAAGCACATGCAACAACTTCTAGGACTTTCTATCCAATATATGACCATACTCACCCACTTTAAAGGAAATCATATCACAACAAGAAAAATAAGACTTAGCAACATCATCATCACTATCATCTGGATTCTCTCCTCTAGTCCGGAGTTCATAGAAACGCCTCCTTGTTGGAGCATCTTCCTTTTGAACACTAGGAGCAGTCTTCTTATCCTCTTTTCCTCTAGAAGTAATGTTAGGACAATCTCTCACCATGTGTCCATATTTTACACATCCAAAGCAACTACCGGTACCCAATACACACTCATCATAATTTTCCTTGCCACAAGTGGCACATGTAGGTTTGTCATTTTGAGAACTACCTCCTTTATCAATCTTGAACTTAACACTCCTACATTCTTCTTGAGTGTTAACTCTCTTTTTAGACCTTGGTTTCCCATGATCACTTGCACCACTTATTTTCAAGTTTCTAGCCATCCTCCTAAGTTTAGACTCTTCAATAGATTGGGCATACACGATGAGTCTAGCTAAGGTGATATAATCATGTAGCATAGCCGTACAACATTCTTCCGTCACTAGATCGGCGACGCCGGTCACAAAACGACTAATTTCATCTCTTGGATTTGACACTAGGGATGGTGCATATCTAGACAAGGTTGACAAATTGAAAGAGTATTCCTCAACACTAATATTTCCTTGCTTGAGATTGATAAACTCCTCCACCTTAACCTCTCTTCTCTCACGGGGAAAGTTCTTACCTAGAGAAGCTTCCTTAAATTCTTCCCACTCAATAGGATACGACTCCACTGGCCTATCATCCTTCTATTTACTGTACCAAATTTGAGAAACATCCATCAATTGATACGAAGCCAACTCCGTCTTCTTCCTAGATATAACCCCCATAGCACTCAACACCTTCTACACACCATCAAGGAACTCTTGGGGATCCTCATCTACCTTAGAGCCAGGAAAGCTCGGAGGATTCATCCTCACAAAGTCTCTCAACCTAGAGGTCATAGTGCTCTCCACAACCCTAGGCACCATACTCAAATTCACTCGAGTATTCACGGCTTGGGCTAAAGCAATCAAAGCCTCTCTAATCTCTTGATTAGTCAATTCCGAGGGGAACCACAGGAACCTCATTACCTCCTTCCATATTAGGGACATGATAACCTTGGGGAGGCACTTGAGCACATTGAGCACCTTGAAACCTTGCCCATGTTGAGGAACTTGCTCAACTTGAGGAGGAATCTCCTCATTCACCCTCCCCTCTTCCAACCTTCTAGCGCCCATCCTTCTAGTATTCATCTCCTAGAAACACAAGGAAACACATTAATAAGGATACTCATAACATTTACTCTACCGCACAACATAATAGTAGAAAAGAAGGGAAAATCTATTGTACTATAGCCTCTCGCCCATAGATGTGTCGCGACCCAGACCGACGGTCAAGACTCTACTAGACGTGACTTGATGAGACTTTTTGATTCCTAATAATACTTTGACCAACCTATGCTCTGATACCAAGCTTTGTCACATCCCTAGACCACACCCTAGAAGTTAGGTCACAATCTCGGATTGTGACACGGCGTACTCGACCTCTCGGAGGTCGTATACAATCCCTTTCATATCATTCATTGCATATACATAGTGAAAAGTAGTACATAATTAAAACTTTTCACAAAACATATCATAGTCTTTAAAAACTCTTTCATATATAATTAATAGGAAATACTAATTCTCAATGTCATCATCTTAGACACAAGAGTACTTGGGACACGGCCCATACGAATTATAAAACATATTACTACTAAGTCTATTACAATACTTCATAAAAGAAACATAAGACATATATGACCTCTAGTCAAATGAGGACATACTTCAACTTCTCTTGAATGATCCTACGGTTCAAGTTTTGCTTCCCAAATGCTCCTCACCTACCAACAACTATATAGATAGATAAAAGCATGGATTAGTACAACCACATGTAATAAGTATGGCATAATGCATAAAAATCATGAAAACGGACATATATTGGAAATATGCATCTTTTCATTTAAATATCATAATATAATCATAAGAACAACTTTTATCAACTTAGAAACACATAAGAAGTCATTTAAACCAAATATCATAATTTTTAAGTTACTTTACAGTAACCTCAACTCACTGTTGTAGTGAATTCCTTCACTATACAGTGAAGTTTCTTATATTCAACTTAAGTACCTTCTAGCATGTAATCATCCCACTAAAAGCTATCCTAAGATTCACTTAAGTCACACAAGGAGAGACCGCTCATACACCCTCTCTAAATGTGCTTAAACGATACTCAAGATTACTCATAAGACTTACTTAAGTACTCCTAATATATGACAATCTCCCCTACCAAGGTTTTCAAAAGACATACTTAAGTACTCCTTGAAGAAAACACCCATACACCCTCTTCAAGGTTACCTTAATAATCCGTAAGATTTCCTAAGTTTAGATCATGTCAAACACAACAACCAACGTCCCTAACTAGAGTCATTCTCAAGACTAACATAGATAAGACATGAAGAGATCATCCCATATGCCCTCTTCACACTTTAGCTAAGGAATACTTAAGTCACTTTAGATTAGGTACTCATGCCTTTACATACTTACTAACATAAGTCGTTAGTTATTAGTTCATTTAAGAGACATTCATCACATAAAGGAAATTCAAGTAATGGTCTTGGAGAAGACCTAGGGACTCTCACTAACATCTTCAAAGCCTATTGTGCAATGTCTAGATAGTGTCCCATACCACCACCTAAACCTCATAGAACTTCTCTAATGCTAATAGGTATCCCATATGATGAGAATAGACAATAACTGACATAGACCATGGTAGCAAAACATGGAATCCGGAGTTCTATCCTACTCCGATGAGGTTGTTCTACTTGCCAATGGAAGAACTTTGACACATCCCATGTAGGCACATTGTTAAGGAATATGAAGGGCGTGCTTTGTAATCATGTCTCATTTTTTAACTAGAACTAATAACCTTACCATACTCACTCGGTGCTATCCTTCATTCTCATAGATTAAATCAAACTATGGTTCATACAAAAGGGTTCCATATAAAGTTCATAACCCAATTACATTTACCCTACCAAAGAAAGGTCCACTAGGGCTACCTCACAATGGAGACAAGAAGCTCATCATGACTTTCCTAAGGATTGATATGATGTCGTTCCATCCAATCAACCTTAAGTTCATCATTCATTACATGAAGGATACCATTACGACTTTCGACTTCAAGTTTCATAACCTTACCACTAGGTTCAAGGTTTCACATAATAGACCCTCTTATCACCATTCAAGGTCTCACCTAACATTCATTCACTCATGACTAAGACACTTTAGCTTCCTAAGTCAAGACATCACATATTCACCATCATACATGCATCATGTAAGGCACCTAACTCAACCTAAACAAGGCACAACATTACTTCACTTTAGCACATATTATATGTCATTCTATAACCACATAGGAACAACTATTACGATGTTAAATTCATCCTATACACTACTCTATCTTCATCAATATAACCATTACAGACTCATATAGTAAAGTAGGAACAATCATGCCTTCAACTCTAAGACTACACACAACACATACTCATTAGTCTAACATAATCACCTAAATAACATCAATAGAAGAAACACATACTTTCACATTGCTTCACATAGTTAGATATTCCCATACTTCAAATAATCAACTACACAAATCAACAAAATACTTCAAGTAATTGCCGACAAGGCCATGATCATCATAATACTTAAATAACGCCGAAAAGACCACATCAATTCACATAACACTGCCACCATAAGTGGACCATACAAATAACAACATAATTGAAGTCTAATTAACAAAGTGAAATAGGGAAGCGTACCACCACTCCATCATCAACACTTCAATCCAATGCCAAATCATTCAATTCAACATCACAAGGCCCTTATCCATGGCCATGAACATCAATTCAAAGCATAAAAAAAAAATCCTCAATGAATATAAGTATATCAATATAGATTTATCAATATAAGACCAATTATATATAAATTGAATACAATTCTTACATCTTTAGATAACCCATAAGAAACTACATAGTAATTCATAAACATTAGACAAATATCAAGTAACCCATAAATTAGTCAAATACTAGGATTCATCAATTACATGGGTTCATAGGTTAATTAAGTGAAAATAATCTTAATAACAACAATTCAATCACTATTTAATTATTAAAAACCTTAAATGCAAGAACCATGATAGATCATGAAATAGGTCAAGTTCAACTTTGAAAACTTTAGAAAACATCTTTGAAAGTTTGGATCCTTGATGAAAAGAGTTTCAAGGATTAAAAACCATACCTTGATGAAGCTAATTATTCACTTTGATGAAGAATCTCCACTCAATTCGTCACATCAAGTTCTTCCTTGACTTTGGACTTTAATGGAGTCTTAAGGAATTTCTAAGGGATTTTGGGGTTTTGATTTAGAAGAATGAAGTCTTTAATATGTTTAAGACTTATCTACACACTTAAAATACCCAAAAGACCCCTTAGGCACAGCTAAACCTTCTATTTGGAAGTGTGATAAAATTACAAATTCACCCCTCAACTTATAGTGAACTGCACGCAGGCCACAGTGCCCATCGACGGCTGCCCATCGACGGGGAATAGGTCCACACACGGGTGGTCCTGTCCTCCGTTGATGGGTTAAGAGACTTAAAATTGGTAGCTTAGATCCCTAGTCTAAGTACCAAACGACGACATGCCACCAACGGGTCGTCAACTGACCCACTGGGCGTCGATTGCCTCCGTTGGTTGGGATTGTCTAGGCATTTTTTTGACATCAACTTGGATCCTTCCTCAAGGACCCTTGGATCGTCCTTGGGGATGTTTTCCAGGACATTTCCAACTCAAAAATGCTTGTATATGATTTTAGGACCTCTTACATGAATTTCACCCACAATCAAAGCCTCTCTAATCTCTTGATTAGTCAATTCCGGGGGGGAACCACAGGAACCTCATTACCTCCTTCCATATTAGGGACATGATAACCTTGGGGAGGCACTTGAGAACCTTGAGGACCTTGAGGGCCCATCTTGAGGAACTTTCTCAACTTTCTCAACTTGCTCAACTTGACGAGGAATCTCCTCATTCACCCTTTCCTCTTCCAACCTTCTAGTGGCCATCCTTCTAGTATTCATCTCCTTGAAACACAAGGAAACACATTAATAATGATACGCATAACATTTACTCTACCGCACAACATAGGAGTAGATAAGAAGGGAAAATCTATTGTACTATAGCCTCTCGCCCATAGATGTGTCGCGACCCACACCGATGGTCAAGACTCTACTAGACGTGACTTGATGAGACTTTTTGATTCCTAAGAATACTTTCACCAATCTATGCTCTGATACCAAGCTTTGTCACATCCCTATACCACAACCTAGAAGTTAGGTCACAATCTCAGATTGTGACACGGTGTACTCGACCTCTCGAAGGTCTTATACAATCCCTTTCATATCATTCATTGCATATACATAGTGAAAAGTAGTACAGAATTAAAACTTTTCACAAAACATATCATATTCTTTAAAAACTTTTTCATATAAAAGTAATAGGAAATGCTAATTCTCAATCTCATTATCTTAGACATAAGAGTACTTGGGACACGGCGCATACGAATTATAAAACATAGTACTACTAAGTCTATTATAATACTTCATAAAAGAAACATAAAAGACATATATGACCTCGAGTCAAATGAGGACATACTTCAACTTCTCTTGAACGATGCTACGGTTCAAGTCTTGCTTCTCAAATGCTCCTCACATATTAACAACTATATAGATAGATAAAAGCATGGATTAGTACAACCACATGTAATAAGTATGGCATAATGCATAAAAATCATGAAAACGAACATTTATTGGAAATATGCATCTTTTCATTTAAATATCATAATATAATCATAAGAACAACTTTTATCAACTTAGAAACACATAAGAAGTCATTTAAACCAAATATCATAATTTTTGAAGTTACTTTCCAGTAACCTCAACTCACTGTTACAGTGTATTCCTTCACTATACAGTGAAGTTGCTTATATTCAACTTAAGTACCTTCTAGCATGTAATCATCCCACTAAAAGCTATCCTAAGATTCACTTAAGTCACACAAAGAGAGACCGCTCATACACCCTCTCTAAATGTGCCTAAACGATACTCAAGATTACTCATAAGACTTACTTAAGTACTCCTAATATATGACAATCTCCCCTACCAAGGTTTTCAAAAGACTTACTTAAGTACTCCTTGAAGAAAACACCCATACATCCTCTTAAAAGTTACCTAAATAATCCGTAAGATTACCTAAGTTTAGATCATGTCAAACACAACAACCAACGTCCCTAACTAGAGTTATTCTCAAGACTTCCATAGATAAGACATGAAGAGATCATCCCATATGCCCTCTTCACACTTTAGCTAAGGAATCCTTAAGTCACTTTATATTAGGTACTCACGCCTTTACATACTTACTAACATAAGTCATTAGTTCATTAGTTCATTTAAGAGACATTCATCACATAAAGGAAATTCAAGTAATGGCCTTGGAGAAGACCTAGGGACTCTCACTAACATCTTCAAAGCCTATTGTGCAATGTCTAGATAGTGTCCCATGCCACCACCTAAACCTCATAGAACTTCTCTAATGCTAGTAGGTATCCGATATGATGAGAATAGACAACAACTGACATAGACCATGGTAGCAAAATATGGAATCCGGAGTTCTATCCTACTCCGATGAGGTTGTTCTACTTGCCAATGGATGAACTTTGACACATCTCATGTAGGCACATGGTTAAGGAATATGAAGGGCATGCTTTGTAGTCTAGTCTCATTATTTAACTAGAACTAATTACTTTACCATACTCACTCGGTGCTAGCATTCGTTCTCATAGATTAAATCACATTATGGTTCATACAAAAGGGTTCCATATAAAGTTCATAACCTAATTAGATTTACCCTACCAAAGAAAGGTCCACTAGGGCTACCTCACAATGGAGACAAGAAAATCATCATGACTTTCCTAAGGATTGATATGATACCTTTCCAGACAATCAACCTTAAGTTCATCATTCATTACATGAAGGATACCATTACGACTTTTGACTTCAAGTTTCATAACCTTACCACTATGTTCAAGGTTTCACATAAAGGACCCTCTTATCACCATTCAAGGTCTCACCTAACATTCATTCACTCATGACTAAGACACTTTAGCTTCCTAAATTAAGACATCACATATTCACTATCATACATGCATCATGTAAGGCACCTAAGTCAACCTAAACAAGGCACAATATTACTTCACTTTAGCACATATTACATGTCATTCTAGAACCACATAGGAACAACTATTACCATGTTAAAGTCATCCTATACACTACTCTATCATCATCAATATAACCATTATAGACTCATATAGTAAAGTAGGAACAATCATGCCTTCAACTCTAAGACTACACACAACACATACTTATTAGTCTAACATAATCACCTAAATAACATCAATAGAAGAAACACATACTTTTACATTACTTCACATAGTTAGATATTCCCATACTTCAAATAATCAACTACACAAATCAACAAAAGACTTCAAGTAATTGCCGACAAGGCCATAATCATCATAATACTTAAAATAACGCCGAAAAGACAAAATCAATTCACATAACACTTCCACCATAAGTGACCATACCAATAATAACATAATTGAAGTCTAATTAACAAAGTGAAATAGGGAACCGTACCACCACTCCATCATCTACACTTCAATCCAATGCCAAATCATTCAATTCAACATCACAAGGCCCTTATCCATGGCCATGAACTTCAATTCAAAGCATAAACAAAAATCCTCAATGAATATAAGTCTTTTCAATATAGATTTATCAATATAAGACTAATTATACATCAATTGAATACAATTCTCACATCTTTAGATAGACCATAAGAAACTACATAGTAATTCATAAACATTAGACAAATATCAAGTAACCCATAAATTAGTCAAAAACTAGGATTCATCAATTACACGGGTTCATAGGTTAATTAAGTTAAAATCATCCTAATAACAACAATTCCATCATTATTCAATAATTAAAAACCTTAAATGCAAGAACCATGATAGATCATGAAATAGGTCAAGTTCAACTTTGAAAACTTTAGAAAACATCTTTGAAAGTTTGGATCCTTGATGAAAAGAGTTTCAAGGATTAAAAACGATACCTTGATGAATCTAATTCTTCACTTTGATGAAGAATCTCCACTCAATTCGGCACACCAAGCTCTTCCTTGACTTTGGACTTCAATGGAGTCTTAAGGAATTTTTAAGGGATTTTGGGGTTTTGATTTAGAAGAATGAAGTCTTCAATGTGTTTAATACTTATTGTCATGACCGGAGTGTAGACCCTAGACGAGACCGGCGTCGTTGAACTCTCAGAGGTTGCAGACAAGCCTACTTATGTCATTCTTACTTCATCTAGGTTAATTTTAGCGGGAAATTTGAAACTTTTTGTTTCTTATCAAGCATGAAGGTCATTCTACTACATTCATAATGTTCACAATCAACCATCTAACATTAAGATTATCAACTGAAAGAAATAGTTCAATATTGTATTAAATGTATAATTGCCAAAATGGCACCAATACAATGTTTGAAATAAAAACGGAAAGAAACACTAGTGGAACATACTCCACTAGCTAAAGCCTACATGTAAGCTAGATAGTAACGGTAGACATCCTCGAAAGCATGAGGGCCTACCAAGTCCAGATGAAAGCTCCACGTCCGGATAGCTGCAACTTCAGCCTGTAAGCTCTAGCATCCACCTGTGCCTGCACCTAAAAATATAGAGTTGTATGGGATTAGTACACACTTGTACTAAGTATGGGTATATGCAAGCACACACCAAGGACATGCATAAGTAAGAATAGCTCTTTCCTAACAACATGATTATGGAAAGTCAAGTCAGTGGACTTGCCAAATTGGGATTAGGAAAGTTAGTGAGCTTTCCAAATTTGGATTAGGAAAGTCAGTGAGCTTTCCAAATTTGGATTAGGAAAGTCATGCCATGAGAGTAACATGCATCATCATACTTATCATATTGCACACAACACATAACATCTTACACATAGCACATATCATATTGCATATAGCACATAACATCTTTCATATCATTCATTCATATGCCATGAGACCTTGGAATCATGGACTTGACATTAAGACTTCCCAAAATGAGGGCTCAACATATGGACCTCAACTAGGGAGTCTTCTTTAGCAAACACAGAGTCTGCTTCATTCATTCATACGTACTTCATTTCATTCATTCATAAGCTAGTGTAAACACCAGCTATACCTAGGATGTAGTTTAAGACTCTCATCGGGTTTGCTGTGCAATGATCAAGAATAACCTAGTGTCATTACTTGAGTCTAGCTCACCTCTTGATTATCCTATCCTTACACCTTTGGTATCATTCATCTCATTATGTGCATCATTTGAGGCTGGCCTCATTCATTCATTGGGAACTTTAACTTTAACCGACATAGATCATGTGAGCATCATGAAATCCAGTATCTCCTCCACACCAAAAAGAGGTGGAATCACCTACCAAAGTGACCCAAAACATGCTAGCGTACATGGGAATTGAACCCCGCCAGATCCCTATATTGGCAGTATAGGTTCGAAGACTAGGAGATATAAGGAGACACATACCCGGCATGCTGGACAGTCTCATCTCATGAGAGTTACGTGAACCTCCGCCCTTCTCGAAAGAAGGCATCACCGCTCATAGCTAGTCTATCGGTGCTCAGTATAAAGTTCTATTTCGTTCAACTCATACGTCATGGAAGCTGGCTTCTAGTATGAGAACATCATAACTCAACATTTGATTTCTCATCTCATCATTCTCAATACTTTCATTAGAGTGTTCATAGAGACTGGTCTCTTCATTAACTTTACACTCTCATAGGTGAGTACGTTTTGGTAATAATTACTTAGGCTCATTTGAGATTGCTCTCATCTTTCACATTAGCCTCTTATCATGTTCTCACCACATTCATTAACATTAGCACATTTTCTCTTCATAATTACTCACCCCTTTTTTACGTGAATGTTCATTTCATCATATACCAATGCACTTGGTCATTTGTGTGTTTCACACTTTTACTTAACCCTTCTAGGGTTTTATCATTTTATTACATGATATTCATTTCATCGTATCCCAATACATTTGGCCATTTAGTGTGTTTTACACTGGTAATTAACCATTCTAGGTTACATCATTTCATTACATACATCTTAGGTTCACTTATTTTTAAACGTATGTTACACTTATGGGTCTATACATACAAGCCATGAGGCTTCATTCATAGTTTGTTTAAGTGATTCATATCTTCCTAAGATTATGTGGTACAAGACTTATGCATCTTGTATGTATGCCAAGATCTCGATTTCGATCTAAGTAGACAACATTATTCTTGAATATTTAATTCACGTATGACTTATGTATCAATACAGAATTTGGGTAAGGGAATCCGGTGTCGAATCCCTTGGACAACACTTTACATTTTTCTTTTTAATTAATTTCGGTCCACATGACATTGGGACCCTAGATCGAGCCCCAACATCAATATTTCCTTTTTATATCTCCCCTTTGAAATTCTCTTCCTTGGCCTAAGGGTTGTGGGATCGAACCCCCACAACCCTTTTTTTTAAATTTAAATTCTCTTTCCTTGACTTATTCGCGTTGACCATGAGGTTGTGGGATCAAACCCCCACAACCTCTCTTTATTTTTTTCTTTTAGTTCTCCTTTACTGCATAGAGGTCGTGGGTTCGATTCCCACGCCTCACGTTTCTTTTCTTTTCATTTTCTTTTAACTCTCCTTTACTGCCTAGAGGTCGTGGGTTTGATTCCCACGCCTCACATTTCTTTTCTTTTTATTTTTCCTTAGATGTCTGAGAGGGTGTGGGTTCGAATCCCACTCCTCTCATTCCTTATTTTTCATAGCTTATTTTCCTGCCAAGACCCCTGTTCAATTCCCCCTTCTCACATTGTTTTTCACTTCTTTATTTTCACAACTTTTAAAATGGTGAGGTCACGGGTTCGACCCTAAATGACCTCACTTGTTTTTCTTCACTTTTCATGACATTTTAAACCACTTAACTTGGCTGCAATTAATCAACAAAGTGCTGGAAAATTGAGTTACATTTTCAGCTTCTTTTTCATTACATTGCACGTTAGTTCTTAGGGGAATTTCATAGTGAATTTAGAACGTTTTAGATGCATTTTCATGGATTCGTTTAGCCAAGAGATTATCACTCAAATCAGATACATTTCATCTCATATGAACATCACGATTTTTGCATAAACATTTGTACATGAAATACAACCACAACATCACATTTTAGAGCCTTAACCCGAGACACATAGTTACATTTTCGGAAAGACATCAACATAATTCACATAATTTCGAGCATACATATAAACACATAATCATCACGAAAACACGTTTCATCCCTAGTTTTCTACCAGCAAACATAACCAACCTATGATTCAATGGGAGCTAGTGATAGGGACATGCAACGGGGAACAACCCTAGTTTTCGGAATAGATTCGTCTGAACCTTAGGGGTCTCTTGGGAAAGGGACCAAGAGAGAAGAAAACCCATACCTTTTTGACGTTCAAACCTCAACTTGCTGTCCAAAGAACTCCTCCAAACACATGTCCAACACCAAAAGTTCAACACCAAACTCGACGGAAAACCTTCTCTTTGCCTACGTGATTGATTAGTTGTTTGTTTATAATTTTCGTTGTGAGTTCTTCAACTGTGAAGAACTTTGGTTTACCTACTTTTCTTGAAGTTATTTGGCAGGGAGAATGGTGAAAAAGAAGAGAGAATGATCCTGTATTTTTGAGAGATAGACGTGAGAGGGTGATAGTTTTATTAGGCTTAGGAGTCTAGTTTAGGACTTAGTCAAATAAGGTTTTTATTAAATATTAAAAATCTGATTTCCTTTTATTTTAACTCAGCTAATAAATAATAAATATAAATTAATTGAAATAATTTACCAACTTAAATTAAAAACAAATTTAATTCATTGCTTCCACCTAGGTTCGAACCCGGGTGGAGCAAGACTTCACTTCAAGAGCCAATTTTCGGCCCTCTCTCCCCAAATTGCCCCTACACCTGAATAATTATATAATTAATTATATATTTAGGGTAATTACGATACTACCATTAGCCTGGAAAAAGACCATTTTACCCTAGACCCTCCAAAACTATGATTTTCCCTTTTTAAGTCCGGTAAAGACTCATTCGAGTAAATCTTCGTATTCGAGAGCCCTACATGGTTGGACCCAACCTTTCCTAGCTAAAATAACTCCCCAAGTTAGTTGGCTTGGCTATAGCAAGGGTTCAGAAGTCTGGTTCTACGCGCATCAATCCGTGTGAACCCGGTCTAATCGTAGGCATTCTAGACACATTAAGCATTACTTAGCATATCCATTTTTAGGGTTGTTACATTATCCCACCCTTAGGAAATTCGACCCCGAATGACATTACTCCTTACTAACAATAAGTAAGTCATCTATATAATGTATACATACATAGGTAATTCAATACTCTCCATTGGTGAATATCTGATTCACGTATTAACATGATGGTGCCCATCTTTGAAACCTACTAGTAGCTTCACATTAATAGACTAAGGAACTCTTTCCTAAACTAGTCTCATCAAAGCATACAACATAAGTAAACATGTAAGTTTTACAAATCAGCAAACAACATGATGACTCAAAGATATTAACATCATACTAGTGCATAAACACCATACACAGTCAAATACATGAAAGAATAATTAAGGCTACGCACCCGAGACTTCACCAGAGGTGCTTTCCCCTGCACCCCTAGACTTGAGTGCGAAGAATCGTTACCTACTTGGAGCCTCTTCACTTGGACCATTAGGCTGAACTCTCTCCTTCCCTTGTTCTTGGCTTCTCCTATTCGGACAATCCTTCACCATGTGACCCGTTTTGCCACAATTGTAACAAGCGTTAGTGCCCATCATACACTCTCCTCCATGCAGTTTGCCACACTTCCTGCAAGGTAGCCTCTCCTGAGGTGTATCTACTTCATTGTTTCTCCTAAATCTGGGCTTGAAATCGCTATTATAGAGACCCTTGGATGAACTTGACTCCCCTTGGTGGGAGAGTCCCTTCTTAAACCTGGGCTTATCCCTGATTTCAGTACTACTCTTTCTTGAAAAATTCTCATCAGCTTGCCTTGACGTTTTCCCTGCCCGAGTGTGCTTCCTCTTCCTGCTTTCCTCCACTTACTGGACATGGACCATAAGCCTGGAAAGGTCCATGCTGTCATGCAGCATAGCTGCCCTACACTCCTCCTCGAGATCCTTAGCAATCCCTGTCAAGAATCGACTCATCTCGTCTCTGCTGTTAGACACAAGGAAAGTAGCATACTTGGATAATGTAACAAACTTCAGTACTCATCTCATCCCTGCTATTAGATACAAGGGAAAGTAGCATACCTGGATAGCTTAACAAACTTAAGGGAATACTCCCTGACTGTCATTGATCCCTGCTTAAGGTTGATAAGCTCCTCAACCTTGGCCTCCCTCATCTCCCTAGGAAAGAATCTCTCCAGGAAGGGTGTCTTAAACAGCTCCCAAGTGATCGGAACTCCGCCCAAAGTTCGGCTATCCTGCCACATCCTGCACCAAGTCTGTGCTACATCCTTGAGCTGATAGGAAGCCAGCTCAGCCTTCTCAGTATCTGTGGCCCCCATAGCCACCAAAATCTTATGCATCTCCTCCACAAACTCCTGGGGGTCCTCTGAAGTCTTAGACCCAGTGAAAATAGGAGGATTCATCCTCGTGAAATCTCTCAGCATGTCAGCCATGCTACGAACCGTTGAGTTCTCCCTCTGAACATTGTGGCGGTTGACCTAGTCAGTCATGGCCTGGGCCTGCATAGTGATGACCTGTGCCATCTGGGCCAGAGATGCCCGCACCTCCGCATCAGTCAACCTAGCTGGGTTAACCGGCATAGACACACCTTCAGCTGGAACCTGGGGTGGAACCTGATTGTCCCCAGCAGCTGCTCCTCCTCTCCTCTGACCAATGGTTCTCCTAGTATTCATTCTCTGAAAACAACAAGGATTGATGTTACACACGCTCATAACACCAAGAAAAATCAGACATTAGGAAAAGCACGATAAGATCAGAAGAAGGAAAATTTTCCTATGCATCATGCAATCTCTAACTCAGGATAGTGGTGCACTTCACTACCATGACTCAATGTGGTTGATGTGAACTTATTATTCTCGAAGTTTAACCTAGTGCTCTGATACCAACTTTGTCACTACCGGAGTGTAGACCCAGATGATACCAGCTTCATTGGCCTCTCAGAGGTTGCAGACAAGCCTACTTACGTCATTCTTACTTCATCTAGGTTAATTTTAGTGAAAAATTTGAAACTTTTTGTTTCTTATCATGCATAAAGGTAATTCTATTTACATTCATAATGTTCACCATCAACCGTCTAACATTAAGATTATCAACTGAAAGAAATAGTTCAATACTGTATTAATAGTATAATTGCCAAAATGGCACTAATACAATGTTTGAAATAAAAACAGAAAGAAACACTAGTGGAACATACTCCACTAGCTAAAGCCTACATCTAAGCTAGATAGTAACGAAAGACATCCTCGAAAGCATGAGGGCCTACCAAGTCCGGATGAAAGCTCCACGTCCGGATAGCTGCAACGTCAACCTGTAAGCTCTAGCGTCCACCTGTGCCTGCACCTAAAAATATAGAGTTGTATGGGATTAGTACACACTTGTACTAAATATGGGTATATGCAAGCACACACCAAGGACATGCATGAGTAAGAATAGCTCTTTCCTAACAACATGATTATGGAAAGTCAAGTCATTGGACTTGCCAAATTGGGATTAGGAAAGTTAGTGAGCTTTCCAAATTTCGATTAGGAAAGTCAAGCCATGAGATTAACATGCATCATCATACTTTTCATATTGTACACAGCACATAACATCTTACACATAGCACATATCATATTACATATAGCACATAACATCTTTCATATCATTCATTCATGTAACATTTCGAAATCCCAAAGTCATGTGTTAATACTTAAACAGGCTCCTTAAGGTCTAAACCATTGTTCCTAGACAAATTAGGCGTAATTGAGTCATTGAAGTGTTTTGGAACCAAAACGTTCATAACATTCGGTAAGTTGGTTCATAAAAGGGCTAGAGTGTCCTTTTAGTTTAACCAAGTAAAGAGTCGAAATTTAGTAAAGGTTGGTAACAATAGGTGTAACACATAGTGCGGGATGGTTTCATGTTGGAAAAGTCAAGGTACGACTCCCCGAGGACTACCAAGGACCCTCGAGGAGGACCCTTGAGACAGTGTGCCACGACGGATCCCATCACGGGGCGTCATGGGCACGACGGGGCATCGAGGCCACCGTCGTGCCAGCCTTTGTTTCTGGGAAGAAACCCTCGCCTGCACAGTCTCTAACCAATGTGACGGACGTGCAGGACGGAGGGAGTCCAATCCGTCACGCCCACGATGGCCCGTCGACGGGGAGTCGTCGTGGATGGCCTGTAATGTTTCAGAAATCAGCCTTTAGTTCAATTATTTGTTTAAGTTGTCTTAGGGGTAATTAGGGGATTAAGGGAAGACTAATTAAGTGACTTAAGCCCCCACTATAAATACCCCAACCCTCATTATCCTAATGATTATTCTCAAAACAAAACTCTCTTCGTTTTCTCTACTTTCTCTCTCTATTGGAAGACTCCATTGGAGAACAACTTGGGGAGATCATTGGGGGATGATTTAGCACGAAATTCACCATCAAAACGTTATCAAACCTTAAGGTATGGGATCTAATTCACCTTTGAGATTCTTCCCTCAAAGGGATCCTTCAAAGATTTTCTAAAAGTTGAGTTTCGTATGAGTTTCATCCAATTTCGAATTTGATTATATGAATTGAGTTGTTTATGTATTCTTTGGGTTATAATGAATAGATTATAATGTATGGTAACTTGATTATGATGAATTGATGTAGTTTGGTCTAGATTGTGGGAGATGACCCTAAACCTTAACCCTAGGTATTGGGATTGATATGAATTTGAGTTGGATTGATGTAATTGATCTAATTATTGTTTAAATCATCTGTAATGGTTGTTATTGCATTGATCATAAGTATATTGTAATGAATGGAAGTTCTTCATGCCTATTTTTGAGTATTGAATTTAGGGTATGAAGAGATAGACTTTGATATCATGCTACCAAGCTTTGATTTAGTATTGCCTTGTGGTATAGTGCTTCTCTTAAATTGGTTCTTATGTTGATTATTGAATTACATTGGTATGATGAACCAAATTGGGGTTGATCTATGGGTTGATGGTAAGGCCCTTATTGGTGAACTATGGAGAAGTATTGGTAAGTCTTGAATATCCTAATCCTTACTTCAAATTGTGATTAGTTGTCATCAAGTGATAATGTTGTATTGAAGTATACCTCGTTTAAGGTGATAGGTTGGTATGATGATCGAATTGAAATGTTTAGGTTGGTTGTGAGGCTGCCTAGGAGTACATGATATAGGGAAGTTGTTATGTAAAGATGTGCCCTATTGTGATGAGATGTGTAAGGGCTAACTTCACCTATATGAATTATTAATGAAAGGATTATTTCTCATACAATTCTTATTGAGCTCTGATATATATATGTAGGTATGTATATTTATGATTATGATAAGAGTAAAGGCTTTTCAATAAAGGGACCTAACTTAGCACCGAGTGAGCTTGTATGTGAGGGAGTGACACTTTCTTATATAAGGAAATGTAGAGTTCACTACGGTCCTCACGGGGTGGATAGCCTCATGACCCAAATAGGGTGTAGAGTCGATATGTCCATGGTTCTTTTCCCCAATCTATATCAACTATGTTGCCACCATTGGATACTAGCTAGTGGATCCACCTAGATAGCTACGTTTACGTTAGGTTCTACCTTGGCCGGTAGACCACCTTCCATCGGTGTAAGGTTTAATGACACCGGATTCCACATTTGCTCATGTGGTCTATGTCGGTTAAGGCAAGGTTTCCCTAAACTAAAATGAATAAATAAAATATAGATTAATCGAAGTAACTTGAAGGGTTTGGTTATAGCTTAGGTAGGGGTATGGGACTCTACTTAAGCTTGCACTAGTTTGCCTTGATAGGAGCTTTGAGAGGTCAATATTATGTATGTAAAGTAGTGATATAATGTAAATGACTTTGTACATTGAATAACATGCTTATGAGTATAAGGTTGTTGCTTTGGTTGAAGAAGAATGTTTTCATGAAATGGGAGAGTATGCTAGGTAAGGATAATTGCTAATTGTAGTCTTGATAGGTTACTTGATTAAGTAAGAGTCATGGGAATTTACTTGATCATTGCACTTGTGACTTTATGAAGGGTATAGTTAGTATGCTTTGCTTTGCTATGCTTCACTCGTATACATGTTTTATAATGATTTTTCTTAAATGTCCTTTTCTACGTATATTTGATTGGTAAGTGTATATATGGTTCCATACTTAGTACATGTGGAGTACTAACCCCATTTCTTTCCCTTTTTCCCAAACATTTTAGGTTCGGGTCGTTGAACTTGCTCCGAATTGCTGGAAAGGAAGACTTGGATCTCTTACCATCCAAGTGGTAGGTCCTCATTCTCCTGAGGGCGTTGCCGACATCTTACTCCTATGTTACTTAGTTACTATAATTCTGTATTGACTCTATTACTCGTTTGAGACGATGTTGTCTATAGCCTATATGTGGCTTCTTGTATTGATGTAGGTCTATGCCCAAGATTTATTGTCTTTGATAGATGGTTTATGAGATGAGACGACTTTTATGACTATTATTCTTTACTATATAAATGGGTGAAATAAAAGTAGAAGACTATGTAATTTTCGTATATGAACAAGTCTATATATACTTGATATAAATACGATTATGTGTATGTAGAGGTCTATGTAAATCTCCGAGTAGTTATAGATAAAAAGTTTTAAATTCCTTCACATTTTTAATCGATGAATGCTATGACGAGGCTAAGAGGCTTGTCTTAGTCCTCAAAGAGGACGACGCCGGTTACGTCTAGGGGGTAAACCCGGATGTGACAAACTTGGTATCAGAGCATGAGGTTGAATATCCTTGATGTTAACGTCTCTCTCAACCACGTTATGTAGGTTTGTATTCATAATTGTGAAGCGCGCCACACTTATGAATAGGAACTTATTTGATGCTTAGGAATCACTCTCATTGTTGGAAATCCATATCGTGCCTCTAGAATGTACATCGTATATGTATTTGCCTAAACCTTGTGTTTTGGTTATAGGAGATGAATACTAGAAGGAATGCAGCTAGAAGACTTGAGGAGGAGATTGCTGCTGCGGGAATCCCTCCCCGTGATGATCCAGTTCCTCCTCTTGAAGAGATTGCTATTGATGATCAGGCTCCCGTTGACCCTCCACCTATGACAGAGGCTCAGATGAGGGCTATTCTTGCTCAAATGGCTCAAGCCATGACTACTCAAGCTCAAGCCGCAACGGTGCAAGCCCAAGCCATGACTGCCCAAGCTAATAGGGACATGGCACCTAGAGTTCATGAGCAAACTATGGCTTCCCGACTTAGGGACTTCACCCGAATGAATCCTCCTATCTTCTATGGGTCTAAGGTTGATGAAGACCCTCAAGAATTCATTGATGAGGTTTATAAGATTTTGTGTGCTATGGGGTTGTCTTCTAGTGAGAATGCCGAGTTGGCCTCATACCAACTCAAGGATGTGGCTCAGACATGGCATGTGCAATGGAAAGACAATAGGCCACTTCAAAGTGGGCCGGTGACTTGGGAGTTGTTCAAAAGGGCTTTCCTTGATCGGTTCTTCCCTAGGGAGATGAGAGAAACTAAGGTGGTGGAATTCATCAATCTCCGCCAAGGAGTAAAGAGTGTTCATGAGTACTCTTTGAAGTTCATTCAATTGGCCAAATATACTCCTTCCTTGGTCTCCGATCCTAGAGATGAGATTAGTCGATTCGTGACAGGTGTGTCAGATGACTTGCAAGAGGAATGTCAATCAGCTATGCTACATGATAACATGAATATTGGTCGTCTAATGGTGCATGCAAAAAGAGTTGAGGAGGCTAGAGCAAAAAGGAAGGATAAGGATTCAAGAAGGGCAATGTCTTTCGAGAGTGGAACTACTAAAGATAGGTTTGGAATTCAAGACAAGCCTAGATTCAAGAAAAGGTTCTCAAATCAAGTTCCATCCAAATTTCCCAAGGCTAGGGATGGGAAGGTCCCTAGGCCAAGAGTTCAAAAAGGGAAAAGTGGGAACTCGTCTAATGAGAATCCACCTTGCAAGGAATGTGGGAAGAAGCATTTAGGTGTTTGCCTCCTAGGTTCGGACAAGTGCTTTGGTTGTGGAAAGATTGGTCACAAAGTGCGGGATTGTCCAAATGCTAAAGGGCAAGAGAGGGGTGGTCAGCCAAGTGGTTCTAATGATGTTCCCAAAAAGAACCGCTTTTATGCTCTTCGTTCGAGAGATGACCAAGAGGCCTCTCCCGATGTGGTGACTGGTATGTTACAAATCTTTGCTATTGATGTGTATGCTTTGCTTGATCCGGGTGCTACTTTGTCTTTCGTTACTCCCTTAGTAGCTAAGAAGTTCGGTACTTTACCCGATGTTTTGCTTGAACCTATTTTGGTGTCTACTCCGGTGGGTGAGTCGGTTGTAGCAAAAAGAGTCTATCGAAATTGTCCCATTTCAATACCCCATAGAGTTTCTCATGTCGATCTAGTTGAACTAGACATGCTTGATTTTGATGTCATTTTGGGTATGGATTGGTTACATGCTAGCTTCGCTTCTATTGATTGTAGAACTAGAATTGTGAGGTTTAGTTTCCCAAATGAACCCGTGTTTGAGTGGAAGGGTGGAAATTCTCTTCCAAGAGGTCGTTTCATATCATGTCTAAAAGCGTGTAAAATGATCTCAAAGGGGTGTCTTTATCATATTGTGAGAGTCCAAGAAGTCGATTCCGAAGTTCCTCCTATTGAGTCGGTCCCCGTGGTGAGTGAATTTACGGAGGTCTTTCCTGATGACCTTCCCGGCATTCCTCCCGAACGGGAAATCGATTTCGGTATTGATTTGCTACCGGAAACAAACCCTATCTATATTCCTCCTTATAGAATGGCTCCGGCCGAGTTAAAGGAGTTGAAGGCGCAACTTAAAGATTTGCTAGACAAGGGCTTTATAAGGCCTAGCATTTCTCCATGGGGTGCTCCGGTTTTGTTCGTGAAAAAGAAGGATGGGTCCTTGAGAATGTGTATTGACTACCGCCAACTCAACAAGGTTACTGTCAAGAACAAGTATCCTCTTCCTCGGATTGATGATTTATTTGATCAACTCCAAGGAGCGAGTTACTTCTCCAAAATTGACTTGAGGTCAGGGTATCACCAGCTTAGGGTGAGAAATGAAGATGTTCCAAAGACGGCCTTTCGGACTCGGTACGGGCATTATGAGTTCGTGGTTATGTCCTTTGGTCTCACAAATGCTCCGGCGGCGTTTATGGACCTAATGAATAGGGTGTTTCGAAGTTACCTTGATGCATTCGTTATTGTATTTATCGATGATATCTTGGTGTATTCGAAGAATGAGGTTGATCACATGGGTCATCTAAGGGTGGTATTGCAAACCCTTAAAGAGCATAAATTGTTCGCCAAGTATAGCAAGTGTGAGTTTTGGTTGAGGTCGGTAGCGTTTCTTGGGCACATCATCTCTAGTGAGGGAGTTGAGGTAGACCCAAGGAAAACTGATGCGGTAAGAAACTGGCCTAGACCCTTGACCCCAACTGACATTAGGAGTTTCTTGGGTCTAGCGGGCTATTATCGAAGGTTTGTAGAAGGTTTTTCATCCATTGCATCTCCATTGACTTCATTAACTCAAAAGGGTAAAAAGTTTGAGTGGTCGGAGGCCTGCGAGAAGAGTTTCCAATTATTGAAAGACAGGCTTACTTCCGCTCCGGTGTTAACCTTACCGGAAGGTTCTAAGGGTTCGTGGTTTATTGTGATGCATCCCGCATAGGTTTGGGGTGTGTGCTTATGCAAAATGGGAAGGTGATTGCCTATGCTTCACGGCAACTTAAGGTGCATGAGAAAAATTACCCTACCCATGACCTTGAGTTAGCGGCCGTGGTGTTCGCTTTGAAAATATGGAGACATTACTTGTATGGTGTTCATGTAGATGTTTTCACCGATCATAAGAGTCTTCAATATATGTTTACTCAAAAAGAGTTGAATCTCCGACAAAGAAGGTGGTTAGAATTGTTGAAAGATTATGATATGAGTGTCCTATATCATCCCGGCAAGGCCAATGTGGTGGCGATGCTCTAAGCCGTATGACTATGGGTAGTGTGTCTCATATAGATGGAGACAAGAAAGATTAGTGAAGGATGTTCATAATTTGGCCAGATTAGGAGTTCGGTTGGAGAATTCTCTAAATGGAGGTGCCACGGTTCATCATAGCTCTGAATCATCATTGGTGGTTGAGGTGAAATCCAAACAACACCTTGATCAACTATTAATGGAGTTGAAGGAATCTGTTCTTGGCAAGATGAATGAGTCCTTCTCCTTAGGAGGAGATGGTGTGTTGAGGTACCAAGGGAGGTTATGTGTTCCTGATGTTGATGGATTGAGGGATCGGATCCTTGATGAAGCCCATGGATCCCACTATTCCATCCATCCGGGTTCTACTAAGATGTATCATGACCTTCGAGAAATATATTGGTGGGAAGGTTTGAAGAAGGACATAGCGGAATTTGTTGCTAAGTGTCCAAATTGCCAACAAGTGAAGGCGGAACATCAAAAGCCGGGTGGCTTACTACAAGAGATCCAAATTCCTACTTGGAAGTGGGAAGACATTAATATGGACTTTGTGGTAGGATTGCCTCGGACTCAAAAGTCATATGATTCTATATGGGTGATTGTTGATAGATTGACTAAGTCCGCTCATTTTATTCCCGTCAAATCTACGTATTCGGCGGAGGATTATGCGAAGATCTTCATAGATGAGATTGTGTGTCGCCATGGTATCCGTTATCCATCATTTCGGATCGGGGTGCACAATTCACTTCTAGGTTTTGGAAGTCTTTTCAAAAAGGTTTGGGTACTAAGGTGAAATTGAGTACCGCCTTTCATCCTCAAACGGATGGTCAAGCGGAACGCACAATTCAAACCTTGAGGATATGCTTAGAGCTTGCATTATTGATTTTAAAGGAAGTTGGGATAAGCATTTGCCGTTGGTGGAGTTTGCGTATAATAATAGTTTTCATTCGTCCATCTCCATGGCTCCCTATGAAGCCTTGTATGGTAGGAGGTGTAGGTCTCCTATAGGATGGTTTGAAGTTGGTGAATCATCGATCTTTGGTCCCGACTTGATTTATAAGACATTGGAGAATGTGCATATCATAAGAAATAGGTTGCAAACAGCCTATAGTCGACAAAAGTCCTATGCCGACAATAGAAGAAGGGATTTGGAGTTTGAAGAGGGTGACAAGGTGTATTTGAAGATTTCACCTATGAAGGGAGTGTAAGATTTGGCAAGAAAGGGAAGTTGAGCCCTCGTTATGTGGGTCCCTATGAGATTTTGGAAAAGTTGGTAAAGTTGCCTATCGCTTACAACTACCTAACGATTTAGCTTCGGTTCATCCGGTTTTCCATGTCTCTATGTTGAAGTGTGTCGGGGATCCCGAGTCAATTCTCCTATTGAAGGTCTTGGAGTCAAGGATAACCTCTCTTATGAGGAGGTTCCGGTTCAAATCCTTGATAGGCAAGTGAAAAGGTTGAGGAACAAGGAGGTGGTTTCCGTAAAAGTGTTATGGAAGAACCACCTAGTTGAGGGTGCAACATGGGAGGCGAGGCCGACATGAAAACCCGTTATCCTCATCTTTTTGATGATTAAGGTTAGTCTTTCTCTCTAATGATATAAATATAATAGACTTTGTGTATTTTGATGTTTTGGTGAAGTTTCTTCAAAAATCCTAGTTTTTGAGACTTCACAATGAAGTCACTGAAGGGTGACCTTAATTAAATTGAATTTTCTTGCTTCTTGCATATTTGGTCAAGTTGTGTATTGTGATATAGTGAATCCTCGTGGATATTATATTAAGCATATTGATAAGATGAACTTTGTGCTAAGTGACTTGTATATCAAATGATTGAGCTTATGTGTGTTGTGAGTAGAAAGTATCTCATGAGGAAACTTTGAGCTTATGTATGATAAAGTGATGTTTTGAAGTGTTTTATTGAAATGATATGATTCATGTTAATTGAATATTGTGAATTGGTTGAGCTGCTAGTCTTGAGTCTATTCCCTCGTTTAAAGAGTGTTTAGTGTCATTCGGGGACGAATGTTCCTAAGGGGGGATAATGTAACATTTCGAAATCCCAAAGTCATGTGTAAGACTTAAACAGGCTCCTTAAGGTCTAAACCATTGTTCCTAGACAAATTAGGCGTATATGGAGTCATTGAAGTGTTTTGGAACCAAAACGTTCATAACGTCCGGTAAGTTGGTTCATAAGAGGGCTAGAGTGTCCTTTTAGTTTAACCAAGTTAAAGAGTCGGAATTTAGTAAAGTTGTAACAATAGGTGTAACACATAGTGCGGGATGGTTTCATGTTGGAAAAGTCAGGGTACGACTCCCCGAGGACTACCAAGGGCCCTCGAGGAGGACCCTTGAGACAGTGTGCCACGACGGATCCCATGACGGGGTCATGGGCACGACGGGGCGTCGAGGCCACCGTCGTGCCAGCCTTAGTTTCTGGGAAGAAACCCTCGCCTGCACAGTCTCTGACCAATGTGACGGACGTGCAGGACGGAGGAGGCCAATCCGTCACGCCCACGACGGCCCGTCGACGGGGAGTCGTCGTGGATGGCCTGTAATGTTTCAGAAATCAGTTTAGTTCAATTATTTTTTAAGTGTCTTAGGGGTAATTAGGGGATTAAGGGAAGACTAATTAAGTGACTTAAGCCCCACTATAAATACCCCAACCCTCATTAGCCTAATGATTATTCTCAAAACAAAACTCTCTTCCTTCTCTCTACTTTCTCTCTCTATTGGAAGACTCCATTGGAGAACAACTTGGGGAGATCATTGGGGGCTGATTTAGCACGAAATTCACCATCAAAACGTCATCAAACCTTAAGGTATGGGATCTAATTCACCTTTGAGATTCTTCCTCAAAGGGCTCCTTCAAAGATTTTCTAAAAGTTGAGTTTCATATGGGTTTCATCCAATTTCGAATTTGATTATATGAATTGAGTTGTTTATGTATTCTTTGGGTTATAATGAATAGATTATCATGTATTGTAACTTGATTATGATGAATTGATGTAGTTTGGTCTAGATTGTGGGAGATGACCCTAACCCTTAACCCTAGGTATTGGGATTGATATGAATTTGGTTGGATTGATGTAATTGATCTAATTATTGTTTAAATCATCTTTAATGGTTGTTATTGCATTGATCATGAAGTATATTGTAATGAATGGAAGTTCTTCATGCCTATTTCTTGAGTATTGAATCTAGGGTAAGAAGATAGACTTTGATATCATGCTACCAAGCTTTGATTTAGTATTGCATTGTGGTATAGTGCTTCTCTTAAATTAGTTCTTATGTTGATTATTGAATTACATTGGTATGATGACCCAAATTGGGGTTGATCTATGGGTTGATGGTAAGGCCCTTATTGGTGAACTATGGAGAAGTATTGGTAAGTCTTGAATATCCTAATCCTTACTTCAAATTGTGATTAATTGTCATCAAGTGATAATGTTGTATTGAAGTATACCTCGTTTAAGGTGATAGGTTGGTATGATGATCGAATTGAAATGTTTAGGTTGGTTGTGAGGTGCCTAGGAGTACATGATATAGGGAAGTTGTTATGTAAAGATGTGCCCTATTGTGATGAGATGTGTAAGGGCTAACTTCACCTATATGAATTGTTAATGAAAGGATTATTTCTCATACAATTCTTATTGAGCTTAATATATATATATAGGTATGTATATTTATGATTATGATAAGAGTAAAGGCTTTTCAATAAAGGGACCTAGCTTAGCACCGAGTGAGCTTGTATGTGAGGGAGTGACACTTTCTTATATAAGGAAAGGTAGGGTTCACTACGGTCCTCACGGGGTGGATAGCCTCATGACCCAAATAGGGTGTAGAGTCGATATGTCCATGGTTCTTTTCCCCAAGCTCCATCAACTATGTTGCCACCATAGGATACTAGCTAGTGGATCCACCTAGATAGCTACGTTTACGTTAGGTTCTACCTTGGCCGGTAGACCACCTTCCATCGGTGTAAGGTTTCATGACACCGGATTCCACATTTGCTCATGTGGTCTATGTCGGTTAAGGCAAGGTTTCCCTAAACTAAAATGAATAATAAGATATAGACTAATCGAAGTAACTTGAAGGGTTTGGCTATAGCTTAGGTAGGGGTATGGGACTCTACTTAAGTCTTGCACTAGTTTGCCTTGATAGGAGCTTTGAGAGGTCAATATTATGTATGTAAAGTAGTGATATAATGTAAATGACTTTGTACATTGAATAACATGCTTATGAGTATAAGGTTGTTGCTTTTGGTTGAAGAAGAATGTTTTCATGAAATGGGAGAGTATGCTAGGTAAGGATAATTGCTAATTGTAGTCTTGATAGGTTACTTGATTAAGTAAGAGTTATGGGAATTTACTTGATCATTGCACTTGTGACTTTATGAAGGGTATAGTTAGTATGCTTTGCTTTGCTATGCTTCACTCGTATACATGTTTTATAATGATTTTTCTTAAATGTCCTTTTCTACGTATATTTGATTGGTAAATGTATATATGGTTCCATACATAGTACATGTGGAGTACTAACCCCATTTCTTTCCCTTTATCCCAAACATTTTAGGTTCGGGTCGTTGAACTTGCTCCGAATTGCTGGAAAGGAAGACTTGGATCTCTTACCATCCAAGTGGTAGGTCCTCATTCTCCTGAGGGGGTTGCCGACATCTTACTCCTATGTTACTTAGTTACTATACTTCTGTATTGACTCTATTACTCGTTTGAGACGATGTTGTCTATAGCCTATATTTGGCTTCTTGTATTGATATAGGGCTATGCCCAAGATTTATTGTCTTTGATAGATGGTTTATGAGATGAGACGGCTTTTATGACTATTATTCTTTACTATATAAATGGGTGAAATAAAAGTAGAAGACTATGTAATCTTCGTATATGAACAAGTCTATGTATACTTGATATAAATACGATTATGTGTATGTAGAGGTCTATGTAAACCTCCGAGTAGTTATAGATAAAAAGTTTTAAATTCCTTCACATTTTAATCGATGAATGCTATGACGAGGCTAAGAGGCTTGTCTTAGTCCTCAAAGAGGACAACGACGCCGGTTACGTCTAGGGGTAAACCGGATGTGACAATTCATATGCCATGAGAGATTGGAATCATGGACTTAACATTAAGACTTCCCAAAATGAGGGCTAAACATATGGGACCTCAACTAGGGAGCCTTCTTTAGCAAACACAGAGTCTGCTTCATTCATTCATACATACTTCATTTAATTCATTCATAAGCTAGTGTAAACAACATCTATACCTAGGATGTAGTTTAAGACTCTCATCGAGTTTTTTGTGCAATGATCAAGAATAACCTAGTGTTATTACTTGAGTCTAGCTCACCTCTTGATTATCCTATCCTTACTATGATTTTCCCTTTTTAAGTCTGGTAAAGACTCATTCGAGTAAATATTCTTATTCTATACCCCTACATGGTTGGACCCAACCTTTCCTAGCTCAACTAACTCCCCAAGTTAGTTGGCTTGGGTGTAGCAAGGGTTCAAAAGTCTGGTTCTACGCGCATCAATCAGTGTGAACCTTGTCTAATCGTAGGCATTCTAGACACATTAAGCATTACTTAGCATATCAATTTTTAGGATTGTTACACTTATCTACACACTTAAAATACACAAAATACCCCTTAGGCCCCGCTAAACTTTCTATTGTAAGTGTGATGAAATTACAAATTCACCCCTCAACTTACAGTGAACTGCACACATGCCACAGTGCCCATCGACGGGGCATAGGTCCACAGACGGGCCGTCATGTCCTCCATTGATGGGTTAAGAGACCTAAAATTGGTAGTTTAGATCCCTAGTCTAAGTACTAAACAACTACATGCCACCAACGGGGCATCGACTAACCCACTGGGCGTTGATTGCCTCCGTTGGTTGGGACTGTCTAGGCAGTTTTTTGACATCAACTTGGGTCCTTCCTCAAGGACCCTTGGATGGTCCTTGGGGATGTTTTCAAGGATGTTTCCAACTCAAAAAAGCTTTTATATGAGTTTAGGACCTCTCACATGAATTTCACCCAAAACGAACACGCAAAACTCAACGAAACATGCCTAGACACGCAAGGTCATTTCAAGGCACATCTTTGGAACGTCATGGACGTTCTTGGACGTTTGACCTCCAAACTTATCAAAACTTGACACATTGACTTTATATACCATATTAACTCATTTATGGACTTCATAAAATCATGAATCACACATAAACATATAGAACCACATACGAGGAACATAGGTGACTTAGTCGTCGAACGTCTTGGTCGTCCCTTGACGTTTAACTTCCAATGCACCTATACTTTAGCCACTGCCTCTATAACACTATATATACAATTTTAGGACCTAAGACCATGACGACAACAGTTTTAGGCTCTAGTTCACCTAAATCATTTTCGGGATCTTACATTCTCCCTCACTTGGACAACATTCGTTCTCGAATGACACTTGTCACTCTCCGAACACTTCGAGGAATAGAGAATCAACTAGAAGCACATAACCAAACCATTCAACACATAATAAAGGAGAAAACATCAATTTCACATAGTCAAGAGATTCACAACACAACAAGAACTAGAATACAATTCTATAACTCATCATGCTACAAGACTCACATTCTTTATTCCAATTAGGAAAAACTCATTTAATATTAATTATATACTCATTTACATCAGTTCTAACAACATTAGAACAATTTTAACCAAAGAATCAATTAGTCAATTTTTTATTAAAATATTACAGTGAGCAGTCTAGTGTTACAGTGAATTAGGCCAATTTTCTAAAAATGTAAATTTTAGGCAATTCATGATATAGACATGTTAATATGCAAGGTAACATCATATAAACATTTTTTACAACATGCTCATAGCTCCATAAAATAAAAAATGAAAGAGGTTAATGAAATTCAATTTCAACCATACTCCTAAACACCAAGCACATGCAACAACTTCTAGGACTTTCTATCCCATCTATGACCATACTCCCCCACTTAAAAAAATCATATCACAACAAGAAAAATAAGACTTACCAACATCATCATCACTATCATTTGGATTCTCTACTCTAGTCCGGAGTGCATAGAAACGCCTCCGTGTTGGAGCATCTTTCTTATGAACACTAGGAGCAGTCTTCTTATCCTCTTTTCCTCTAGAATCAACGTTAGGACAATCTCTCACCATGTGTCTATATTTTACACATCCAAAGCAGCTACCGTACCCAATACACACTCATCATAATGTTCCTTGCCACAAGTGGGACATGTAGGTTTTCCATTTTGAGACTACCACCTTCATCAATCTTGAACTTAGCACTCCTACATTCTTCTTGAGTGTTAACTCTCTTTTTAGACCTCGGTTGCCCATGATCACTTGCACCACTTATTTTCAAGTTTCTAGCCATCCTCCTAAGTTTAGACTCTTCAATAGATTAGGCTACACATCAAACCATTAAGGTATGAGATCTAATTCACCTTTGAGATTCTTCCCTCAAAGGGCTCCTTCAAAGATTTTCTAAAAGTTGAGTTTCGTATGGGTTTCATCCAATTCGAATTTGATTATATGAATTGAGTTGTTTATGTATTCATTGGGTTATAATGAATAGATTATATGTATTGTAACTTGATTATGATGAATTGATGTAGTTTTGGTCTAGATTGTGGGAGATGACCTTAACCCTTAACCTTAGGTATTGGGATTGATATGAATTTGAGTTGGATTGATGTAATTGATCTAATTATTGTTTAAATATCATCTGTTATGTTGTTATTGCATTGATCATAAGTATATTGTAATGAATGAAGTTCTTCATGCCTATCTTGAGTATTGATCTAGGGTAAGAAGATAGACTTTGATATCATGCTACCAAGCTTTGATTTAGTATTGCCTTGTGGTATAGTGCTTCTCTTAATTAGTTCTTATGTTGATTATTGAATTACATTGGTATGATGAACCAAATTGGGGTTGATCTATGGGTTGTTGGTAAGGCCCTTATTGGTGAACTATGGAGAAGTATTCGTAAGTCTTGAATATCCTAATCCTTACTTCAAATTGTGATTAGTTCTCAACAAGTGATAATGTTGTATTGAAGTATACCTCGTTTAAGGTGATAGGTTGGTATGATGATCGAATTGAAATGTTTAGGTTGGTTGTGAGGATGCCTAGGAGTACATGATATAGGGAAGTTGTTATGTAAAGATGTGCCTATTGTGATGAGATGTGTAAGGGCTAACTTCACCTATATGAATTGTTAATGAAAGGATTATTTCTCATACAATTCTTATTGAGCTCTAATATATATATATATAGTATGTATATTTATGATTATGATAAGAGTAAAAGCTTTTCAATAAAGGGACGTAACTTAGCACCGAGTGAGCTTGTATGTGAGGGAGTGACACTTTCTTATATAAGGAAAGGTAGGGTTCACTACGGTCTCACGGGGTGGATAGCTCATGACCCAAATAGAGTGTAGAGTCGATATGTCCATGGTTCTTTCTCCAAGCTCCATAACTATGTTGCCACCATTAGATACTAGCTAGTGATCCACCTAGATAGCTACGTTTACGTTAGGTTCTACCTTGGCCGGTAGACCACCTTCCATCGGTGTAAGGTTCATGACACCGGATTTCACATTTGCTCATGTGGTCTATGTCGGTTAAGGCAAGGTTTCCCTAAACTAAATGAATAAATAAGATATAGATTAATCGAAGTAACTTGAAGGTTTGGTATAGCTTAGGTAGGGGTATGGACTCTCTTAAGTCTTGCACTACTTGCCTTGATAGGAGATTTGAGAGGTCAATATTATGTATGTAAAGTAGTGAATATGGTAAATGCTTTGTACATTGAGTAACATGCTTATGAGTATAAGGTTGTTGCTTTTGGTTGAAGAAGAATGTTTTCATGAAATGGGAGAGTATGCTAGGTAAGGATAATTGCTAATTGTTAGCTTGATAGGTTACTTGATTAAGTAAGAGTTATGGGAATTTACTTGATCATTGCACTTGCGACTTTATGAAGGGTATAGTTAGTATGCTTTGCTTTGCTATGCTTCACACGTATACATGTTTTATAATGATTTTTCTTAAATGTCCTTTTCTACGTATCTTTGATTGGTAAGTGTATATATGGTTCCATACTTAGTAACATGTGGAGTACTAACCCCATTTCTTTCCCTTTTTCCAAACATTTTAGGTTCGGGTCGTTGAACTTGCTCCGAATTGCTGGAAAGGAAGACTTGGATCTCTTACCATCCAAGTGGTAGGTCCTCATTCTCCTGAGGGCGTTGCGACATCTTACTCCTGTGTTACTTAGTTACTATAATTCTGTATTGACTCTATTACTCATTTGAGACGATGTTGTCTATAGTCTATATGTGGCTTCTTGTATTGATGTAGGGCTATGCCAAGATTTATTGTCTTTGATAGATGATTTATGAGATGAGACGGCTTTTATGACTATTATTCTTTACTATATAAATGGGTGAAAATAAAAGTAGAAGACTATGTAATCTTCGTATATGATAAGTCTATGTATACTTGATATATACGATTATGTATTAGAAGGTTATGTAAATGATGAATCCCATGGATCCCACTATTACATCCATCCGGGTTCTACTAAGATGTATCATGACCTTCGAGAAATATATTGGTGGGAAAGTTTAAAGAAGGACATAGCGAAATTTGTTGCTAAGTGTCCAAATTACCAACAAGTGAAGGCGGAACATCAAAAGCCGGGTGGCTTACTACAAGAGATCCAAATTCCTACTTGGAAGTGGGAAGACATTAATATGGACTTTGTGGTAGGATTGACTCGGACTCAAAAGTCATATGATTCTATATGGGTGATGTTGATAGATTGACTAAGTCCGCTCATTTTATTCCCGTCAAATCTACGTATTCAGCGGAGGATTATGCAAAGATCTTCATAGATGAGATTGTGTGTCGCCATGGTATCCCGTTATCCATCATTTCGGATCGGGGTGCACAATTCACTTCTAGGTTTTGGAAGTCTTTTCAAAAAGGTTTGGGTACTAAGGTGAAATTGAGTACCGCCTTTCATCCTCAAACGGATGGTCAAGCGGAACGCACAATTCAAAACCTTGAGGATATGCTTAGATCTTGCATTATTAATTTTAAAGGAAGTTGGGATAAGCATTTGCCGTTGCTGGAGTTTGCGTATAATAATAGTTTTCATTCGTCCATCTCCATGGCTCCCTATGAAGCCTTGTATGGTAGGAGGTGTAGGTCTCCTATAAGATGGTTTGAAGTTGGTGAATCATCGATCTTTGGTCCCGACTTGATTTATAAGACATTGGAGAATGTGCATATCATAAGAAATAGGTTGCAAACAGCCTATAGTCGACAAAAGTCCTATGCCGTCAATAGAAGAAGGGGTTTGGAGTTTGAAGAGGGTGACAAGGTGTATTTGAAGATTTCACCTATGAAGGGAGTAGTAAGATTTGGCAAGAAAGGAAAGTTGAGCCCTCGTTATGTGGGTCCCTATGAGGTTTTGGTAAAAGTTGGTAAAGTTGCATATCGCTTAGAACTACCTAACGATTTAGCTTCGGTTCATCCGGTTTTCCATGTCTCAGTGTCGGGGATCCCGAGTTAATTCTCCCTATTGAATGTCTTGGAGTCAAGGATAACCTCTCTTATGAGGAGGTTCCGGTTCAAATCCTTGATAGGCAAGTGAAAAGGTTGAGGAACAAGGAGGTGGTTTTCGTAAAAGTGTTATGGAAGAACCACCTAGTTGAGGGTGCAACATGGGAGGCGGAGGCCGACATGAAAACCCGTTATCCTCATTTTTTTGATGATTAAGGTTAGTCTTTCTCTCTAATGATATAAATATAATAGACTTTGTGTATTTTTTATGTTTTGGTGAAGTTTCTTCAAAAATCCTAGTTTTTGAGACTTCACAATGAAGTCACTGAAGGGTGACCTTAATTAAATTGAATTTTCTTGTTCCTTGCATATTTGGGTCAAGTTGTGTATTGTGATATAGTGAATCCTCGTGGATATTATATTAATCTTATTGATAAGATGAACTTTGTGCTAAGTTACTTGTATATCAAATGATTGAGCTTATGTGTGTTGTGAGTAGAAAGTATCTCATGAGGAAACTTTGAGCTTATGTATGATAAAGTGATGTTTTAAAGTGTTTTATTGAAATGTTATGATTCATGCTGATTGAATATTGTGAATTGGTTGAGCTACTAGTCTTGAGTCTATTCTCGTTTAAAGAGTTTTTAGTGTCATTCGGAGATGAATGTTCCTAAGGGGGGATAATGTAACATTTCGAAATCCCAAAGTCATGTGTTAATACTTAAACGGGATCCTTAAGGTCTAAACCATTGTTCCTAGCAAATTAGGCGTATATGGAGTCATTGAAATGTTTTGGAACCAAAACGTTCATAACTTCCGGTAAGTTGGTTCATAAGAGGGCTAGAGTATCCTTTTAGTTTAACCAAGTAAAGAGTCGGAATTTAGTAAAGGTTGGTAACAATAGGTGTAAGACATAGTGCGGGATGGTTTCATGTTGGAAAGTCAGGGTACGACTCCCCGAGGACTACCAAGGACCCTCGAGGAGGACCCTTGAGACAGTGTGCCACGACGGATCCCATGACGGGGTGTCATGGGCACGACGGGGCGTCGAGGCCACCGTCGTGCCATCCTTAGTTTCTGGGAAGAAACCCTCGCCTGTACAGTCTCTGACCAATGTGACGGACGTGCAGGACGGAGGAGGCCAATCCGTCACGCCCACAACGGCCCGTTGACGGGGAGTCGTCGTGGATGGCATGTAATGTTTCAGAAATCAGCCTTTAGTTCAATTATTTTTTTAAGTTGTCTTAGGGGTAATTAGGGGATTAAGGGAAGACTAATTAAGTGACTTAAGCCCCCACTATAAATACCCCAACCCTCATTAGCCTAATGATTATTCTCAAAACAAAACTCTCTTCCTTCTCTCTACTTTCTCTCTCTATTGGAAGACTCCATTGGAGAACAACTTGGGGAGATCATTGGGGGCTGATTTAGCACGAAATTCACCATTAAAACGTCATCAAACCTTAAGGTATGAGATCTAATTCACCTTTGAGATTCTTCCCTCAAAGGGCTCCTTCAAAGATTTTCTAAAAGTTGAGTTTCGTATGGGTTTCATCCAATTTCGAATTTGATTATATGAATTGAGTTGTTTATGTATTCATTGGGTTATAATGAATAGATTATCATGTATTGTAACTTGATTATGATGAATTGATGTAGTTTGGTCTAGATTGTGGGAGATGACCTAACCCTTAACCTTAGGTATTGGGATTGATATGAATTTGAGTTGGATTGATGTAATTGATCTAATTATTGTTTAAATCATCTGTTATGGTTGTTATTGCATTGATCATAAGTATATTGTAATGAATGGAAGTTCTTCATGCCTATTTCTTGAGTATTGAATCTAGGGTAAGAAGATAGACTTTGATATCATGCTACCAAGCTTTGATTTAGTATTGCCTTGTGGTATAGTGCTTCTCTTAAATTAGTTCTTATGTTGATTATTGAATTACATTGGTATGATGAACCAAATTGGGGTTGATCTATGGGTTGATGGTAAGGCCCTTATTGGTGAACTATGGAGAAGTATTCGTAAGTCTTGAATATCCTAATCCTTACTTCAAATTGTGATTAGTTCTCAACAAGTGATAATGTTGTATTGAAGTATACCTCGTTTAAGGTGATAGGTTGGTATGATGATCGAATTGAAATGTTTAGGTTGGTTGTGAGGATGCCTAGGAGTACATGATATAGGGAAGTTGTTATGTAAAGATGTGCCCTATTGTGATGAGATGTGTAAGGGCTAACTTCACCTATATGAATTGTTAATGAAAGGATTATTTCTCATACAATTCTTATTGAGCTCTAATATATATATATAGGTATGTATATTTATGATTATGATAAGAGTAAAGACTTTTCAATAAAGGGACGTAACTTAGCACCGAGTGAGCTTGTATGTGAGGGAGTGACACTTTCTTATATAAGGAAAGGTAGGGTTCACTACGGTCCTCACGGGGTGGATAGCCTCATGACCCAAATAGAGTGTAGAGTCGATATGTCCATGGTTCTTTTCCCCAAGCTCCATCAACTATGTTGCCACCATTAGATACTAGCTAGTGGATCCACCTAGATAGCTACGTTTACGTTAGGTTCTACCTTGGCCGGTAGACCACCTTCCATCGGTGTAAGGTTTCATGACACCGGATTCCACATTTGCTCATGTGGTCTATGTCGGTTAAGGCAAGGTTTCCCTAAACTAAAATGAATAAATAAGATATAGATTAATCGAAGTAACTTGAAGGGTTTGGCTATAGCTTAGGTAGGGGTATGGGACTCTACTTAAGTCTTGCACTAGTTTGCCTTGATAGGAGATTTGAGAGGTCAATATTATGTATGTAAAGTAGTGATATAATGTAAATGACTTTGTACATTGAGTAACATGCTTATGAGTATAAGGTTGTTGCTTTTGGTTGAAGAAGAATGTTTTCATGAAATGGGAGAGTATGCTAGGTAAGGATAATTGCTAATTGTAGTCTTGATAGGTTACTTGATTAAGTAAGAGTTATGGGAATTTACTTGATCATTGCACTTGCGACTTTATGAAGGGTATAGTTAGTATGCTTTGCTTTGCTATGCTTCACTCGTATACATGTTTTATAATGATTTTTCTTAAATGTCCTTTTCTACGTATCTTTGATTGGTAAGTGTATATATGGTTCCATACTTAGTACATGTGGAGTACTAACCCCATTTCTTTCCCTTTTTCCCAAACATTTTAGGTTCGGGTCGTTGAACTTGCTCCGAATTGCTGGAAAGGAAGACTTGGATCTCTTACCATCCAAGTGGTAGGTCCTCATTCTCCTGAGGGCGTTGCCGACATCTTACTCCTGTGTTACTTAGTTACTATAATTCTGTATTGACTCTATTACTCATTTGAGACGATGTTGTCTATAGCCTATATGTGGCTTCTTGTATTGATGTAGGGCTATGCCCAAGATTTATTGTCTTTGATAGATGATTTATGAGATGAGACGGCTTTTATGACTATTATTCTTTACTATATAAATGGGTGAAATAAAAGTAGAAGACTATGTAATCTTCGTATATGAATAAGTCTATGTATACTTGATATAAATACGATTATGTGTATGTAGAGGTCTATGTAAACATCCGAGTAGTTATAGATAAAAATTTTTAAATTCCTTCACATTTGTAATCGATGAATGCTATGACGAGGCTAAGAGGCTTGTCTTAGTCCTCAAAGAGGACAACGACGCCGGTTACGTCTAGGGGGTAAACCAGGATGTGACAATTCATATGCCATGAGAGATTGGAATCATGGACTTAACATTAAGACTTCCCAAAATGAGGGCTCAACATATGGGACCTCAACTAGGGAGCCTTCTTTAGCAAACACAGAGTCTGCTTCATTCATTCATACATACTTCATTTAATTCATTCATAAGCTAGTGTAAACAACATCTATACCTAGGATGTAGTTTAAGACTCTCATCGAGTTTTTTGTGCAATGATCAAGAATAACCTAATGTTATTACTTGAGTCTAGCTCACCTCTTGATTATCCTATCCTTACTATGATTTTCCCTTTTTAAGTCTGGTAAAGACTCATTCGAGTAAATATTCTTATTCGATACCCCTACATGGTTGGACCCAACCTTTCCTAGCTCAACTAACTCCCCAAGTTAGTTGGCTTGGGTGTAGCAAGGGTTCAGAAGTCTGGTTCTACGCGCATCAATCAGTGTGAACCTTGTCTAATCGTAGGCATTCTAGACACATTAAGCATTACTTAGCATATCAATTTTTAGGATTGTTACACTTATCTACACACTTAAAATACACAAAATACCCCTTAGGCCCCGCTAAACTTTCTATTGTAAGTGTGATGAAATTACAAATTTACCCCTCAACTTACAGTGAACTGCACACATGCCACAGTGCCCATCGACGGGGCATAGGTCCACAGACGGGCCGTCATGTCCTCCATTGATGGGTTAAGAGACCTAAAATTGGTAGTTTAGATCCCTAGTCTAAGTACTAAACAACTACATGCCACCAACGGGGCATCGACTAACCCACTGGGCGTTGATTGCCTCCGTTGGTTGGGACTGTCTAGGCAGTTTTTTGACATCAACTTGGGTCCTTCCTCAAGGACCCTTGGATGGTCCTTGGGGATGTTTTCAAGGATGTTTCCAACTCAAAAAAGCTTTTATATGAGTTTAGGACCTCTCACATGAATTTCACCCAAAACGAACACGCAAAACTCAACGAAACATGCCTAGACACGCAAGGTCATTTCAAGGCACATCTTTGGAACGTCATGGACGTTCTTGGACGTTTGACCTCCAAACTTATCAAAACTTGACACATTGACTTTATATACCATATTAACTCATTTATGGACTTCATAAAATCATGAATCACACATAAACATATAGAACCACATACGAGGAACATAGGTGACTTAGTCGTCGAACGTCTTGGTCGTCCCTTGACGTTTAACTTCCAATGCACCTATACTTTAGCCACTGCCTCTATAACACTATATATACAATTTTAGGACCTAAGACCATGACGACAACAGTTTTAGGCTCTAGTTCACCTAAATCATTTTCGGGATCTTACATTCTCCCTCACTTGGACAACATTCGTTCTCGAATGACACTTGTCACTCTCCGAACACTTCGAGGAATAGAGAATCAACTAGAAGCACATAACCAAACCATTCAACACATAATAAAGGAGAAAACATCAATTTCACATAGTCAAGAGATTCACAACACAACAAGAACTAGAATACAATTCTATAACTCATCATGCTACAAGACTCACATTCTTTATTCCAATTAGGAAAAACTCATTTAATATTAATTATTATACTCATTTACATCAGTTCTAACAACATTAGAACAATTTTAGACCAAAGAATCAATTAGTCAATTTTTTATTAAAATATTACAGTGAGCAGTCTAGTGTTACAGTGAATTAGGCCAATTTTCTAAAAATGTAAATTTTAGGCAATTCATGATATAGACATGTTAATATGCAAGGTAACATCATATAAACATTTTTTACAACATGCTCATAGCTCCATAAAATAAAAATGAAAGAGGTTAATGAAATTCAATTTCAACCATACTCCTAAACACCAAGCACATGCAACAACTTCTAGGACTTTCTATCCCATCTATGACCATACTCCCCCACTTAAAAGGAAATCATATCACAACAAGAAAAATAAGACTTACCAACATCATCATCACTATCATTTGGATTCTCTACTCTAGTCCGGAGTGCATAGAAACGCCTCCGTGTTGGAGCATCTTTCTTATGAACACTAGGAGCAGTCTTCTTATCCTCTTTTCCTCTAGAATCAACGTTAGGACAATCTCTCACCATGTGTCTATATTTTACACATCCAAAGCAGCTACCGGTACCCAATACACACTCATCATAATGTTCCTTGCCACAAGTGGGACATGTAGGTTTGCCATTTTGAGAACTACCACCTTCATCAATCTTGAACTTAGCACTCCTACATTCTTCTTGAGTGTTAACTCTCTTTTTAGACCTCGGTTGCCCATGATCACTTGCACCACTTATTTTCAAGTTTCTAGCCATCCTCCTAAGTTTAGACTCTTCAATAGATTAGGCATACACCATGAGTGTAGCTAAGGTGATATCATCATGTAGCATAGCCGTACGGCATTCCTCCGTCATTAGATCGGCGACACCGGTCATAAAATGACTCATTTCATCCATTGGATTTGACACTAGGGATGGTGCATATCTAGACAAGGTTGAGAACTTGAAAGAGTATTCCTTAACACTCATATTTCCTTGCTTGAGATTGATAAACTCCTCCACCTGAACCTTTCTTCTCTCACGGGGAAAGTACTTACCTAGAATAGTTTCTTTAAATACTTCCCACTCAATAGGATACGATTCCACCGGCCTATCATCCTTCTATTGAGTGTACCAAATTTGAGAAACATCCATCAATTGATACGAAGCCAACTCCGTCTTCTCCCTAGATATAACCCCTATAGCATTCAACACCTTCTACACACCATCAAGGAACTCTTGGGGATCCTCATCTACCTTAGAGCCAAGAAAGCTCGGAGGATTCATCCACAGGAACCACATTACCTCCTTCCATATTAGGGACATGATAACCTTGGGTGAGGCATTGAGAACCTTGAGCACCTTGAGCACCTTGCCCATCTTGAGGAACTTGCTGAACTTGCTCAACTTAAGGAGGAATCTCCTCATTCACCCTCTCCTCTTCCAATCTTCTAGCGGCCATCCTTCTAGTATTCATCTCCTAGAAACACAAGGAAACACATTAATAAGGATACTCATAACATTTACTCTACCACACAACATAGGAGTAGAAAAGAAGGGAAAATCTATTGTACTATAGGCTCTCGCCCATAGATGTGTCGCGACCCACACCGATGGTCAAGACTCTACTAGACGTGACTTGATGAGACTTTTTGATTCCTAATAATACTTTCACAAACCTATGCTCAGATACCAAGCTTTGTCACATCCCTAGACCACACCCTAGAAGTTAGGGCACAATTTCGGATTGTGACACGGCGTACTCGACCTCTCGGAGGTCTTATACAATCCCTTTCATATCATTCATTGCATATACATAGTGAAAAGTAGTACATAATTAAAACTTTTCACAACACATATCATAGTCTTTAAAAACTCTTTCATATAAAAGTAATAGGAAATACTAATTCTCAATCTCATCATCTTAGACACAAGAGTACTTGGGACACGGCCCATACGAATTATAAAACATAGTACTACTAAGTCTATTACAATACTTCATAAGAGAAACATAAAAGACATATATGACCTCGAGTCAAATGAGGACATACTTCAACTTTTCTTGAACGATGCTACGGTTCAAGTCTTGCTTCCTAAATGCTCCTCACCTACCAACAACTATATAGATAGATAAAAGCATGGATTAGTACAACCACATGTAATAAGTATGGCATAATGCATAAAAATCATGAAAACGGACATTTATTGGAAATATGCATCTTTTCATTTAAAAATCATAATATAATCATAAGAACAACTTTTATCAACTTAGAAACACATAAGAAGTCATTTAAACCAAAATCATAATTTTTGAAGTTACTTTACAGTAACCTAAACTGACATGTAATCATCCCACTAAAAGATATCCTAAGATTCACTTAAGTCACACAAAGAGAGACCGCCCATACACCCTCTCTAAATGTGCCTAAACGATACTCAAGATTACTCATAGACTTACTTAAGTACTCCTAAGATATGACAATCTCCCCTACCAAGGTTTTCAAAAGACTTACTTAAATACTCCTTGAAGAAAACGCCCATACACCCTCTTCAAGGTTACCTAAATAATCCGTAAGATTTCCTAAGCTTAGATCATGTCAAACACAACAATCAATGTCCCTAACTAGAGTCATTCTCAAGACTTCCATAGATAAGACATGAAGAGATCATCCCATATGCCCTCTTCACACTTTAGCTAAGGAATCCTTAAGTCACTTTAGATTAGGTACTCATGCCTTTACATACTTACTAACATAAGTCATTAGTTCATTACTTCATTTAAGAGACATTCATCACATAAAGGAAATTCAAGTAATGGTCTTGGAGAAGACCTAGGGACTCTCACTAACATCTTCAAAGCCTATTGTGCAATGTCTAGATAGTGTCCCATACCATCACTTAAACCTCATAAAACTTCTCTAATGCTAATAGGTATCCCATATGATAAGAATAGACAATAACTGACATAGACCATGGTAGCAAAACATGGAATTCGGAGTTCTATCCTACTCCGATGAGGTTGTTCTACTTGCCAATGGAAAAACTTTGACACATCCCATGTAGGCACATGGTTAAGGAATATGAAGGGCATGCTTTGTAATCTAGTCTCATTATTTAACTAGAACTAATTACCTTACCATACTCACTCGGTGCTAGCCTTCGTTCTCATAGAATAAATCACATTATGGTTCAAAAAAAAGGGTTCCATATCAAGTTCATAACCCAATTACATTTACCCTATCAAAGAAAGGTCCACTAGGGCTACCTCTCAATGGAGACAAGAAGCTCATCATGACTTTCCTAAGGATTGATATGATGCCGTTCCAGCCAATCAACCTTAAGTTCATCATTCATTACATGAAGGATACCATTACGACTTTCGACTTCAAGTTTCATAACCTTACCACTAGGTTCAAGGTTTCACATAAAGGACCCTCTTATCACCATTCAAGGTCTCACCTAACATTCATTCACTCATGACTAAGACACTTTAGCTTCCTAAGTCAAGATATCACATATTCACTATCATACATGCATCATGTAAGGCACCTAAGTCAACCTAAACAAGGCACAACATTACTTCACTTTAGCACATATTACATGTCATTCTAGAACCACATCGGAACAACTATTACCATGTTAAAGTCATCCTATACACTACTCTATGATCATCAATATAACCATTAGACTCATATAGTAAAGTAGGAACAATCATGCATTCAACTCTAAGACTACACACAACACATACTCATTAGTCTAACATGATCACCTAAATAACATCAATAGAAGAAACACATACTTTCACATTACTTCACATAGTTAGATATTCCCATACTTCAAATAATCAACTACAGAAATCAACAAAATACTTCAAGTAATTGCCGACAAGGCCATGATCATCATAATACTTAAAATAACGCCGAAAAGACCATATCAATTCACATAACACCGCCACCATAAGTGGACCATACCAATAACAACATAATTGAAGTCTAATTAACAAAGTGAAATAAGGAAGCGTACCACCACTCCATCATCTACACTTCAATCCAATGCCAAATAATTCAATTCAACATCACAAGGCCCTTATCCATGGCCATGAACATCAATTCGAAGCATAAAAAAAATCCTCAATGAATATAAGTCTATTCAATATAGATTTGTCAATATAAGACCAATTATATATCAATTGAATACAATTCTTACATCTTTAGATAGCCCATAAGAAACTATATAGTAATTCATAAACATTAGACAAATATCAAGTAACCCATAAATTAGTCAAAAACTAGGATTCATCAATTACATGGGTTCATAGGTTAATTAAGTTAAAATCATATTAATAACAACAATTCAATCACTATTCAATGTTTAAAATCCTTAAATGCAAGAACCATGATAGATCATGAAATAGGTCAAGTTCAACTTTGAAAACTTTAGAAAACATCTTTGAAAGTTTGGATCCTTGATGAAACGAGTTTCAAGGATTAAAAACCATACCTTGATGAAGCTAGTTCTTCACTTTGATGAAGAATCTCCACTCAATTCGTCACACCAAGCTCTTCCTTGACTTTGGACATCAATGGAGTCTTAAGGAATTTCTAATGGATTTTGGGGTTTTGATTTAGAAGAATGTAGTCTTCAATGTGTTTAAGACTTATCTACACACTTAAAATACCCAAAATACCCCTTAGGCACCGCTAAACCTTCTATTTGGAAGTGTGATGAAATTACAAATTCACCCCTCAACTTACAGTGATCTGCACGCAGGCCACAGTGCCCATCGACGGGGCATAGTTCCACACACGGGCTGTCCTGTCCTCCGTTGATGGGTTAAGAGACCTAATATTTGTAGCTTAGATCCCTAGTCTAAGTACCAAATGATGACATGCCACCAACAGGGCGTCGACTGACCCACTGGGCGTCGATTGCCTCCGTTGGTTGGGACTGTCTAGGCAGTTTTTTGACATCAACTTGGGTCCTTCCTCAAGGACCCTTGGATTGTCCTTGGGGATGTTTTCCAGCACGTTTCCAACTAAAAAATTCTTGTATATTAGTTTAGGACCTCTCACATGAATTTCACCCAAAACGAACATGTAAAACTCGACGAAACATGCCTAGACATGCAAGGTTATTTCAAGGCACATTTAAGGACTTTACAAAATCATGAATCACACATAAACATATAGAACCACATACGTGGCACATAGGTGACTTAGTCGTCGAATGTCTTGGTCGTCCCTTGACGTTTAACTTCCAATGCACCTAATACTTTAGCCACTGGCTCTATAACACTATATATACAATTTTAGGACCTAAGAGCATGACGACAACAATTTTAGGCTCTATTTCACCTAAATCATTTTCGGGATCTTACATTCTCCCCCACTTGGACAACATTCATCCTCGAATGACACTTGTCACTCTCCGAACACTTCGAGAATAGAGAATCAACTAGAAGCACATAACCAAACCATTCAACACATAATCAAGGAGAAAACATCAATTTCACATAGTCAAGAGATTCACAACACAACAAGAACTAGAATACAATTCTATAACTCATCATGCTACAAAACTCACATTCTTTATTCCAATTAGGAAAAACTCATTTTATAGTCATTATTATAGTCATTTACATCAGTTCTAACCATATTACAAAATTTTAGACCAAAGAATCAATTAGTCAATTTTTTATTAAAATATTACAGTGAGCAGTCTAGTGTTACAGTGAATTAGGCCAATTTTCTAAAAATGCAAATTTTAGGCAATTCATGATATAGACATGCTAATATGCGAGGTAACATCATATAAAATTTTTACAACATGCTCATAGCTCCATAAAATACACAATGAAAGAGGTTAATGAAATTAAATTTCAACCATACTCCTAAACACCAAGCACATGCAACAACTTCTAGGACTTTCTATCCCATCTATGACCATACTCCCCCACTTAAAAGGAAATCATATCACAACAAGAAAAATAAGACTTACAAACATCATCATCACTATCATCTGGATTCTCTCCTGTAGTCCGGAGTGCATAGAAACGCCTCCTTGTTGGAGCATCTTCCTTTTGATCACTAGGAGCAATCTTCTTATCCTCTTTTCCTCTAGAAGCAATGTTAGGACAATCTCTCACCATGTGTCTGTCACGACTAGAATCTAGATCCCAGACGAGACCGGCGTCGTTGACCTCTCAGAGGTCGCAGACAAGCCTACTTACGTCATTCTTACTGCATCTAGGTTAATTTTAGTGGAAAATTTGAAACTTTTTGTTTCTTAACATGCATAAAGGTTATTATACTTACATTCATAATGTTCACAATCAACCATCTAACATTAAGATTATCAACTGAAAGAAATAGTTTAATACTGCATTAAATGTATAATTGCAAAAATGGCACCAATACAATGTCTGAAATAAAAATGGAAAGAAACATTAGTGGAACATACACCACTAGATAAAGCCTGCATCTAAGCTAGATAGTAACGGTAGACATCCTCGAAAGCATGAGGTCCTACCAAGTCCAGATGAAAGCTCCACGTCCGGATAGATGCAACGTCAACCTGTAAACTCTAGCGTCCACCTGTGCCTGCACCTAAAAATATAGAGTTGTATGGGATTAGTACACACTTGTACTAAGTATGGGTATATGCAAGCACACACCAAGGACATGCATGAGTAATAATAGCTCTTTCCTAACAACATGATTATGGAAAATCAAGTCAGTGGACTTGCCAAATTGTGATTAGGAAAGTGAGTGAGCTTTCCAAATTTGGATTAGGAAAGTTAGTGAGCTTTCCTAATTTGGATTAGAAAAGTTAGTGACCTTTCCAAATTTAGATTAGGAAAGTCATGCCATGAGAGTAACATGCATCATCATACTTATCATATTGCACACATCACATAACATCTTACACATAACACATATCATATTGCATATAGCACATAACATCTTTCATATCATTCATTCATATGACATGAGACCTTGGAATCATGGACTTAACATCAAGATTTCCCAAAATGAGGGATCAACATATGGGACCTCAACTAGGGAGCCTTCTTTAGATAACATAGAGTCCGCTTTATTCATTCGTACGTACTTCATTTCATTCATTCATAAGCTAGTGTAAACACCAGCTATACCTAGGATGTAGTTTAAGACTCTCATCGGGTTTGCTGTGCAATGATCAAGAATAACCTAGTGTTATTACTTGAGTCTAGCTCACCTCTTGATTATCCTATCCTAAAACCTTTGTTATCGTTCATTTTGTTATGTGTATCATTTGAGGCTGGCCTCATTCATTCATTGGGAACTTTAACTTTAACCGACATAGATCATGTGAGCTTCATTAAATCCAGTGTCTCCCCCACACTGAAAAGAGGTGGAATCACCGGCCAAAGTGACCTTAAACATGCTAGCGTACATGGGAATTGAACCTCGCCAGATCCCTATATTTGCAATATATGTTCGAAGACAAGGATATATAAGGATACCCATACCCGGCATGACGGACAGTCTCATCTCATGAGAGTTACGTGAACCTCCACCCTTCCCGAAAAAAGGCATCACCGCTCATAGCTAGTAAATCGGTGCTCAGTATAAAGTTCTATTTCATTCAACTCATACGTCATGGAAGCTGGCTTCTAGTATTAGGAAATCATAGCTCAATAGATGATTTCTCATCTCATAATTAGTATTAAGTATACCTTATTCTCAATACTTTCATTAGAGTGTTCATAGAGACTGGTCTCTTCATTAACTTTACACTCTCATAGGTGAGTACGTTTTGGTAACATTTACTTCAGCTCATTTGAGATTGCTCTCATTATTCACCTTAGCCTCTTATCATGTTGTCACCACATTCATTAACAGTAGCACATTTTCTCTTCATAATTACTCTCCCCTTTTTACGTGAATGTTCATTTCATCATATGCCAATGCACTTGGCCATTTCTGTGTTTCACACTCTTACTTAACCCTTCTAGGGTTTCATCATTTCATTACATAATATTCATTTCATCCTATGCCAATGCACTTGGCCATTTAGTGTGTTTTACACTCGTACTTAACCCTTCTAGGGTTACATCATTTCATCACATACATCTTAGGTTCACTTATTTTTAAACGTATGCTAGACTTATGGGTCTATAAATACAAGCCATGAGGCTTCATTCATAGTTCGTTTAAGTGATTCATATCTTCCTAAGATTATGTGGTACAAGACTTATGCATCTTGTATGTATGCCAAGATCTCGATTTCGAGCAAAGTAGGCGGCATTATTCTTGAACATTTAATTCACGTATGACTTATGTATCAATATGAATTTGGGCAAGGGAACCCGGTTTCGAATCCCTTGGACAATACTTACATTTTTCATTTATTTTATTTTGGTCCACACGGCTTGGGGACCAAAGATCGAGCCCCAACACCTTCGTTTCCTTTTAATTTCTTTTCTTTGAAATCTCACTTTCTTGGCCGAGGGGTTGTGGGATCGAACCCCCACAGACCCTTTTATTTTTTTATTCCTTATTCCTTCACTTTTTTTTGGAGTCGACCATGAGGTTGTGGGATTGAACCCCCACAGCCTCACTTTACTTTTCTTTTAATTATTCTTTACTGCTTAGAGGTCGTGGGTTCGATTCCCACGACTCACATTTCTTTTCTTTTCATTTTTTTCCTTAAGCTTGACTGAGAGGTTGTGGGTTCGAATCCCACTCCTCTCATCTCTTATTTTCATACATCATTTGCCAGCCAAGACCATGGTTCGAATCCCCTTCACCACATTCCTTTTTTACTTCTTTATTTTCATGGTTTTTAACATGGTGAGGTCACGGGTTAAATCCTCCATGACCTCACTTGTATTAATTCATTTTTCACAACATTTTGAACCCTCTTAACTTGACCGAAATTCATCACTTGAAGCTGGAAATGTTGTAGTTTTCAGCATCTTTTCATCAAGTTACACATTAGTTTTTAGGGAAATTTCATAGTGCATTTAGAACGTTTTAGGTGCATTTTCATGGATTCGTTTAGCCAAGAGATTATAACTCAAATAAGCCACATTTCATCTCATATGAACATCACGATTTACATAAATTTATGCACGCAAGATAACAACCATAACATCACATTTTTTGAGCCTTAACCCAAGAATACCTAGTCACGGTCACATTTTTGCACACACATGCACATAGTTTCAGAATACATAGGTTGTAATTCATACGATTTTAAACACACATTCATGAACATATTCTTTCACGAAAACACAATACACGCCTAATATCTACAGGTAAACATACCCAACCTACAAATCATTGGGAGCTAGCGACAGGGACATGCAACGGGGAACAACCCTAGTTTGCGGAATAGATTCGTCTGAACCTTAGGGGTCTCTTGGGAAAGGGACCAAGAGAGAAGAGAACCCATACCTTTTTGACGTTCAAACCTCAACTTGCTGCCCAAAGAACTCCTCCAAACACACGTCCAACACCGAAAGTTCAACACCAAACTCGACGGACAACCTTCTCTTTGCCTATGTGATTGATTTCGTTGTTTGTTTTTATCTTTCGTGGTGAGTTCTTCAAGTGTGAAGAACTTGGTTTATCTTTCTGTTCTTGAAAGATATTTTGGCATAGAGAACGTGAAAAAGAAGAGAGATTGAACGTGTGTTGAGAGATAGACGTGAGAGGAGAGAGTTATCTTAGGCTTAGGAGTCTAGTTTAGGACTTAGTCAAATAAGGTTTATTAATTATTAAAAAATCTCATTTCCCTTTTATTTTAAATCAGCCAATAAATAATAAATATTAATTAATTACATTAATTTACCAACTTAAATAAAAACAAATTTAATTCATTGTTTCCACCTAGGTTCGAACCCGGGTGGAGCAAGACTTCACTCTAGGGGTCAATTTCGGACCTCTCTCCCCAAAATGCCCCTCCACCTTATTAATTAAATAATTAATTATATTTTTAGGGTAATTACTATACTACCCTTAGTCTGGAAAAAGACCATTTTACCCCTAGACCCTCCAAACCTAAGATTTTCCCTTTTTAAGTCCGATAAAGACTATTTCGAGTAAATCTTCGTATTCGAGAGCCCTACATGGCTGGACCCAACCTTTCCTAGCTCAACTAACTCCCCAAGTTAGTTCGCTTGGCTGTAGCAAGTGTTCAGAGGTCTTATTCTACGCGCATCAATCCGTGTGAACCCGGTCTAATCGTAGGCATTCTAGACACATTAAGAATTACTTATCATATCCAGTTTTAGGGTTGTTACATAATCCCCCCTTAGGAACATTCGTCCCCGAATGACACTACTAACTATCTAGCGTAATGCCAGTAAGATCATAACATAGTTACTATACACAATCAAGCAATAGCAACGAAGAATGGAGAGATAAGGAAATTAGACTTAAGAGTAGGAAGTCTAACCTCAAGAGCTGAAAAGATGAGGGTAGCGGGATCTCATATCGGCCTCGGCCTCCCACGTAGCACCCTCAACAAGATGATTCATCCACAATACCTTCACTGTGGCAATCTCCTTGTTCCTCAGCCGCTTGACTTGTCTGTCTAAGATCTCAACAGGCACCTCCTCATAGGAAAAGTCTTCATCAATCCCCAAACCTTCCACAGGTAGAATCGATGCTGGATCACCTAGGCACTTCTTTAACATGGATACATGAAAGACTGGATGGACAGAATCTAGCTCCGCAGGCAATGCCAACTAATAGGCCACCTCACCCACACTCTGTAGGATCTCATATCGCCCAACATACCTCGAACTCGACTTCCCCTTCCTGCCAAACCTCATCACCCCCTTCATAGGTGATATCTTCACATAGACCTGGTCACCAACATCAAACTCTAAGGACCATTTTCTGTTATCTGCATATGACTTCTGCCGACTGTAAGCAGTAGCCAACCTGTCCCTAATCACCCTGACCTTTTCTAAGGCCTCATGAATGATATTTGGACCCAAAATGGATGAATCTCCAACCTCAAAACACCCATCTGGAGATCTACACCTCCTACCATACAGTGCCTCAAATGGTGCCATCCAAATGCTGGAGTGATAGCTATTATTATACGAGAACTCTATCAAAGGCAGATGGTCATCCCAGCTACCCCTGAAGTCAATCACACACGCTCTCAACATGTCCTCCAATGTCTGAATGGTGCGCTTTGCCTGCCCATCAGTCTGAGGATGAAAGACAATACTAAGCTTTACTTGCGTGCCTAAGCTCTTCTGGAAGGATCTCCAAAAATGTGAAGTGAACTGAGTTCCTCTATCTAAAATGATCGACAAAGGAATCCCATGCCATCTCACAATCTCATCAATGTAGAGTCTCGCATAATCCTCGGCTCTGTAAGTAGAATTCACAGGGATAAAGTGGGCAGACTTAGTCATCCTGTCCACAATAACCCATATGGAGTCATGTTGTCTCCTAGTCCTCGGAAGACCAACAACGAAGTCCATATTAATGGCCTCCCACTTCCAAGTCGTAACCTCAATAATCTGAGTAAGACCGCCAGGCTTAAGATGTTCTGCCTTAACCTGTTGACAATTAGGACACTTGGCCACATATTCTGCAATGTCCTTCTTCATTCCATCCCACCAATAAATCTGCTTAAGATCATGATACATCTTGGTGGAACCTGTATGTATGGAATATCTGGAACCGTGGGCCTATGATCAATCCTGGTCCACAAATCATAAACATCAGGTACACACAGTCTGTCCTGGTACCTAAGTATGTCGTCACCTCCCAAAGCAAAAGACTCATTCATCTTTATCAACACTGAGTCCTTCAGCTCCATCAACACAGTATCGCGATGCTGACCCTGCTTGACTTCAACTACCAAGGATGATTCAGAACTAGGATGAACTGAAACACCCCCACTAGTAGAGTCAACCAACCGCACAGCCTGTCTGGCCAGTCTGTGTACATCTTTCGCCAACTCGTTCTTCTCATCCTCAATGTGGGATGTACTTCCCATGCTCATCCTGCTCAAAGCATCAGCTACAACATTAGCCTTACCTGGATGGTAGTGGACATTCATATCATAGTATTTCAACAGCTCCAACCATTTTCGCTTACGTATATTCAACTCCCTCTGCGTGAACACGTACTGGAGACTCTTGTGGTCTGTGAACACATCCACATGCACTCCATACAAGTAGTGCCTCCACAGCTTCAGTGCAAACACCACAGCTGCCAACTCCAGGTCATGAGAGGGATAATTCTTCTCATGAACCTTGAGTTGTCTGGACGCAAATGCTATCACCTTACCAACCTGCATAAGAACACAACCCAAACCAACCATAGATGCATCACAATAAACAGTGTAATTCTCACCACACTCAGGCAAAGTAAGCACCGGGGCTGAAGTGAGTCTGTCCTTGAGCTCCTGGAAACTCTTCTCATAAGTCTCCGTCCACTCGAACTTGGCCTTCTTCTTAGTCAAAGTTGTCAGTGGGGCAGCAATGGAAGAAAAACCCTCCACGAACCTGCGTAGTAACCAGCCGATCCCAGAAAGCTACGGATGTCAGTGGGAGTAAGAGGTTTTGGCCAGTTCTTAACAACCTTAGTCTTCCTGGGGTCCACCTCCACACCCTGATCGGACACAACATGACCCAGGAAGGTCACTGATCTAAGCCAGAATTCACACTTGCTGAATTTGGAATACAACTGATGTTGTCTAAGTACCTGCAAGGTTAGTCTCAAATGTTGTTCATGCTCTTCCTTGGTCCTAGAGTATATGAGAATGTCATCAATGAATACTATGACGAAAGAGTCAAGGTATTCACGGAAGACCCTGTTCTTGAGATCCATAAATGCAACAGTGCATTCGTTAGACCAAATGACATAACTAATAACTCATAATGACCATAACAGGTACGAAAGGCTGTCTTTGGGATATCTCCATCCCTAACCCTAAGTTGATGATACCTTGAACGAAGATCAATCTTAGAGAAGAAACTAGACCCTTGGAGCTGATCGAACAAATCATCTATTCTAGGAAGTGGATACTAATTATTTATAGTGATTTTGTTGAGCTACCGATAATCAATACACATTCTAAGGTTTCCATCCTTCTTTTTCACAAACAACACTGGAGTGCCCCAAGGGGATATGCTCGGCTAAATAAAAACCTTATCAGTGAGATCTTTTAACTGCGGCTTCAACTCTTTGAGTTCAGCTGGAGCCATTCTGTAGGGAGGAATTGAAATTGGTTTAGTATCGGGTTCTAAGTCGATACCAAAGTCAATCTCTCGAGGGGGAGGGACTCCAGGCAAATAATCAGGAAATACATCTTGGAACTCATTCACTACAGGCACTGAGTCTATGGAAGGAATGTCATGATATAAATCATTAACACTCACAAGATGACACAATAACCCCTTGGACATCATTTTATTGGCCTTAAGGTTCAAAATCAAGGGATTAGGATGACTCGAGTTGTACCCCTCCCAGACCAGCTCTACCTCATTAGGGAAACGAAATCTCACTACCCTGCTATGGCAATCCATACAAGCATAACAACTATGAAGCCAGTCCATGCAAAGAATAACATCAAAATCATGCATTGGTAACTCAACTAAGTCTGCACACATAGTCTTACCACATACTACTATTGGCAATCGTTGTATACTCTATCAGTTCTTACATTTTCTCCTAAAGGTGTACTAACCACTATAGGATCATGCAGAACTTCAGGCAATATCTCAAAAGTGAGAGCAAGCAAAGGAGTTACAAAGTAAAGCGTAGACCATGGATCAAGTTAAGCATAAACAGAAGTTGAGAATACTGGCAGCATACCTGTAACCACATCAGCGGACTTCTCCTTCTCCTCCCTGCCCTTCAGGGCATAGAACATGTTCCTCTTAGAAGGCTCGGCTGCTGCTGCACCCTGTGGATTAGGCCTAGGCTGAGAATTACCTCCAGCCTGACCTTTGTTCTGTGGGCAGTCTCTAACCATGTGCCCACTCTTACCGCAACCGAAGCAGGCATTAGTGCCCTGTCTGCACTCTCCACTATGAGCCGGCCACACTTAGCATAGTCCTTTCTAGGACGCTGCATATCACCTCCATTGTCCTTCTTGGGCTCAGGTCGGCCTCCTCTAGGTGCTGTACTTCTTTGAGAATTAGAGTTCCCAGAACTCTGTTGCCTCTTTTTGAACCTGAGCTGCTCACGGATGCCAAATTTTTTTCTGTGGCCTCCATGGCTGGGACCTACCTGATGTTGAGGCATAGGCCTCCTAGCATCACGGACTCCCCTTATTTTGCGGTTGTCCTCTACCTGCTATACATGCACCATCAACTTGGAGAGGTCCATGTTATCATGCAGCATCGCAGACCGACACTCCTCCTCCAGATCTCCGTTGATTCCTGTGAGGAACCTACTCATCTGATCCCTGCTGTTAGATACAAGGGAAGTAGCATACCTGGATAGTTTAACAAACTTCAGTACTCATCTCTCTTACGCCTCGTATTTTTATACGTAGTGCGCGTCATGAGCTAGTCGATGTAAGCCCGGGGAATGAGATTTTATTTTAAGTTACAAGTGATTAAAGAAATATTAGGCAAGGATGTTAATTCCAAATGTGATATTAAGTATGATTTGGCTAATGTAAGTGTCTTTAACTTTAAGTGAGGGATTAGTTAGTGTCTGATTAGGATTAAATTAATTCGTGGGCCCCACCACTCAAAGCAAATTACAAAAAAAAATCATATTGGGAGCTGGCCCTTAGTGGGACACGTGTAGAGGGGGGCTGTCTCCACTTCATATTATGAATGAAGTGGTGAAAGGCATTGAAAACATATTCTCTTCTTCACCACTTAGCTTAGGCAGCCAAGGAAATGGAGAAAACCAATATTCTCTTCTTCACCACTTAGCTTAAGCAGCCATGGAAATGGAGAAAACAAACCATGCAACTCTCGGCCAGCAGCTACAAAAGAATTTGGTTAGTAATCTCTTTGCTTTGTGTATTAAATTCCTTAGAATGCCATTGTTAATTAGCCATTAATGTTAAGAAGGGGGCGTGACCAGTAGCTTAGGAAATTTGTTTTAGTTATTGAATGTGCTAAGTATGAACGAAAACCATAATCGGATTATTAGTGGTGTCGTGTTAGTGTTTGGGTTGTATTGATAAAAGCAAAATGCGGGAAATTCTGTTTTGGCGTTATGTATATGTTTATTATGATTCGTTGGGATATAAGTGTGTTATTGGTATTACTGTGGATAATTTGGGTTGTTGTCGGATTGGGACGAAGTAAGGAAAATAGGGGAAGTGCTGCCGGATTTTCGTTAGATTATTAGCTAGCTTACAATAAGTAGTAAAGCGCGACGTCTATCTCATTGCGGCACGATTGTTGCTTGTTATAGATTAAGTAGCTTGGGCAGTAAATATTGGACGTGCGGCTCGACTATACGGTATGTAACGCTATCCTTTCTTTCTTTGTTGGCATGACTCTTAAAAATGAGCGAATGACGGGCAAGTTTGATACTACTTCTAGAGCGTCTAGGTGACGTATATTCTTGCTTCCACAAACTATTCCTCTATATATCGGCTATGTCTAAGGCTATGGTGATTTCTCATATCTATGGTAGTGCTTCTTCGAGTCATTGAGATTTTTACGTTTTCATATCGTGTTAAAGGTTCATAATCTTGATAACACGTTAATCTTTGGTAACACTCCTTGCTGGTTCACGTTGATTATTCCATTGAGTTATAAGAAATGATTTTAATTGCATATGGTTGCTCATAATGTTCTGCTCGTGCATAGAGTTTATTTATCATTTCACTGAGTCCCGGGCCGGGTAATGTTCGTGCGAAATTCCTTGCATATGTCACCGAGTTCCTCACTAGAGGGCCGGGTATGTATATTATATATGTGATTGGTGATGAGGATGGTTATGATGATGATGATGAAGGAGATGATGTGATGACTATTTCACCGAGTCCCTCACTAGAGGGCCGGGTACATATGATGTATATATATATGATGATTATTTTGCCGAGTCCCTTACCAGGGAAGCTGGGCACCTTATATGTAAAGATATGCATTATTTTCACGTATTAGGTACATGTGTAGCGATATATTGTTTCGACTTATCATGTCGGTATCCCGTCATCTTTACCTTATGCTTTACATACTCAGTTACATTGTCCGTACTGACCCCCTTTCCTCAAGGGGGGGGGGGGCTGCTTTTCATGCCCGCATGTGTAGACGCACAGTTCTGTGATCGACCCGCTTAGGATATCAACTCTGCTGATTGGGAGAGCTCCACTGTTCCAGAGCCTAGTCATTTTGGTACATAACTTTCTATGTAGTCTTTTGCTTATCTATGGGTACGGCGGGGCCCTGTCCCGTCGAGTGTCATTACTATACTCTTAGAGGTCTGTAGACATTATGTGGGTTGTATATATATGTTTTGGATAATGGTCTGGACATGGTTTGTTTGAGATATCCGCTTGTACAGGGGCAGCCTTGTCGACTGCGTACATCATTGTGCATTGTATAGTGGCAGCCTTGTCGGCTTGCGTATGCTATTATGCTTTGGATAGTGGCGGCCTTGTCGGTTCGCGTATGTCGTTACGGTTGAATGGTTATGACTCCTTATGAGACAGATCCACTTTATATATATGGCGTTGGGGTTGGCTTAATTTGATTAAATTCCATATTGTCTTAGTTTCAGTTGGTTATACTTAACAGGTTTGTATGTGAGTGTCCAAAACGGGCACTAGTCACGGCCCATCGGCTTGAGTCGTGACAAAAGTGGTATCAAAGCGGTTCTTCCTCGGAAGTGTCTACAGACCGTGTCTAGTAGAGTCTTGTTTATCGGTCTGTTGTGCACCACATCTATAAACAGGAATCTACAGGACATTTAGGATGTCATCCTTTCTTCTTATTCTAGATCGTGCGATAGAGCTATATTAACAGGATAATCCCTCTCTAACGAATCCCTTTGTTTTAGCTATGCCTCCAAAGAAAGCGACAGCCGCCCAGGAGGGCAAATCGGCAGCGGAAGGTACTAGTCAGACCCGGAGAGTTACTAGGGCCCGTGCCCAGTCTATGCCTGATATTGTGCTCCAGTCGGAGAGCTCTGCTACACCGCCACCGCCAGAGGATCTTAGAGCAGCAGCAGCTCCAGTTCGGGGGACATCACCACCAGCCCCCGAGGCCCCAGCACCTGAACCTCCAGCTCCTCAGCTAGGGGCGGAGGATAGGGCCATGAGAGATGCAGTTCAGTTGATGACTAGATTAGTGGCAGGTCAGGCTCGCAGGCATGGACTAGGAGTTGATCATGCGGACAGATCTGATAGCTTAAGGGCTCGTGACTTCTTAAGTTATAATCCTCCAGAGTTCTTTGGGTCAAGGCCCCAGGATGATCCGCAAGAGTTTATTCGTCAGATGCAGTGTACATTGAGGATAATCAAGGCTTCAGAGACCGAGTCTGTTGAGTTGGCTACGTATCTTTTGCGGGATGTAGCTATTAATTGGTATGAGTCTTGGGAGATATCTAGGGGTGAGGGTGCTCCTCCAGCGGTATGGGATGAATTTGTGGAGGATTTCCAGGGCCACTTCCTGCCTCCAGAGATGAGGCGAGCTAGAGTTAATAGATTCTTGCGTTTGAGGCAGAATGGCAGGAGCGTTCGAGAGTATAGCCTCGAGTTTGATTCATTGGCTAGGCATGCGCCTACTATTGTGGCTGATATGGCAGACAGGGTACATCGTTACGTGTTGGGATTGGATCATTATCTGATTGACGGTTGTATGGCAGTGACTCTTCAGCCAGGTATGGACATTGCTCGGGTGCAGGAATATGCATAGGGGGTAGAGGATCGGCACCGGGGACGTCAGCCAGATAGAGATTATAATAGAGGCCAGCATAAGAGGGATAGATCAGCAGGTTATCCTGACGAGTTTCGAGGTGGGCAGTCTTAGCAGCATGTTAGATTTTCTTCCAAGCCAGCACAGAGTGCACCCCCACGTTCCATGGGTAGGGGGTTCGATCGTACGGGATATTCGGAAGCTGGTCAAAGATCTAGGGCGTCAGGGCCACAGATGGGCAGGGTTTTGACCTAGTCGAGGCCACCTTTGCCTCGGTGTTCTCGCTGTGGTAGGTCCCATCCTGGGGAATGTCGTTGGGCTACAGGTGCGTGTTTTTCTTGCGGCCGTCAGGTCATACTATGAGGGAGTGTCACTTTAGAGGTAGTGCAGGTTGTATTGCATAGCCTACTGGGTCCGTTGCTGGTTCATCTTCTTCTATGGCTATGCGCCCTACGGGGCAGGGTATTCAGGCGCCAGCAGGCCGTGGTAGAGGTCGTGGTGGAGCTTCCAGTTCTAGCGGTCCCTCGAACCGCATATATGCTTTGACTAGTAGACAGGATCAGGAGGCGTCACCTAATGTGATCACAGGTATATTATCACTATTCTCCCGAAGTGTGTATGCATTGATAGACCCAGGTTCCACCCTATCATTTATATCCCCCTTCGTTGCTAGTAGGATCGGAATAGAGTCTGAGTTGATAGAACCATTTGAGGTAGCTACACCTGTAGGAGATTCTGTCATAGCTACGCGAGTATATAAGAATTGTTCAGTGATTATATATAGTCCTCGTACCGTAGCAGATCTAATAGAGTTAAATATGATTGAGTTTGATATTATTATGGGCATGGATTGGTTGGCTTCTTGTTATGCTAATGTTGATTGCAGAGGAAAGATAGTTCGATTTCAATTTCCAGGGGAACCGATTATAGAGTGGAAGAGGAGTACAGTATCGCCGAAAGGTAAGTTTATTTCATACCTTAAGGCCAGGAAGATGGTTAGAAGAGGCTATATTTATCATCTGGTTCGGGTGCATGACATAAAGGCAGAGGCACCGACTCTTCAATCAGTCCCGATAGTTAATGAATTTCCCGATGTATTCCCAGAGGAACTTCCAGGCCTTCCTCCAGAACGAGAGATAGAGTTTACTATAGATGTACTGCCAGATACCCAGCCTATATCTATACCTCCTTATAGAATGGCACCTGCTGAGTTGAAAGAGCAATTGAGAGATTTGCTAGAAAAGTGCTTCATCAGGCCTAGTACGTCACCTTGGGGAGCACCGGTACTGTTTGTGAGGAAGAAGGATGGGTCGCTGCGGATGTGTATTGATTATAGACAACTGAACAAAGTAACAGTAAAAAACAGGTATCCCCTCCCAAGGATTGATGATCTATTTGACCAGTTGCAGGGTGCTAGTGTTTTTCAAAGATAGACTTGCGGTCAGGTTATCATCAAGTGCGGGTAAGGGAGGCAGATATTCCAAAGACGGCATTCCAGACCCGATACGGGCATTATGAGTTTAGAGTGCTGTCTTTTGGGCTGACTAATGCTCCAGCGGTGTTTATGGATTTAATGAATCGAGTGTTTAAACCATTCCTTGCTCTGTTTGTTATTGTATTTATAGACGATATTCTGGTCTATTCACGTTCAGAAGAGGAGCATGCAGACCATTTAAGGACGGTACTTAGGGTGCTTCAGCACCAGAAGTTGTATGCTAAGTTCTCCAAGTGCGAGTTCTGGTTGACTTCAGTGGCATTCTTGGGGCATATTATTGGAGCTGATGGTATTCGGGTAGACACGCAGAAGATTGAGGCGGTAAAGACTTGGCCCAGACCTACGACACCTACTGAGGTACGCAGTTTTCTGGGGTTAGCAGGATATTACAGGAGATTTGTAGAAAAGTTTGCCTCAATTTCAGCGCCTTTGACAAGGCTAACTCAAAAGGCAGCCAAGTTCCAGTGGACTGATGCTTGTGAGCGAAGCTTCCATCTATTGAAAGACAAATTGACTACAACTCCAGTCCTAACTCTTCCGGAGGGACCAGACGGCTATGTTATTTATTGTGATGCTTCGGGTGTTGGGCTAGGATGTGTATTGATGCAGCATGGCAAAGTTATAGCCTATGCCTCCCGACAGCTTAGGAAGCATGAAAAGAATTATCCTACTCACGATCTGGAGTTAGCAGTCGTGGTTCATGCCTTGAAGATATGGAGGCATTATTTATATGGTGTCCATGTGGACATCTATACAGATCATAAGAGTCTCCAATATATCTTTAAACAGAAGGAGCTGAACTTACGACAGAGGCGGTGGTTAGAGTTGCTAAAGGATTATGATGTTGATATTTTATATCATCCAGGGAAAGCAAATGTTGTAGCAGATTCTCTTAGCCGTAAGTCCATGGGTAGCTTGACAGATGTACAACCAGAAAGGAGGGAGATGGTTCGGGAGATTCAGCGGCTATCCAGCCTTGGAGTTCGTCTGGCTAATTCAGAAGATAGTGGAGTTTCTATTCGAGAGGTTGCTGAGTCCTCAATCATAGATGAGGTAAAGAGACACCAGTACGAGGATCCTATTCTGGCACAATATAGAGATGCAGCTCTTCAAAAGGAAAATACCCCATTTAAGGTTACACCTGACGGAGTGTTACAATATGAAGGCAGATTGTGTGTACCTGATATTGCGGTGCTACGACGGCATGTTATGGGAGAGGCACACTCTGCCCGTTATTCTATTCACCCAGGGTCAACGAAAATGTATCATGACCTCAGATGCTTATACTGGTGGGATGGCATGAAAAAGGACATAGTGGAGTTTGTTGCTCAGTGCCCGAATTGTCAACAAGTCAAGATCGAACATCAAAAGCCTGGTGGATTATTACAGGAGATAGAGATCCCGACTTGGAAATGGGAGATGATTAATATGGACTTCATTACAGGCTTACCTCGCACTCAACGGAAGTATGACTCTATATGGGTTATTGTAGATAGGCTGACGAAATCGGCCCATTTTCTTCCAGTCAGGACTACTTATTCGGCTGAAGATTATGCGAGGTTATATATTAGGGAGATAGTGAGACTTCATGGGGTTCCCACGTCCATTATATCAGACAGAGGAGCTCAATTTACAGCCAACTTTTGGAGATCATTTCAGAAGGGATTGGGAACACAGGTGAACCTTAGCACAACATTTCACCCTCAGACTGATGGGCAGGCTGAGCGTACTATTCAGACATTAGAAGATATGTTGCGGGCCTGTATTATTGACTTCAAAGGTAGCTGGGATGACCACTTGCCGCTCATTGAGTTTGCCTATAATAATAGCTACCATTCTAGTATCCAGATGGCACCATACGAGGCCTTATATGGGAGGAAGTGCAGGTCACCTATTGGTTGGTTCGATGTTGGCGAGACTAAGTTAATAGGCCCGGATATGATTCAGCAAGCTGTTGACAAGGTGAAGCTTATTCAGGAAAGATTATTAGCAGCCCAGAGTCGACAGAAGTCATATGCAGATAATCGGCGTCGAGATTTGGAGTTTCAGATTGGTAACTGGGTATTCCTGAAGGTATCACCCATGAAGGGTGTGATGAGATTCGGCAGGAAGGGGAAGCTCAGTCCGAGATACATTGGGCCTTATCAGATTATTCGTAGGATAGGCAAGGTTGCCTATGAGTTGGATCTACCATCTGATTTGGAGACGGTACATCCAGTCTTCCATGTATCGATGCTACGTAAATGTATTGGTGATCCTTCTAGAGTATTCCCTGTAGACGATGTTCAGGTAACAGAGGAGTTGTCATATGAGGAGAAACCCGTAGCTATACTTGATCGCCAGGTTAGAAGATTACGTACTAAGGATGTGGCTTCCGTCAAAGTGTTGTGGCGAAATAATAATAGGGAGAGATGACTTGGGAAGCGGAAGACGAAATGAAGAATAAGTATCCTTACTTGTTCCCCGTACCTGCAGGTAATTCAATTCCTAGCTTGACTATATTGATTGATAAACGAGATTATGTAGTAAGTTGTGACTCTGTGAGGCATCTGTAAGTTACGGAATGCAGGTTGATAGGTATAACTGTTAGAGAGACCTTGCTGGAATTTTTTGTAAGACGCTAACTTAACATTCGAGGACGAATGTTCCTAAGGGGGAAGGATGTTACGCCTCGTATTTTTATACGTAGTGCGCGTCATGAGCTAGTCGATGTAAGCCGGGGAATGAGATTTTATTTTAAGTTCCAAGTGATTAAAGAAATATTAGGCAAGAATGTTAATTCCAAATGTGATATTATGTATGATTTGGCTAATGTAAGTGTCTTTAACTTTAAGTGAGGGATTAGTTAGTGGCTGATTAGGATTAAATTAATTAGTGGTCCCCACCACTCAAGGCAAATAAAAAAAAAATTAGATTGGGAGCTGGCCCTTAGTGGGACACGTGTAGAGGGGGGCTGTCTCCACTTCATATTATGAATGAAGTGGTGAAAGGAATTGAAAACATATTCTCTTCTTCACCACTAAGCTTAGGCAGCCAAGGAAATGGAGAAAACCAATATTCTCATCTTCACCACTTAGCTTAAGCAGCCATGGAAATGGAGAAAACAAACCATGCAACTCTCGGCCAGCAGCTACAAAAGAATTTGGTTAGTAATCTCTTTGCTTTGAGTATTAAATTCCTTAGAATGCCATTGTTAATTAGCCATTAATGTTAAGAAGGGGGCGTGACCAGTAGCTTAGGAAATTTGTTTTAGTTATTGAATGTGCTAAGTATGAACGGAAACCATAATCGGATTATTAGTGGTGTCGTGTTAGTGTTTGGGCTGTTTTGATTAAAGCAAAATGCGGGAAATTCTGTTTTGGCGTTATGTATATGTTTATTATGATTCGTTGGGATATAAGTGTGTTATTGGTATTACTGTGGATAATTTGGGTTGTTGTCGGATTGGGACGAAGTAAGGAAAATAGGGGAAGTGCTGCCGGATTTTCGTTAGATTATTAGCTAGCTTACAAAAAGTAGTAAAGCGCGACGTCTATCTCATTGCGGAACGATTGTTGCTTGTTATAGATTAAGTAGCTTGGGCAGTAAATATTGGACGTGCGGATCGACTATACGGTATGTAACGCTATCCTTTCTTTCTTTGTTGGCATGACTCTTAAAAATGAGCGAATGACGGGCAAGTTTGATACTACTTCTAGAGCGTCTAGGTGACGTATATTCTTGCTTCCACAAACTATTCCTCTATATATCGGCTATGTCTAAGGGTATGGTGATTTCTCATATCTATGGTAGTGCTTCTTCGAGTCATTGAGATTTTTACGTTTTCATATTGTGTTAAAGGTTCATAATCTTGATAACACGTTAATCTTTGGTAACACTCCTTGCTGGTTCACGTTGATTATTCTATTGAGTTATAAGAAATGATTTTAATTGCATATGGTTGCTCATAATGTTCTGCTCGTGCATAGAGTCATTTATCATTTCACCGAGTCCCGGGCCGGGTAATGTTCGTGCGAAATTCCTTGCATATGTCACCGAGTTCCTCACTAGAGGGCCGGGTATGTATATTATATATGATTGGTGATGAGGATGGTTATGATGATGATGATGAAGGAGATGATGTGATGACTATTTCACCGAGTCCCTCACTAGAGGGCCGGGTACATATGATGTATATATATATGATGATTATTTTGCCGAGTCCCTTACCAGGGAAGCTGGGCACCTTATATGTAAAGATATGCATGATTTTCACTTATAAGGTACATGTGTAGCGATATATTGTTTCGACTTATCATGTTGGTATCCGTCATCTTTACCTTATGCTTTACATACTCAGTACATTGTCCGTACTGACCCCCTTTCCTCGGGGGGGGGGGGCTGCGTTTCATGCCCGCAGGTGTAGACGCACAGTTCTGTGATCCTCCCGCTTAGGATATCTACTCTGCTGATTGGGAGCTCCACTGTTCCGGAGCCCAGTCGTTTTGGTACATAACTTTCTATGTAGTCTTTTTGCTTATCTATGGGTACGGCGGGGCCCTGTCCCGTCGAGTTTCATTACTATACTCTTAGAGGTCTGTAGACATTATGTGGTTGTATATATATGTTTTGGATAATGGTCTGGACATGGTTTGTTTGGGATATCCGCTTGTACAGGGGCAGCCTTGTCGGCTGCGTACATCATTGTGCATTGTATAGTGGCAGCCTTGTCGCTTGTATATTATCACATTCTCGCGAAGTGGTATGCATTGATAGACCCAGGTTCCACCCTATTCATTTATATCCCCCTTCTGTAGTAGGATCGGAATAGAGTCTGAGTTGATAGAACATTTCTGAGGGTACTACAACCTGAGGAGATTTCTGTCATAGCTACGCGAGTATTATAAGAATTGTTCAGTGATTATATAATAGTCCTCGTACCGTAGCAGATCTAATAGGTTAAATATGATTGAGTTTGATATTATTATGGGCTGGATTGGTTGGCTTTCTTGTTATGTCTAATGTTGATTGCAGAGGAAGATAGTTCGATTTTTCAATTCCAGGGAACCGATTATAAGTGGAAGAGGGTACAGTAATCGCCGAAAGTCAAGTTTTTATTTCATACCTTAAGGCCAGGAAGATGGTTAGAAGAGGCTATATTTATATCTGGTTTCGGGTGCATGACATTAAAGGCAGAGGGCACCGACTCTTCAATCAGTCCCGATAGTTAATGAATTCTCCGATGTATTCCCAGAGGAAACTTCCAGGCTTTCCTCCAGAACATGAGAGATAGGTTTACTATAAGATGTATGCCAGATACCCAGCCTATATCTATACCTCCTTATCAGAATGGCACCTCTGAGTTGAAAGAGCAATTTGATGAGATTTGCTAGAAAAAGTGCTTCATCAGGCCTAGTACGTCACCTTGGGGAAGCACTCGGTACTGTTTGTGAGGAAGAAGGATGGGTCGCTGCGGAATGTGTATTGATTATAAGACAATGAACAAGAACAGTAAAAACAGGTATCCCCTCCCAAGGATTGATGATCATAGTTGACCAGTTGCCAGGGGCTAGTGTTTTTCCAAAGATAGACTTGCGGTCAGGTTTATCATCCAGTGGCGGTAGGGTAGGTCATAGATATTCCAAAGCGCATTCCAGACCCCGCATACGGGCTTCATGAGTTTAGAGTGCTGTCTTTTGGGATGACTAATGCTCCAAGCGGGTGTTTAGTGATTTAATGAATCGAGTGTTTTAACCATTCCTTGCTCTGTTTGATTATTGTCATTATAGACTGATATTCTGGTCTATGCACGTTTCAAAGAGGACATGCAGCCATTTAAGACGGTACTAGTGGTGCTTCAGCACCAGAAGTTGGTATGCCTAAGGTCTCCAAGTGCGAGTTCTGGTTGCCTTAGTGGCATTCTTGGCTATTATTGAGTGATGGTATTTCGGGTAGGCACGCCAGAATATTGAGGCGGTAAATACTTGGCCCGACCTAACGACAGCCTACTGAGGTACGAGTTTTCTGGGGTTAGCAGGATATTACAGGAGATTTGTAGAAACATTTGCCTCATTTTCAGCGACCTTTGACAAGGCTAACGTCAAACAGGTCAGCCAAGTTCCCAGTGCTGATGTTGTGAGCGAAGCTTCCATCAATTGCAACAGACAAATGCTACAACTCATCCTAACTCTCCGGAGGGACCAACGGCTATGTTATTCTATTGTGATTGCTTCGGGTGTGGGCCTTAGGCAATTGTGTATTTGATTGCACACTGCAAAGTTATAGCCTATGCCTCGCCGACAGCTTAGAAAGCATGAAAGAATATCCTACTCACGATTCTGGAGTTAGCAGGTCGTGGTCATGCCTTGAAGAATATGGAGGCAATTATTTATATGGTGTCCTGTGGACTCTATAGATCATAAGAGTCTCCAATATATCTTTAAACAGAAGGAGTGAACTTACGACAGAGGCGTGTGGTTAGAGTTGCAAAGGAATTATTGATGTTTGATATTTTATCATCATCCAGGAAAGCAAATGTTATAACGCCAGATTTCTTAGTCGTAACAGTCCATGGGTAGCTTGACGATGTACAACCGAGAAAGGAGGGAGATGGTTCGGAGATTCAGCGGCTACCAGCCTTGGAGTCGTCTGCTTGATTCCGAAGATGTGGAGTTTCTAATTCGAGAGGTTGATGAGTCCTCATCATATATTGAGGTAAAGAGACTACCAGTACGAGGATCCTATCTGGCACAATAAGAGATGGCAGCTCTTCAAATAGGACAAATACCCCATTTTAGGTTACACCTGACAGAGTGTTACAATTATGAACAGATGTATTACCTGATTTGCGGTGCTACGAGACGGCAATGTTATGGGAGAGGCACACTCTGCCCGTTATTCTATTCCACCCAGGGGTCCAACGAAAATGTATCATTTGACCTCAGATGCTTATACTGGTGGGATGGCATGAAAAAGGACATAGTGGAGTTTGGTTTGCTCAGTGCCGAATGTCAACACAGTCAAAGATTAACATCAAAAGCCTTAGGGGATTATTACAGGAGATAGAGATCCGACTTGGAAATGGCGAGATGATTACATATGGACTTCATTAATCAGCTTACCTCGCACTACGGAAGTATGACTCTAATTGGGTTTATTCTAGATAGGCTGCGAAATCGGGCCATTTTCTTCGAGTTAGGACTACTTATCGGGCTGAAGATTATGCGATGTTATATATTAGGGAGATAGTTGAGAATTCATGGGTCCCACGTCCATTATAGTCAGACTAGGAGTCAATTGTAAGCCAACTTTGGAGATCATTTCAGAAGGATTGGGAACACAGGTGACCTTAGCACAACATTTCATCCTCAGACTGATGGGGCAGGCTGAGCGTACTATTCATACATTAGAAGATATGTTGACGGGCCTGATTATTGACTTCAAAGGTAGCATGGAGTGACTGCCACTTGCCGGCTCATTTGGAGTTTGCCTATAATAATAGCTTACCATTCTCAGTATCCAGATGCGACCATACGAGGCCTTTATGGAGGAAGGTGCAGGTCACAATATTGGTGGTTCGATGTTGGCGAGGACTAAGTTAATAGGCGCGATATGTTTCAGCAAGTCTGTTGACAAGGTGAAGCTTATTCAGGACAAGATTATTAGCAGGCCCAGCGTCGACAGAAGTCATATGTGCAGATAATTGACGTTCGAGATTGGAGGTTTCAGATTGGTACTGGGTTTTTTGAAGTATCACCCATGAAGGGTGTGATTGAGATTCGGCAGGAAGGGGAAGCTCATCCTAGATACATTGGGGCCTTATCAGCTTATTCGTGAGGATAGCAAGGTGCCTATGAGTTGGATCTACACCATCTTGATTTGGAGAGTAACAGTCCAGTCTTCATGATGATGATGAATGAGATGATGTGATGACTATTTCACCGAGTCCCTCACTAGAGGGCCGGGTACATATGATGTATATATATATGAATGATATTTTGCCGAGTCCCTTACAAGGGAAGCTGGGCACCTTATATGTAAAGATATGCATGATTTTCACTTATAAGGTACATGTGTAGCGATATATTGTTTCGACTTATCATGTTGGTATCCGTCATATTTACCTTATGCTTTACATACTCAGTACATTGTCCGTACTGACCCCCTTTCCTGGGGGGGGGCTGCGTTTCATGCCCGCAGGTGTAGAGCAGAGTTCTGTGATCCTCACGCTTAGGATATCTACTCTGCTGATTGGAGAGCTCCACTGTTCCGAGCCCAGTCGTTTTGGTACATAACTTTCTATGTAGTTTTTGATTATCTATGGGTACGGCGGGGCCCTGTCCCGTCGAGTTTCATTACTATACTCTAGAGGTCTGTAACATTATGTGGAATGTATATATATGTTTTGGATAATGGTCTGGACATGGTTTGTTTGGGATATCCGCTTGTACAGGGGCAGCCTTGTCGGCTGCCTACATCATTGTGCATTGTATAGTGGCAGCCTTGTCGGCTTGCGTATGCTATTATGCTTTGGATAGTGGCGGCCTTGTCGGTTCGCGTATGTCGTTACGGTTGAATGATTATGACTCCTTATGAGACAGATCCACTTTATATATATGGCGTTGGGGTTGGCTTAATTTGATTAAATTCCATATTGTCTTAGTTTCAGTTGGTTATACTTAACAGGTTTGTATGTGAGTGTCCAAAACGGGCACTAGTCACGGCCCATCGGGTTGAGTCGTGACAAAAGTGGTATCAGAGCGGTTCTTCCTCGGAAGTGTCTACAGACCGTGTCTAGTAGAGTCTTGTTTATCGGTGTGTTGTGCACCACATCTATAAACAGGAAGCTACAGGACATTAAGGATGTCATCCTTTCTTCTTATTCTAGATCGTGCGATAGAGCTATATTAACAGGATAATCCCTCTCTAACGAATCCCTTTGTTTTAGCTATTCCTCTAAAGAAAGCGACAGCCGCCCAGGAGGGCAAATCGGCAGCGGAAGGTACTAGTCAGACCCGGAGAGTTACTAGGGCCCGTGCCCAGTCTATGCCTGATATTGTGCTCCAGTCGGAGAGCTCTGCTACACCGCCACCGCCAGAATAGCTTAGAGCAGCAGCAACTCCAGTTCGGGGGCCATCACCACCATCCCCTGAGGACCCAGCACCTGAACCTCCAGCTCCTCAGCCAGGGGTGGAGGATAGGGCCATGATAGATGCGGTTCAGTTGCTGACTAGATTAGTGGCAGGTCAGGCTCGCAGGCATGGACTAGGAGTTGATCATGCAGACAGATCTGATAGCTTAAGGGGTCGTGACTTCTTAAGTTATAATCCTCCAGAGTTCTTTGGGTCAAGGCCACAGGATGATCCGCAAGAGTTTATTCGTCAGGTGCAGCGTACATTGAGGATAATCAAGGCTTCGGAGACCGAGTCTGTTGAGTTGGCTATGTATCGTTTGCGGGATGTAGCTATTAATTGGTATGAGTCTTGGGAGTTATCTAGGGGTGAGGGTGCTCCTCCAGCGGTATGGGATGAATTTGTGGAGGCTTTCCAGGGCCACTTCCTGCCTCCAGAGATGAGGCGAGCTAGAGTCGATAGATTCTTGCGTTTGGGGCAGAATGGCAGGAGCGTTCGAGAGTATAGCCTCGAGTTTGATTCATTGGCTAGGCATGCGCCTACTATTGTGGCTGATATGGCAGACAGGGTACATCGTTACGTGTTGGGATTGGATCATTATATGATTGACGGTTGTATGGCAGTGACTCTTCAGCCAGGTATGGACATTGCTCGGGTGCAGGCATATGCACAGGGGGTAGAGGATCGGCACCGGGGACGTCAGCCAGATAGAGATTATAATAGAGGCCAGCATAAGAGGGATAGATCAGCAGGTTATCCTGACTAGTTTCGAGGTGGGCAGTCTCAGCAGCATGTTAGATTTTCTTCCCAGCCAGCACAGAGTGCACCCCCACGTTCCATGTGTAGGGGGTTCGATCGTACGGGATATTCGGAAGCTGGTCAGAGCTCTAGGGAGTAAAGATCACAGATGGGCAGGGGTTTGAGCCAGTCGAGGCCACCTTTGCCTCGGTGTTCTCGCTGTGGTAGGTCCCATCCTGGGGAATGTGCTTGGGCTACAGGTGCGTGTTTTTCTTTCGGCCGTCAGGGTCATACTATGAGGGAGTGTCACTTTAGAGGTAGTGCAGGTGGTATTGCACAGCCTACTGGGTCCGTTGCTGGTTCATCTTCTTCTGTGGGTATGCGCCCTACGGGGCAGGGTATTCAGGCGCCAGCAGGCCGTGGTAGAGGTCGTGGTGGAGCTTCCAGTTCTAGCGGTCCCTCGAACCGCATATATGCTTTGACTAGTAGACACGATCAGGAGGCGTCACCTAATGTGATCACAGGTATATTATCACTATTCTCCTGAAGTGTGTATGCATTGATAGACCCAGGTTCAAACTTATCATTTATATCCCCCTTTATTGCTAGTAGGATCGGAATAGAGTCTGAGTTGATAGAACCATTTGAGGTAGCTACACCTGTAGGAGATTCTGTCATAGCTACGCGAGTATATAAGAATTGTTCAGTGATTATATATAGTCCTCGTACCGTAGCAGATCTAATAGAGTTAAATATGATTGAGTTTGATATTATTATGGGCATGGATTGGTTGGCTTCTTGTTATGCTAATGTTGATTGCAGAGGAAAGATAGTTCGATTTCAATTTCCAGGGGAACCGATTATAGAGTGGAAGGGGAGTACAGTATCGCCGAAAGGTAAGTTTATTTCATACCTTAAGGCCAGGAAGATGGTTAGAAAGGCTATATTTATCATCTGGTTCGGGTGCATGACATAAAGGCAGAGGCACCGACTCTTCAATCAGTCCCGGTAGTTAATGAATTTCCCGATGTATTCCCAGAGGAACTTCCAGGCCTTCCTCCAGAACGAGAGATAGAGTTTACTATAGATGTACTGCCAGATACCCAGCCTATATCTATACCTCCTTATAGAATGGCACCTGCTGAGTTGAAAGAGTTGAAAGAGCAATTGAGAGATTTGCTAGAAAAGGGCTTCATCAGGCCTAGTACGTCACCTTGGGGAGCACCGGTACTGTTTGTGAGGAAGAAGGATGGGTCGCTGCGGATGTGTATTGATTATAGGCAGCTGAACAAAGTAACAGTAAAAAACAGGTATCCCCTCCAAAGGATTGACGATCTATTTGACCAGTTGCAGGGTGCTAAGTTTTTTTCAAAGATAGACTTGCGGTCAGGTTATCACCAAGTGCGTGTAAGGGAGGCAGATATTCCAAAGACGGCATTCCGGACCCGATACGGGCATTATGAGTTTAGAGTGCTGTCTTTTGGGCTGACTAATGCTCCAGCGGTGTTTATGGATTTAATGAATCGAGTGTTTAAACCATTCCTTGATCTGTTTGTTATTGTATTTATAGACGATATTCTGGTCTATTCACGTTCAGAAGAGGAGCATGCAGACCATTTAAGGACGGTACTTAGGGTGCTTCAGCACCAGAAGTTGTATGCTAAGTTCTCCAAGTGCGAGTTCTGGTTGACTTCAGTGGCATTCTTGGGGCATATTATTGGAGTTGATGGTATTCGGGTAGACACGCAGAAGATTGAGGCGGTAAAGACTTGGCCCAGACCTACGACACCTACTGAGGTACGCAGTTTTCTGGGGTTAGCAGGATATTACAGGAGATTTGTAGAAACGTTTGCCTCAATTTCAGCGCCTTTGACAAGGCTAACTCAAAAGGCAGCCAAGTTCCAGTAGACTGATGCTTGTGAGCGAAGCTTTCAGCTATTTAAAGACAAATTGACTACAGCTCCAGTCCTAACTCTTCCGGAGGGACCAGACGGCTATGTTATTTATTGTGATGCTTCGGGTGTTGGGCTAGGATGTGTATTGATGCAGCATGGCAAAGTTATAGCCTATGCCTCCCGACAGCTTAGGAAGCATGAAAAGAATTATCCTACTCACGATCTGGAGTTAGCAGTCGTGGTTCATGCCTTGAAGATATGGAGGCATTATTTATATGGTGTCCATGTGGACATCTATACAGATCATAAGAGTCTCCAATATATTTTTAAACAGAAGGAGCTGAACTTACGACAGAGGCGGTGGTTAGAGTTGCTAAAGGATTATGATATTGATAGTTTTTATCATCTAGGGAAAGCAAATGTTGTAGCAGATTCTCTTAGCCGTAAGTCCATGGGTAGCTTGACAGATGTACAACCAGAAAGGAGGGAGATGGTTCAGGAGATTCAGCGGCTATCCAGCCTTGGAGTTTGTCTGGCTAATTCAGAAGATAGTGGAGTTTCTATTCGAGAGGTTGCTGAGTCCTCAATCATAGATGAGGTAAAGAGACACCAGTACGAGGATCCTATTCTGGCACAATATAGAGATGCAGATCTTCAAAAGGAAAAGACCCCATTTAAGGTTACACCTGACGGAGTGTTACAATATGAAGGCAGATTGTGTGTACCTGATATTGCGGAGACGACGGCACTCTGCCCGTTATTCTATTCACCCAGGGTCAACGAAAATGTATCATGACCTCAAATGCTTATACTGGTGGGATGGCATGAAAAAGGACATAGTGGAGTTTGTTGCTCAGTGCCCTAATTGTCAACAAGTTAAGATCGAACATCAAAAGCCTGGTGGATTATTACAGGAGATAGAGATCCCGACTTGGAAATGGGAAATGATTAATATGGACTTCATTACAGGCTTACCTCGCACTCAACGGAAGTATGACTCTATATGGGTTATTATAGATAGGCTGACGAAATCGGCCCATTTTCTTCTAGTCAGGACTACTTATTCGGCTGAAGATTATGCGAGGTTATATATCAGGGAGATAGTGAGACTTCATGGGGTTCCCACGTCCATTATATCAGACAGAGGAGCTCAATTTACAGCCAACTTTTGGAGATCATTTCAGAAGGGATTGGGAACACAGGTTAACCTTAGCACAACATTTCACCCTCAGACTGATGGACAGGCTGAGCGTACTATTCAGACATTAGAAGATATGTTGCGGGCCTGTATTATTGACTTCAAAGGTAGCTGGGATGACCACTTGCCACTCATTGAGTTAGCCTATAATAATAGCTACCATTCTAGTATCCAGATGGCACCATACGAGGCCTTATATGGGATGAAGTGCAGGTCACCTATTGGTTGGTTCGATGTTGGCGAGACTAAGTTAATAGGCCTGGATATGATTCAGCAAGCTGTTGACAAGGTGAAGCTTATTCAGGAAAGATTATCAGCAGCCCAGAGTCGACAGAAGTCATATGCAGATAATCGGCGTCGAGATTTGGAGTTTCAGATTGGTAACTGCGTATTCCTGAAGGTATCACCCATGAAGGGTGTGATGAGATTCGGCAGGAAGGGGAAGCTCAGTCCGAGATACATTGGGCCTTATCAGATTATTCGTAGGATTGGCAAGGTTGCCTATGAGTTGGATCTACCATCTGATTTGGAGAAGGTACATCCAGTATTCCATGTATCGATGCTACGTAAATGTATTGGTGATCCTTCTAGAGTATTCCCTGTAGACGATATTCAGGTAACAGAGGAGTTGTCATATGAGGAGAAACCCGTAGCTATACTTCATCGCCAGGTTAGAAGATTACGTACTAAGGATGTGGCTTTCGTCAAAGTGTTGTGGCGAAATAATAATAGGGAGAAGATGACTTGGGAAGCGGAAGACGAAATGAAGAATAAGTATCCTTACTTGTTCCCCGTACCTGCAGGTAATTCAATTCCTAGCTTGACTATATTGATTGATAAACGAGATTATGTAGTAAGCTTTGACTCTGTGAGGCATCTGTAAGTTACGGAATGCAGGTTGATAGGTATAACTGTTAGAGAGACCTTGCTGGAATTTTTGTGTAAGACGCTAACTTAACATTCGAGGACGAATGTTCCTAAGGAGGGAAGGATGTTACGCCTCGTATTTTTATACGTAGTGCGCGTCATGAGCTAGTCGATGTAAGCCCGGGGAATGAGATTTTATTTTAAGTTCCAAGTGATTAAAGAAATATTAGGCAAGGATGTTAATTCCAAATGTGATATTATGTATGATTTGGCTAATGTAAGTGTCTTTAACTTTAAGTGAGGGATTAGTTAGTGGCTGATTAGGATTAAATTAATTAGTGGTCCCCACCACTGAAGGCAAATTAAAAAAAAATCAGATTGGGAGCTGGCCCTTAGTGGGACACGTGTAGAGGGGGGCTGTCTCCACTTCATATTATGAATGAAGTGGTGAAAGGCATTGAAAACATATTCTCTTCTTCACCACTAAGCTTAGGCAGCCAAGGAAATGGAGAAATTCAATATTCTCTTCTTCACCACTTAGCTTAAGCAGCCATGGAAATGGAGAAAACAAACCATGCAACTCTCGGCCAGCAGCTACAAGAGAATTTGGTTAGTAATCTCTTTGCTTTGAGTATTAAATTCCTTAGAATGCCATTGTTAATTAGCCAAATTGTTAAGAAGGGGGCGTGACCAGTAGCTTAGGAAATTTGTTTTAGTTATTGAATGTGCTAAGTATGAACGGAAACCATAATCGGATTATTAGTGGTGTCGTGTTAGTGTTTGAGCTGTTTTGATTAAAGCAAAATGCGGGAAATTCTTTTTTGGCGTTATTTATATGTTTATTATGATTCGTTGGGATATAAGTGTGTTATTGGTATTACTGTGGATAATTTGGGTTGTTGTCGGATTGGGACGAAGTAAGGAAAATAGGGAAGTGCTGCCGGAATTTCGTTAGATTATTAGCTAGCTTACAATAAGTAGTAAAGCGCGACGTCTATCTCATTACGGCACGATTGTTGCTTGTTATAGATTAAGTAGCTTGGGCAGTAAATATTGGAAGTGCGGCTCGACTATACGGTATGTAACGCTATCCTTTCTTTCTTTGTTGGCATGACTCTTAAAAATGAGCGAATGACGGGCAAGTTTGATACTACTTCTAGAGCGTCTAGGTGACGTATATTCTTGCTTCCACAAACTATTCCTCTATATATCGGCTATGTCTAAGGCTATGGTGATTTCTCATATCTATGGTAGTGCTTCTTCGAGTCATTGAGATTTTTACGTTTTCATATCGTGTTAAAGGTTCATAATCTTGATAACACGTTAATCTTTGGTAACACTCCTTGCTGGTTCACGTTGATTATTCTATTGAGTTATAAGAAATGATTTTAATTGCATATGGTTGCTCATAATGTTCTGCTCGTGCATAGAGTCATTTATCATTTCACCGAGTCCCGGGCCGTGTAATGTTCGTGCGAAATTCCTTGCACATGTCACCGAGTTCCTCACTAGAGGGCCGGGTATGTATATTATATATATGATTGGTGATGAGGATGGTTATTATGATGATGATGAAGGAGATGATGTGATGACTATTTCACCGAGTCCCTCACAAGAGGGCCGGGTACATATGATGTATATATATATGATGATTATTTTGCCGAGTCCCTTACCAGGGAAGCTGGGCACCTTATATGTAAAGATATGCATGATTTTCACGTATAAGGTACATGTGTAGCGATATATTGTTTCGACTTATCATGTTGGTATCCCGTCATCTTTACCTTATGCTTTACATACTCAGTACATTGTCCGTACTGACCCCCTTTCCTCGGGGGGGGGGGGGCTGCGTTTCATGCCCGCAGGTGTAGACGCACAGTTCTGTGATCCTCCCGCATAGGATATCTACTCTGCTGATTGGGAGTGCTCCACTGTTCCGGAGCCCAGTCATTTTGGTACATAACTTTCTATGTAGTCTTTTGCTTATCTATGGGTACGGCGGGGCCCCGTCCCGTCGAGTTTTATTACTATACTCTTAGAGGTCTGTAGACATTATGTGGGTTGTATATATATGTTTTGGATAATGGTCTGGACATGGTTTGTTTGGGATATCCGCTTGTACAGGGGCAGCCTTGTCGGCTGCGTACATCATTGTGCATTGTATAGTGGCAGCCTTGACGGCTTGCGTATGCTATTATGCTTTGGATAGTGGCAGCCTTGTCGGTTCGCGTATGTCGTTACGGTTGAATGGTTATGACTCCTTATGAGATAGATCCACTTTATATATATGGCGTTGGGGTTGGCTTGATTTGATTAAATTCCATATTGTCTTAGTTTCAGTTGGTTATACTTAACAGGTTTGTATGTGAGTGTCCAAAACGGGAACTAGTCACGGCCCATCGGGTTGAGTCGTGAAAATATCATCCTTGCTATTAGATACAAGGTAAAATAGCATACCTGGATAGTTTAACAAACTTCAGGTAATACTCCCTGACTGCCATTGATCCCTGCTTAAGGTTGATAAACTCCTCAACCTTTGCCTCCCTCATCTCCCTAGGAAAGAATCTCTCCAGGAAGGTTGTTTTAAACAGCCCCCAAGTGACTGGAACTCCGCCCAAAGCTCGGCTATCCTTCCACATCTTGCACCAAGTTTGTGCTACATCCTTGAGCTGATAGGAAGCCAGTTCAGCCTTCTCAGTATCTGTGGCCCACATAACCGCCAAAATCTTATGCACCTCGTCCACAAACTCATGGGGATCCTCTGAAGTCTTAGACCCCATGAAAATAGGAGGATTCATTCTCGTGAAGTCTCTCAGCGTGTCAGCCATTCTACGAACTGGTGGTTTCTCCCTCTGAACATTCTATCGGTTGACCTGGGCAGTCATGGCCTGGGCCTGCATAGTGATGGCATGTGCCATCTGGTCCAGAGATGCCCGCACCTCCGCATCAGTCAACCTAGCTGGGTTAACCGGCATAGCCACTCCTTCAGCTGGAGCCTGGGGTGGAACCTGATTGCCCCCTTTAACTGCTCCTCCTCTCATCTGAGCAACGTTCCTCCTAGTATTCATTCTCTGAAAACAATAAGAATTGATGTTAGACACGCTCATAACACCAAGAAATTAGACATTAGGAAAAGCACGATAAGATCAGAAAAAGGGAAATTTTCCTACGCATCATGCAGTCTCTATTTCAGGATAGTGGTGCACTTCACTACCATGACTTAGAAACTACTCAATGTGGTTGATGTGAACTTATTATTCTCTGAATTTAACCTAGTGCTCTGATACCAACTTTGTCACGACTGGAATCTAGACCCAGACGAGACCGGCATCGTTGACCTCCAATGGTCGTAGACAAGCTTACTTACGTCATTCTTACTTCATCTAGGTTAATTTTATCGGAAAATTTGAAACTTTTTGTTTCTTAACATGCATAAAGGTCATTCTACTTACATTCATAATGTTCACAATCAACCATCTAACATTAAGATTATCAACTGAAAGACATAGTTTAATACTACATTAACTGTATAATTGCCAAAATGGCACCAATACAATGTCTGAAATAAAAATGGAAAGAAACACTAGTGAAACACACTCCACTAGCTAAAGCATGCATCTAAGCTAGATAGTAATGGTATACATCCTCGAAAGCATGAGGGCCTACCATGTCCGAATGAAAGCTCCACGTCCGGATAGCTGCAACGTAAACCTGTAAACTCTAGCGTCCATCTGTGCCTGCACCTAAAAATATAGAGTTGTATGGGATTAGTAGACACTTGTACTAAGTATGGGTATATGCAAGCACACACCAAGGACATGCATGAGTAAGAATAGCTCTTTCCTAACAACATGATTATGGAAAGTCAAGTAAGTGGACTTGCCAAATTGGGATTAGGAAAGTGAGTGAGCTTTCCAAATTTGAATTAGGAAAGTTAGTGAGATTTCCAAATTTGGATTAGGAAAGTTAGTGAGCTTTCCAAATTTGGATTAGGAAAGTAATGCCATAAGAGTAACATGCATCATCATACTTATCATATTGCACATAACACATAACATCTTACACATAGCACATATCATATTGCATATAGCACATAACATCTTCCATATCACTCATTCATATGCCATGAGACCTTGGAATCATGGACATAACATCAAGACTTCCCAAAATGAGGGCTCAACATATGGGACCTCAACTAGGGATCCTTCTTTAGCAAACATAGAGTCTGCTTCATTCATTCATATGTACTTCATTTCATTCATTCATAAACTAGTGTAAACACCAGCTATACCTAGGATGTAGTTTAAGACTCTCATCGGGTTTGTTGTGCAATGGTCAAGAATAACCTAGTGTTATTACTTGAGTCTAGCTCACATCTTGATTATCCTATCCTAACACCTTTGGTATCGTTCATTTCATTATGTGTATCATTTGAGGCTGGCCTCATTCATTCATTGGGAACTTTAACTTTAACCGACATAGATCATGTGAGCATCATGAAATCCAGTGTCTCTCCCACACCGAAAATAGGTGGAATCACTGGCCAGAGTGACCCAAAACATGCTAGCGTACATGGGAATTGAACCCCGCCAGATCCCTGTATTGGCAGTATAGGTTCGAAGACTACGAGATATAAGGAGACCCATACACGGCATGCCTGACAGTATCATCTCATGAGAGTTACGTGAACCTCCGCCCTTCCCAAAAGAAGTCATCACCGCTCATAGCTAGTCTATCGGTGCTCAGTATAAAGTTCCATTTCATTCAACTCATACGTCATGGAAGCTGGCTTCTAGTATGAGGACATCATAGCTCAATACATGATTTCTCATCTCATCATTAGTATAAAGTATACCTTATTCTCAATACTTTCATTAAAGTGTTCATAGAGAGTGGTCTCTTCATTAACTTTACACTCTCATAGGTGAGTACGTTTTGGTAACATTTACTTAGGCTGATTTGAGATTGCTCTCATCTTTCACATTAGCCTCTTATCATGTTGTCACCACATTTATTAACATTAGCACATTTGCTCGTCATAATTAATCACCCCTTTTTACGTGAATGTTCATTTCATCATATGCCAATGCACTTGGCCATTTGTGTGTTTCACACTCTTACTTAACCCTTCTAGGGTTTCATCATTTCATTACATAATATTGATTTTATCGTATGTCAATGCACTTGGCCATTTAGTGTGTTTTACACTCGTACTTAACCCTTATAGGGTTACATCATTTCATTACATACATCTTAGGTTCACTTATTTTTAAACGTATGCTAGACTTATGGGTCTATACATACAATCCATGAGGCTTCATTCATAGTTCGTTTAAGTGATTCATATCTTCCTAAGATTATGTGGTACAAGACTTATGCATCTTGTATTATAGTATGCCAAGATCTCGATTTCAATCTAAGTAGGCGACATTATTCTTGAACATTTAATTCACGTATGACTTATGTATCAATACGAAATTTGGTCAAGGGAACCCGGTTTTGAATCCGTTGGACAATACTTACATTTTTCATTTATTTTATTTTGGTCCACACGGCTTGGGGACCCAAGATTGAGCCCCAACACCTTCGTTTCCTTTTATTTTCTTTTCTTTGAAATCTCACTTTCTTGGCCGAGGGGTTGTGGGATTGAACCCCCACAACCCCTTTTATTTTTTTATTTCTTATTCCTTGACTTTTTTTTCGAGTTGACCATGAGGTTGTGGGATCGAACCCCCACAGCCTCACATTACTTTTCTTTTAATTATTCTTTAGTACCTAGAAATAGTGGGATCGATTCCCACGCCTCACATTTCTTTTCTTTTCATTTTTTTCCCTTAAGCTTGACTGAGAGGTTGTGGGTTCGAATCCCACTCCTCTCATCTCTTATTTTCATACATCATTTTCCAGCCAAGACCATGGTTCGAATCCCCTTCACCACATTCCTTTTTTACTTCTTTATTTTCATGTTTTTTAACATGGTGAGGTCACGGGTTAAATCCTCCATGACCTCACTTGTTTTAACTCATTTTTCACAACATTTTGAACCCTCTTAACTTTACCAAAATTCATCACTTGAAGCTGGAAATTTTGTAGTTTTTCAGCATCTTTTCATCAAGTTACACATTAGTTCTTAGGGAAATTTCATAGTGCATTTAGAACGTTTTAGGTGCATTTTCATGGATTCAAGAGATTATTACTCAAATCAGCCACATTTCATCTAATATGAACATCACGATTTACATATATTTATGCACGTAATATAACAACCATAACATCACAATTTTTGAGCCTTAACCCGAGAACACCTAGTCACGGTCACATTTTTGCACACACATGCACATAGTTTTGGAACACATAGGTTGTCATTCATACGATTTTAAACACACATTTATGAACATATTCTTTCACGAAAACACAATACACGCCTAATATCTACCAGAAAACATACCCAACCTACAAATTATTGGGAGCTAGTGACAGGGACATGCAACGGGGAACAACCCTAGTTTGCGGAATAGATTCGTCCAAACCTTAGGGGTCTCTTGGGAAAGGGACCAAGAGAGAAAAGAACCCATACCTTTTTGACGTTCAAACCTCGACTTGCTGCCCAATGAACTCCACCAAACACACGTCCAACACCGAAAGTTCAACACCAAACTCGACGAACAACCTTCTCTTTGCCTACGTGATTGATTTCGTTGTTTGTTTTTATCTTTCGTGGTGAGTTCTTCAAGTGTGAAGAACTTGGTTTATCTTTCTGTTCTTAAAGTTATTTTGGCAGAGAGAACGTGAAAAAGATGAGAGATTGAACGTGTGTTGAGAGATAGACGTGAGAGGAGAGAGTTATCATAGGCTTAGGTGTCTAGTTTAGGACTTAGTCGAATAAGGTTTAGTTAAATATTAAACAATCTGATTTCCCTTTTATTTTAAATCAGCCAATAAATAATAAATATTAATTAATTACATTAAGTTACCAACTTAAATAAAAAGAAATTTAATTCATTGCTTCCACCTAGGTTCGAACCAGGGTAGAGCAAGACTTCACTCTAGGGGCCAATTTTCGCACCTCTCTCCCAAAATGCCCCTCCACCTTATTAATTAAATATTTAATTATATATTTAGGGTAATTACGATACTACCTTTAGCCTGGAAAAAGACCATTTTACCCCTAGACCCTCCAAACCTAAGATTTTCCATTTTTAAGTCCGGTAAAGACTCCTTCGAGTAAATCTTCGTATTCGAGAGCCCTACATGGCTGGACCAAACCTTTCCTAGCTAAAATAACTCCCCAAGTTAGTTGGCTTGGCTGTAGCAAGGGTTCATAGGTCTAATTCTACGCGCATCAATCCGTGTGAACCCGGTCTAATCGTAGGCATTCTAGACACATTAAGCATTACTTATCATATCCATTTTTAGTGTTGTTACATTATATTTTACACATCCAAAGTAACTACCGGTACCCAATACACACTCATCATAATGTTCCTTGACACAAGTGGCACATGTAGGTTTGCCATTTTGAGAACTAACTCCTTTATCAATCTTGAATTTAGCACTCCTACATTCTTCTTGAGGGTGAACTCTCTTTTTAGACCTCGGTTGCCCATGATCACTTGCACCACTTATTTTCAAGTTTCTAGCCATCCTCATAAGTTTAGACTCTTCAATAGATTGGGCATACACCATGAGTCTAGCTAAGGAGATATCATCATGTAGCATAGCCTTATGACATTCCTCCGTCACTAGATCAATGACACCGGTCACAAAACGACTCATTTCATCCCTTGGATTTGACACTAGGGATGGTTCATATCTAGACAAGGTTGAGAACTTGAAAGAGTATTCCTCAACACTCATATTTTCTTGCTTGATATTGATAAACTCCTCCACCTTAACCTCTCTTCTCTCACGGGGAAAGTACTTACCTAGAAAAGCTTCCTTAAATTCTTTCCACTCAATAGGATACGACTCCACCGGCCTATCATCCTTCTATTGAGTGTACCAAATTTGAGAAACATCCATCAATTGATACGAAGCCAACTCCGTCTTCTCCCTAGATATAACCCCCATAGCACTCAACACATTCTACACACCATCAAGGAACTCTTGGGGATCCACATCTACCTTAGAGCCAAGAAAGCTCGGAGGAATCATCCTCACAAAGTCTCTCAACCTAGAGGTCATAGTTTATCTCCACAACCCTAGGCACCATACTCAAATTCACTTGAGTAGTCACGGCTTGGACTAAAGCAATCAAAGCCTCTCTAATCTCTTGATTAGTCAATTCCGGGGGGAACCACAGGAACCTCATTACCTCCTTCCATATTAGGGACATGATAACCTTGGGGAGGCACTTGAGCACCTTGCCCATCTTGAGGAACTTGCTCAACTTGCTCAACTTAAGGAGGAATCTCCTCATTCACCCTCTCCTCTTCCAACCTTATAGCGTCCATCTTCTAGTATTCATCTTCTAGAAACACAAGGAAACACATTAATAAGGATACTCATAACATTTACTCTACCGCACAAAATAGGAGTAGAAAAGAAGGGAAAATCTATTGTACTATAGCCTCTCACCCAAGACTCTACTAGACGTGACTTGATGAGACTTTTTGATTCCTAAGAATACTTTCACCAACCTATGATCTGATACCAAGCTTTGTCACATCCCTAGACTACACCCTAGAAGTTAGGGAACAATCTCGGATTGTGACACGGCGTAATCGACCTCTCGGAGGTCTTATACAGTCCCTTTCATATCATTCATTGCATATACATAGTTAAAAGTAGTACTGAATTAAAACTTTTCGTAAAAAATATCATAGTCTTTAAAAACTCTTTCATATAAAAGTAATAGGAAATACTAATTCTCAATCTCATCATCTTAGACACAAGAGTACTTGGGACACGGCCCATACAAATTATAAAACATATAACTACTAAGTCTATTACAATACTTCATAAAAGAAACATAAAAGACATATATGACCTCGAGTCAAATGAGGACATACTTCAACTTCTCTTGAACGATGCTACGGTTCAAGTCTTGCTTTCCATATGCTCCTCACCTACCAAGAACTATATAGATACATAAAAGCATAGATTAGTACAACCGCATGTAATAAGTATGGCATGATGCATAAAAATCATGAAAACGGATATTTATTGGAAATATGCATCTTTTCATTTAAATATCATAATATAATCATAAGAACAACTTTTATCAACTTAGAAACACATAAGAAGTCATTTAAACCAAATATCATAATTTTTGAAGTTACTTTACAGTAACCTCAACTCACTGTTACAGTGAATTCCTAAAAGCTAATATTCACTGTTACGGTAACCTCAACTCAACTTCACTGTATAGTGAAGTTGCTTATATTCAACTTAAATACCTTCTAGCATGTAATCATCCCACTAAAAGCTATCCTAAGATTCACTAAAGTCACACAAAGAGAGACCGCCCATACACCCTCTCTAAATGTGCCTAAACGATACTCAAGATTACTCATAAGACTTACTTAAGTACTCCTAAGATATGACAATCTCCCCTACCAAGGTTTTCAAAAGACTTACTTATGTACTCATAGAAGAAAACGCCCATAATCCTCTTCAAGGTTACCTAAATAATCCGTAAGATTTCCTAAGTTTAGATCATGTCAAACACAACAACCAACGTCCCTAAGTAGAGTTATTCTCAAGACTTCCATAGATAAGACATGAAGAGATCATCCCATATGCCCTCTTCACACTTTAGCTAAGGAATCCTTAAGTCACTTTAGATTAGGTACTCATGCCTTTACATACTTACTAACATAAGTCATAGTTCATTAGTTCATTTAAGAGACATTCATCACATAAAGGAAATTCAAGTAATGGTCTTGGAGAAGACCTAGGGACTCTCACTAACATCTTCAAAGCCTATTGTGCAATGTCTAGATAGTGTCCCATACCACCACCTAAACCTCATAGAACTTCTCTAATGCTAATAGGTATCCCATATGATGATAATAGACAATAACTGACATAGACCATGGTAGAAAAACATGGAATCTGGAGTTCTATCCTACTCCGATGAGGTTGTTCTACTTGCCAATGGAAGAACTTTGACACATCCCATGTAGGCACATGGTTAAAGAATATGAAGGGCATGCTTTGTAATCTAGTCTCATTATTTAACTAGAACTAATTACCTTACCATACTCACTCGGTGCTAGCCTTCATTCTCATAGATTAAATCACATTATTGTACATACAAAGGGGTTCCATATCAAGTTCATAACCCAATTACATTTACCCTACCAAAGGAAGGTCCACTAGGGCTACCTCACAATGGCGACAAGAAGCTCATCATCACTTTCCTAAGGATTGATACGATGTCGTTCCATCCAATCAACCTTAAGTCAATCATTCATTACATGAAGGATACCATTATGACTTTCGACTTCAAGTTTCATAACCTTACCACTAGGTTTAAGATTTCACATAAAGGACCCTCTTATAATCATTTAAGGTCTCACCTAGCATTCATTCACTCATGACTAAGACAATTTATCTTCCTAAGTGAAGACATCACATATTCACTATCATACATACATCAAGTAAGGCACTTAAATCAACCTAAACAAGGCACAACATTATTTCAGTTTAGCACATATTACATGTCATTCTAGAAGCACATAGGAACAACTATTACCATGTTAAAGTCATCCTATACGCTACTCTAGCATCATCAATATAACCATTATAGACTCATTAAGTCAAGTAGGAACAATCATGCATTCAACCCTAAGACTACACACAACACATAGTCATTAGTCTAACATGATCACCTAAATAACATCAATAGAAGAAACACATACTTTCACATTACTTCACATAGGTAGATATGACCATACTTCACATAACAAACTACACAAATCAACATAATACTTCAAGTAATTGCCGACAAGGCCATGATCATCATAATACTTAAAATAACGTCGACAAGACCACATCAATTCACATAACACCGTCACCATAAGTGGACCATACCAATCACAACATAATTAAAGTATAATTAACATTAAATAAAGTGAAATAGGGCAGTGTACCACCACTACATCATCAACACTTCAATCCAATGCCAAATCATGCAATTCAACATCACAAGGCCCTTACCCACGACTATGAACGTCAATACAAAGCATAAACAAAATCTCAATGAATCTAAGTCATTTCAATATAGATTTATCAATCTAAGACAAATTAGATATCAGTTGAATACAATTCTTACATCTTTATATAGCCCATAAGAAACTACACATTAATTCATAAACATTAGACCAATATCAAGTAACCCATAAATTAGTCAAAAACTAGGGATCATAAATTAGATGGGTTCATAGGTTAATTAAGTTAAAATCATCTTAATATAAACAATTCAATCACTATTAAATGATTAAAAACCTTTAATGCATGAATCCATGATAGATCATGAAATAGGTCAAGTTCAACTTTGAAAGCTTTAGAAAATATCTTTGAAAGTCGGGATCCTTGATTAAACGAGTTCCAAGGATCAAAAACCATACCTTTACGAATCTAATTCTTCACTTTTATGAAGAATCTCCACTTAATTCGTCACACCAAGCTCTTCCTCGAATTTGGACTTCAATGGAGTCTTAAGGAAATTCTAAGGGATTTTGGGGTTTTGATTTAGAAGAATGAAGTCTTCAATGGGTTTAAGACTTATATACACACTTAAAATACCCAAAATAACCCTTATGAAGCTCCAAACATTCTATTTGTAAGTGGGGTGAAATTACAAGTTCACCCATCAACTTAAAGTGAACTACACGCCGACCACAGTACCCATCGACGGTTGCCCATCGACGGGGCGTAGGTCCACACACTGGCCGTCTTGTCCTCCGTCGATGGGTTCAGAGACGTAAAATTTGTAGATTAGCTCCCCATGCTAAGTAAAAAACGACGACATGCCACCAACGGGGCGTCGAGTGACCCACTGGGTGTTGATTGCTTCCGTTGGTTGGGACTGTCTAGGCAGTTTTTGGACATCAACTTGGGTCCTTCCTCAAGGACCCTTGGATGGTCCTTGGGGATGTTTGCCCAAACATTTCAAACCCAAAAATTCTCTTATATGAGTTTAGGACAACTCACATGAATTTCTCCCAAAACAAACACGTAAACTCGACGAAACATGCCTAGACGCACAAGGTCATTTCAAGGCAAATCTTTCGAACGTCATGGATGTTCTTGGACGTTTGACCTCAAAACTTGACACACTGAATTTATACACAATATTAACTCATTTAAAGACATTAAAACATCTTGAATCACACATAAACACATAGAACCACATACAAGACACATAGGTGACTTAGTCGTCGCACGTCTTAGTCGTCCCTTGACGTTTAACTTCCAATGCTGCTAATGCGTTAGCTACTGCCTATATAACACTATATACACCATTTTAGGACATTAGACCATGAATAAAACAATGTTAGGCTATATTTCACCTAAAATCATTTTTGGGATCTTACATGCACCATTCGAGCTAGCGGAGGACATAGTGTTTGTTGCACTATTCACTGCCCCCACTGCACCGCTGCCTGAGCCACTTAAGCATTCCAAGAGGCACCATTATATCTGCACCACAGAGGTAGATGATGTTCGTGCTAGGAAGAAGGAGCGGATAGATATTGAGCCTGCGAGGAGAGCCTCTTTGGTTGATGAGGAGACCCGTCAGATGAGGTCTCGAGAGTGGGCTACTGGGGCATCTAATTCCAGATTTGAGTCTGTTTAGAGGAGCACAACTGAGGGTGCGGATATTGTTGTGGGCACCACTGAGGGTGACCCTACTACTTAGAGTGCGGGTTCTGGGAAACCGGACCCGCCTCCTTATTGATCATTGGTGCTATGCGGCTCAGGTTTGCTTCACCTACCACCCTATCTTTACATTTCTTATGCATTGGGGACAATTGCATACCTTTTTGGGGGGTGGTAAAAATGGAAAGTGAGTGTTAGGGTAAAGTCTCAGTATCCTAACTCACGATCCTCTCTTAGGGTTTTTCTTGCCTATGTTCTTTTGCCCCATGAGACTGATTACTTTACTATTGAAACCGGAATGTCGTAACTTGTACAAAGTATGAAAGTGAAATATGAAGCATAATGGCTAAACATGAATGATATCTCGTTCGAAGAAAATGCTTTCCTGAATATGTATAAAGAAGTTGAATGAGTTGGCTCTAAGCATGACACCGAGATATTCCCACTGCATGACCCTCAATGTAACACTCAAACGAGGTGTTTGATAATATGATAGGGTGACGTCGTGTTAAGAGATTTTGAGGAAATTTGATTGTTCCACAGTTGATACCTAGCTTGAACTTGCCCGGTTGGTCATGCAAAAGGAATCTGTGTTCGACAATTAGGAAATGATCATAGGACCTTGTTCAAATTAGGAAACATTTAGCCTAAAGTAAAGTGAACCAAATAAAATTGTTATCCCATTTTTATCCAAATATTTTGAGCCTACAATAGACCTTTCTTGTATTCTCCAACTCATCTTCCCTGGGTATAATATGTTGGCCCTGGTCCCTCCTTGGACATGTGCACCTCAACTTTGGCCAAAAGCATAAGTTGAGGGTGGCTAATGCAGAAACTGACCTCGTCATCGCCCTGACCCATCCTTGGGTAATGTGTACCTCGACTCATGGCAAAGCCATAAGTTGAGGGTGGCTATTATGAGTGATGACCCGAAAAGTGGGTATGAAAAGAGTAATGTGGAAAAGAAAAGGAAAAGTGATCAAGAGAAGTGACTCAATCAAAATTATCAATTGAATGAAGAAAGAACAATAAGAAAGAGATTGAAAAAAAATATAAAAGAAAAAGAAAAAAAGTGTTGAACAAAAAGAAGTAAGAGTGACTTCACCAAGAGAACAAATGAGAAAGCAAGGCAAAGATGACAAGAAAAGAAAAGTAGGGCATAATAGACAATGAAAGGGGTAAGACACTTATTCGTAATGTCAAGAAAGGCAACAAGTCACTAGAATGTACCCATATGTACCATACATGACCCTGAACCTACATTACAAGCCAAGAAAGTCCTATCGTGATCCTAAGAGTCAGATGTGGTGAACTTAAGCAATGAAAATAAGGGCAAGCCTATGGCGACAAGTACTAACTATGTGTGAATTTGTTTTGAGTGTGAGTGTTGAATAATGATCCATATACTCAAAGTTAAAATCACTATGTAAAAAAGGAGGATATCTTTTAAAGTGAGGGCACTAGTTGCAATATCAGAAAGTTGGTACCTTGGCGAGAGGCAAAAGAGTAGAGGTTTCGGTGCATGGTGAGTCTATGTAATGGTATGATCCATATGAGTGAGCTTATCTAGCCTATGAGTATAAGCATGCACTAAAGCAACGAAAAAGTTTGGATTGATAGTCATGTGATTACGAAAGCTTAAAAGAGGATACTTTTGTACAAAGTGTTGTGTTGAGTCATATGCGTCGCTTGAGTACAAACAACGAATTTAAGTTGAGGGTGTTGATGTACCTTGGTTTTACGGTACTTTCAATGCTTTTTCCTTAAGATTGGCGTGTGTCTAGAGCCTTTTTGTAGTAATTTTAATATGTTTTTATTTTTTGTTTTGCAAGAAAGGTGTACAAAGACAAATCGGAGAAGGTGCTGAGATTTCATGCAGAGGTGATCCACGAAAGCCATCGACGATCTGTCGTCCCATAGACGGATTCGACTGAAGGTTCAGGCATCTGGAAAAACTCGGGGAAATCTGACCAAGTGTGGGGCTACGGAAAGATCGATGGACCGTCGATTGATCGACGGACCGTCCTATTGAATTGTCTATCTGATCAGAGAATGTCGCACTACTTGAAGTTAAAGAAAATCTAAGTATGGAATGACGGAAGGCTTCAACGGACCGTAGATGCATTGACGGACCGTGTTGTTGGTCCGTCGATTTGATCAGAAGAACATGCTAGTTGAAGGATAAAAAGATGCTATGTCTTGACTTACGGAAGTTGTGGATGGTCCGTCGTTTCATCGACGGACCGTCTATGGGGGTCGTCGATTGAAGCCGCGTTTTTGGACAACTTTTCTTATTTTAATTCCTTTTATTTTAGGACAATTTGTTTTTATAAATAGGATGTAAAACCTCATTTTGGGGGTTGGATTCTATTACTACTTTCTTTAGTTTTATTCTTGGAGATTTATTTTTTGCAACTTTGACATTAATTCAAATTTCCGGATTTGGTTTTCAAGTGATTTTTGTGTTTTAAAGTTGAAATTCTGGATTTTCTTCAAAATTGTCAAAGTAATTCCATGATTTATTGTTTATCAACTATGAATTGTGTTCTTCTCTGCATGGGTAACTAAATACACAACTAGGGTTGGGGGAACCATGGGTGAATAACAAAGTAAACCTAGCTTAATAACCATTCTCAAATAGGTTATTGCATGCATTGATAGTTCTTTCGCTTAGAAGTCTTCTTAATGATTGCACGCGTTAGAACTCGCCTTATTGCTACTTGCCGGACCAAGGTGGTAGTTAATAAGTAAATAATTATCAACATAGATTTAGTGGGATACTATCTAATAGGCTGGTTTCGATTGGTTCGAAGTAATAACTAATCCATACATTGAATAAGATGCTTAATATTAAGTAAAGGTAAGGGTTAGTAACTTAGACACACGTAAATGGATCAAGGTGCGGGGTGAAATTCTCTAAATGTCGGACAAAAATTTAGAGATACCTAACATATTGCGTTGCAAGCAAAACACTAGGGAAGAATTGTTATATCTAGGAATACGGCGTTAAGAACCTATGGGGAACACTTTCACCCTAGGTTTTCTTACAACTTGATAAACACCAAATATTTACTCCTTTTACTTGTTTTACTTAGAAATATCACAAGACTTTTTGTTTCACAAAACCCCCCCTTTTATTACCTGTTTTCGGAAAGGACTTGACTAAATAGAAGTAATCGTACATTGAAGTTAAGTCTAAACCATTTTCCTCATATGGTCGAACCCAACCTAATAATTGGGTTCTTTAATTGATACGACCACTTATATTTCTTTAGGGAAGTGTAATTTGAGCGTATCATCTTGTGACGATGATATTTTCTAAGTATTTATTAAAAGAATTCCTTTTTATATTAAATGTCGTAAAAAGTTTTAATTCCGTACTACTTTTCATGTCTTATGTAATGAACGATAGTTAAAGGGCTTGTACAAGACCCCAAAGGGTAAAGTATGCCCGGTCATGACCCAAGGGTTCTCCCTGACTTCTAAGTGGTACTTTCAGGTCATTACAGACTTGGTATCAAAGCATAAAGTTATGGGAAATAGTTTAGGGTCTAAAAGTCTCACAAGCCACGTCTAGTAGAGTCTTGGTCATTTGTGTGAGTCGCGACACATCCATGGACAAGAGGATGTAGGACGATAGAGTTTCACTTTCTTCATTACTCTTTTATCGTGCCATAAAACTTAACTCCATAAGATCTCTCTCTTCTTCTCCTTTGTCCTGTGGTTTTCTAGGTGTGATTGCTTGGAAAGGGAGATGTTTCTATGTTTGAGGGAGAGTAATGTGAGTTTTGATGCTTATGATGGTTCTCTGTCTAGATGAGTAGATATGAAGGTGAGCTTTGAAAATTGTGATGTGATGCCATTTATGGCTAGGTGTGATTTATGAGAATTGATATGTTATGATGAGAAACTTTATGGTGATGTATTTCTATGCATGGTAAGAGTATAACAATTGAATAAAGTGCCTTTGAGAGAAAATGAGTTATCTTGTGATTATGTTCAATAGTGGTAGAAATTCTTTAAGGTGTCAATTTGAGGAATGTGAAAGAATGTGACGATTTTGTAGAATTTGAAGGAAACTTTCTTGTGTGACTAATGTTTGATAGTTGTTCTTGTGATTTGGTTGAGCTTCTTGTGTAGGTTTATTTTAAGGAGGAAATGTGGTATGATTACCTAGTGAGGAAGTTGTGGAGTTATGCTAGCAAAATGGTGGAGTTTATATGGAAAGATTTTTGATTTTTTTTCAAATGAATCTACCTTAATTGGTGGAAATGGAAAGGAGGAGTTTTATTCAATGAGATTGAGTTAAGGGGTGCCTAAGAGTTGAATGAGGTGATGTTTAAGAAAGTTTTTCTAGGCTTTAATCCTAAAAGGAAAGTGTTATGCTCAACTTATAAGGTTGATGTTTACTCTTGATGTGCATTTGTTAAAAATAGTATGAGTTCCTATCTGGTGTGAAGCATAGTGGGACTTTGAAGTACGAGGCCATGAAGATGGCTTTACTCTAAGTGGGGGAGAATGATTGAGTAGAAAGGTAGTAGATATCCTCATCTTTATTTTTTTGGTATTATTCAAGCTTGAGACCAAATCTTAGAAGTGTGGTAATGATTAAGAGTCCTGTATAATAGTATGAGTTATTATGTGTTTATGTGAAGTTAGGTGACTTAAGGTCTAATGTTAAAGAAGCAAGTTAAAGCTAAGTTTTGCATGATGAATGCTAGGTAGGATTGCATGTAGTGTACTTAGTCCAAGAGAATCCTCAAGGGTCACTAAGTGGGAGTGGGAGTATGGGATGCTACTCTCACATTGCACTTAGTGTAACTTACCAAGTCTCTTTGGAGTAAGTTAGTATGGTCTTGTCTCTCATATTGTCATGCCATCTTGTTAAAGTTTCTTAAAAGGTGCATTATAGAATTTTTAAGAAAGTGACACAGTTATGTTTCTAGTTCACTGTAAAGAAGTTCCAATTTTGACAAATTCCATTTTTCATGGATGATGGTTTCAATGTGTATGAAAATGATGTGTATAAGCATATTTAATGTTGGAGAAGGTAGTCCCTCCATAACTGAAGAAATTAAAGTGAGATTGAATTTATGAAGTTTTGCAAAGTTGCACGTGTTTTAGTGATGCTCGCTGTGAAAATATTCATATTTGAAAAACAAATTGTCTTGTCTTGAATTGTACTAACAATGTGTGTAAAAGTGTTATATATGTAACGACTTAAAACGAACTAAGGTGAACTAGTTCTTCGTGAATGTTTCTTGAGTTAATTTTAAAGTTTTATTGAGTTACATTAGTGTTATAATGCAGTGTGTGAAGTTTGGTTAAGTTTGGAGGTCAAACGACCAAGAACGTCCATGACGTTCGGAAGGTGTGCCTTAGAAAGTACTTGTGTGTGTTGATGTGTTTCAATGAGTTTTACGTGTTCGTTTTAATTGAAACTGATGTGTTATGTTACTAAGACCTAGATGACTTAGTTTAGGGGTTTAACGTCCGGGTATGACCCCACCTAGGACCTACGAGGGGCCCTAGAAGAGGACCCCATCTCTTGGAAAGAAGCTGCCAAAACAGTGACCAAACGACGACCCAAGGGACAGTCCAAGCCTGCACATGGTAGAGTTCCAGTCCCAATCGAAAGACCCCCATCAACGGGGCATCGATTGGGAGACGTTCCGTTGGTGATGAGGGCGTAGGTGGTCACTGTAAAAGCTGCAATTTTCTGCTTTGTCTTGGGGGTTTTGGTAAATTCACCCCATGTCTTTTATCAACCTAGGATGATATTTTTAGGGGTTTTAAGTTATACTAGATTAGTTTTAAGTCCTAGAACTAGACAAGACCCCTCACTTCTAAATTCAAACTCTCTCTCTAAAGAATGTAAGACCTTGAAAATAGCTTAGGTGTTCTAGAGCCTAATATGTTGGTCTTAGTTTTGTAAGGTCCTAAATATGTAAAATATGTGGTATAGAGGCAGTAGCAAAAATATTAGAGGTGTTAGAAGTCAAACGTCAAGGGATGACTAAGACTTTTGACGACTAAGTCACCTAAATGTATCTTACGTTGTTCTATGTGTTTATGTGTGTTTCATTGTGTTTTAAGGTTCTTAATAGAGTTAATATAGCATGTATAGTCAGTGGTTAATGTTTCGTGAAGTTTGGAGGTCAAACAACCAAGAACGTCCAAGGCATTCGAAAGATGTGCCTTGAGTCGACCTTGTATGTCTAGGCGCGTTTCATCAAGTTTTATGTGTTCATTTTGGATGAAATTCATGTGAGAAGTGTTAAACTCATAGACGATCGTATTTGGGTAGGAAACGTCTGGTAAATTATCCCCAAGGACCATCAAAGGGTCCTTGAGGAAGGACCCAAAACCTGATGGCAGGCTGTCCGAGGCAGCCTTGGCGACGGAGCTGTCAACGGCCAGTCATGGCTGTGACGCCCCGTCACAAAGGTCTCATCGTGGGGTCCTTGTCCAAGGGTGTAGAATGGACCCTTGGCAAGCCACTGGAGCTTGTAACGGAGGTCCATGACGGCCCGTGTCAGCCGTGACGCCCCGTCACAAGGCAGGTCGTCGCAGCCAATGTCTCCTGCGCAGATTTTCTGCCAAGTCAGGGGTGAATTGGTAAATTCACCCCAAGGTCAAATAATAGTTTAGGCGGTTTGTTTAGGGTCTTATGGGTATTTTAATTAACTATTTAAGTGGTTAAGACCCTAGAGACTTCATTATTCTTCTAAAATCAAAACCCAAAGTCTCTTAGAAATCCCAAAACCTCCATTGAAGACTCCATTGAAGAGGCAGCTTGGTGAGGGGTTCTTGAGTGGAAATTCTTCATCAAAGTGAAGAATTATCATCCTTGAGGTATGGCTTTTGATCCTTGAAACTTATTTCATCAAGGAGCCCAATCCTCAAAGTGTTTTACAAAGTTTTCTAAAGTGAATTGTCCAATTTCGGGATTCTACCATGGGTTCTTGCATAAATGATTTCTAAACATTGAATTATGATCTAATTGATATTGTATTGATGATTTCAACATAAATTACCGATGAACCCTAGTTTTGACTACTTTTTGGGTTACTTGATACTAAGCTAATGTTGATGAATTGTTGTGTAGTTTCTTATGGGCTTTCTAATGATATAAGAATTGTGTTCAATTGATATGTAATTGATATTATATTGTTAAACCTAGATTGAATTGATGTAGGTTCATTTAGTTTTATGGTTATTGCTTTGAATTATTGTTCATGGCCATGGGTAAGGGCCTTGTGATGTTGAATTGGTTGATTTGGCATTGAATTGAGATGTGGATATGGGGATCAAGGTATGCTGCCCCGTTTTCCTTAATTTGATATTAATTATACTTTGATTCTATTGTGATTAGTATGGTCCACTTATGGTGGCGGTGTTATGTGTTTTATTTGCAATTGATGTGGCCTTGTCGGCGTTACTTTATGCAATATTATGAGCATGGCCTTATTGGCAACTACTTGAAGTTATGTGGCTATTTGTGTATTTGATGATGTTAGTTTGATATTACTTATCTACATGTGAAGTTATATAGTCATGTATGTATTCTTCTAGTTATGTTGCCTTAAGTGATTATGTTAGACTTTGACTTGACATTATGAGTATAGTGTTAGGGTTAAGTCTTGGTTATTCCTATTTGACTTAGTGAGTCTATGTGGAGTATATTAATAATGTTAAGATGATATATAGGATGACTTGAAGATGTTAGGTTGTTTTAGAAGTGTTTCTAGAATGGCTTGTATTATGTGTTAAAAGTGAAGTATGTGATGTCTTGTCTTGGTTGACTTGTATCTCTTGCTTGATGTATATATGATTATGGATATGTGATGTCTTGATATAGGGTGTCATAACTCTTAGTCTTGAATAATAAATATAAGTGGGGCCTTAATGATAAGAAGGTCAAGTTTATGTGGAACCTTGAACTTAGTGGCGAGGTTATGAATTGTGAAGTAGTTAGCCGTAATGGTATCCTTCATGTGATGAGTGATGTACTTAAGGTTGATTGGCTGGAACGGCATCATATCATACCTTAGGGAAGTCGCTATGAGCTTCTTGTCGCTAAAGTGAGATATGCCCTAGTGGAACTTGCTTTTGTAGGGTGAATGTAAAGGGGGTCATGAACTAGATAAGGACCTATTTATATGACCCTTAATGTGAATTAATCTATGAGAACGAAGGCTAGCACCGAGTGAGTATGAGTAGGGTTATAGTTAAAGAACATACTGAATGCTTAATACGCCCTTCATATTCCTTAACCATGTGCCTACATTGGATGTGTCCAAGTTCTACCATTGGCAAGTAGAACAACCTCATCGAAGTAGGATTGAACTTCGGATTCCATGTCTTGCTACCATGGTCTATGTCGGTTATTGCCTATTCTCATCATGTGGAATACCTTTTAGCATTAGATAAGTTTTATGAGGTTTTGGTGGTATTATGGGACGCTATCTAGACATTGCACAATAGACTTTGAAGGTGTTATGTGGAGTTCCTAGGTCTTGTCCAAAGACCATTATGTGATCCACTATGTGAGTGTCTTATGTGATGCATTATGTGAGTGTCTTATGTGATGTATGAGTCTTAATGAACGAATGAACGAATGACCTTTGTAGTATCTATGTAAATGATTGAGTACCTAATCTAAAGTGACTTAAGCATTCCTTAGCTAAAGTGTGAGGAGGACATGAAAGGATGGTCTCTTCATGTCTTATCTTTGGAAGTCTTGAGGATGACTCTAGTTAGGGAAGTTGGTTAAGCTTGTTGACATGATCTAAACCTTAGGAAGTCTTAAGGACTATTTAGGTAATCTTGGAGAGGTCATTGTACAATGGACATATCTTCTTGATTTACTTAAGTAGGTCTTTTGATAGCCTTTGGAAAGGGAATGTCTTCTAATTTTAAGTGTTGGTGTGTTTAGTGAGAATGATTCTATTTTGAGGTAGTCGATAGGATCTCTTGTGTGTGTGTGATATAGATTGTATGGGAGGTCGCTCCACACTTACTCTAGTGAATCTTGGAATTGACCTTTGGTAGAAGAATCTTACATACATGTTTATGATTGTTTTCTAAGTATGTATGTGACTCATCGTAGGTAATCTTAAGGGTCGTTAAGGCACATCTAGAGAGGGTGTATGGGCGGTCTCTCTTTGTGTGACTTAAGTGAATCTTAGGATGACTTTAAGTGAGGGAAATACATGCTAGGAGATGCTAAAAGGAAGGTTTGACTTCACTGTAACAGTGAAGTGAACTCACTGTAAAGTGAGCTTTAAATGTTATCTTGGTTAATTGTTATCTTATGTGTTTCTTAATTGCTAAATGATGTTCTTATGTTTACTATGATTTCTAAATGAAAAGATGCATATTTCCAATAAAGTCCGTTTTCATGATTTTATGCATATAGACATACTTAGTACATGTGGTTGTACTAATTCCATGCTTTATTTTCTATCTATAGTATATGGTAGGTAAGGAGCTTTGGAGAAGAAGTCTTGGGCTTAGAAGGATCGTCCGAGAAGAAGAGTTGAAGTATGTCCTCATTTGACTCGAGGGCATATACATGTCGTTTTATGTTTCTTTTATGAAGTTTTGTAATAGACTATGAGTATTTCTTAAGATGATGAGATTGAGACTTAGCATTTCTATTACTTTTATATGAAAGAGGTTTTTAAAGACTATATTATGTTTTGTGAAAAGTTTTAATTCCGCACTACTTTTCACTATGTATATGCAATGAATGATATGAATGAGGCTTGTCTTAGAACTCTGAGAGTTCGACGACGCCGGTCGCAATCCAGATTGCACCCTATCTTCTAGGGTATGGTTTCGGGTTGTGACAAAGTTGGTATCAGAGCATAGGTTGGTGAAAGTAGTATTAGGTATCAAAAAGTCTCATCAAGTCACGTCTAGTAGAGTCTTGACCATCGGTGTGAATCGCGACACATCTATGGGCGAGAGGCTATAGGACGATAGAGTTTCCCTTCTTTTCTACTCCTATATCGTGCGGTAGAGTAATGTTATGATTATCCTTCTTATGAGTTTCCTTGTGTTTGCTAGGAGATGAATACTAGAAGGATGGCCGCTAGAAGATTGGAAGAGGAGAGGGTGAATGAGGAGGTTCCTCAAGTTGAGCAAGTTGAGCAAGTGCTCAAGGTGAGCAAGGTGTCCAAGATGGGCAAGGTGATGAAGTGCCTCCCCAAGGTGATCATGTTCCTAATGTGGATGGAGGTGATGAGGTACCGGAGTTGTCTAATAGGGTGATTGGAGAGGCTTTGATGGCTTTAGCTCAAGCCGTAACTACTCAAATCAATTTGAGTATGGTGCCTAGGGTTATGGAGAGCACTATGACTTCTAGGTTGAGAGACTTTGTGAGGATGAATCCTCCTATCTTTCTTGGCTCTAAGGTGAATGAGGATCCCCAAGAGTTTCTTGATGGTGTGTACAAAGTTTTGAGTGCTATGGGGGTTACATCTAGGGAGAAGGCGGAGTTGGCTTCTTACCAATTGAGAGATGTTTCTCAAATTTGGTATACTCAATGGAAGGACAATAGGCCGGAAGATTCGGGTCCTATTGAGTGGGAAGAGTTTAAGGGAGCTTTTCTTGTCAAGTACTTTCCCCGAGATAGAAGAGAAGTCAAGGTGGAGGAGTTTATTAATCTCAAGCAAGGCAATATGAGTGTTGAGGAGTACTCTTTGAAATTCTCGACATTGTCTAGGTATGCTCCTTCTCTTGTGTCCAATCCAAGAGATGAAATGAGTTTTTTTTGTACCGGAGTAGCCGACTTGGTAAAGGAAGAATGTCGTACCGCTATGCTTCATGATAATATGACCCTATCTAGACTCATGGTGTATGCACAATCTATTGAGGAGTCTAAACTTAGAAGGATGGCTAGAAGTTTGAAAAGGGGTGTTGCTAGTGATCAAGAGCAACCTAGGTTCAAGAAAAGAGTTCAATCTCAAGATGGACCTAGAGTTCCTAAGAAGAAGTTTGAGAAAGGAGGTGGTTCTAAGGATAGCAAGCCTACTTGTGCAAATTGTGGCAAGAGTCACTATGGTGAGTGCTTATTGGGTACCGGTAGTTGCTTTGGATGTGGAAAGGATGGGCACAAAGTGAGAGATTGTCCAAACATTGCTTCTAGGAAGGAGGGCAAGAGGGTTGAGCCTAGTGTTCCAAAGGAAGATGCTCCAACTAAGAGGCGTTTGTATGCACTCCGTACTAGAATTGAGAAGTCGGGTGATGGTGATGATGATGTTGGTAAGTTCTTGTTTCTCTTTTGATAGTATGAGTTCCTTCTAAGTGGGGGAGTATGGTTTGTAGATGGGATAGAAGTTCTTGAATTGTTGCATGTGCATGATGTTTAGGAGTTTGGTTGAAATTGAATTTCATTTACTTCTTGCATTGTGTGTTTTATGAAGCTTTGAGCATGTTGTATGATGTGTTTACATGATGTTATCTTGCATTTAGCATGTCTATATAAAGAATTGCCTAAAAATTTCATTTTTGGAAAAGTTGCAAAATCACTGTGCTTGATATATGTTCACTGTAAATTTTTGTAAAAATGACTATTTGATTCTTTGGTCTAAAATTCTTGTTATGTGGTTAGAACTGATGTATATGAGTATGATGTTGAATATAAAATGAGTTTTTGCTATTTGGATTGAAGCATGTGAGTTTTGTAGCATAACGAGTTATAGAATTGTTTCTAGTTTCTTGTTGTGTTGTGAATCTCTTGATTATGTGAAATTGATGATTTCTTCTTGATAATATGTTGTATGGTTTGGTTATGTGCTGCTAGTTGAATCTCTAATCTTGGAAGTGTTCGGAGAGTGGCAAGTGTCATTCGAGGACGAATGTTGTCCAAGTGGGGCAGATTTGTAAGACCTTGAAAATAGCTTAGGTGTTCTAGAGCCTAATATGTTGGTCTTAGTGTTCTAAGGTCCTAAATATGTTTAATATGTGGTATAGAGGCAGTAGCAAAAATATTAGAGGTGTTGGAAGTCAAACGTCAAGGGATGACTAAGACGTTTGACGACTAAGTCACCTAAATGTCTCTTACGTTGTCATATGTGTTTATGTGTGTTTCATTGTGTTTTAAGGTTCTTAATAGAGTTAATATAGTATGTATAGCAGTGGTTAAAGTTTCGTGAAGTTTGGAGGTCAAACGACCAAGAACGTCCAAGGCATTCGAAAGATATGCCTTGAGTCGACCTTGTACGTCTAGGCGAGTTTCGTCGAGTTTTATGTGTTCGTTTTGGATGAAATTCATGTGAGAGGTGTTAAACTCATAGATGATCGTATTTGGGTTGGAAACGTCCGGGAAATTATCCCCAAGGACCATCAAAGGGTCCTTGAGGAAGGACCCAAAACCTGATGGCAGGCTGTCCCAGGCAGCCTTGGCGACGGAGCTGTCAACGGCCAGTCATGGCTGTGACGCCCCGTCACAAGGTTCGTCGTGGGGGCCTTGTCCAAGGGTGTAGGGGACCCTTGGCAAGCCACTGGAGCTTGCAACGGAGGTCCATGACGGCCGTGTCACCGTGACGCCCCGTCACAAGCAGGTCGTCGCAGCCAATGTCTCCTGCGCAGATTTTCTGCCAAGTCAGGGTGAATTGGTAAATTCACCCCACGTCCAAATAAGTTTAGGCGGTTTTTTAGGGTCTTATGGGTATTTTAATTAACTATTTAAGTGGTTAAGACCCTAGAGACTTCATTATTCTTCTAAAATCAAAACCCAAAGTCTCTTAGAAATCCCAAAACCTCCATTGAAGACTCCATTGAAGAGGCAGCTTGGTGAGGGGTTCTTGAGTGGAAATTCTTCATCAAAGTGAAGAATTATCATCCTTGAGGTATGGATTTTGATCCTTGAAACTTATTTCATCAAGGAGCCCAATCCTCAAAGTGTTTTACAAAGTTTTCTAAAGTGAATTGTCCAATTTCGGGATTCTACCATGGGTTCTTGCATAAATGATTTCTAAACATTGAATTATGATCTAATTGATATTGTATTGATGATTTCAACATAAATTACCTATGAACCCTAGTTTTGACTACTTTTTGGGTTACTTGATATTAAGCTAATGTTGATGAATTGTTGTGTAGTTTCTTATGGGCTTTCTAATGATATAAGAATTGTGTTCAATTGATATGTAATTGATATTATATTGTTAAACCTAGATTGAATTGATGTAGATTCATTGAGTTTTATGGTTATTGCTTTGAATTATTGTTCATGGCCATGGGTAAGGGCCTTGTGATGTTGAATTGGTTGATTTGGCATTGAATTGAGATGTGGATATGGGGATGAAGGTATGCTGCCCCGTTTTCCTTAATTTGATATTAATTATACTTCGATTCTATTGTGATTGGTATGGTCCACTTATGGTGGCGGTGTTATGTGTTTTACTTGCAATTGATGTGGCCTTGTCGGCGTTACTTTATGCAATATTATGAGCATGGCCTTATTGGCAATACTTGAAGTTATGTGGCTATTTGTGTAGTTGATGATGTGAGTATGATATTACTTATCTACATGTGAAGTTATATAGTCATGTATGTATTCTTCTAGTTATGTTGCCTTAAGTGATCATGTTAGACTTTGACTTGACATTATGAGTAGTGTTAGGGTTAAGTCTTGGTTATTCCTACTTACTGAGTCTATGTGGAGTATATTAATAATGTTATGATGATATATAGGATGACTTGAAGATGTTAGGTTGTTTTAGAAGTGTTTCTAGAATGGCTTGTATTATGTGTTAAAAGTGAAGTATGTGATGTCTTGTCTTGGTTGACTTGTATCTCTTGCTTGATGTATATATGATTATGGATATGTGATGTCTTGATATAGGGTGTCATAACTCTTAGTCTTGAATAATAAATATAAGTGGCCTTAATGATAAGAAGGTCAATTTATGTGGAACCTTGAACTTAGTGGCGAGGTTATGAATTGTGAAGTAGTTAGCCGTAATGGTATCCTTCATGTGATGAGTGATGGACTTAAGGTTGATTGGCTGGAACGGCATCATATCATACCTTAGGGAAGTCGCTATGAGCTTCTTGTCGCTAAAGTGAGATATGCCCTAGTGGAACTTGCTTTGGTAGGGTGAATGTAAAGGGGTCATGAACTAGATAAGGACCTATTTATATGAACCTTAATGTGAATTAATCTATGAGAACGAAGGCTAGCACCGAGTGAGTATGAGTAGGGTTAAGCGGATTTAGTTAAAGAACAGACTGAATGCTTAATACGCCCTTCATATTCCTTAACCATGTGCCTACATGGGATGTGTCCAAGTTCTACCATTGGCAAGTAGAACAACCTCATCGAAGTAGGATAGAACTTCGGATTCCATGTCTTGCTACCATGGTCTATGTCGGTTATTGCCTATTCTCATCATGTGGAATACCTATTAGCATTAGATAAGTTTATGAGGTTTAGGTGGTGGTATGGGACGCTATCTAGACATTGCACAATAGACTTTGAAGGTGTTATGTGGAGTTCCTAGGTCTTGTCCAAAGACCATTATGTGATGCATTATGTGAGTGTCTTATGTGATGTATGAGTCTTAATGAACTAATGAACTAATGACCTATGTAGTCACTATGTAAATGGTTGAGTACCTAATCTAAAGTGACTTAAGCATTCCTTAGCTAAAGTATGAGGAGGACATGAAAGGATGGTCTCTTCATGTCTTATCTTTGGAAGTCTTGAGGATGACTCTAGTTAGGGAAGTTGGTTAATCTTGTTGACATGATCTAAACCTTAGGAAGTCTTAAGGACTATTTAGGTAATCTTGGAGAGTTCATTGTACAATAGACATATCTTCTTGATTTACTTAAGTAGGTCTTTTCATAGGCTTTGGAAGGAGATGTCTTCTAATTTTAAGTGTTGGTGTGTTTAGTGAGAATGATTCTATTTTGAGGTAGTCTATAGGATCTCTTGTGTGTGTGTGATATAGATTGTATGGGCGGTCGCTCCACACTTACTCAAGTGAATCTTGGAATTGAACTTTGGTAGAAGAATCTTACATACATGTTTATGATTGTTTTCTAAGTATGTATGTGACTCATCGTAGGTAATCTTAAGGGTCGTTAAGGCACATCTAGAGAGGGTGTATGGGCGGTCTCTCTTTGTGTGACTTAAGTGAATCTTAGGATGACTTTAAGTGAGGGAATACATGCTAGGAGATGAAAAGGAAGGTTTGAACTTCACTGTAACAGTGAAGTGAACTCACTGTAAAGTGAGCTTTTAAATGTTATCCTTGGTTAATTGTTATCTTATGTGTTTCTTAATTGCTAAATGATATTCTTATGCTTATACTATGATTTCTAAATGAAAAGATGCATATTTCCAATAAAGTCCGTTTTCATGATTTTATGCATATAGCCATACTTAGTACATGTGGTTGTACTAATTCCATGCTTTATTTTCTATCTATAGTACTTGGTAGGTAAGGATCTTTGGAGAAGAAGTGTTGGGCTTAGAAGGATCGTCCGAGAAGAAGAGTTGAAGTATGTCCTCATTTGACTCGAGGGCATATACATGTCGTTTTATGTTTCTTTTATGAAGTTTTGTAATAGACTATGAGTATTTCTATTTTCGTTTGAAGTATGGGCCGTGACCCAAAAGTATTCTTGTGTCTTAAGATGATGAGATTGAGACTAAGCATTTCAATTACTTTTATATGAAAGAGGTTTTTAAAGACTATATCATGTTTTGTGAAAAGTTTTAATTCCGCACTACTTTTCACTATGTATATGCAATGAATGATATGAATGAGGTTTGTCTTAGAACTCTGAGAGTTCGACGACGCCGGTCGCAATCCGAGATTGCACCCTATCTTCTAGGGTATGGTTTCGGGTTGTGACAAAGACAAACTCTCTCAAAGTCACCATTGGAACTAGAAGTCAAGAAGAGCTAGGAAGGCTGGTTTGGGCGTGTTCTTCATCAAAAATCAGTGGTTTGTATTGAAATTGTGGTATGGTATCCATCCTGTAACCCTCTTCCATTCAAGGAGTCAATTCCAAATTATTTCAAAAAGGGTTTTCAAACTCTACTTTCTTATATCTTTTATTCTATGCATGGGTCTTCTTGTAAAATTGTTTTAACGATTCAAATGTGTTTATTCTAGCATTAATTGATGATTTTAATGTCAAAAAACTAATGAACTTATGTTTATGCATATTTCAAACTTTTAACTTAAGAAATGGGTTATGTTAACATGGTTGTGTAGAGAATGAGCTTTGGTTTTGTTGTGTTGTTATTTTGGTTTAGCTACTGCCCTAAGGGCCTTATTTTGATGAAATATTGAGAAATTTATTATGGGTGATGATGTCTTGGTTAAATGGTGAGTTTCTTATATTGTATAGTTCTTATTATAAAATGCTCTTGAGTGGTGTGGTCCACTTTCTTGGTGGCGGTGTTTATTTGATGAACTTGATATTACTTAGTATGTATTGTTAATGTGGTTTTGAAGGCTTAATGGGTATATTGAAAATGGGTCTTGTATTGTGTTTTGTGAAGCTTGAGTTGTATGTTTGATCTAGATTATGTCTATATGAAGTTTATGAATATGTGATGTATGTATAGTGTGTGAATTCATGAATGAAGTTCTAAAGCATTTATAGAAGTAAAGTGAATGAAATGATGTTTATTTGCAAGGTGTACTCACATGTACACAAACACACTTATATGATCGTATGATGCTAAGTTGAGTAAAAACGGGAGTCTTGGGGTGGACACTCTTCGTGAGTTGAGATGAAGTGTCAAGTAGCATCCTCACTACATCCTAAGAGCTTTCTAAGATAGGTCAGAGGATGAATACCCTTTGTGAGTTGAGATGTGGTGTTCACTAGTTATCCATAACCTATAGTTTATCATGTTGAGAATCCGTGTGAAGTTATACCTAGCACCGAGAGATATGAAGGAGAGGTGGTTACACTTCGTTAGTTGAGATGTTGTAATGTAATGTACCTCTTGAGATTATTACTCTTCGTTAGTAGAGAATGAGTTACTAAGTAGCAATCTCCTTATCCCCTATCTATGTGCCCTCCCTCATATGTGTTGCTATTGGGAAAGCCATGTACAAGCTAAAAAGGTATGACCTTACTCTAGGCTAGTGAGGATCCCTCTTCCGATAGGGGTTAATATCAGGGTTCCATGTCTAGCTCTCATGGTTTATGTCGGTTAATAACCTCCCACAAAAGTAATGAAAGTACTAAGTCTTCTAAAATAAGGTGATATTTATGTGAATTGAATGAACTAAGTCTTCTAAAAAAAGGTGGTACTTAGGGTAGGTAGTGGTATAGGATGCTATCTACTCATTGAACTAAGTAGGACCTTCCAAAAGGGAAGACTTGGTGACAAACCTTCTAAAAGAGTGTACTACTTAGGGTAGGTGGTGGTATGGGACGCCATCTACTTATTGCACTAAGTAGGCATTCCAAAAGGGAAGTTTTGTTGTTTTGTTGGGTGTTCTTCTAATATCTTGTGATTGAGTGGTGACTTGTTCTTCCGAGGTGAGTAAGCTCATGGTGGGTTGATTTAAGGAACTCCTTGGTGTGTATTGAATGAGGTGTTTAGACATTTTCTTCATGTCATACCTTGGAGAGTCTTACAATAGCCTCGGTTAGGAAACTCCTACGGAAATGAGTGCACTTCCTCATTGGCAATACCCTGGAAGTGCACCATTGTTGGAGTCTTTTAGTTCATTGTAATGGTCATAGTAGTTCACTGTAATGTCCTAAAATTGTTAACTGTAAAGTTCAACTAGTTCACTGTACGAAATTTGTAAGTTACTGTAAATTCTCCTTTTTGGTTAAAATTATGGAAATCATTCTTGAAGTGTTTAATGATGTTTCTTATGTTGTTTTGTTCCTAAATTCATCAATGTTATAATTATTTGGCATGAAAGCTGCTTTTACTAAAATGTCCCTTTTTACATGATTTTGCAAATGCCATACTTAGTACATTGTTTTGTACTAAGTCCATACTTTTATATACTCTATAAGTGTAGGTTGTTGGAAGCTTTTGAAGGATTGAAGGTGAAGCTTGTGAAAGTTCCTCTCAAGACAAAGTATGTCCTCATATATTCGAGGTCATAGTCCTTTTCTTAGTTTCTTATTTAAAGACTTATAATGTATTTTCTTTCAATGTCAAGGGCCCTGTCCCTAAGATATTATGTTGTGTCTTTAAGTTGGCTTGTGATGATGAGATTCTCTAAGTATTTTATGAAAGAATTCCTTTATTAAATTATCCGTGAAAAGTTTAAATTCCGCACTACGTTTCATGTCTTTTGTAGTGAACGATAGTTAAAGGGCTTGTATGAGACCCCAAAGGGTCAAGTACGCCCGGTCACAATCTGAGGGTTATCCCTAGATTCTAGGGGGTGATTTTGGGTCGTGACTGTATATGAACATGTTTAATGTTGGAGAAGATAGTTCCTCAATAAGTGAAGGGTAAGAGTGGATTTTGAAATGTGAAAGTTGTTACAAAGTGCTTGTGTTGCAAAGTGTTTGAAAGTGTGAAATTGTGCTCCTTGGTAGTTGGTGCCTTGACTATGATGTTTTGATCATGATTTTAATGTTTTATGTAATTCTAAGTGAGTCCTTGCTGGTCTTAAAGTATTTAGTGTCATTCGAGGATGAAAATTGTTCCAAGTTGGGGAGAACTTAACGCCATAAAACGAACTAAGGTGAACTAGATATTCATGATGGTTTATTGAGTTAATATTAAGTCAAAATGAGTTATATTAGTTTCCTTACGCAGTGTGTGAAGTTTGGTTAAGTTTGGAGGTCAAACGTCCAAGAACGTCCATGACATTTGGAAGATATGCCTTAGAAAGTGCTTGTGTGTTTTGATGTATTTGAGTGAGTTTTACATGTTCGTTTTGTTTGAAAATGGTGTGGGATGTTCCTAAGACCTATACGACTATGTTTAGGGGTTTAACATTTGGGTACGACCCCACCTAGGACCCACAAGGAGCCCTAGAGAAGGCCCCAATAGAAGGACAAAAAACTGCCTAGGCAATGTCCACCAACTAGGGCAAACAACGGCCAGTGGTCGAACCAACGGCCCGTCCACTTGCCCCGTATATTGGACCAGCAAGGATGTATAGCCAGGCCCCAAATTAAGCTAAGGTTCAACCCACGAAACCCCACAAATGGACCGTTGATGGACAGACGGTTCGTTGGTTGCATCCATCGATGGTGCTGCCAAAAGCTACTGAAAAATCTACAAAGGCTTGGGGTGTTTGGTAAATTTACCCCAACTCTTTTATGAACCTAGGAAGTCATTTTTAGGGTTATTCAGGTATATTAATGTTAACCCTAACAACTAATTTTAGACTCCATTTCCTAAAACCCAAAACCCCCCTCTCTTAAAAAATACTATCTCAAGTCACCATGGAAGCTAAGAGTCAAGAAGGAACTAGGAGGGCTGTTGTGGACGTTTCTTCATCAAAAATCTTTGGGGTTTCTTATATCTAAGGTATGTTATCCATCCTTGAACTCTATTCCATTAAAGGATCCCTTTCTAATATATTTCAAAAGAGTTTTCCAACCCTCGTTTCTTCTATCTTCAACTTTAAATATGGGTCTTGCATGAAAACGTTTCTAATGATTCAAAAAAAATGTTTCAAAGGTTAGTTGGTGATATTAATGCTAAAACTTCAATGAAATCATGTTAAAGCTTTTTATCTAATTTTGGCTAAAGAAATGGGTTGAATGAGCATGATGTTGTAGTCTTTGAGCTTTGGTTTCCTTTTATTGATATTGTTGTTAAGCTACTTCCCTAAGGGACAATTTATGATGAATTGTTCAGTAAAATATTATAGGTGATGGAAGCCTTGATTAAAGGGTAAGTTTGTTATGTTGTTTAGTTTTAATTATGAAATGCTCTTTAGTGGTATTGTCCACCTTCTTGGTGGCGGTGTTTTCTTGAATTGTATGAATGTGTAGTTACTTGTGTATTTTGAATGAGTCCATGAAGGCATATTATGTGAAGAACGATGGAAATGAAGTTATTCTTGTTAATGTGTTTCATGAAGATTGTTATGAAAGGTATGCTAAGGATTATCTTTAAATGACTTATATGATTATATGAAGTATATTAAAGTGTGTGATGTGATGAATGAAGGTCTAAGAAATTATAGAATGAAATGTAAAGGAAATGATGTTTATGTGTAAGGTGTGTTCACATGCACACACACTCACACTTGAATGAATGATTGAAGCTAAGTTATGTCAAAAGGGGAATATTGGGCTGAACACAGTGTGTTGAGAAGAAGTGTTTAGTAGCAACCTCACTATTCCCAAGAGCTTTATAATGTTGGTTAGAGGATGGATAACCTTCATGAGTTGAGATGTGGTGTCCAAAAGTTATCCTTGACCTTTAGTAATGAATGTTGAGAATCCGTGGGGAGTTTTTCCTAGCATCGAAAGGATATGAAGAAGGGGTGGGTACACTTCGTGAGTCGAGAAGTTATATTCCAATGTACCTTTTGAGATAAATAATCCTCGTTAGTAGAGAATGAATTAATTAGTAGTAATCTCCTTATCCCTTAACTATGCGCCCGCATAGGTGTAGCTATTTGGAAAGCCATGTAAAAGCTAAAAGTAAGACCTCACTCTAGGCAAGTGAGGGGACCCTTCTCCGATAAGGGAAGTATTGGGATTTCATTTTTAGCTCTCATGGTCTATGTCGGTTAATCTAACCCCCACAAAAGTAATAAAAGTACTAATTCTTCAAAAAAAAGTGTACTACTTAGGGTAGGTAGTGGATTGGGACGCTATTTATCTATTGCACTAGATCGACATTCTGAAATGGGAGTCTTGGTGAACCTTATATGAATTGAATGAACTAAGTATCCTAAAAGAAAGTACTACCTAGGGTAGGTAGTGGAATGTGATCCTATCTATCCATTGCACTAAGTAGACCTTCCGAAAGGGGAGTCTTTGTGCCAAGCCTTCTAGAAGAGTGTAATACTTAGGGTAGGTGGTGGTATGGGACGCCATCTACTCATTGCACTAAAGTAAGCATTCCAAAAAGGGAAGTCTTGGTGTGTTTCTTTAGTCTTCTTCTAATGTCTTTTCATTGAGTGAGGGATTTTTCTCCCGAGGTGAGTAAGCCAAAAAGGGGTAGTCTTGAGAATCACTTTGGTGTGTATTGAAGGAGGTGTATGTGCACTTCCTTCATGTCTTACCGTGGTGAGTCTTAGGATAATCTTAGTTAGGAAAACTCGTACAAAAATGAGTTCACTTCCTCATTGCTTGGCCTTGGAGTTCACTACTTTGGAATAGGTTTAGTTCACCGTAATGTTAAAAGAGTTCACTGTGATTTTGGAAGGCTTACTGTAAAGTGCATGTTTTTGCTAAAAATATGGAAATCCTTCTCTAAGTGTTAAATGATGTTTCTTATGTTTTTTTGTTTCTAAATTCAAGAATGTTTACTTATTTGGCATGAAAGCTTATTTTACTAAAATGTCCCTTTTTACGTGTTTTTGCATATGCCATACTTAGTACATTGTCTTGTACTAACCCCATACTTTCTATACTTTATAAGTATAGGTTTTGGAAGAAAGGTTGAAGTTTAGAAGACAAGATTGGGAAAGATTCTCTCAAGACAAAGTATGTCCTCACATATCCGAAGGCATAGTCCTTTTCTTAGTTTCTTTATTTAAAGACTTATTATGTATTTCTTTCAATGTAAAGGGCCGTGTCCCTAAGATATTATGTCATGTCTTTAAGTTGGCTTGTGACGATGAGATTTTCTAAGTATTTATGAAAGAATTCCTTTTTATATTAAATGTCATGAAAAGTTTTAATTCCGCACTAATTTTAATGTCTTATGTAATGAACGATAGTTAAAGGGGTTGTACAAGACCCCAAAGGGTTAAGTACGCCCCGTCATCACCCAAGTGTTCTCCCTAATTTCTAGAGGGTACTTTCGTGTCGTTATAGAAATACTCGAATGGTAGCTATTATTATAGGAGAAATCAATCCAAGATAGGTGATCATCCCCATTACCTTTGAAATCTATTACACAAGCTACTTACATATCTTCTAGGGTTTGAATGGTACGTTCCAGTTGTTTATCCATTTGAGGATGAATAGAGGTGCTAAGTTTAACTTGTGTACCTAACTCTTTTTGAAAAGACCTCCAAAAACGAGAAATAAATTGGGCACCTCTATCAGATATGATGGACAAAGGGATTCCAAGTAAGCTCACAATCTCATTAATGTGTATTCGAGCATATTCCTCCGGCGAGTAAGTAGACTTGACGGGGATAAAGTGGGCGGATTTTTTCAATATATCCACAATAACACATATTGAGTCATTTTTCCTCTTGGTTCAAGGTAACCCAACAATGAAGTCCATATTAATGTCTTTCCACTTCCAAGTAGGGACATCCACTACTTGTGTTAGACCTCCCGACCTTTGATGCTCGATTTTAACTTGTTGACAATAATGACACCTAGCCACAAACTCCTCTATGTTTCATTTTAAACCATCCCTCGGATAAACCTCTTGAAGATCACAATACATTTTTGTGGCACCCGGATGATAAAATATCAGGAAATATGAGCTTCTTCAAAAATTCCCCCCTTAGAATATCAACATTCGTACACACAATCTACCTTTGTACTTAAGTACACCATCCCCCTTTGGGAGAATGACTCTTTAGACTTACTAAGAATCGATTCCTTCAACTCCATAAAAATAGGATTAAGATGTTGCTTAGACTTCCCTTAAACTACTAAAGACAACTTGGAGTTATGATGAATCATTGAATCACCTTTCGGAGAATCTTCTAACCTAACAACCAACTGGGCAAATCTATGAACATCTTTCACTAGGTATTTCTTACCTTCCTCAATATGAGACACACTACCCGTATTTATACCACTTAAAGTATCCGCAACCACGTTGACCTTGTCGAGCGGGTAGAGAACACTCATGTGGTAATCCTTCAAAAGTTCCAACCATCGTCTTTGTTGGAAATTCAACTCCTTTTGAGTAAACACATATTGAAGACTCTTGTGGTCAGTAAATATATACACATGGTAACCATATAGGTAATGTCTCCATATTTCAAAGGAAACACTACGACCGCTAATTCAAGGTCATCAGTTGGATAGTTCTTATCGTGCACCTTGAGTTTTCTAGAGGCACAAGCTATCACCTTACCATGTTTCATGAGGAGACAACACAAAACTACTTGAGAAGCATCACAACACACCATAAAAACCTTGGTACCCACCGGTAAGGTAAACATAGGATCGAGGTAAGACTATATTTCAATTCTTGGAAGCTCCTTTGACAAGCCTCCGACCTCTCAAACTTAACCTTATTTTGAGTTAGTGTTGACAAATGTGATTCTATAAATGTAAACCCATTGACAAACATTCTATAGTACTTGGGTAGACCCACGAAACTTCTAATATCGGTTGGAGCCAAAGGTCTAGGCCAATTTCTAACCATTTTCGTCTTCATTGGATTGACCTCTATACCCTCACTTGATATGATATGACCAAGAAACACAACCGATCTAAATCAAAATTCACACTTACTATATTTAGGAAAGAGTTGGTGTTCCTTGAAGACGTGCTATACTGCCCTCAAATGGACCATATGCTCATCCCCACTCTTAGAATACACTGTGATATCATCAAAGAAGACAATTACAAAAGAATCAAGGTAATCTTGGAACACTCTATTCATAAGGTCCATAAAAGCCTCTTGGCATTGGTAACCCAAAATACATGACTAGGAACTCATAATGACCATACCTAGTTCGGAAAGCCATTTTAGGAATGTCTTCACCTCTCACCCTAAGTTGGTGATATCCCGACCTCAAATCAATTTTCGAAAAGTAACTCACACCTTGGAGTTGATCAAATAAATCATTGATCCTTGGGAGAGGATACCTATTCTTTGTTGTAACCTTTTTCAATTGACGGTAATCAATGCACATCCTAAGGGACCCATCCTTCTTTTTCAAAAGCAATGCCGGATCTCCCCATGGAGAAATGCTTGGTTGAATAAAACCCTAGTAAAGCAAATCTTTGAGTTGAGCCTTAAACTCTTTCGATTCGGCCGGAGCCATCCGATAATGAGGAATTCAAATGCGATTTGTATGAGGCAATACGTAAATACAAAAGTTTATTTCCTGTTCGAGAGGAATTTCGGGTAAGCCATCAGTATATACATCCAAAAAATCCTTCACTACGGGGAACGACTCTAAAGGATGAGTTTCGGAGTCTAGGTCCTTGACCCTCACAATATGGTAGAGACACCCCTTATAGATCATTTTACAAGCATTTAGAAATGAAATGATTCGACCCCTAGGGATCGAGTTTCCTCTCTTCAACTCTAAGACAGGTTCATTAGGAATTGGAACTTAACTACCCTCGATTTACAATCAATGGAAACAAAACAAGCATGCAATCAAATCATTCCCAAGATGACATCAAAATCTACCATATCAATTTCTACCAAATTGACCAAAGAAACTCTATTGGACAACATTCTAGGATAATTCCTATAGAATTTTTTATCGACAACCGAGTTACCCACCGAGTTAGAAACCAAAAAAGGTTCAATTAAGACATTGGGTGACATATCAAACTTCATGGACAATAAAAGAACTATAAAAGATAAAGTGGCACCGGGATCTTCTAAAGCTTAGAAATCAATAGAAAAGTCTTGTAACATACCGGTGACAACATTGGGAGATTCCTCTTGATCACTCTAGAGCGGAAACTATAGAAGCGGTCCTTTTTAGGATCGTCAGAACTAGGACTGCTTGCTTGAGCATGGCTACACCACTTCTCTTAATCCCTTTCCATAGCACAATCCCTCACCTTATGGCAACTCTTTCCAGAACCGAAATAGTTATGTCCCAACTAGACATTCAACCACATGCTTCTTACCACACTTGGTAAAAGTAGGTTTCTTGCTTGGTGAATCACCATCTTTTCCCTTTTGGGGCGTAGTGTTAGACACCCTCTCATTTCTTTCCTTCTGGAAATTAGAAGGAAATTGGTTGGAGAACCTCTTCTTTAACACATGTCTATCTTGAATTTCCAACCTTCTCTTAGAAGTACCTCCTTCAAAAGAACTTTCTCTCTTAGCATCCCTATTCTTCCACTTAAGCATACTCTCCTCAACTTTTTGAGCATGCACCATCAAATGAGAAATGTATGTGTTTTCATAAAGAATCAGCGAACGACATTCTTCAACTAGATCATCGGATACTCTGGTCACAAAACGGATCAATTCATCCCTCGGGTTTGACACTAAAGAAGAGGCATACTTAGACAACTTGGTGAAATTCAAAGAGTACTCAAATACACTAATTCATCCTTGATGAAGGTTGATAAAATCTTCCAACTTATCCTTTGTCTTCTTTCTTGGGACGAATTTATCAAGAAAATCCTTCTAAACACCTACGAACTCACGGGACCCACTCTGAAAGCCCTATTGTCCCTCCATTGAGTATACCAATTTTGAGCCACATCCTTGAGTTAATAAGAGGCTAGCTCGGCCTTCTCATTAGAACACACCCCTATAGATTACAAGATCTTATAGACCTCATCAAAAGTGTTTTGGGGGTCTTCATTCACCTTAGACCCAAAAAACATTGGAGGGTTCATCCTAATGAAGTCTCTTAAACGAGAAGCCATGGTACTAGCATTTTGGTTCACACGGGGTCCAACTTCCAAGTTTTCTTGGGTCGTCATACCTTGGACTTGAGTACTTACGGCTTGTTCTTGAGTAGTCATGCCTTGAGAAAAATTTATGAAAGCCGACTTTATCTCTCCTTCAGTTATAGTCGGAGGATTTACCAAAGCTTGGTCACCCAAATGAACTTGTTCTTGAGAAGGAGCTTGATTGCCTAATGGAGGCGCTTGGTTGTCTTGGGGAGGAGATACACCATAAATATCTTCTTCGACTCTTCTAGTGGTTGCCCTTCTAGTATTGATAGTGTATAACCATAATAAAAGGGTTAGATGTAAAGGACACATAAAGTTAAGACTCTTGAGGCTCGACATAGGATTACCAAGAAGGTGAGAATTTCCTAAGCATCACATAGCCTCTTGCTCATATGTATGGCGTGCTTCATAATTATGAACGAGACTCTACATAGACGTGATTTAGTGAGACATAAATCCTAAAGTGATTCAATCTCATGCTCTGATATAAAGTTTGCCACGACCTGGGAGAACCCCCTAGATGTAATCGACGTCTTTGTCCTCGTAGAGGCCTTAAACTAACCTTTATAATACATCATGACATATCATAGGTAGAGAAAATGCAGAAAATTTTAAACTTTTACATAGTGAAGTATACTTAGACTTCTCACATATCATATATGTAGTTAAAATAGACTCCTTACTTATGAAGTTTACATAGATTTCTCATTTATGCAATATAGACAACATTAAGTAGTCTAATACTTGTCTCACCTATAACCATCTAAAAGAGTATTAAAAGTTTGGAAATAGCCCTTACATGATTCCAATATGTAACATATAGGCTTACAACAATAGTCTCAAAGATAAGGAAATAACAAGTGTCTTTAGACATAAGCAATACTACTAAGATAGAAAATGGAACCATACTCGAACATTGTGTACTCACCAACAACTTGGGGAAACGTCCAAGTCTTCTTGCAAATAGCCTTGAAACACCTTAACGGCCTGAACCTACATATTTGTAAAAATGGAAGAAATATGGGTTACTAAACCACATGTACTGAGTATGGATATATTCAAGTAAACCATTTGAAGACATGCACAAAAGTGACCATTTCATTACAAACACGCTAAGTCGTTTTCAAAGCCTTTATGCATACACAAGAGCATATACAAGCCAATGGTCACAATAACACAAAGACATATTAATATATACAAGAATAACATCATCATAAAGTCACATCAACATTTCATGTTGAATAGTTTATATCGTCAAAACATACAAGACCCTTACCAACAATCCCATCCCAAGCCTACAAGTTCAATGCTCATGTGAAGCCCCATAAACCCACACAATCAAGTAAACAAGAAAAGAGAACATAAGTAATGTCTTGCTTCATATAACATAACATCATGTATAGTCATCTTCATATATAGTAATTTAGACTAATATAATGTTCATCAATGTAACTAACATCATATAGGAGCAACATCATATAGAAGCAATATTATATATTTCGTGATATTATAAGTGCATAAGAACATCCTCCTAGGACTCCCCTCAAGTCCAACTTGTGCAAGGTATAGGTAGATTTTCATACCCCTACCTACACTAGAAAACCCCTTAAGTCACCCTAGTTAGTGTCAAACTTTATTACTTCATTCATTCATTTTGACTTTTGGGAATAATCGCCTTAACTGACAATAGACCATATAAGGTAAATATGAAATCTGGTATCATGAAACCCTACACCAAAAAAGGTGATTTACTTGCCAAGGTATAACCAAAACATGAACATACCGTTCTAGGTGGATCCACTAGCTAGTATTCCTAATGGGGCACATAGTTAATGAACTAGGAGATATACTAGAAACCGTTTTTATGCATATTTGCATTGTCGTCTACATCTCATCAGAACAATAGTGAACCTACCTTCCCTCTTGGGAAGGTATGTAACACCCTTGAAGTACTAGACCATGATTTACATTTCGATACATAATTGCTTAATTACTATAAGGTGTTTTATTCTCATTTTGGGTACTTTATATTTTGTGATAATTGTAAACGTGTCTACCATAAGTGTTATCATAATTTAAGGTCTTGTATGGGGGTATTTATGTAAATTGACTAATTAGAATTTCATATAAGTAGAATCTTTTGATATCAAGAATATATATATATGTATTTAATTTGGGGCAGAACACAATTTTATTAGGCAGTACCTTTTGGTGACATCTGTCCATGTGATAAGGATTATTGTGTAGATATATATTTCACACCTCCTCTTGTGAATTTTGTATCACTTGAAGTATAGGAACCTTATAACATTAGCTAAAGATTTGTTCTTCAACATCAAGATAAAAAGTAGCTCCTTTTGGCTGAATTCGACACACACACTTCATCTTGGTAAGTGATAAAGAATTTATTTTAATACTGGGTAGTGTTTGGTAATTTAATCATCTCTCATTCAATATAACTTTGTTTACAGTGAGTAAATATGATTTGGAAAGATAATACGTATTTATAAAACTCTTAAGTTCATGGAAAACGCTAATTTTTCTGTTATATATTTGAAATATGGGACACAACATAGGACAAGTTTTGTCCAGCTTCTGGAATTAAAAATGCTCTGTACAACAGTTAGTGTTTTTATTATATCATTTTCTACAAAATGATTTTTGAGGTGATTATTGATTATTTGGAAGATTAATATATGTATATACATCTTTCATGAAGGATATAAAGTTTAGTTTTGTCGTTTTCTCTTTCAAATCTTAGTTGTGACATGAGACATTAAGCTGGCCAGAATCACTGTACTGAGATGAATTGTCGTTTTTGTAAAGGCTAAGCATACTTGTGATGGTTATCCTGTTTTAATTTGACATTTTTGATATACTAGTAATTAAAGTAGTTATTTAATTGCATTTTAAGGTTGTATATACTCGTGAACAAGTTGAGGACCTTCATACGGTTGTTGGTCTACGATTTGAACTTTTGAATTCGTGTTAGACTATTTCTTTTCTAAGGAGTTGAGGTTTGTGTATAAAGTTGTACTTGTACTATTTATACCTGCTGGTATATCTAAAAGTGTATATTGGTACGTTTATTACCTCTTGTCACTTTGCATTGTTGTGTTGTTTTTGTTTAAGACGTTAAAGACTCTTGTGTAACTCACCCACTTGTACGAATTGTTTGATCACTTGGCATTCTTGTTTGGACTTTTTCCTTCTTGTGGATGTGACTTTGTCACTATTGGCATTCCTCTTGATTCGGATCATTTGCCATCTTGACTCTGGATTTTTTGTTCGTCTTAAGTATGGGAGTTGTCCATTTTAAGTACAAACTACAAAGTCATTTTTAATATGGTTCTTGGTTCTCTTGATTATTTGGATTTGTCCCTTCTTGATACTGGGCATCGACCCTTCTTGTTTCTACTCGTGCTTGGTGAGAATACATGATGTATATACTGGGAGTCTTGTTAATGAATCACTTAGAAAATTGTGGTATGAACATTATAGACATTTGGAGCTTTAATTATCCAACTTGATACTATTTGTATATTTTTATTTGATATACTGATTATATTTCAGTTATGCTGCCCTTGACTTGAGAATGACGACTAGGCTTTATGCTTAGCGATAGTTGTTTCTATCGTAGGGAATGTTCGAGAGGAGGATTGAAGTTGGTCATTTAAGATGGAGATTTTAAAAGACTTAAAGGAAGATCACACTTGCATATAGGCATATATATATTTTGTATAAACCTTGGGACTTGTGCAAGATCTATGTGTTGTATAATTACTTTAGATTTTGAGGACAGATTTGGTCATGTCACCGTGAGTTATAATATAAGTATAGCTATACGTTTTTATCTTTTGAGGGGTGTGTAAACTCAAGTCTTATAATATAATAATTTACTATATGTTTTGTAAGTTGTATGAGGCATGAACATGCTCATTTTTGCTACATGGAAGTTTGTAATACCATTGTTATTTCATCTTTAAATGTGAAGATAAGATATGAATGAAAGCTTGTCTGTCATGCTTAACATATTTTGGGAGGTTTTGCGTCGTTAGTTAAAATCTTGTGCCATATAAATATTGACCTGATTAAATATTTAAAGCAGGTAAGATGCACATCCTTAACTAAATTATTCGTTATGAACCTAATCCCTTGACTAGAAAGAAAATCAGTATACCATCGTTAATATATTTTAAATGTCGCAAGTATTAAATTAGGTTTCTTGTCAAGTTGTAGTATCTCTCGAAAAGAGGTACTATAAGTGTTTGTATCAGATGCTAGGTTTGTGGTTCTAGGATATTTGTTTTGAGTTACTTGTATAGTTATTTGCTTGAGAAAAGGTTCTATTTAGAGTTCACGTTCACTTACATGGTTTGCCATATCCTTATTGCATGTAGAGTGCACATACATCATGAACATGTCCTTAATGAAGTGTGATCTTCCCTTTTGAAGGAATTAAGTTATGGCCACTTCTTCTAACCGACCTATGGAAGCTGATGGTGAAGGTTCGGGTGCCTCTGTTTCCCAACATCATGCTCTTGAAGGGCTTGAAGAACATATCTCTAATGATTATGATCCCCACACTAGCCTGTCTAAAGTGGTAAATAATCAACGTGTAACATCTAGTTCACATCCTCATATGAGTCATGGAACTTAAGCCATGAATCCTGAACAAATGGCTGAATTCTTCCTCCACATGGCTGAATCCATGCACGATCCCAAAGGGATTAAATTTGTGAAAATGAGGAAAATTGGTGGAGTGGAGTTTGAAGGCACTGTTGATCCCAGTTGGAGTGTTCAGATGTTGCAAAATTTAAGTATGTGATTTCACTGTTACAAAAGGATGCTTATGCTTGGTGTGTAAGTGTTTCGAATGCCAAGGTAAAACCTCCTATTCTTACTTGTGATGATTTTCTTAAGGAATTTCTCATGAAGTATGGACCACCGGCTTATTGTGATGCAAAGAAAAAAGAGTTTTTGAATCTAAGGGAAAGAGACATGTTTATTGTTGAATATGAACAAAAGTTTCTAAGGCTCTCTCGTTATGCTGGGGGTATTATTAAATACGAAAAAGATAACTGTAGGAAATTCAATGATGGTTTAAATGATTCCATTAGGAAGAATGTGGCGATCCTGCAACATGAGAACTTTTGCAAGTTAGGGTGTGTTTGGTATGGAGGAAAATGTTTTCCATGAAGAATGTTTTCCTAGAAAATGTTTTCCTCGAAAATAAGTAGATTTTGGACTTATTTTCTCATGTTTGGCTAAAAATATTTTCCGGAAATAATTTTTAGTGTTTGATTTATGAATGAAAAATGTTTTTGAGAGACATCTTTTATTTCTACTAGAGTAAAAAATAATATATGAAATTGAAAATGTTTTTTAAAAACAAAATTATTATTTTTTCGGTGTGGTGGTGGTGGGTGGTGGGGTAGTGGATGGGGGGGAGGGGGGAAGGGGAGGAATGAAAAAATAAAAATTTAGAGTTGATAGTATTTTTAAAAAATAAAATTAATTTTTTGGTGGGGTGGGGTGGGTGGGGGCCAGGCCGGGGGGAGGGGGGTTGGAGTTTAAAAATAAAAAGTTGAAGTTGAAAATATTTTTAAAATGTAAAATAAATTTTTTGGGGAGGGGTTGGGGTTGGGGGGGGGCTGGCCGGTGTTGGGTGGGTGGGGGTGTCAGGGATTGGATGAAAAAATAAAATTTTGAAATTTAAAATATTTTTTTAAAATTGATGTTTTTCGAAAAAAAAAATGTAATTTGAAAGTGGATGAGAGTTTTGGAAAATGTTTTCCTTAATTTTTGAAGGGAAGTCATTTTCCTTAATTTTGAGGAAAATGAGTTGATTTGGAAAATATTTTCCAAGATGTTGTCCCAACCAAACATGAGAAAATTGGAAAAGATTTTCCAGAAAATATTTTCCTTCATACCAAACACACTCTTAGTGTCTGCTGCTTTTACTTGGGAACGATTTGATAAAGAAGAAACTAGTAGAAATGAAAACAGATTTCAAAAGCCTATACCAGATGTTGGAGCTCCATAAAAAAGGGGAAGGTTTGATAATTCTAAGGCTAGTAGTTATAATAGGACAGTTCTACAGAATCAAAACATATCAGATTTTTTTACAGCTAGCACTCCAAATTGTGGTCAAGGCAAGTCTCGCGTTCCCACTTGTCCGCAATGTGCAAAGAATCATTATGGTACTTGTAGGAGAGCCTCTGGTGCATGTTTTAATTGTGGGATCTTTGATCATAAAGTTAAGGACTGTCCTAATCCAAATAATGTTCCTTCCTTTAAAACTGAGGGTTCGGTTAATAAGCCTTATGTTAATCCTCCTCAAACTAATAAAGGTGCAAGGTCTAGAAACACCCAAGCAGTAGGTTCAAGTGGAGCTAATCAATATAGTGGACAAAGGGGTACTGCACGCGCTTATGCTATGAGGACAAGGAATGATCAAGATGGACAAGATGTTGTTGTCGGTAAATTTCACTTATTGGTCTTGTGTGTGCTTACATTGTTTGATCCTGGTTCTACACATTCCTATATTTGTTCATCACTCGTCCTTCCTGAAAATGTGAAATACATGAGACTCAATTATGATATGCTGGTTGAAAGCCCATTGGGTTATCATGTTCTCTGTAATAGAATTTCTCATGATTGTCCCTTCGTGATTCAAAATCTTGTCTTCCCTTCTAATTTGATTGAAATGCCCTTCAAGGATTTTGAAGTTATTATAGGGATGGACTAGATTTATAAATATAATGAAGTCGTGGGTTGTAGGTCAAAGCATGTGACTTTTAAAGATCCTACATGTTCACACATTATCGTATAAGGTGAGAGATCATTGACATCTATTATTATTTCTGCGACCTTGACAAGGAAATCGATGCGTCAAGGCATTAGGGCATACCTTGCTCACATAGTTTATACACACTTTAAGAGTCCTTGTATCAAGGACATAACTATTGTATGTGATTTTCCAGAAGTATTTCACAAAAACCTTCCTAGATTGCCCCCGAAAAGTGAGGTTCAATTTCCAATTGAGTTTATTCCTTGATCTGCCCCTATTTCCATCACTCCTTATAGAATAGCTCCAGCAGAATTAAGAGAATTGAAATCTCAATTGCAAGAACTTCTTGGGAAAGGTTTTATTCGACCTGGTGTTTCTCTTTGGGGAGCCACTACTTTATTTGTAAAAAAGAAAGATGACACTCTTAGGCTTTGTAATGACTATAGACAATTGAACAAAATAAAAATAAAGAATAGATATCCACTGCCAAGGATTGATGATTTCCTTGACCAACTGAAGGGTTCTAAAGTATTCTTAAAGATCGATTAAGGTCTGGATATCACCAACTGCGCGTTTGAGATAATGATATTCTTAGAAAAACATTTAGAACTCAGTAAGATCATTATGAATTTTTGGTGATACCATTCGGAATGTAAAATGCTCCTGCGGTATTTATTGATCTAATGAATCGAGTATTTAAGCCTTGTCTTGATCAGTTTTGTAACAACCTGAAAATGACTATGCTAAGTAATGCTTAAACGTACCTAGAATGTCTGGATTAGACCGGGTTCACACGGCTTGTTGCGCGTAGAACCAGACCTCAGAACCTATGCACTAGACAAGCCAACCAACATGGTGAGTTATTTGAGCTAGGCAAGGTGAGAACCAACCATGTAGGGCACCCGAATTGAAGAGATTCACCCGGATGAGTTTTACCGGACTTAAAAGGGGTAATCTTAGGTTTGGAGGGTCTAGGGTAAAATGGTCTTTTTCAAGCTAGGGGTAATATTGTAATTACCCTAATTAGTTAATTAAGTAATTAATTAATTTAATTAGAGGAACGGTTTGGGTCGGGTCGACTTGGAATGACCCGTTATGCGATGGAGGCTTCACCCGAGTTCGAGCCTTGGTGGAAGCGACGTTTAGGTGGATTTAATTGATGTTTATTACCTGATTTTGTAAGGGCATGGTGGTCATTTCATTAAGCCTTTAAAAAAATCAGATTTTTAAACTATTAAGAGAAGTCCTAATTTGACTAAGTCTCCACCTAATCTCCTAATCCTAAGCTAACACTAACTCACGTTTCTCTCTACTTCTCTCTCACTTCACGATCAAACTCAAAAGCAAAATAAGCTTCAAAACGAAAAGCAAAAACCAAATTCTCGACGGATTGTGCTTGAGATTTCGGTGGTGAGACGTCGGCTTAGTGGGGGGGTTTTGGCAGCACGTAAGAACATCTTTGAACAGCTTCAGGTATGGGTTTTCTTCCCTCTTGGTCCCTTTCCCAAGAGACCCCTAAGGTTCAGTCTATTTACAATCGAAAACTAAGGTTGTCCCCGTTGCATGCCCTGTCATTAGATCCTTTGAAAGATTCAAGTGTGCGTTGGTATGACTTCTGGTAGATGATTTTAGGGCTGGTTGTGATTACGTGTTTGAATGTGTATTTGGAATTATGTAGAAATGAATGAGGTGTTCCGAAAATTTGAAATTCGTTAACTTGTTTGTGCATGTGTGTGCCCTAAATTAGCTACGGTGCCAGATATTGACATGTTAAAATGTTATAAATTATGTGTGTGCGAATATTTTAAAAACGTGACGTTCATATAAGTTCAAAGTTGCTAAATTGAATGATAATTCTTGACTGAAAGTAACCTTGAAAATGCACGTAAAGATCTCCCTAAAAACTACTCGAAATGTCTTAATGTTTAACGTGAAAGAGGGTGAGAAAATATGCTGCTAAAATGTGGTCAAATTCCAGATTTCTGGAATATGGTTTCGGTCACACAATGAAGTTTTGGAAACTTTTAAAAAGAACAAAAAATAATGTGAGGTCATTGGGGATCGAACCCTAGACCTCACTGCATGAATATTATATCAAAATTTAAGTTAAAGAAATGTGGCATGTGGGATTTGAACCTGTGTGCCTTGATAAAAAACGAAACATAAAAATAAAAATATGAGGTATGTGGGGTTCGAACCCACAACCTCTCGGTCAAACATGAGCAAGAATTAAACGAAAATAAAAATGAGGTATGTGGGAATCGAACCCACAACCTCTCGGCCGAATGAAAAGAATTAAGGAAAAAAAAAGTGGGGTTGTGTGGGTTCGATCCCACACTCTCTCGTCAACACGAAAAGAGTTTAAGGAAAAAGAAAAATAAATAAACGTAGGTGTGGGGTTCGATCTCGGATCTCCTAAGCCTAAACGTCAAAGGGGAATTGGGGAAAAAGGAAACAAAAGAAAGTGTAGGTGAGGGGATTCGAAATTGGGTCCCCTAGCCGAGAAGAAGAAATTAGAAAAAAATAAATAAAACGTAAGTGTTGTCCAAGGGATTCGAAATTGGGTTCCCTTGCCCAATTCTGTATTGACACATAAGTCGTACGTGAATAAATGATTAAATGAATGCTGCCTTAAAGGATCGAAACTGAGATCTTGGCATACTTACAAGATTCATAAGTCTTGTACCATATAACCTTGGGTAAGTATGAATCACTTAGACGAATTACGAATGAAGCCTCATGGCTTGTATGTATGGATCCATAAGTCTAGCATATTTTTAAAAGTAAGTGAACCTAAGATTTTATGTAATGAATGATGTGACCCCATAAGGGTTAAGTAAGAGTGTGAAACACACTAAAAGGCCAAGTGCATTGGCATATGATGAAATGAACATCCACGTAAAAAGGGGTGAGTAATTATGAAGGACAAATGTGCTAAGGCTAGTGAATGTGGTGACAACATGATAAGAGGCTAATGTAAAATATGAGAGCAATCTCAAAATTACCCTAAGTAAATGTTACCAAAACGTACTCACCTATGAGAGTGTAAAGTTAAGGAAGAGACCAGTCTCTATGAACACTCTAATGAAAGTATTAAAGTTAATATATACTTAATAATAATGATGATTTGAGAATTCATCTAATGAGCTATGATGTCCTCATGCTAGAATACAACTGCTATGATGTATGAGATGAATGTAATGGGACTTTATAATGAGCACCAATAGGCTAGCTATGAGTGGCGATTCCTTCTTTCAGGAAGACAGAGGTTCGTGTAATTCTCATGAGATGAGACTGTCCGTCCAGACATATATGGGTCTCCTTATATCTCCTAGTCTTTGAACCTATGCAGTCAACATGGGGATCTAGCAGGGTTCAATTCCCTATATACGCTAGCATGTTTTGGTTTCACTTTGGCCGGTGATTCCACCTCTATTCGGTGTGGGATAGACACATGATTTCATGGATCTCACATGATCTATGTCGGTTAAAGTTAAAGTTCCCAAAGAAAGAATGAGGCCGGCCTCATGTAATGCACACAATGAAATGAACGATACCAAAGTTGTTTGGGTCGGATAATCAAGAGGTGAACTAGACTTATGTAATGACTCTAGGTCATTCTTAGTCATTGCACAGTTAACCCAATGAGAGTCTTAAACTACATCCTAGGTATAACTGGTGTTTACACTAGCCTATGAATTAAATGAAATGAAGTACGTACGAATGAATGAAGCAAACTCTGTGTATGCTAAAGAAGTCTCCCTAGTTAGGTTCCATATGTTGAGACCTCATTTTGGGAAGTCCTAATGTTAAGTCCAAGATTCCAGGGTCTCATGGCATATGAACGAATGAAATAAAATATGATATGTGCTATATGCATTATGTTATGTGTTATGTGCAATATGATACGTATGATGATGCATGTTACTCTCATGGCATGACTTTTCTAATCCGATTTTGGCAAGTCCACAGACTTGACTTTCCATAACTCATATCGTTAGGAGAGAGCTATTCTAAATCATGCATGTCCGTCGTGTATGCTTGCATATACCCATACTTAGTACAAGTGTGTACTAATTCCACACATTTATCTACTTTTAGGTGCAGGTCCAGCAAGAAATTAGAGCTTACGAGTCGACGCAGCAGTTATCCGGACGTGGAGCTTTCATCCGGATTTGGTAGGCCCTCATGCTTTCGAAGATGCTTACTTATTTATTCTAGCATAGACGTAGCCATGAGCTAGTGGAGTATGTTCCACTAGCGTTTCTTTCGTATTTACTTTCAGACGTTGTATTGGTGCCATTTTGGCAACTCTATATTTATGACTATATTTTTCATTTGATTATCTTGATTTAGATGGTTGTTCTGAACGCTTATGAGTTACGTAGATAGTATTATGCGAGATCAATGTTTTCCAATATAAAGTTTAAATAAACAAAAATTCAAATTTTCCGCTAAAATTAACCTAGATGAAGTAACAACGACGTATGTAGGCTTGTCTGCGACCTCTAAGAGGTCAACGATGTCTATCTCATCTGGGGTCTAGATTCCGGTCATGACAAACGTGGTATCAGAGCATTAGATTAAATTCCAAGGATAATAAGTTCACATAAACCACATCGAGTAGTTTCTAAGTTATGGTACTGAAGTGCACCACTATCATGAATTAGAGACTGCATGACGCGCAGGAAAATTTCCCTTCTTCTGATTTTATCGTGCTTTCCCTAATGTCTCATTTCTTGGTGTTATGAGCGTATCTAATATCAATTCTTATTTTTTCAGAAAATAAACACAAGGGGGAATGCTGGTCGGGGAAGAGTAGGAGCAGCTGCTAGGGACAACCAAGTTCCACCCCAGGCTCCAGCTGCAGGAGTGGCCATGCCAGTTAACCAAGATGGGTTGACTGATGCTGAGGTGCGGACAACTTTCGCACAGATGGCTCACGATTTCACTATGCAGGCTCAGGCTATGACGGCCCAGGCCAACAGACATGAGGTTCAGCGAGAGAACCCACCAGCCCACAACATGGCGAACATGTTGCACAGGCTTGGTGCAAGATGTGGCAGGATAGCAGGGCGTTGGGCGGAGGTCCGATCAATGGGAGCTGTTTAAGACAGCTTTTCTGGAGAGGTTCTTCCCCAGAGAGATGAGAGAGGCTAAGGTTAAGAAGTTCGTCAACCTTAAGCAGAGCTCGATAACTGTCAGGGTGTATTCCCTTATATTCATTAAATTGTCTAGGTATGCCACTTCTCTTGTGTCGAACAGCTGGGATGAGATGAGAAGGTTCCTTATAGGTATCTCAGAGGAATTGGAAGAGGAGTGTCGGGCTGCGATGCTCCATGATAGCATGGACTTGTCCAGACTTATGGTACATGTCCAGCAGGTTGAGGACAGCCAGAAGAAGAGGAGAGACCGTGAGGTCAGGAGGCCTAACCCTTCTAACCATACAGGTTCCAGCAGATGTGCTCGCACGAGCACTTTTGAAATTCGTGATCATCCCAGATTAAAGAAGTGGCATCAAAGTTCAGGGCACTCTAACTCTCGTAGGAGTGCAACACCCAGAGGAGGCAAACCCAAGCCAAAGAAGGGCAATGGAGGTGATGTGCAGCATCCCAGAAAGGAATGTGGCAAGTGTGGCCGTATTCATAGTGTAGAGTGTAGACTAGGCACAAATGCCTGCTTCGTTTGCGGAAAGAGCGGACACATAGTCAGGGATTGCCCACAGGATAGGGGTCAGGCTAGAGGTAATGCTCAGCCTAGGCCTAATCCCCAGAATGCTACTGCAGCCGAGCCTTCTAAAAGGAACATATTCTACACCTTGAAGGGCAGGGAGGAGTAGGAGAAGTCTGGTGATGTGGTCACATGTATGCTGCATGTTTTCTCAACCTCTGTTTATGCTTTACTTGATCCAGGGTCTATGCTTTCTTTTGTGACTCCCTTGATTGCTCTTACCTTTGAAACACTACCTGAGGTTTTGCATGATCTTATTGTAGTTAGTACTCCCTTGGGAGAAAATGTGAGAGATGATAGGGTTCATAAAGACTGCCCAATAGTAGTATGTGGTAAGACTATGTGTGCAGACCTTGTTGAGTTACCCATGAATGACTTTGATATTATACTTGGTATGGATTGGCTCAATAAATGTTATGCCTTTATAGATTGTCGTAGTAGGGTTGTGAGATTCCGTTTCCCTAATGAATTAGTGCTAGTCTGGGAGGGGTACAATTTGAGTCGTTCAAGTCCCTTGATTTCAAACCTAAAAGCTAATAAAATGGTGTCCAACGGATTGTTATGTCATCTTGTGATTGTCATCATGCCATTCCTTCCATAGACTCTGTGCCTGTAGTGAATGAGTTCCAAATTGTTTTCCCCGATGATTTTCCTGGAGTCCCTCCCCCACGAGATATTGATTTTGGTATCGACCTAAATCTCGATACCAAACCAATTTCAATTCCTCCCTAAAGAATGGCTCCAGCTGAACTCAAAGAGTTGAAGTTGCAGTTAAAAGATCTCACAGATAAGGGCTTCATCCAGCCGAGCATATCCCCTTGGGGCGCTCAAGTGTTGTTTGTGAAAAAGAAGGATGGAACCTTAGGATGTGTATCAATTATCGGTAGCTCAAAAAAGTCACTATACAGAACAGGTATACACTTCCCAGAATAAATGACTTATTCGATGAGCTCCAAGGGTCTAGTTTCTTCTTGAGTATTGATATTCGTTCCGGGTATCATCAGCTTAGGGTTAGGGATGAAGATATCCCAAAGACATCCTTTCGTACCTGTTATGGTCATTATGAGTTCCTAGTCATGTCATTTGGTCTCACTAATGCACCAGATGCATTTATGGACCTCATGAACCGAGTCTTCCGTGAATACCTTGATTCTTTTGTCATAGTATTCATTGATGACATCCTCATCTAATGTAAGACCAAGGAAGAACATGAACAACATTTGAGACTAACCTTGCAGGTACTTAGACAACATCAGTTGTATGCCAAATTCAGCAAGTGTGAATTCTGGCTTAGATCAGTGACCTTCCTGGGTCATGTTGTGTCCGATAAGGGTGTGGAGGTGGACCCCAGGAAGACTGAGGCTGTTAAGAACAGGCCAAGACCTCTTACTCCCACCGATATCCGTAGCTTTCTAGGATTGGCTGGTTACTACCGCAGGTTCGTGGAGGGTTTTTCTTCCATTGTTGCCCCACTGACAGCTTTGACTAAGAAGAAAGCCAAGTTCGAATGGACGGAGACTTGTGAGAAGAGTTTCCAGGAGCTCAAGGACAGACTCACTTCAGCCCCAGTGCTTACGTTACCTAAATATGGTGAGAATTACACTATTTATTGTGACGCATCTAGGGTTTGTTTGGGTTGTGTTCTTATGCAGGGTGGTAAGGTGATAGACTATGCGTCTAGACAACTCAAGGTTCATGAGAAGAATTATCCACTCGTGACCTGGAGTTGGCAGTTGTGGTGTTTGCATTGAAGTTATGGAGGCATTACTTGTACGGAGTGCACATGGAAGTGTTCACAGACCACAAGAGTCTCCAGTACATGTTCACAGAGAGAGAGTTGAATCTACGTCAGCGGATATGGTTGGAGCTGTTGAAGGACTATGGTATGAGTGTCCACTACCATCCAGGGAAAGCAAATGTTATAGCTGATGCTTTGAGTAGGTTGAGAATGGGGAGTACAGACCACGTTGATGATGGGACGAAGGAGTTGGTGAAGGATATACACAGACTGGCCAGACTGGGTGTGCGGTTGATGGTTTCTACTAGCGGGGGTGTTTCAGTCATCCTAGTTCTGAATTATCCTTGGTAGTTGAAGTCAAGAAGGGTCAACATCTTGATCCTGTATTGATGGAGTTGAAGGACTCAGTGCTGATGAATATGAATGAGTCTTTTGCTTTGGGAGGTGACGGCATACTTAGGTACCAGGACAGACTGTGTGTACTAGACGTGGATAATTTGAAGACCAAGATTGTTGCAGAGGCCCGTGGTTCCAGGTATTTGATACATCCAGGTTCCACCAAGATGTATCATGACCTCAAGCAGATCTATTGGTGGGATGTGATGAAGAAGGATATTGCTGAGTATGTGGCCAAGTGTCCTAATTGTCAGCAGGTTAAGGCGGAGCACTTTAAGCCTGGTGGTCTCACTTAGATGATTGAGGATCCAACTTGGAAGTGGGAGGCCATATAATGGACTTCGTGGTTGGTCTTTCGAGGACTAGGAGACAACATGACTCCATATGGGTTATTGTGGACAGGATGACTAAGTGCCCACTTTATCCCTGTGAAGTCTACTTACAGGGCTGAGGATTATGCGAGACTCTACTTTGATGAGATTATGAGGTGGCATGGGATTCCTTTGTCTATCATTTCAGATCGAGGAGCTCAGTTAACTTTGCATTTCTGGAGATCCTTCTAAAAGAGCTTAGGCACACAGGTAAAGCTCAGTACTGCCTTTCATCCTCAGACAGATGGGCAGGCAGAGTGCACCATTCAGACATTGGAGGACATGTTGAGGGCGTGTGTGATCGAATTCAGAGGTAGTTGGGACGACCATCTGCCATTAATAGAGTTCTCATATAATAACAGCTATCACTCCAGTATTGGGATGGCACCGTTTGAGGCACTGTATGGTAGAAGGTGTAGGTCTCCAGTTGGGTGGTTCGAGGTTGGAGATTCATCCATTATGGGTCTAGAGATTATTCATGAGGCCTTAGAGAAGGTTGGGGTGATTAGGGACAGGTTAGCTACTGCTTACAGTCGGCAGAAGTCATATGCAGATAACAGGAAGCGGCCCTTAGAGTTTGATGTTGGTGACCAAGTATACTTGAAGATATCACCCATGAATGGGGTGATGAGGTTTTGCAGGAAGGGGAAGTTGAGTCTGAGGTACGTCGGGCCATACGAGATTCTACAGCGTGTGGGTGAGGTGGCCTATGATTTGGCGTTGCCTGCGGAGCTAGCTTCTGTTCATCCAGTCTTTCATGCCTCTATGTTAAAGAAGTGCCTTGGTGATCCAGCATCGATTTTGCTTGTTGAAGGTTTGGGGTTTGATGAAGACTTGTCCTATGAGGAGGTTCCTATTGAGATTTTAGACCGGAAGGTAAAGCGGCTCAGAAACAAGGAGGTTGCCACAGTGAAGGTATTGTGGAGGAACCATCTTGTTGAGGGTGCTACGTGGGAGGCCGTGGCCGATATGAGATCCCGTTATCCTCATCTTTTCAGCTCTTGAGGTTAGACTCCTTACTCTTAAGTCTAAGTTTCCTTGCCTCCTCTATTCTTTGTTGATATTGCTTGATTGTGTAAAGTACTTATGTTATGATATGACTGGCATTGTACGAGATAATTAGAAGTGTCATTCGGGGACGAATGTTCCTAAGGGGGGGATAATGTAACAACTTGAAAATGACTATGCTAAGTAAAGCTTAAACGTACCTACAATGCATGGATTAGATCGGGTTCACACGACTTGTAGCGCGTAAAACCAGACCTCATAACCTATGCACTAGCTAATCCAACCAACTTGGTAAGTTAGTTGAGCTAGGCAAGGTGAGAACCAACCATGTAGGGCACCCGAATTGAAGATATTCACCCGGATGAGTTTTACCGGACTTAAAAGGGGTAATCTTATGTTTGGAGGGTCTAGAGGTAAAATGGTCTTTTCCAAGCTAGGGGTAATATTGTAATTACCGTAATTAATTAATTAATTAATTAAGTTATTCAATTAGAGGAACAGTTTGGGTCGGGTCGACCCGGAATGACCCGTTTTGCGATGGAGGCTTCACCCAGGTTCGAGCCTTGGTGGAAGCGACGTTTAGGTGGATTTAATTGATGTTTATTATCTGATTTTGTAGGGGCATGGTGGTCATTTCACGAAGCCTTTAAAAAAATCGGATTTTTAAACAATTAAGAGAAGTCCTAATTTGACTAAGTCTCCACCTAATCTCCTAATCCTAAGCTAACACTAACTCACGTTTCTCTCTACTCCTCTCTCACTTCACGATCCAAGTTGTGTAAAAACTAAAGAACAGAACAAAAAGGTAAAAAAAAAAAGAGTTCATCCACACTCAAGAACATGAACGCTCAAACTCAAAAGCAAAATAAGCTTCAAAACGAAAAGCAACAACTAAATTCTCGACGGATTGTGCTTGTGATTTCGGTGGTGAGACGTCGGCTTAGTGGGGGGTTTTTGGCAGCACGTAAGAACATCTTTGAATGACTTTAGCCCCTTTCCCAAGAGACCCCTAAGGTTCAGTCTATTCACAATCAAAAACTAAGGTTGTCCCCGTTGCATGCCCTTGTCATTAGATCCTTTGAAAGATTTAAGTATGCGTTGGTATGACTTCTGGTAGATGATTTTAGGGCTGGTTGTGATTACGTGTTTGAATGTGTATTCGGAATTATGTAGAAATTAAAGAGGTGTTCCAAAAATGTGAAGTTCGTTAACTTGTTTGTGCATGTGTGTGCCGTGAATTAGCCACGGTTTGAAGCCTAATATTGACATATTAAAATGTTATGAATTATGTGTGTGCGAATATGTTAAAAAAGTGATGTTCATATGAGTTCAAAGTTGTTGAACTGAATGATAATTGCACCTAATGATCTCCGTAAAAACTACTTGAAATGTCTTAATGTTTAACGTGAAAGAGGGTGAGAAAATAGGTTGCAAAAATGTGGTCAAATTCCTGTTTTCTGGAAATTGGTTTCGGTCACACAATGAAGTTTTGGAAACTTATAAAAAGAACCAAAAATAATGTGAGGTCATTGGGGATCGAACCCTAGACCTCACTGCATGAATATTATACCAAAATTTAAGTTAAAGAAATTTGGCATGTGGGATTCGAACCAGTGTGCCTTGACCAAAAATGAAACATAAAAATAATAATGAGGTATGTGGGGTTCGAACCCACAACCTCTCGGTCAAACATTGATGAAGAATTAAACGAAAATAAAAATGAGGTATGTGGGAATCGAACCCACAACCTCTTGGCCGAATGAAAAGAATTAAGGAGAAAAATAAAGTGGTGCTTTGGGGGTTCGATCCCACACACTCTCGTCAACACGAAAAGAGTTTAAGGAAAAATAAAAATAAATAAACGTAGGTGTGGGGGTTCGATCTTGGATCTCCTAAGCCTAGACGTCAAAGGGGAATTGGGGAAAAAGGAAACAAAAGAAAGTGTAGGTGAGGGGATTCGAAATCGGGTCCCCTAGCCGATAATAAGAAATCATAAAAAAAAAAAAGTAAGTGTTGTCCAAGGGATTCGAAATTGGGTTCCCTTGCCCAATTCCGTATTGACACATAAGTCGTACGTGAATAAATGATTAAATGAATGTTGCCTTAAAGGATCGAAACTGAGATATTGGCATACTTACAAGATTCATAAGTCTTGTACCACATAACCTTGGGTAAGTATGAATCACTTAGACGAATTACGAATGAAGCCTCATGGCTTGTATGTATGGATCCATAAGTCCAGCATATGTTTAAAAGTAAGTGAACCTAAGATGTTATGTAATGAATGATGTGACCCCATAAGGGTTAAGTAAGAGTGTGAAACACACTAAAAGGCCAAGTGCTTTGGCATAAGATGAAATGAACATTCACGTAAAAAGGGGTGTGTACTAATGTAAAATATGAGAGCAATCTCAAAATTAGCCTAAGTAAATGTTACCAAAACGTACTCACCTATGAGAGTGTAAAGTTAATCAAGAGACCAGTCTCTATGAACACTCTAATGAAAGTATTAAAGTTAATATATACTTAATAATAATGATGATTTGAGAATTCATCTAATGAGCTATGATGTCCTCATGCTAGAATCCAGCTTCTATGATGTATGAGATGAATGTAATGGGACTTTATAATGAGCACCGATAGGCTAGCTATGAGTGGTGATTCCTTCTTTCAGGAAGGCAGATGTTCGTGTAATTCTCATGAGATGAGACAGTCCGTCCAGACATATATGGGTCTCCTTATATCTCCTAGTCTTTGAACCTATGCAGCCAACATGGGGATCTAGCAGGGTTCAATTCCCTATATATGCTAGCATGTTTTGGTTTCACTTTGGCCGGTGATTCCACCTCTTTTCGGTGTGGGGTAGACACATGATTTCATGGATCTCACATGATCTATGTCGGTTAAAGTTAAAGTTCCCAAATAAAGAATGAGGCCAGCCTCATGTAATGCACACAATGAAATGAACGATACCAAAGTTGTTTGGGTCGGATAATCAAGAGGTGAACTAGACTTATGTAATGACTCTAGGTCATTCTTAGTCATTGCACAGTGAACCCAATGAGAGTCTTAAACTACATCCTAGGTATAGCTGGTGTTTACACTAGCCTATGAATTAAATGAAATGAAGTACGTACGAATGAATGAAGCAGCCTCTTTGTTTGCTAAAGAAGTCTCCCTAGTTGAGGTCCCATATGTTGAGACCTCATTTTGGGAAGTCCTAATGTTAAGTCCAAGATTCCAGGGTCTCATGGCATATGAACGAATGAAATAAAAAATGATATGTGCTATATGCATTATGTTATGTGTTATGTGCAATATGATACGTATGATGATGCATGTTACTCTCATGGCATGACTTTCCTAATCCGATTTTGGCAAGTCCACAGACTTGACTTTCCATAACTCATATCGTTAGGAGAGAGCTATTCTAAATCATGCATGTCCCTCGTGTATGCTTGCATATACCCATACTTAGTACAAGTGTGTACTAATTCCACACATTTATCTACTTTTAGGTGCAGGTCCAGCTGGAAATTAGAGCTTACGAGTCGACGCAGCAGTTATCCGGACGTGGAGTATTCTTCCAGATTTGGTAGGCGCTCATGCTTTCGAAGATGCTTACTTATTTATTCTAGCATAGACGTAGCCATGACCTAGTGGAGTATGTTCCACTAGCGTTTCTTTCGTATTTACTTTCAGACGTTGTATTGGTGCCATTTTGGCAACTTTATATTTATGACTATATTTTTCATTTGATTATCTTGATTTAGATGGTTGTTGTGAACGCTTATGAGTTACGTAGATAGTATTATGCGAGATCAATGTTTTCCAATATAAAGTTTAAATAAACAAAAATTCAATTTTTCTGCTAAAATTAACCTAGATGAAGTAACAACGACGTATGTAGGCTTGTCTGCGACCTCTAAGAGGTCAACGACGTCGATCTCATCTGGGGTCCAGATTCCGGTCATGACAAACGTGGTATCAGAGCATTAGGTTAAATTCCAAGGATAATAAGTTCACATAAACCACATCTAGTAGTTTCTAAGTTATGGTAGTGAAGTGCACCACTATCATGAATTAGAGACTATATGATGCGCAGGAAAATTTCCCTTCTTTTGATTTTAACGTGCTTTCCCTAATGTCTGATTTCTTGGTGTTATGAGCGTATCTAACATCAATTCTTATTTTTTCAGAAAATGAACACAAGGGGGAATGCTGGTCGGGGAAGAGTAGGAGCAGCTGCTAGGGACAACCAAGTTCCACCCCAGGCTCCAGCTGCAGGAGTGGCCATGCCAGTTAACCCAGATGGGTTGAATGATGCTGAGGTGCGGACAACTTTTGCACAGATGGCTCACGATTTCACTGTCCTCAGGCTATGACGGCTCAGGCCAACAGACATGAGGTTCAGAGGGAGAACCCACCAGCCCACAACATGGCGAACATGTTGCGAGATTTTACGAGGATAAATCCTCCAATCATTATAGGATCTAAGACTTCAGAGGACCCTCAGGAGTTCGTAGAGGAGGTCCAGAAGATTCTGGTGGCGATGGGGGCCACGGATATTGAAAAAGTTGAGCTGGCCTCGTACCAGTTGAAGGATGTTGCACAGGCTTGATGCAAGATGTGGAAGGATAGCAAGGCGTTGGGCGGAGGTCCGATCAATGGGAGTTGTTTAAGACAGCTTTTCTGGAGAGGTTCTTCCCCAAAGAGATGAGAGAGGCTAAGGTTGAGGAGTTCGTCAACCTTAAGCAGGGCTCGATAACTATAAGGGTGTATTCCCTGATATTCATTAAATTGTCTATGTATGCCACTTCTCTTGTGTCGAACAACTGGGATGAGATGAGCAGGTTCCTCATAGGTATCTCAGAGGAATTGGAGGAGGAATGTCGGGCTGCGATGCTCCATGATAGCATGGACTTGTCCAGGCTTATGGTACATGTCCAGCAGGTTGAGAACAGCCGAAAGAAGAGGAGAGTCCGTGAGGTCAGGAGGCCTAACCCTTCTGACCATACAGGTTCCAGCATAGGTGCTCGCACAAGCACTTTTGAAATTCGTGATCATCCCAGATTAAAGAAGTGGCATCAAAGTTTAGGGAACTCTAACTCTCATAGGAGTGCATCACCCAGAGGAGGCAAACCCAAGCCAAAGAAGGGCCATGGAGGTGATGTGCACCGTCCCATAAAGAAATGTGGCAAGTGTGGCCGTATTCACAGTGGAGAGCGCAGACTAGGCACAAATGCCTGCTTCGGTTGCGGAAAGAGCGGACACATGGTCAGGGACTGCCCACAGAATAGGGGTCAGACTAGAGGTAATGCTCAACCTAGGCCTAATCCCTAGAATGCTACTGCAGCCGAGCCTCCTAAAAGGAACATATTCTACACCTTGAAGGGCAGGGAGGAGTAGGAGAAGTCTGCTGATGTGGTCACATGTATGCTGCAAGCTTTCTCAACCTCTGTTTATGCTTTACTTGATCCAGGGTCTATGCTTTCTTTTGTGACTCCCTTGATTGCTCTTACTTTTGAAACACTACCTGAGGTTTTGCATGATCTTATTGTAGTTAGTACTCCCTTGGGAGAAAATGTGAGAGCTGATAGGGTTCATAAAGACTGCCCAATAGTAGTATGTGGTAAGACTATGTGTGCAGACCTTGTTGAGTTACCCATGAATGACTTCGATATTATACTTGGTATGGACTGGCTCAATAAATGTTATGCCTTCATGGATTGTCGTAGTAGGGTTGTGAGATTCCGTTTCCCTAATGAATTAGTGCTGGTCTGGGAGGCGTACAATTTGAGTCGTTCAAGTCCCTTGATTTCGAACCTAAAAGCTAATAAAATGATGTCCAACGGATTGTTATGTCATCTTGTGATTGTCATCATGACATTCCTTCCATAGACTCTGTGCCGGTAGTGAATGAGTTCCAAATTGTTTTCCCCGATGATTTGCCTGGAGTCTCTCCCCCACGAGATATTGATTTTGGTATCGACCTAAATCTCGATACCAAACCAATTTCAATTCCTCCCTACAGAATGGCTCCAGCTGAACTCAAAGAGTTGAAGTTGCAGTTAAAAGATCTCGCAGATAAGGGCTTCATCCAGCCGAGCATATCCCCTTGGGGCGCTCAAGTGCTGTTTGTGAAAAAGAAGGATGGAACCTTAGGATGTGTATCGATTATCGGTAGCTCAACAAAGTCACTATAAAGAACAGGTATCCACTTCCCAGAATAAATGACTTATTCAATGAGCTCCAAGGGTCTAGTTTCTTCTCGAATATTGATCTTCGTTCCGGGTATCATCAGCTTAGGGTTAGGGATGAAGATATCCCAAAGACAGCCTTCCGTACCTGTTATGGTCATTATGAGTTCCTAGTCATGTCATTTGGTCTCACTAATGCACCAGATGCATTTATGGACCTCATGAACCGAGTCTTCCGTGAATACCTTGATTCTTTCGTCATAGTATTCATTGATGACATCCTCATCTACTCTAACACCAAGGAAGAACATGAACAACATTTGAGACTAACCTTGCAGGTACTTAGACAACATCAGTTGTATGCCAAATTCAGCAAGTGTGAATTCTGGCTTAGATCAGTGACCTTCCTGGGTCATGTTGTGTCCGATAAGGGTGTGGAGGTGGACCCTAGGAAGACTGAGGCTGTTAAGAACAGGCCAAGACCTCTTACTCCCACCGATATCCGTAGCTTTCTAGGATTGGCTGGTTACTACCGCAGGTTCATGGAGGGTTTTTCTTCCATTGCTGCCCCACTGATAGCTTTGACTAAGAAGAAAGCCAAGTTTGAATGGACGGAGACGTGTGAGAAGAGTTTCCAGGAGCTTAAGGACTGACTCACTTCAGCCCCAGTGCTTACGTTACCTAAATATGGTGACAAATTTGTGGTTGTTTTTTAGTTAAAACCCTAAAACTAACTAAGGTGAACTAGAGCTTCGTGATTGTTTCTTGAGTTAATTTTAAGTTAAAATGATTTATATTGATGTTCTTAGGCATTGTGTGAAGTTTGGTTAATTTTTGGAGGTCAAACGTCCAAAAACTTCCTTGACGTTCAGAAGGTGTGACTTAGAAAGTGTTCATGTGTGTTGATGTGTTTGAGTGAGTTTTACTTGTTCGTTTTGTTTGAAATTGATGTGAGATTTTCCTAAGACCTATACGACTATGTTTAGGGGTTAACGTACGGGTACGACCCCACCTAGGATCCACAAGGACCCTAGAGAAGGGCCCAAGGTAAAGACCCAAAACTGCCTTGGCAGTGTCCACCAACGAGGGCAAACGATAGCCAGTGGTTCAACCAATGGCCCGTTGACTTTCCCCGTCGATTGGAACTGCAAGGTGGGATAATCAGGCTCAAAATGAAGCTAAATGTTTACCCACAAAACCCCACTAACAGACCGTTGATGGACAGACGGTTCGTTGGTTACAACCGTCGATTGAAGCTGTATAAAAAGTTGTTTTCCCGGTAATGACTTGAGGTGTTTGGTAAATTTACACCAAGTCTTTTATGATCCTAGGAAGTCATTTTTAGGGTTTATTACGTATATTAAATTATTTCAAATGCTAAGACCTAATTTTAGACCTCACTTCTTAAAACCCAAAACCCCTCTCTCTTAAAACACTCTCTCAAGTCTCCTTGGAAGCTAGAAGTCAAGAAGAGCTAGAGGGATTTTGGTGGTCGTGTGCTTCATCAAAATCGGTGGGTTTCTTCTATTTTGAGGTATGGTATCCATCCTTGAACTCTCTTCCATTCAAGGAGTCACTTCTAATGGATTTTCAAAAAGGGTTTTCAACCCTAGTTTCTTCTATCTCCAACTCTAAATATGGGTCTTGCATGAAAATGTTTTGAATTATTAAAAAATGATGTTTATAATGTTAGTTGATGATTTTAATGCTAAGAATTCAATGAAAACATGTTAAAGCTTTTTATCAAATTTTGTCTTAAGGAATGGGTTAAAGGAGCATGAGTTGGTGGTCTTTGAGATTTGGTTTCTTATGGTTGCATTTTATGATGAAATTTTTAGTAAATTTGCAAATAGGTGCGAAGGCTTTGGATTAATGGTATGTTAGTTTCATTGTTAACTCTTTTTATGAATTTCTCTTGAGTGGTATGGTCCACCTTCTTGGTGGCGGTGTTTACTTGTTGAATTTTATTATACTTAGTATGTATTGTAAGTGTGGCTTTGAAGGCCTAATATGCCAAATGAAGTGATATTTATGATGGTCCTTGTATTGTCTATTATGAATCTTGAATTGCATGTTTTGCTTAGATTATGCCAAAATTAAGAAATGAATATATGTAAAGCATGTAAAGTGTGTGATGTAATGAATGGATGTCTAATGCATGTATAGAAGTTAAGGTAAATTAAATGACGCTTATATGAAAGGTGTGTTCACATGCACACACAAACACTTAAATGAATGAATAAAGCTAATGTAACATTTAGAAATTTCCAAGGTATGTTGTAAAACATAACCTAGGTTCACAAGAGGGCTAGTGTGTCTTAGCCATTTGACTAGTTTTAAGAGTCGGAATCGAGTGAAAGTTGGTAAAAATAGGTGTAACACATGTTAGAGATGTTTCATGGTTGAAACGTCCGGGTAAGACTCCCCAATGACCAACCAAGGGCCCTTGAGGAGGACCCTTGTAGTTTGGATGCAACACTGCCTGGCAGTGTGCATCAACGGAAGGTTGACGGGGCGTGAGTGGCTCGACGGGGCGTCGAGGCCACCTTAGTCCCACACTTAGAAAGTTTCAAGAAGACCTTGCTTACATAGCCGCTTTTCCATGCGACGGAGGGGGAATGACGGGGCTTCGACTCACAAACGGACCGTGGTCGAGGTCTGGTCTTTGAGGGGCCAACTTACTGCCAAGATTTTAAAACAATCTCATTCAATTAATTAATGAATTTTGGTGGTTATTTAGGGGATTAAGAAGTCTAATTAAGTAATTTAACCCCACATATAAATACCCCAACCCTCATTAGCCTACACAAAACACTCAAAATAAAACTCTCTTCCTTCTCTCTAATTTCTCTCTCTATTGGAAGACACCATTGAAGACTTAGCTAAGGAAGGGTTTTGGGGGCTGGAAAGGGACGAATTCATCATCAAACTGTTTTCAAAGAATTAAGGTATGGTATCTCATTCACTTTGAGACTTCTTTCCTCAAAGGGCTCCTTCAATGGTTTTCCAAAAAGTTGAGTTTCATGTGGGTTTCATTCAATTACGAATTTTATGTTATGAATTGAAAAGCTCATGTTTTCTCCAGGTTATAATGAATAGATTATCATGTATTTTAACTTGATTAGGATGAATTGATATGGTTTGGTCTAGATTGTAGATATTGATCCTCACTCCTTAACCCTAGGTTTGATCTTAATATGAATGTGTTGGGTTCGATTCAATTGACTTCACTATTGGTTAAATCATCCTTAACTACTGTTATTACATTGATCATAGACCTAATGTGATGAAATTGCAGTCTTTCATGCTAATTCTTGAGGTGTTAATCTATGTTAAGAATATAGACTTAGATATCATGTTTTCAAACCTTAATTTAGTATTGAATTATGGTGTAGTGATTCTTCTAAATTCGTTATCATATTGGTTATTGGATTACATTGGTGTGATGACGCAAATTGGTTTGATCTATGGGTTGATGGTAAGGCCCTTTATGATGAACTATGGAGGAGTGTTGGTAAGTCTTGACTATCCTATTTCTCACTTCCATTGTGGTTAATTGTCATCAAGTTATGATGTTGTGTTGAAGTATACCTTGGTTAAGGTGATAGGATGGTATGATGATTGAATCGAAATGTCTTATGTGTTGGTTGTGAGGTTGCTTAGGGGTACATGTTACAAGGAAGTTGATGTGTAATAATCTGCCGTATTATGATGAGATGTGCAAGTGTCAACTTCACCTATATGAATTGTGAATGAAAGAACTATTTCTCATACAATTCTCATTGAGCTATGATAATGAATATACAAGGGCTAGACCCTATGACCTAACTAAGTGTATGATGGTAATAAGGTTGTAAATACATTCTATAAAAAGGGAATTTTTTTAGCACCGAGTGAACTTCACAATGGGAGGTGATGACTTGTTCAGAAAAGGAAAGATTCATCCTAAAGTTGCCCGTGTGATGTTAAATCCCTTGCTTATGGGGTATGTCATCTAAGGGATTCCCATGAGGAGCGGCCCAATTACCACATGGTATGAATAGGGATATCTACCTCTTAGTTCTTGAACTATGTTTCCACCATAGGATACTAGCTAGTGTATCCACCTAGATAGCTACATTTATGTTAGGTTTTACCTTGGCCGGTAGGCCACCTTCCATCGGTGTAAGGTTTCATGACACCGGACTCAACATTAGCTCATGTGGTCTATGTCGGTTAAGGCAAAATTTCCCTAAACTAAAATGAATGAATGAAATACAAACTAATTGAAGTAACTTGAGGGGTTTGACTTTAGCCTAGGTAGGGGTATGGGACTCTACCTATGCCTTGCACTAGTTTGCCTTGATAGCAACTTTGAGGAGTTAATATTATGTATAGAAATGATGATCTAATGTAAATGACTTTATATGTTGAATAAGATACTTAAGAATATGAAATTGATTATCAATGTTAAAGAAAGAATATCATCTGAGATGGAAGACTATGCTATGTGAAGTGAATTGCTAATTATGATCTTTAGCAGGTTACTTGATTAAGTAGGGTTATGGGCTTTACTTGGTCATTGCACTTGTGGCTTCATAAGAATTATAGTTGGTTGGTTTGCTTTGCTATTTACATGATTTACTCTTATTCATGTTTGTGATGTTATTACTTGATGATAGAGTTATATGAGATTATGGGTTTAAGTATAATGATATGTATATGACATAATTAACTTGTTTAGTATGTTTAAAGGATTGTTATTTGTGCATATGGTCTCATACTTAGTAAATTTGGCGTACTAACCCTATTTTCTCCCTTTACCCAAACATTTTAGGTTCCGGTCTTTGAAGTTGGTTTGAGGTGATTTGAAGGAAAACTTGGATATTCTATCATCCAAGTGGTAGTTCATCATTTTCCCGAGGTTAATGCCAATATTCTCTTTACAAAGTTACTTAGTTACTACGACTTTTGTATTTACTCTATTTCCTATTTGATACAAAGTTGTATAAATCCTATATGTGGATTACTTTTATTGATGTAGGGCTATGTCAATGTTGTTATTGTCATTTCGATGGTTTATGAGATGAGACGAATTTATGAGTCTATTTCCTTATTATATAAGTGTGTGAAATAAAAGTAGAAGACTATTTAATATTCTTATATGAACGAGTCTATGTATACTCAATATTATTATGATTATGTGTATATAGAGGTATATGTAAACTTCCAATTAGATGTAGTTGAAATTTTTTTAATTCTTCCGTATTTTTAATCGATGAATGCAATGATGTAAGACTAAGAGGCTTGTCTTAGTCCTCAAAGAAGACGACGACGCCGGTTACATCTAGGGGGTAAACCCGGATGTGACAAACTTGGTATTAGAGCATGAGGTTGAATATCCTCGATGTTGACGTCTCTCTCAACCACGTCTATGTAGGTTTGTATTCATAATTGTGAAGCGCCACACTTATGAATAGGAACTTATTTGATGCTTAGGAATCACTCTCATTTTTGGAAATCCATTATCGTGCCTCTAGAGTGTACTTCTTATATTATTTCACCTAAACCTTTTATTTTAGTTATAGGAGATGAATACTCGGAGGAATGCGGCTAGGAGAATTGAGAGGAGATTGCTAATGCGGGAATTCCTCCCCGTGATGATCCAGTTCCTCCTCTTGAGGAGGTTTTTGTTGATGATCAGGCTCCGTCCAATCCTCCACCTATGACGGAGGCTCAGATGAGGGCTATTCTTGCTCAAATGGCTCAAGCCATGATTACTCAAGCCCAAGCCGCAATGGTTCAAGCTCAAGCTGTGATTGCCCAAGCCAATCAGGATGTTGCACCTAGGGTTCATGATTAAACTATGGCTTCTCGACTTAGGGACTTCACACGGATAAATCCTCCTATCTTCTATGGGTCTAAGGTTAATGAAGACCCTCAATAATTCATTGATGAGGTTGATAAGATCCTATGTGCTATGGGGTTGTCTTCCAATGAGAATGCCGAGTTGGCCTCATACCAACTCAAGGATATGGCTCAGCCTTGGCATGTGCAATGGAGAGATAATAGGCCACTTCAAGGTGGGCCGGTGACTTGGGAGATCTTCAAGAGGGTTTTCCTTGATCGGTTCTTCCCTAGAGAGATGAAAGAAGCTAAGGTGGTGGAATTCATCAACCTCCGCCAAGGAGGTATGAGTGTTCATGATTACTCTTTGAAGTTCATTCAATTGGCCAAATATGCTGCTTCTTGGTCTTCGATCCTAGAGACGAATGAATTGATTTGTGATGGGTGTATCGGATGACTTGCCAGAAGAATGTCATTCGGCTATGCTTCATGATAACATGACTATTGGTCGTCTTATGGTGCATGCTATTAGGGTTGAGGAGGCTAGAGCAAAATGGAAGGATAGGGATTCAAAAAGGACAAGGTCTTTTGAGGGTGGATCTACGAAAGATAGGCTTGGGATTCAAGACAAGCCTACATTCAAGAAAAGGTTCTCAAATCAAGTTCCATCCAAATTTCCCAAGACTAGGGATGCGAAGGCCCCTAGGCCGAGAGTTGCAAAAAGAAAGGGTGGAAATTCATTTAATGAGAAGCCTAAGTGTGCAAAATGTGGAAAGGAACATTATTGTGAATGCTTGATTGGAACGGGAAACTGGTTTAGTTGTGGGAAGAGTGGTCACAAAGCTATGGACTGCCCTAACATAAGGAACCGAGAAAAGAATGCTCAAAACGAAGCAAGTGAGGCTCCTAAGAAGAATCGCTTCTATGCTCTTCGTACTAGAGATGACAAAGAGGCTTCTCCCGAGGTGGTGACCGGTATGTTACAAATTTTTTCTATTGATGTGTATGTTTTGCTTGATCCGGGTGCTACTTTGTCTTTTGTTACTCCCTTAGTAGCTAAAAAGTTTGATACTCTATCCGATGTTTTGTATGAACCTTTTTGGTGTCTACGCCTGTGGGAGAGTCCATGTAGAAAAAAGAGTCTATCGAAATTGTCCTATCACCTTGCCCAATAGAGTTTCTCATGTAGATCTAGTTGAACTAGATACTTTTTACTTTGATTTAATTTTTTATATGGATTGGTTACATGCTAGTTTCGTTTCTACTGATTGTAGGACTAGATTTGTGAGGTTTAGTTCCCCAAATAAACCCGTTATTGAGTGGAAGGTGGGAATTCTATTCATAGAGGTCGCATCATATCTTGTCTAAAAAAATATAAAATGATCTCAAAAGGGTGTCTTTATCACATTACAAGGGTCCAAGATTTGGATTCCGAAATTCCTCCTATTGAGTCGGTCCCCGTGGTGAATGAATTTCCGGAGGTCTTTCGTAATGACCTTCCCGGTAATCCTCCTGAACGGGAAATTGATTTTGGTATCGATTTGCTACCGGAAACAAACACTATTTCCATTCTTCCTTATTTAATGGCTCCGGCCGAATTGAAGGAGTTGAAGGCACAACTTAATGATTTTCTAGACAAGGGCTTTATAAGGCCTAGCATTTCTCCATGGGGGGATCCAGTCTTATTCGTGAAGAAGAAAGATGGGTCCTTGAGAATGCGTATTGATGACCGCCAACTCAACAAGGTTACTATTAAGAAAAAGTATCCTCTCCCGCGTATTGATGATTTATTTGATCAACTCCAAGGGGCGAGCTACTTCTCCAAAATTGACTTGAGGTCGGGGTATCACAAACTTAGGGTGAGAAATGAAGATATTCCAAAGACGGCCTTTTGGACTGGGTATGGGCCCTATGAGTTCGTGGTTATGTCCTTTGGTCTCACAAATGCTCCGGCGGCGTTTATGGATCTAATAAATAGGGTGTTTCGTAACTATCTTGATTCATTCGTTATTGTGTTTATTGATGATATTTTGGTGTATTCGAAGAATGAGGTTGATCGCATGGGTCATTTGAGGGTAGTATTGCAAACCCTTAAAGAGCATCAATTGTTCGCCAAAATATAGCAAGTGTGAGTTTTGGTTGAGGTTGGTGGCGTTTCTTGGGCACATCATCTCTAGTGATGGAGTTGAGGTAGACACAAGGAAGACAGATGTGGTGAGAAACTGGCCTAGACCTTTGACTCCGACTGACATTAGGAGTTTCTTGTCTTTAGCAGGCTATTATCGAAGGTTTGTGGAGGGCTTTTCATCTATTTCATCTTCTTTGACTACATTGAGTCAAAAGTGTAAAAAGTTTGAGTGATCGGAGGCTTGTGAGAAGAGTTTCCAATTATTGAAAGATAGGCTTACTTCCGCTCTGGTGTTGACTTTACCGAAAGGTTCAAAGGGGTTTGTCGTGTATTGTGATGCATCCCGCATAGGTTTGGTGTGTGTGCTTATGCATAATGGGAAGGTGATTTCCTATGCTTCGAGGAAACTTAAGGTGCATGAGAGAAACTATCCCACTCACGACCTTGAGTTAGCGGTCGTGGTGTTTGCTTTGAAAATATGGAGGCATTACTTGTATGGTGTCCATGTTGATGTTTTCACCGATCATAAGAGTCTCCAATATGTTTTTACTCAAAAAGAGTTGAATCTCCGGTAAAGAAGGTGGTAACAATTGTTGAAAGATTATGATATGAGTGTCTTATATCATCCCGGAAAGGCCAATGTGGTTGCGGATGCCCTAAGTCGTATGACTATGGGTAGTGTGTCGCATATTGATGAAACCAAGAAAGACCTAGTGAAAGATGTTCATAGGTTGGCTAGATTGGGGGTGCGATTGGACAGTTCTCCAAATGGTGGTGCTACGGTTCATCATAGCTCCGAGTCATCAATGGTGTTTGAGGTGAAGTCCAAACAACACCTTGATCAACTATTGATGGAGTTGAAGGAATCGGTTCTTGGCAAGTTGAATGAGTCTTTCTCCTTAGGGGGGGATGGTGTGTTGAGGTACCAAGGGAGATTATGTGTTCTCGATATTGATGGGTTGAGGGATCGGATCCTTGAAGAAGCCCATGGATCCCACTACTCCATTCATCCGGGTTCGACTAAGATGTACCATGACCTTCGGGAGATATATTGGTGGGAATGTTTGAAGAAGGACATAGCGAAATTTGTTGCTAAGTGTCCAAATTGCCAACAAATGAAGGAGGAACGTCAAAAGCCGGGTGTCTTACTACAAGAGATCCAAATTCCTACTTGGAAGTGGGAGGACATTAATATGGACTTTGTAGTAGGGTTACCTCGGACTCAAAAGTCGTATGATTCTATATGGGTGATTGTAGATAGATTGACTAAGTCCGCTCATTTTATTCCCTTCAAGTCCACTTATTCGGCGGAGGATTATGCAAAGATCTTCATAGATAAGATTGTGAGTCGCCATGGTATTCCGTTATCCATCATTTCGGATCGGGGTGCACAATTCACATCTAGATTTGGGAGGTCATTCCAAGAAGGTTTGGGTACTAAGGTGAAATTGAGTACTGCTTTTCATCCTCAAACGGATGGTCAAGCCGAATGCACTATTCAAACCCTTGAGGATATGCTTAAAGCTTGCATTATTGATTTTAAAGGATGTTGGGATAAGCACTTGCCTTTGGTGGAGTTTGCTTATAATAATAGCTTTCATTCATCCATCTCCATGTCTCCCTATGAAGCCTTGTATGGTAGGAAGTGTAGGTCTCTTATAGAGTTGTTTGAAGTTGGTGAGCCATCGATTCTCTGTCCTGATTTGATATATAGGACTTTGGAGAATGTGCACATCATAAGGAATTGGTTACAAACAACCTATAGTTGACAAAAGTCCTATGCCGACAACAGGAGGAGGGATTTGGAGTTTGAAGAAGGTGATAAGGTGTATTTGAAAAATTCACCTATGAAGGGGGTGGTTAGATTTGGCAAGAAAGGAAAGTTGAGTCCTCATTATGTGGGCCCTTATGAGATTTTGGAAAGGGTTGGTAAGGTTGCCTATCGCTTGGAACTCCCTAATGATATAGCTTCTATTCATCCGGGTTTCCATATTTCTATGTTGAAGAAGTGTGTCGGGGATCCCGAGTCTATTCTTCCTATTGAGGGCCTTGGAGTCAAGCATAACCTCTCTTATGAGGAGGTTCCGGTTCAAATGCTTGATAGACAAGTGAACAGGTTGAAGAACAAAGAGGTGGTTTCCGTAAAAGTGTTATGGAAGAACCATCTAGTTGAGGGTGCAACATGGGAGGCTGAGGCCGACATGAAGACCCGTTACCCTCATCTTTTAGATGATTAAGGTTAGCCATTCTTTTTAATAACATAATTATGACTAGGAATTGTGGTTTCTAGATTTTTGGAGAAATTTCGCAAAAATCCAATTTTTTTTAAAAAAACTTCACAATGATAATACGGTGAAGTCACTGTAAGTTGACTTTGAAAGCTTGGAATTTGTTTTGCTTTTGCATATTTGAGTTAAGTTATGCATTGTGATATGGTAAGTCTTTGTGGAAATTACATGTAGCATATTGATGAAATAAACTTGGTGCTAATTAACTTAGGTAATGAATGATGAGCTCATGTGTGTTGTGAGAAGGAGGTACCTCATGACGAAATTTTGAGCGTATGTGTGGTAAATAGAGTTTTGAAATTTGCCTTATTGAAATGATGTGACTCATGTTAATTTGATATTGTGAATTGATTGAGCTGCTAGTCTTGAGTCTATTCCTTCCTTTAAAAGAGTGTTTAGTGTCATTCGGGGACGAATGTTCCTAAGGGGAGGGAGGGATAATGTAACATTTCGAAATTTCCAAGGCATGTTGTAAAACTTAACCTAGGTTCACAAGAGGGCTAGTGTGTCTTAGCTATTTGACTAGTTTTAAGAGTCGGAATCGAGCGAAAGTTGGTAAAAATAGGTGTAACACATGTTAGGGATGTTTCATGGTTGAAACATCCAGGTACGACTCCCCAAGGACCAACCAAGGGCCATTAAGGAGGACCCTTGTAGTTTGGATGCAACACTGCCTGGCAGTGTGCATCGACGGAAGGGTTAACGGGGCGTCGAGGCCACCGTAGTCACACACTTAGAAAGATTCAACAATCCCTTGATCACATAGCCACTGTTCCATGCGACAGAGGGGGGATGACGGGGCGCCGACTCACAGACGAACCATGGTCGAGGTCTCGTCTATGAGGGCCCAACTTACCGCTAAGATTTTAAAATGACCTCATTTAATTAATGAATGAATTTTGGTGGTTAGTTGGGGGATTAGGAAGTCTAAATAAGTAATTTAACCCCTCATATAAATACCCCAACCGTCATTAGCCTAAATAAAACACTCAAAATAAAACTCTCTTCCTTCTGTCTACTTTCTCTCTCTATTGGAAGACACCATTGAAGACTTAGCTAAGGAAGGGTTTTGGGGGCTGTAAAGAGATGAATTCATAATCAAATTATTATCAAAGCATTAAGATATGGGATCGCATTCACCTTTGAGACTTCTTTCCTCAAACGGCTCCTTCAAAGGTTTTCAAAAAGTTGAGTTTGATGTGGATTTCATTCAATTACGAATTTTATGTTATGAATTGAATTGCTCATGTTTTCTTTGGGTTATAATGAGTAGATTATCATTTATTGTAACTTGATTAGGATGAATTGATATGGTTTGGTCTAGATTGTAGATTTTGGTCCTCACTCCTTAACCCTAGGTTTGATCTTAATATGAATTGTGTTGGGTTCGATTCAATTGACTTCACTATTGGTTAAATCATCCTTAACTACTTTTATTACATTGATCATAGACCTAATGTGATGAAATTGTAGTCTTTCATGCTAATTCTTGAGGTGTTAATCTATGTTAAGAAGATAGACTTAGATATCATGTCTTCAAGCCTTGATTTAGTATTGAATTATGGTGTAGTGATTCTTCTAAATTCGTTATCATATTGGTTATTGGATTACAATGGTGGATGAACCAAATTGGTTTGATCTATGGGTTGATGGTAAGGCCCTTTATGATGAACTATGGAGGAGTGTTGGTAAGTCTTGACTATCCTATTTCTCACTTCCATTGTGGTTAATTGTCATCAAATTATGATGTTGTGTTGAAGTATACCTTGGTTCAGGTGATAGGATTGTATGATGATTGAATCGAAATGTATTATGTTTTGGTTTTGAGTTTGCTTAGGGGTACATGTTATAAAGAAGTTGATGTGTAATAATCTGCCCTATTATGATGAGATGTGCAAGTGTCAACTTCACCTATATGAATTGTGAATGAAAGAACTATTTCTCATACAATTCTCATTGAGCTATGATGATGAATATACAAGGGATAGACCCTATGACCTAACTAAGTTTATGATGGTAATAAGGCTATAAATACATTCTATAAAAAGGGAATTTTGTTTAACACCGAGTGAAATTCACAATGGGAGGTGATGACTTGTTCAGAAAAGGAAAGATTCATCCTAAAGTTGCCCGTGTGATGTTAAATCCCTTGCTTATGGGGTATGTCATCTAAGGGATTCCCATGAGGAGCGGCCCAATTACCACATGGTATGAATAGGGATATCTACCTCTTAGTTATTGAACTATGTTTCCACCATAGGATACTAGCTAGTGGATCCACCTAGATAGCTACGTTTATGTTAGGTTCTACCTTGGCTGGTAGACCACCTTCCATCGGTGTAAGGTTTCATGACACCGAATTCCACATTAGCTCATGTGGTCTATGTCGGTTAAGGCAAAATTTCCCTAAACTAAAATGAATGAATGAAATACAAACTAATTGAAGTAACTTGAGGGGTTTGACTTTAGCCTAGGTAGGGGTATGGGACGCTACCTATGTCTTGCACTAGTTTCCCTTGATAGGAACTTTGAGGAGTTAATAATATGTAGAGAAATGATGATCTAATGTAAATGACTTTATATGTTGAATAATATACTTATGAATATGAAATTGATTATCATTGTTAAAGAAAGAATATCAAATGAGACGGAAGACTATGCTATGTGAAGTGAATTGCTAATTATGATCTTTAGCAGGTTACTTGATTAAGTAGGGTTATGGGGCTTTACTTGGTCATTGCACTTGTGGCTTCATAAGGATTATAGTTGGTTGGTTTGCTTTGCTATTTACATGATTTACTCTTATTTTGTGATGTTATTACTTGATGATAGAGTTATATGAGATTATGGGTTTAAGTATGATGATATGTATATGACATAATTAACTTGTATAGTATGTTTAAAGGATTGGTTTAAATGACGTGATCGCATTACATGTCCCTTTTTAGCATACTTTGTTGGTATTTGTGCATATGGTATCATACTTAGTAGCTGTGGCGTACTAACCCCTTTTCTCCCTTTTTCCCAAATATTTTAGGTTCCGGTCGTTGAAGTTGGTTTGAGGTGATTTGAAGAAAGACTTGGATATTCTATCATCCAAGTGGTAGGTCCTCATTTTCCCGAGGACGATGCCAATATTCTCTTTATGAAGTTACTTAGTTACTACGACTTTTCTATTGACTCGATTTCCTATTTGAGACAAAGTTGTATAAAGCCTATATGTGGATTACTTTTATTGATGTAGGGCTATGTCAATGTTGTTATTGTCATTTCGATGGTTTATGAGATGAGACGAATTTATGAGTCTATTTTCTTATTATATAAGTGTGTGAAATAAAAGTAGAAGACTATTTAATCTTCTTATATGAACGAGTCTATGTATACTCGATATTATTATGATTATGTGTATATAGAGGTATATGTAAACTTCCAATTAGATGTAGTTGAAAAGTTTTTAATTCTTCCGTATTTTTAATCGATGAATGCAATTATGTAAGACTAAGAGGCTTGTGTTAGTCCTCAAAGAGGACGACGACGCCGGTTACATCTAGGGGGTAAACCCGGATGTGACAGCTAAGTAAAGTGAAAAGGGGAGTTTTGGGGTGAACTCTCTTTGTACTAATTGATTTGTGTGATAAATAATTGAGCTCATGCCTATATGAAAAGGAGAAAAAAAAAACTCATGAGGAAATGTGGAGATCATGTATGGTAAATTGATGTTTGTAGTATTGTTATGAAATAATATAGTTCATGCTAACTAAATATTGTGAATTGGTTGAGCTGCTAGTCTTGAGTCTACTCCCACATTTTTTTAGAGTGTTTGGTGTCATTCGGGGACGAATGTTCCTAAGGGGGGGATAATGTAACATTTTGAAATACCGAGGTCATGTGATAAGACTTAAATGGTCTCCTTAGGATCTAAACCAGTGTTCCTAGCCAATTAGGCATATTTGGAGTCTTTGAAGTGGTGTTGGAACCGAAACTCTTAAACGTCCGGCAAATTGGTTCATAAGAGGGCTAGAGTATCCTTTTGATATAACCAAGTTAAAGAGTCGGAATTTGGTAAACAGTTGTAACCATAGGTGTAAAATATTGTGTGGGATGGTATCATGCTGGAAAAGTCAGGGTACGACTCCCCAAGGACCAAACAAGGACCCTCGAGGAGGACCCTTGAAACAGCAGGGTATGACGGACCCCATGGCGGGGCGTCACAGGCGCGACGGGGCGTCGATGCCTCCGTCATGTCAGCCTTAGCGCTTGGGAAGGAATCCTTCACCTGCACAAGTCTCTGACCAACGTGACGGATGTGCAGGACGGAGGGATGTCAGTCCGTCACGCCCACGACGGACCGTCGTCGGGGATCCGTCGTGGAAGGTCTGTGGCAGTTCGGAAAAGTTAATTTTTAGTTAGTTCATTAATTAAGTGTCTTAGGGGTAATCAAGGGTTTAAGAGAGACTAATTAAGTGACTTAAGACCCCACTATAAATACCCCAACCCTCATTAGCCTAATCATTCTCTCCAAAACAAAACTCTCTTCCTTCTCTCTACTTTCTCTCTCTATTGGAAGACTCCATTGGAGATCAACTTGGGGAGATCTTTGGGGGCTGGATTAGCACGAAATTCACCATCAAAACGTCATCAAACCTTAAGGTATGGGATCTAATTCACCTTTGAGATTCTTTCCTCAAAGGGTTCCTTCAAAGCTTTTCTAAAAAGTTGATTTTCTTATGGGTTTCATCCAAATCTGAATTTGATCATATGAATTGAGTTAATTATGTATTCTTTGGGTTAGAATGAATAGATTATCATGAATTGTAACTTGATTAGGGTTAATTGATGTAGTTTGATCTAGATTGTGGGTGATGACCCCTAACCCTTAACCCTAAGTGTAAAATTGATATGAACTAGGTTGAGTTTGATAGAATTGATCTCACATTTTGTTAAATGGTCCTTAATGATTGTTGTTGCGTTGATTGTAAATCTATTATGATGAATTGAAGTTCTTCACACCTATGCTTTGAATATTGAATCTAAGTCAAGAAGATACACTTGAGATCATGTTACTAAACTTTGATGTAGTATGTCTTCATGGTAGAGTGTTTATCCTAGATTAGTTTCTATGAATTATTGTTCAATTAGATTGATATGATGATCTAAGATTGTTGATCTATGGGTTGATGGTAAGGCCCTTTATTGATGGACTATGGAGGAGTATTGGTAAGTCTTAATGATTCTAGCCTTTGCTTCCAATTATGGTTAATTGTTGTCAAGTAATAATGCTATATTGAAGTATGCCTTGATTGATGTGATGAGTCGATATGATGTATGAATTGATATGCTTAGGTTGGTTGTGAGGTTGCTAGACGTAACATAACATAGGGAAGTGTTACGATATGCCCTATTACGATGATATGTATGAGGGGTAACTTCACCTATTTGAATTGTTAATGAAAGGACTAATTCTCATTACAATTCATATTGATCTATAATGATCATATACAAGGGATTGACCCTTATATCTAATTAAATTGAAGAAGATTTAATAAATATTAAAGACTTCTCTAAAAAAAGGGACTTAGCTTAGCACCGAGCGAACTTGACATTGAGAGGTGTTGACTTCCCTTAGAGTAATATTCACCATTTGTTCCTTATAGGGTGTTGACTTCCCTTAGAGGAATACTCACCTATGGACCTACATGAAGTGTTGACTTTTCTTGAGAAATATTGACTCATGAATTCTCATGAGGTGAGGCCCCATTACTGAATGGTATATAGAGGGAATACCTATCTCTTAGTTCTTGAACTATGTTGCCACCATAGGATACTAGCTAGTGGATCCACCTAAGATAGCTATGTTTACATTAGGTTCTACCTTGGCCGGTAGACCACATTCCATCGGTGTAAGGTTTCATAACACCGGATTCCACATTCGATTATGTGGTCTATGTCGGTTAAGGCAAATGTTCCCTAAACTTAAATGAATGAATAAGATATAGACTAATCAAAATAACTTGAGAGGTTGGCTATAGCTTAGGTAGGGGTATGGGACTCTACCTACGCCTTGCACTAGTTTGCCTTGATAGGAACTTTGAGAGGTCAATATTATGCATGTAAAGCGATAGTATGATATAAATGGTTTGTATGTTGAATAACATGCTTATGAATATAATGTTGTTGTCTTTGCTTGAAGAAGGATGTATTATGATATGAAGAGTATGTTGGTAAGCAAATTGCTAATTGTAGTCTTGATAGGTTACTTGATTGAGTAGGAGACATGGTAATTTTACTTGATCATTGCACTTGTGACTTATTGAAGGTTATCATTAGTATACTTTGCTTTGCTATGGTTTAATTGCATATGTAGTCTATTATGTTTTCATAAATGTCCCTTTTTAAATATATTTGATTGGTAATTGTATATGAGATTCCATACTTAGTACATGTGGAGTACTAATCCCTTTTCTTTCCCTTTTCCCAAACATTTTAGGTTCGGGTCGTTGAGCTTGATCCAAATTGCTAGGAAGGAAGACTTGGGTATTTTGCCATCCAAGTGGTAGGTCCTCATTCTCTCGAGGACGTGGCCGATATCTCTCTTTTATGATTTGTAGTTACTATGATTCTATGTTGACTCTATTATTCTCTTGAGACGATGTAGTAGACAGCCTATATGCGGCTTCTTTCATTTGATGTAGGGCTATGCCCAAAGACTTATAGTAATCGATAGATGGTTTATGAGATGAGACGGTTTTATGACTAATATTTTCTAAATATATAAGTGTATGAAATAAAAGTAGAAGACTAAGTAATCTTCGTATATGAACAAGTCTATGTATACTTGATATATATAATGATGTGTATGTAGAGGTCTATGTAAACCTCCGAGTAGTTTTAGATAAAAAGTTTTAAATTCTTTCTGATTTTTAGTCGATGAATGCTATGACGAAGCTAAGAGGCTTGTCTTAGTCCTCCGAGAGGACGACGACGCCGGTTACGTCTAGGGGGTAAACCCGGATGTGACAAACTTGGTATCAGAGCATGAGGTTGAATATCCTTGATGTTAACGTCTCTCTCTCAACCACGTTATTTAGGTTTGTATTCATAATTGTGAAGCGCGCCACACTTATGAATAGGAACTTATTTGATGATTAGGAATCATTCTCATTGTTGGAAATCCATATCGTGCCCCTAGAATGTACGTCGTATATGCTTTCGCCTGAACCTTGTGTTTTGGTTATAGGAGATGAATACTAGAAGAAATGCGGCTCGAAGACTTGAGGAAGAGATGGCTGCTGCGGGAATTCCCCGTGATGAACCAGCTCCTCCTCTTGAAGAGATTGCTGTGGATGACCAGGTTCCTGATGATCCTCCACCGATGACAGAAGCTCAGATGAGGACTATCATTGCTCAAATGGCCAAGCCATGACCACTCAAGCTCAAGCCGCAACAGTACAAGCCCAAGCTATGACTGCCCAAGCCAATAGGGATTTGGCACCTAGAGTCCATGAACAGACTATGGCCTCCAGACTTAGGGATTTCACTCGAATGAATCCTCCTGTCTTCTATGGGTCGAAGGTTGATGAAGACCCTCAGGAATTTATTGATGAGGTTCACAAGATTTTTGTGCTATGGGGCTGTCATCTAGCGAGAATGCCGAGTTGGCCTCATACCAACTCAAGGATGTCGCTCAGATATGGTATGCGCAATGGAAGGACAACAGGCCACTTGGAAGTGGGTTAGTGACGTGGGAGTTATTCAAAGGAGCCTTCATTGATCGGTTCTTCCCTAGAGAGATGAGGGAAACGAAGGTGGTGGAATTCATCAATCTCCGCCAAGGAACGATGAATGTTCATGAGTATTCTCTGAAATTTACTCAATTGGCCAAATATGCTCCGTCTTTGGTCTCCGATCCTAGAGACGAAATGAGTCGATATGTGACAGGTATATCGGACGACTTACAAGAGGAGTGTCAATCGGCTATGCTACACGATAACATGAATATTGGTCGTCTCATGGTGCATGCAAGAAGGGTTGAAGAGGCTAGAGCAAAAAGGAAGGATAAGGATAAGGACTCAAGGAGGACAAGGTCTTATGAGAATGAAACTACTAAAGATAGGTTTGGAATTCAAGACAAGCCTAGATTCAAGAAGAGGTTCTCAAACCACGTTCCATCCAAATTTCCCAAGACTAGGGATCCAAAAGCCCCTAGACCAAAAGTTACAAAGGAAAGGGTGGAAGCTCATCTAATGAGAAGCCTACATGTTCTAAGTGTGGGAAGGGTCACTATGGAGAATGTTTGATAGGAACGGGGATTTGCTTTGGTTGCGGGAAAAGTGGTCATCGAGTTCGAGATTGTCCTAATGCTAAGGACAAGAAAAAGGTGGTCAGCCAAGTGGTTCTAATAATGCTCCCAAAAAGAACCGTTTTTATGCTCTTCGTACGAGAGATGACCAAGAGGCCTCTCCCGATGTGGTGACTGGTATGTTACAAATCTTTGCCATTGATGTGTATGCATTACTTGATCCGGGTGCTACTTTGTCTTTCGTTACTCCCTTAGTAGCTAAGAAGTTTAGTACATTACCCGATGTTTTGCATGAACCTATTTTGGTGTCTACTCCGGTGGGTGAGACAGTGGTAGCAAAAAGAGTCTATCGAAATTGTCCTATTTCATGCCTCATAGAGTTTTTCATATTGATCTAGTTGAGCTAGACATGCTTGATTTTGATGTCATATTAGGTATGGATTGGTTGCATGCTAGTTTCGCTTCCATCGATTGTAGGACTAGAGTTGTGAGGTTTTGTTTCCCAAATGAACCCGTCATAGAGTGGAAGGGTGGCAGTTCTCTTCCTAGAGGTCGTTTCATATCATGCCTAAAGGCGTGGAAAATGATCTCGAAGGGATGTCTCTACCATATTGTGAGAGTCCAAGAAGTGGATTCCGAAATTCCTCCTATTGAGTCGGTCCCCGTGGTGAGTGAATTTACGGAGGTCTTTCCTAATGACCTTCCTGGCATTCCTCCCGAACGGGAAATCGATTTCGGTATTGATTTGCTACCGGAAACAAATCCTATCTCTATTCCTCCTTATAGAATGGCTCCGGCCGAGTTAAAGGAATTGAAGGCACAACTTAAAGATTTGCTAGACAAGGGCTTTATAAGGCCTAGCATTTCTCCATGGGGTGCTCCGGTGTTGTTCGTGAAAAAGAAGGATGGATCCTTGAGAATGTGTATTGACTACCGACAACTCAACAAGGTTACTATCAAGAACAAGTATCCTCTTCCTCGGATTGATGATTTATTTGATCAACTCCAAGGAGCGAGTTACTTCTCAAAAATCGATTTGAGGTCAGGGTACCATCAGCTTAGGGTGAGAAATGAAGATATTCCAAAGACAGCTTTTCGGACTCGATATGGGCATTATGAGTTTGTGGTTATGTCCTTTGGTCTCACAAATGCTCCGGCGGCGTTTATGGATCTGATGAATAGGGTGTTTCGAAGTTACCTTGATTCATTCGTTATTGTATTTATCGATGATATCTTGGTGTATTCGAAAAATGAGGTTGATCACATGAATCATCTAAGGGTAGTATTGCAAACCCTTAGGGAGCATAAATTGTTCGCCAAGTATAGTAAGTGCGAGTTTTGGGTGAGGTCGGTGGCGTTTCTTGGGCACATCATCTCTAGTGAGGGAGTTGAGGTAGACCCAAGGAAAACAGATGCGGTAAGAAACTGGCCTAGACCCTTGACCCCAACTGACATTAGGAGTTTCTTGGGTCTAGCGGGTTATTATCGAAGGTTCGTAGAAGGTTTTTCATCCATTGCATCTCCTTTGACTGCATTAACTCAGAAGGGTAAAAAGTTTGAGTGGTCAGAGGCATGCGAGAGGAGTTTTCAATTATTGAAGGATAGGCTTACTTCCGCTCCGGTGTTAACTTTACCGGAAGGATCTAAAGGGTACATAGTGTATTGTGATGCATCCCGTGTAGGTTTGGGGTGTGTGCTTATGCAAAATGGGAAGGTGATTGCCTATGCTTCGCGACAACTTAAGGTGCATGAGAGAAATTATCCTACTCATGACCTCGAGTTAGCGGCCGTGGTATTTGCTTTAAAAATGTGGCGACATTATTTGTATGGTGTTCATGTGGATGTTTTCACTGATCATAAGAGCCTTCAATATGTGTTTACCCAAAAAGATTTAAATCTTCGACAAAGAAGGTGGTTAGAATTGTTGAAAGATTATGATATGAGTGTACTATATCATCCCGGCAAGGCAAATGTGGTGGCGGATGCTTTAAGCCGTATGACTATGGGTAGTGTGGCACATTTAGAAGAAAACAAGAAAGATCTAGTAAAAGATGTTCATTGTTTGACTAGATTGGGAGTACGATTGATGAGTTCTCTAAATGGAGGTGCCACGGTTCATCATAGCTCCGAGTCATCATTAGTGGTTGAGGTGAAGTTCAAACAACATCTTGATCTACTATTGATGGAGTTAAAGGAATCGGTTCTTGGCAAGATGAACGAATCATTTTCCTTAGGGGAAGATAATGTGTTGAGGTACCAAGGGAGATTATGTGTTCCCGATGTTGATGGATTGAAGATCGTATCCTTGATGAAGCTCATGGATCCCATTATTCCATCCATCCCGGTTCTACAAAGATGTATCATGACCTTCGAGAAATATATTGGTGGGAAGGTTTGAAGAAGGATATAGCGGAATTTGTTGCTAAATGTCCGAATTGTCAACAAGTGAAGGCGGAACATCAAAAGCCGGGTGGCTTACTACAAGAAATCCAAATTCCTACTTGGAAGTGGGAAGACATTAATATGGATTTCGTAGTAGGGTTGCCTCGGACTCAAAAGTCATTTGATTCTATATGGGTGATTGTTGATAGATTAACTAAGTCCGCTCACTTTATTCCCGTCAAATCTACGTATTCGGCGGAAGATTATGCAAAAATCTTCATAGATGAGATTGTGTGTCGTCATGGTATTCCGTTATCCATCATTTCGGATCGAGGTGCACAATTCACATCTAGGTTTTGGAAGTCGTTTCAAAAGGTTTGGGTACTAAAGTAAAATTAAGTACCGCCTTCCATCCTCAAACGGATGGTCAAGCGGAAGCGCACGATTCAAACTCTTGAGATATGCTTAGAGCTTGCATCATTGATTTTAAAGGGAGTTGGGATAAGCATTTGCCGTTGGTGGAGTTTGCATATAATAATAGTTTTCATTCGTCCATCTCCATGGCTCCCTATGAAGCCTTGTATGGTAGGAGGTGTAGGTCTCCTATAGGATGGTTTGAAGTAGGTGAGTCATCGATATTCGGTCCCGACTTGATTTACAAGACATTGGAGAATGTACATATCATAAGAATAGGTTGCAAACAGCTATAGTCGACAAAAGTCCTATGCCGATAATAGAAGAAGGGACTTGGAGTTTGAAGAGGGTGATAAGGTGTATTTGAAAATTTCACCTATGAAAGGGAGTGGTAAGATTTGGCAAGAAAGGGAAGTTGAGCCCTCGATATGTAGGCCCTTATGAGATTTTGGAAAGGGTTGGTAAAGTTGCCTATCGTTTAAGATTACCTGATGAGCTAGCTTGGTTCATCCGGTTTTCCATGTCTCCATGTTGAAGAAGTGTGTCGGAATCCCGAGTCAATTCTTCCTCTTGAAGGCCTCGGAGTCGAAGGATAACCTCTCTTATGAGGAGGTTCCGGTTCAAATCCTTGATAGGCAAGTGAAAAGGTTGAGGAACAAAGAGGTGGTTTCCGTAAAGGTGCTATGGAGGAACCACCTAGTTGAGGGTGCAAATGGGAGGCGAGGCCGACATGAAAACCCGTTATCCTCATCTTTTTGATGTTTAAGGTTAGCATCTCTCTCTAATGATATAAATACGTTAGATATTGTGAATCACTGTTGTTTTTGTGAAACTTGCAAAACTCCTAGTTTTGGAGACTTCTAAAAATGGAGTCACTTTAAGGTGACCTTAGATAAATTTGGAAGTTTTCTTGCTTCTTGCATAATTGAGTCAATTTTTGTGATTTAGGTATGGTTAATCCTTGCTGATATTGTATTTAGTATATTGATAAAATGAACTTTGTACTAATTGATTTGTGTGATAAATAATTGAGCTCATGCCTATATGAAAAGGAGAAAAACTCATGAGGAAATGTTGAGATCATGTATGGTAAATTGATGTTTGTAGTATTTTATGAAATAATATAGTTCATGCTAACTAAATATTGTGAATTGGTTGAGCTGCTAGTCTTGAGTCTACTCCCACATTTTTTAGAGTGTTTGGTGTCATTCGGGGACGAATGTTCCTAAGGGGGGGATAATGTAACATTTTGAAATACCGAGGTCATGTGATAAGACTTAAATGGTATCCTTAGGATCTAAACCAGTGTTCCTAGCCAATTAGGCATATTTGGATTCTTTGAAGTGGTGTTGGAACCGAAACTCTTAAACGTCCGGCAAATTGGTTCATAAGAGGGCTAGAGTGTCCTTTTGATATAACCAAGTTAAAGAGTCGGAATTTGGTAAACAGTTGTAACCATAGGTGTAAAATATTGTGTGGGATGGTATCATGCTGGAAAAGTCAGGGTACGACTCCCCAAGGACACAAACAAGGACCCTCGAGGAGGACCCTTGAAACAGCAGGGTATGACGGACCCCATGGCGGGGCGTCACAGGCGCGACGGGCGTCGATGCCTCCGTCATGTCAGCCTTAGCGCTTGGAAGGAAGCTCCTTCACCTGCACAAGTCTCTGACCAACGTGACGGATGTGCAGGACCTCCAGGAATTTTATGATGAGGTTCACAAGATTTTATGTGCTATGGGGATGTCATCTAGCGAGAATGCCGAGTTGCCTCATACCAACTCAAGATGTCGCTCAGATATAGTATGCGCAATGGAAGGACAACAGGCCACTTGGAAAGGGGTTAGTGACGTGGGAGTTATTCAAAGGAGCCTTCATTGATCGGTTCTTCCTAGAGAATGAGGGAAACGAAGTGGTGGAATTCATCAATCTCCGCCAAGGAACGATGAGTGTTCATGTATTCTCTGAATTTTACTCAATTGCCAAATATGCTCCTCTTTGGTCTCCGATCCTAGAGACGAAATGAGTCAATATGTGACAGGTATATCGGACGACTTACAAGAGAAGTGTCAATCGGCTATGCTACACGATAACATGAATATTGGTCGTCTCATGGTGATGCAAGAAGGGTTGAAGAGGCTAGAACAAAAAGGAAGGATAAGGATAAGGACTCAAGGAGGACAAGGTCTTATGAGAATGAACTACTAAAGATAGGTTGGAATTCAAGACACAGCCTAGATTCAAGAAGAGGTTCTCAAACCACGTTCCATTCAAATTTCCAAGACTAGGATCCAAAAGCCCCTAGACCAAAAGTTACAAAAGGAAAGGTGGAAGCTCATCTAATGAGAAGCCTACATGTTCTAAGTGTGGGAAGGGTCACTATGGAGAATGTTTGGTAGAAACGGGGATTGCTTTGGTTGCGGGAAAAGTGGTCATCGAGTTCGAGATTGTCCTAATGCTAAGGACAAGAAAAAAAGTGGTCAGCCAAGTGGTTCTAATAATGCTCCCAAAAAGGAACCGTTTTTATGCTTCTTCGTACGAGAGATGACCAAGAGGCCTCTCCCGATGTGGTGACTGGGATGTTACAAATCTTTGCCATTGATGTGTATGCATTACTTGATCCGGGTGCTACTTTGTATTTCGTTACTCCTTAGTAGCTAAGAAGTTTAGTACATTACCCGATGTTTGCATAACCTATTTTGTGTCTACTCCGTGGGTGAGCATAGTGGTAGCAAAAAGATCTATCGAAATTGTCCTATTTCTATGCCTCATAGAGTTTTCATATTGATCTAGTTGAGCTAGACATGCTTGATTTTGATGTCATATTAGGTATGGATTGGTTGCATGCTAGTTTCGCTTCATCGATTGAGGACTAGAGTTGTGAGTTTTGTTTCCTAAATGAACCCGTCTAGAGTGAGGGTGGCAGTTCTCTTCCTAGAGGTCGTTTCATATCATGCCTAAAGGCGTGGAAAATGATCTCGAAGGATGTCTCTACCATAATTGTGAGAGTCCAAGTGGATTCCGAAATTCCTCCTATTGAGTCGTCCCCGTTGTGAGTGAATTATGGAGGTCTTTCCTAATGACCTTCCGTGGCATTCCTCCCGAACAGGAAATCGATTTCGGTATTGATTTGCTACCGGAAACAAATCCTATCTCTATTCCTCCTTATAGAATGGCTCCGGCCGAGTTAAAGGAATTGAAGGCACAACTTAAAGATTGCTAGACAAGGGCTTTATAAGGCTAGCATTTCTCATGGGGTGCTCCGGTGTTGTTCGTGAAAAAGAAGGATGGATCCTTGAGATGTGTATTGACTACCGACAACTCAACAAGGTTACTATCAAGAACAAGTATCTCTTCCTCGGATTGATGATTTATTTGATCAACTCCAAGGAGCGAGTTACTTCTCAAAAATCGATTTGAGGTCAGGGTACCATCAGCTTAGGGTGAGAAATGAAGATATTCCAAAGACAGCTTTTCGGACTCGATATGGGCATTATGAGTTCGTGGTTATGTCCTTTGGTATCCACAAATGCCTCCGGCGGCGTTTATGGATCTGATGAATAGGGTGTTTCGAAGTTACCTTGATTCATTCATTATTGTATTTATCGATGATATCTTGGTGTATTCGAAAAATGAGGTGATCACAATGAATCATCTAAGGTGTGTATTGCAAACCTTAGGGAGCATAAATTGTTCGCCAAGTATAAGCAAGTGCGCATTTTGGCTAAGGTCGGTGGCGTTTCTTGGGCACATCATCTCTAGTGAGGGAGTTGAGGTAGACCCAAGGAAACAGATGCGGTAAGAAACTGGCCTAGACCCTTGACCCCAACTGACATAGGAGTTTCTTGGGTCTAGCGGGTTATTATCGAAGGTTCGTAGAAGGTTTTTCATCATGCATCTCCTTTGACTGCATTAACTCAGAAGGTAAAAGGTTTGAGTGGTCAGAGGCATGCGAGAGGAGTTTTCAATTATTGAAGGATAGGCTTACTTCCGCTCGGTGTTTAACTTTACCGGAAGGATCTAAAGGTACATAGTGTATTGTGATGCATCCGTGTAGGTTGGGTGTGTGTCTTATGCATAATGGGAAGGTGATTGCCTATGCTTCGCGACAACTTAAGGTGATGAGCGAAAATTACCTACTCATGACTCGAGTTAGCGGCCGTGGTTATTTGCTTAAAAATATGGCGACATTATTTGTATGGTGTCCATGTGGATGTTTTCACGGATCATAAGAGTCTTCAATATGTGTTACCCAAAAGATTTAAATCTCGACAAAGAGGTGGTTAGAATGTTGAAAGATTATGATATGAGTGTACTATATCATCACCCGGCAAGGCAAATGTGGTGGGCGATGCTTTAAACCGGGGTAGAGTGTTTCCCTAGATTAGTTTCTATGAATTATTGTTCAATTAGATTGATATGATGATCTAAGATTGTTGATCTATGGGTTGATGGTAAGGCCCTTTATTGATGGACTATGGAGGAGTATTGGTAAGTCTTAATGATTCTAGCCTTTGCTTCCAATTATGGTTAATTGTTGTCAAGTAATAATGCTATATTGAAGTATGCCTTGATTGATGTGATGAGTCGATATGATGTATGAATTGATATGCTTAGGTTGGTTGTGAGGTTGCTAGACGTAACATAACATAGGGAAGTTGTTACGATATGCCCTATTACGATGAGATGTATGAGGGGTAACTTCACCTATTTGAATTGTTAATGAAAGGACTAATTCTCATTACAATTCATATTGATCTATAATGATGATATACAAGGGATTGACCCTTATCTAATTAAATTGAAGAAGATTTAATAAATATTAAAGACTTCTCTAAAAAGGGGACTTAGCTTAGCACCGAGCGAACTTGACATTGAGAGGTGTTGACTTCCCTTAGAGGAATATTCACCATTTGTTCCTTATAGGGTGTTGACTTCCCTTAGAGGAATACTCACCTATGGACCTACATGAAGTGTTGACTTTCCTTGAGAAATATTCACTCATGAATTCTCATGAGGTGAGGCCCCATTACCGAATGGTATATAGAGGGAATACCTATCTCTTAGTTCTTGAACTATGTTGCCACCATAGGATACTAGCTAGTGGATCCACCTAAGATAGCTATGTTTACATTAGGTTCTACCTTGGCCGGTAGACCACCTTCCATCGGTGTAAGGTTTCATAACACCGGATTCCACATTCGATTATGTGGTCTATGTCGGTTAAGGCAAATGTTCCCTAAACTTAAATGAATGAATAAGATATAGACTAATCAAAATAACTTGAGAGGTTGGCTATAGCTTAGGTAGGGGTATGGGACTCTACCTACGCCTTGCACTAGTTTGCCTTGATAGGAACTTTGAGAGGTCAATATTATGCATGTAAAGCGATGTATGATATAAATGGTTTGTATGTTGAATAACATGCTTATGAATATAATGTTGTTGTCTTTGCTTGAAGAAGGATGTATTATGATATGAAGAGTATGTTGGTAAGCAAATTGCTAATTGTAGTCTTGATAGGTTACTTGATTGAGTAGGAGACATGGTAATTTTACTTGATCATTGCACTTGTGACTTATTGAAGGTTATCATTAGTATACTTTGCTTTGCTATGGTTTAATTGCATATGTAGTCTATTATGTTTTCATAAATGTCCCTTTTTAAATATATTTGATTGGTAATTGTATATGAGATTCATACTTAGTACATGTGGAGTACTAATCCCTTTTCTTTCCCTTTTCCCAAACATTTTAGGTTCGGGTCGTTGAGCTTGATCCAAATTGCTAGGAAGGAAGACTTGGGTATTTTGCCATCCAAGTGGTAGGTCCTCACTCTCTCGAGGACGTGGCCGATATCTCTCTTTTATGATGTGTAGTTACTATGATTCTATGTTGACTCTTTATTCTCTTGAGATGTAGTAGACAGCCTATATGCGGCTTCTTTCATTTGATGTAGGGCTATGCCCAAAGACTTATTGTAATCGATAGATGGTTTATGAGATGAGACGGTTTTATGACTATATTTTCTAAATATATAAGTGTATGAAATAAAAGTAGAAGACTAAGTAATCTTCGTATATGAACAAGTCTATGTATACTTGATATATATAATGATGTGTATGTAGAGGTCTATGTAAACCTCCGAGTAGTTTAGATAAAAAGTTTTTAATTCTTTCTGATTTTTAGTCGATGAATGCTATGACGAAGCTAAGAGGCTTGTCTTAGTCCTCCGAGAGGACGACGACGCCGGTTACGTCTAGGGGGTAAACCCGGATGTGACAAACTTGGTATCAGAGCATGAGGTTGAATATCCTTGATGTTAACGTCTCTCTCTCAACCACGTTATTTAAGTTTGTATTCATAATTGTGAAGCGCGCCACACTTATGAATAGGAACTTATTTGGTGATTAGGAATCATTCTCATTGTTGGAAATCCATATCGTGCCCTAGAATGTACGTCGTATATGCTTTCGCCTGAACCTTGTGTTTTGGTTATAGGAGATGAATACTAGAAGAAATGCGGCTCGAAGACTTGAGGAAGAGATGGCTGCTGCGGAATTCCTCGTGATGAACCAGCTCCTCCTCTTGAAGAGATTGCTGTGGATGACCAGGTTCCTGATGATCCTCCACCGATGACAGAAGCTCAGATGAGGACTATATTGCTCAAATGGCCCAAGCCATGACACTCAAGCTCAAGCCGCAACAGTACAAGCCCAAGCTATGACTGCCAAGCCAATAGGGATTTGGCACCTAGAGTCCATGAACAGACTATGGCCTCCAGACTTAGGGATTTCACTCGAATGAATCCTCCTGTCTTCTATGGGTCGAAGGTTGATGAAGACCCTCAGGAATTTATTGATGAGGTTCACAAGATTTTGTGTGCTATGGGGCTGTCATCTAGCGAGAATGCCGAGTTGGCCTCATACCAACTCAAGGATGTCGCTCAGATATGGTATGCGCAATGGAAGGACAACAGGCCACTTGGAAGTGGGTTAGTGACGTGGGAGTTATTCAAAGGAGCCTTCATTGATCGGTTCTTCCTAGAGAGATGAGGGAAACGAAGGTGGTGGAATTCATCAATCTCCGCCAAGGAACGATGAGTGTTCATGAGTATTCTCTGAAATTTACTCAATTGGCCAAATATGCTCCGTCTTTGGTCTCCGATCCTAGAGACGAAATGAGTCGATATGTGACAGGTATATCGGACGACTTACAAGAGGAGTGTCAATCGGCTATGCTACATGATAACATGAATATTGGTCGTCTCATGGTGCATGCAAGAAGGGTTGAGGAGGCTAGAGAAAAAAGGAAGGATAAGGATAAGGACTCAAGGAGGACAAGGTCTTATGAGAATGAAACTACTAAAGATAGGTTTGGAATTCAAGACAAGCCTAGATTCAAGAAGAGGTTCTCAAACCACGTTCCATCCAAATTTCCCAAGACTAGGGATCCAAAAGCCCCTAGACCAAAAGTTACAAAAGGAAAGGGTGGAAGCTCATCTAATGAGAAGCCTACATGTTCTAAGTGTGGGAAGGGTCACTATGGAGAATGTTTGATAGGAACGGGGATTTGCTTTGGATGCGGGAAAAGTGGTCATCGAGTTCGAGATTGTCCTAATGCTAAGGGACAAGAAAAAGGTGGTCAGCCAAGTGGTTCTAATAATGCTCCCAAAAAGAACCGTTTTTATGCTCTTCGTACGAGAGATGACCAAGAGGCCTCTCCCGATGTGGTGACTGGTATGTTACAAATCTTTGCCATTGATGTGTATGCATTACTTGATCCGGGTGCTACTTTGTCTTTCGTTACTCCCTTAGTAGCTAAGAAGTTTAGTACATTACCCGATGTTTTGCATGAACCTATTTTGGTGTCTACTCCGGTGGGTGAGACAGTGGTAGCAAAAAGAGTCTATCGAAATTGTCCTATTTCTATGCCTCATAGAGTTTTTCATATTGATCTAGTTGAGCTAGACATGCTTGATTTTGATGTCATATTAGGTATGGATTGGTTGCATGCTAGTTTCGCTTCCATCGATTGTAGGACTAGAGTTGTGAGGTTTTGTTTCCCAAATGAACCCGTCATAGAGTGGAAGGGTGGCAGTTCTCTTCCTAGAGGTCGTTTCATATCATGCCTAAAGGCGTGGAAAATGATCTCGAAGGGATGTCTCTACCATATTGTGAGAGTCCAAGAAGTGGATTCCGAAATTCCTCCTATTGAGTCGGTCCCCGTGGTGAGTGAATTTACGGAGGTCTTTCCTAATGACCTTCCTGGCATTCCTCCGAACGGATCGATTTCGGTATTGATTTGCTACCGGAAACAAATCCTATCTCTATTCCTCCTTATAGAATGGCTCCGGCCGAGTTAAAGGAATTGAAGGCACAACTTAAAGATTTGCTAGACAAGGGCTTTATAAGGCCTAGCATTTCTCCATGGGGTGCTCCGGTGTTGTTCGTGAAAAAGAAGGATGGATCCTTGAGAATGTGTATTGACTACCGACAACTCAACAAGGTTACTATCAAGAACAAGTATCCTCTTCCTCGGATTGATGATTTATTTGATCAACTCCAAGGAGCGAGTTACTTCTCAAAATCGATTTGAGGTCAGGGTACCATCAGCTTAGGGTGAGAAATGAAGATATTCCAAAGACAGCTTTTCGGACTCGATATGGGCATTATGAGTTCGTGGTTATGTCCTTTGGTCTCACAAATGCTCCGGCGGCGTTTATGGATCTGATGAATAGGGTGTTTCGAAGTTACCTTGATTCATTCGTTATTGTATTTATCGATGATATCTTGGTGTATTCGAAAAATGAGGTTGATCACATGAATCATCTAAGGGTAGTATTGCAAACCCTTAGGGAGCATAAATTGTTCGCCAAGTATAGCAAGTGCGAGTTTTGGCTGAGGTCGGTGGCGTTTCTTGGGCACATCATCTCTAGTGAGGGAGTTGAGGTAGACCCAAGGAAACAGATGCGGTAAGAAACTGGCCTAGACCCTTGACCCCAACTGACATTAGGAGTTTCTTGGGTCTAGCGGGTTATTATCGAAGGTTCGTAGAAGGTTTTTCATCCATTGCATCTCCTTTGACTGCATTAACTCAAAAGGGTAAAAAGTTTGAGTGGTCAGAGGCATGCGAGAGGAGTTTTCAATTATTGAAGGATAGGCTTACTTCCGCTCCGGTGTTAACTTTACCGGAAGGATCTAAAGGGTACATAGTGTATTGTGATGCATCCCGTGTAGGTTTGGGGTGTGTGCTTATGCATAATGGGAAGGTGATTGCCTATGCTTCGCGACAACTTAAGGTGCATGAGCGAAATTATCCTACTCATGACCTTGAGTTAGCGGCCGTGGTATTTGCTTTAAAAATATGGCGACATTATTTGTATGGTGTCCATGTGGATGTTTTCACGGATCATAAGAGTCTTCAATATGTGTTTACCCAAAAAGATTTAAATCTTCGACAAAGAAGGTGGTTAGAATTGTTGAAAGATTATGATATGAGTGTACTATATCATCCCGGCAAGGCAAATGTGGTGGCGGATGCTTTAAGCCGTATGACTATGGGTAGTGTGGCACATTTAGAAGAAAACAAGAAAGATCTAGTAAAAGATGTTCATCGTTTGACTAGATTGGGAGTACGATTGATGAGTTCTCTAAATGGAGGTGCCATGGTTCATCATAGCTCCGAGTCATCATTAGTGGTTGAGGTGAAGTCTCAAAAACATCTTGATCTACTATTGATGGAGTTAAAGGAATCGGTTCTTGGCAAGATGAACGAATCATTTTCCTTAGGGGAAGATAATGTGTTGAGGTACCAAGGGAGATTATGTGTTCCCGATGTTGATGGATTGAGGATCGGATCCTTGATGAAGCTCATGGATCCCATTATTCCATACATCCCGGTTCTACAAAGATGTATCATGACCTTCGAGAAATATATTGGTGGGGAGGTTTGAAGAAGGATATAGCGGAATTTGTTGCTAAATGTCCGAATTGTCAACAAGTGAAGGCGGAACATCAAAAGCCGGGTGGCTTACTACAAGAAATCCAAATTCCTACTTGGAAGTGGGAAGACATTAATATGGATTTCGTAGTAGGGTTGCCTCGGACTCAAAAGTCATTTGATTCTATATGGGTGATTGTTGATAGATTAACTAAGTCCGCTCACTTTATTCCCGTCAAATCTACGTATTCGGCGGAAGATTATGCAAAAATCTTCATAGATGAGATTGTGTGTCGTCATGGTATTCCGTTATCCATCATTTCGGATCGAGGTGCACAATTCACATCTAGGTTTTGGAAGTCGTTTCAAAAGGGTTTGGGTACTAAAGTAAAATTAAGTACCGCCTTCCATCCTCAAACGGATGGTCAAGCGGAACGCACGATTCAAACTCTTGAAGATATGCTTAGAGCTTGCATCATTGATTTTAAAGGGAGTTGGGATAAGCATTTGCCGTTGGTGGAGTTTGCATATAATAATAGTTTTCATTCGTCCATCTCCATGGCTCCCTATGAAGCCTTGTATGGTAGGAGGTGTAGGTCTCCTATAGGATGGTTTGAAGTAGGTGAGTCATCGATATTCGGTCCCGACTTGATTTACAAGACATTGGAGAATGTACATATCATAAGAAAGGTTGCAAACAGCCTATAGTCGACAAAAGTCCTATGCGATAATAGAAGAAGGGACTTGGAGTTTGAAGAGGGTGATAAGGTGTATTTGAAAATTTCACCTATGAAGGGAGTGGTAAGATTTGGCAAGAAAGGGAAGTTGAGCCCTCGATATGTAGGCCCTTATGAGATTTTGGAAAGGGTTGGTAAAGTTGCCTATCGTTTAAATTACCTGATGAACTAGCTTGGTTCATCCGGTTTTCCATGTCTCATGTTGAAGAAGTGTGTCGGAGATCCCGAGTCTATTCTTCCTCTTGAAGGCCTCGGAGTCAAGGATAACCTCTCTTATGAGGAGGTTCCGGTTCAAATCCTTGATAGGCAAGTGAAAAGGTTGAGAACAAAGAGGTGGTTTCCGTAAAGGTGCTATGGAGAACCACCTAGTTGAGGGTGCAACATGGGAGGCGGAGGCCGACATGAAAACCCGTTATCCTCATCTTTTTGATGTTTAAGGTTAGCATCTCTCTCTAATGATATAAATACGTTTATTGTGAATCACTGTTGTTTTTGTGAAACTTTGCAAAACTCCTAGTTTTGGAGACTTCTAAAATGGAGTCACTTTAAGGTGACCTTAGATAAATTTGGAAGTTTCTTGCTTCTTGCATAATTGAGTCAATTTTTGTGATTTAGGTATGGTTAATCCTTGCTGATATTGTATTAGTATATTGATAAAATGAACTTTGTACTAATTGATTTGTGTGATAAATAATTGAGCTCATGCCTATATGAAAAGGAGAAAAAAACTCATGAGGAAATGTTGAGATCATGTATGGTAAATTGATGTTTGTAGTATTTTATGAAATAATATAGTTCATGCTAACTAAATATTGTGAATTGGTTGAGCTGCTAGTCTTGAGTCTACTCCCACATTTTAGAGTGTTTGGTGTCATTCGGGGACGAATGTTCCTAAGGGGGGATAATGTAACATTTTGAAATACCGAGGTCATGTGATAAGACTTAAATGGTCTCCTTAGGATCTAAACAGTGTTCCTAGCCAATTAGGCATATTTGGAGTCTTTGAAGTGGTGTTGGAACCGAAACTCTTAAACGTCCGGCAAATTGGTTCATAAGAGGGCTAGAGTGTCCTTTTGATATAACCAAGTTAAAGAGTCGGAATTTGGTAAACAGTTGTAACCATAGGTGTAAAATATTGTGTGGGATGGTATCATGCTGGAAAAGTCAGGGTACGACTCCCCAAGGACCAAACAAGGACCCTCGAGGAGGACCCTTGAAACAGCAGGGTATGACGGACCCCATGGCGGGGCGTCACAGGCGCGACGGGGCGTCGATGCCTCCGTCATGTCAGCCTTAGCGCTTCGGAAGGAATCCTTCACCTGCACAAGTCTCTGACCAACGTGACGGATGTGCAGGACGGAGGGATGTCAGTCCGTCACGCCCACGACGGACCGTCGTCGGGGATCCGTCGTGGAAGGTCTGTGGCAGTTCGGAAAAGTTAGTTTTTAGTTAGTTCATTAATTAAGTGTCTTAGGGGTAATCAGGGGTTTAAGAGAGACTAATTAAGTGACTTAAGACCCCACTATAAATACCCCAACCCTCATTAGCCTAATCATTCTCTCCAAAATAAAACTCTCTTCCTTCTCTCTACTTTCTCTCTCTATTGGAAGACTCCATTGGAGATCAACTTGGGGAGATCTTTGGGGGCTGGATAAGCACGAAATTCACCATCAAAACGTCATCAAACCTTAAGGTATGGATCTATTTCACCTTTGAGATTCTTTCCTCAAAGGGTTCCTTCAAAGCTTTTCTAAAAAGTTGATTTTCTTATGGGTTTCATCCAAATCTGAATTTGATCATATGAATTGAGTTAATTATGTATTCTTTGGGTTAGAATGAATAGATTATCATGCATTGTAACTTGATTAGGGTTAATTGATGTAATTTGATCTAGATTGTGGGTGATGACCCCTAACCCTTAACCCTAAGTGTAAAATTGATATGAACTACGTTGAGTTTGATAGAATTGATCTCACATTTTGTTAAATGGTCCTTAATGATTGTTGTTGCGTTGATTGTAAATCTATTATGATGAATTGAAGTTCTTCACACCTATGCTCTTGAATCTTGAATCTAAGTCAAGAAGATACACTTGAGATCATGTTACTAAACTTTGATGTAGTATGTCTTCATGGTAGAGTGTTTCTCCTAGATTAGTTTCTATGAATTATTGTTCAATTAGATTGATATGATGATCTAAGATTGTTGATCTATGGGTTGATGGTAAGGCCCTTTATTGATGGACTATGGAGGAGTATTGGTAAGTCTTAATGATTCTAGCCTTTGCTTCCAATTATGGTTAATTGTTGTCAAGTAATAATGCTATATTGAAGTATGCCTTGATTGATGTGATGAGTCGATATGATGTATGAATTGATATGCTTAGGTTGGTTGTGAGGTTGCTAGACGTAACATAACATAGGGAAGTTTACGATATGCCCTATTACGATGAGATGTATGAGGGGTAACTTCACCTATTTGAATTGTTAATGAAAGGACTAATTCTCATTACAATTCATATTGATCTATAATGAGGATATACAAGGGATTGACCCTTATATCTAATTAAATTGAAGAAGATTTAATAAATATTAAAGACTTCTCTAAAAAAAGGGACTTAGCTTAGCACCGAGCGAACTTGACATTGAGAGGTGTTGACTTCCCTTAGAGTAATATTCACCATTTGTTCCTTATAGGGTGTTGACTTCCCTTAGAGGAATACTCACCTATGGACCTACATGAAGTGTTGACTTTCCTTGAGAAATATTCACTCATGAATTCTCATGAGGTGAGGCCCCATTACCGAATGGTATATAGAGGGAATACCTATCTCTTAGTTCTTGAACTATGTTGCCACCATAGGATACTAGCTAGTGGATCCACCTAAGATAGCTATGTTTACATTAGGTTCTACCTTGGCCGGTAGACCACATTCCATCGGTGTAAGGTTTCATAACACCGGATTCCACATTCGATTATGTGGTCTATGTCGGTTAAGGCAAATGTTCCCTAAACTTAAATGAATGAATAAGATATAGACTAATCAAAATAACTTGAGAGGTTGGCTATAGCTTAGGTAGGGGTATGGGACTCTACCTACGCCTTGCACTAGTTTGCCTTGATAGGAACTTTGAGAGGTCAATATTATGCATGTAAAGCGATAGTATGATATAAATGGTTTGTATGTTGAATAACATGCTTATGAATATAATGTTGTTGTCTTTGCTTGAAGAAGGATGTATTATGATATGAAGAGTATGTTGGTAAGCAAATTGCTAATTGTAGTCTTGATAGGTTACTTGATTGAGTAGGAGACATGGTAATTTTACTTGATCATTGCACTTGTGACTTATTGAAGGTTATCATTAGTATACTTTGCTTTGCTATGGTTTAATTGCATATGTAGTCTATTATGTTTTCATAAATGTCCCTTTTTAAATATATTTGATTGGTAATTGTATATGAGATTCCATACTTAGTACATGTGGAGTACTAATCCCTTTTCTTTCCCTTTTTCCCAAACATTTTAGGTTCGGGTCGTTGAGCTTGATCCAAATTGCTAGGAAGAAAGACTTGGGTATTTTGCCATCCAAGTGGTAGGTCCTCATTCTCTCGAGGACGTGGCCGATATCTCTCTTTTATGATGTGTAGTTACTATGATTCTATGTTGACTCTATTATTCTCTTGAGACGATGTAGTAGACAGCCTATATGCGGCTTCTTTCATTTGATGTAGGGCTATGCCCAATGACTTATTGTAATCGATAGATGGTTTATGAGATGAGACGGTTTTATGACTAATATTTTCTAAATATATAAGTGTATGAAATAAAAGTAGAAGACTAAGTAATCTTCGTATATGAACAAATCTATGTATACTTGATATATATAATGATGTGTATGTAGAGGTCTATGTAAACCTCTGAGTCTTGGCTTAAGACCTGCCCAAGTCACAGGGGACTTAGCCAATTCTTGGCTTAAGACCTGCCCAAGTCAAGTCTCCTTCGACGAGACCTGATTGACGGTCCGTTGGTGGCCCAACGGTCCGTCATTGTATCTGTCAAGGGACACTGCCCAGGCATTGTATAGGCAGCCTTGGGGTCCTTCTTTTGGGGCCTCTTGTGGGGCCCTTTAGAAGTCGTACCCGGACGTTTCCAACGCGATTACAAACCTTAACATGTTATAGACCTACCACATAAGTTTCATCCAAAACAAACACCTACAAGACGTCCAAAACAGCCTTGACCCCAACATGACATACGATGAGCGCCTTAGGGGCTATCTTTCGAATGTCTTGGACGTTCTTGGGCATTTGACCTCCAAACTTCACGAAACTTCATACATTAACATTAAACATCATTTAAAACCATTTCAAGACTTATTTGACTCATTTCACACAACTTAGGCATGCATACACACATGAGGCACATAAGCGACTATTTGTCGAACGTCTTGGACGTCCCTTGACGTTCGACTTCCAAATCACTTAAAACTTTTCACAGTGACTCTATATGACAAAATAAGGCATTTTAGGACCTTATAAATTAAGACGAACATGTTAGGCTCTAGATACCTTATCTCATTTTCAAGGTCTTACAAGGTATCCCACATGATGAGAATAGGCAATAACCAACATAGACCATGGTAGCGAATCATGGAATCTAGAGTTCTATCCTACTCAGATGAGGTTGTTCTACTTGCCAATAGTAGAACTTGGACACATCCCATGTAGGCACATGATTAAGGAATGTGAAGGGCTTACTTTGTATTCTATCCTCAGCCTTTAACTAGAACTACTTCCCTTATCATACTCACTCGGTGCTAGCCTATTTTATTATAGAGTAATTCACATTAAGGTTCATACAAAAGGGTTCCATATCAAGTTCATAACCCAATTACATTCACCCTACCAAAGAGGACCCCTAGGGCTGCCTTACAATGGCCACAATAAGCTCATCATGACTTTCCTAAGGATTGATATGATGTCGTTCTAGCCAATCAACCTTAAGTCCATCATTGATTTCATGAAGTATACCATTACGTCTTTCGACTTCAAGTTTCATGACCTTACCACTAGGTTTAAGGTTTCACATAAATGACCTTCTTAGCATCATTAAAGGTCTCACATATCATTCATAAATTCAATACTAAGAGGCTTTAGCATCCTATGTCAATACATCTCATATTCATATTCATACATGTATCAAGTTAGGGACACAAGTCAACCAAGACAAGACACAACATACTTCACTTTAGTACATATTACATGTCATTCTAGAAGCACATAGGAATAAACATTATAATCTTTAAGTCATCCTATACACTACTATATCATCATCAATATAGCCATCATAGACTCATATAGTCAAGTAGGAGCAATCATGTATCAACTCTAAGACTACACACATAAAGACATTGTCATAGTCCATCATGATCACCTAAAAACAATAGAAGAACACATACTTTCACATTACTTCACATATAGGTAGATATGATCCTACTTCACATAATGAACTACACAAATCATCATAATACTTCAAGTAGTGCTGACAAAGCATGATCATCATAATACTTAAAATAACGCCGACAAGGACACATCAATCACATAACACCGCCACCATAAGTGGACCATACCAATCACACATAATTCAAGATATAAATTACAATAGCAATACATAATATTAAGAGAGTTAGGGCAACATACTACCCACTTGATCTCATCACTTCAATCCAAAGCTAAATCATCCAATTCAATACCGTAAGGCCCTTATCCATGGCCATGAACATCAATTCAACTCAATAACCTTAATACTCAATGAATCTAGGTCAATTCGATACAGATTTATCAATCTAGTACAACTTATACATCAATTGTATACAATTCTTACATCATTCAATAACCCATAAAAAACTACACTGGAATAGCATTAAGCGAATATCAATTCAATAACCTTAATAGTCAATAGATCTAAAATATACAATAATCAATTGATAAAATTGAAACATCCTATAAAACATACAACCATAATCTATACATTAATCAAAAGCTAATAACAATCTACACATGAATCCATCAATATCAAAGAATGATCACATAACCCATATTTTAGTCAAATTGAGAGATTTGAGAAGGTCAAGGGTTCATGGAGAATTTCATTATAAAACATCAATTATACATCAATAACATCATATCTTAATGTTTGAAAACATTTCATGCAAGAACCCAAGACTTAGAGTAGAAATTGGACTTTTCATCTTTTTGAAATCTTTGAAAATCATCTTTGAAATTGGCTCTAAGGTCAACACTTAGATGAAGAACTCCCATACCTTATTAGAATAAAACAATGATAATTGAAGAAGAAACTCCATTGAATACCCATTTTCAAGCTCCATCTTCACCTTGAGCTCTCATGGAGGCTTTTGGATAAACGTTAGGAGGGAAAGAGTTTTGATCTAAGTGCTAGGTTTAAATGAGTGTTAATGACTTATATACTCTTCAAATACCCATAAACAATCAAAATAACCGTCCTGACATTTTATAAAACATGGGGTGAATTTCCCTAAACCCTCAAGCCTTATAAGAAAATTGCATACAATTTCACAGCACCATCGACAGTCCGTGGGTGAGACCACGCCCCGTCGATGGGCGCTCGTGGTTTTATCATGCAGTTCCTCAACCGGCAGTCTTGCAGGTTCCACAGACGCCACCCATCGATGGGCCAGTCGACCAGGCCGTCGCCTGGTCGACTGGCCATTGTTTGGGTCATCGTTTGGCACTGCCTAGCAGTGTTGAGCTTCAAGCTGGGTCCTCCTTCTAGGGCCCCTTGTGGGTCCTAGGTCATGTCGTACCCGGACGTTTCCAATCCAAACATGATTGTATATGAGTTTGGGACCTCCCACATGAGTTTTATCAGAAAACGAACACGTAAAACTCCACGAAAGATGCTTAGACATACAAGGTCATTTCAAGGCACATATTTCGAACGTCATGGACGTTCTTGAGCGTTTGACCTCCAAACTTCATGAAACTTGACACACTGCAAATATACACCATAATAACTCATTTAAGGACTTCATAACCTCATGAATCACACATAAACACATAATAGGTGACTTAGTCGTCGAACTTCTTGGTCGGGGTTAGAACATCACTATTACTAAGTATAAGATCATATGCACATACAACATAGAAATCATGCTAAAAAGGGACAATTATGTAAAAGTATGCAAAGTCATCTTGGAAACACCTTAAGCACATTCAACAACCACTACAAGTCAATAAGAACATATTCATTAAGTCAAGACAATGTACATTACAAGATCGAAAATACAATGTCTAGTCAAGTCAACATGCACATCAACATAATTGAGCACATAATCAAGACAACTCTATCATCAATTTATAACATTAACAAGAATGCAATAGAGTTCTTAATATCATAATTTAATAAAGACCATCACTCATACACCCCTATTAAGTCCACCAGTGCAATGACTAAGTAAGGCCCATAACCTTACTCAACCAAGTAAACCCAAGAAGTATACGAAATGCCCAACTTTACATACTATATCATCAAGAGTAGATAACATCATACTTTAACAATAGAGACAATATACTGATACGTTACACCAGTATCACATAATGTCATTTACATTTAAGATCAACATATACATATCATTTGCATTCATCACCATATAAGCACATAATGACATCCTCCCCAAGACTTCCCTCAAGGATAACTAGTGCAATGTAAAGGTAGAGTCCCATACCCCTACCTAGACTAAGCCAAAACCCTTAGGTCATCCTAGATAGAGTTTACTTTATTACTTCATTTTATTTTTTGGGAATATCTTGCCTTAACAGACATATTCCACATGAGATACTGTGGAACCCAGTGTCATGGAACACTACACCGAAAGATGGTGGACTACTTGCCAAGGTAGTACCAAAACATGAACGTAGCATCTATGTGGATCCACTAGCTAGTATTGCTATGGGGGCAACATAGTTCAAGAACTGGGAGATGTAGTTGGGACCCTCTTTATCCTACATGGATTATAGTCTCCAATTTCATTATTACTATAGTGATCCTACCTTCCATATGTCGGAAAGGACACTCCTCACTTATAGTTCACTCGGTGCTAAGCTAGAGTCTCTTTTTTAAATGTCTTTCATTAATAATCATCACTTAATTTAGGTCATAGGATATACCCCTTATATTGTCATTATCTTAGTTCAATAGGAATTGCATGAGTATTGTCCTTTCATTACAATTCACATATGTGAGGTTAGCAGATTTACATAATCACATTATGACAAGGCACATAGGCAAATTCATCACCACCCTTATGTCATTACATCCTAGCCAACAACTCACAAGTCATAATTCAAGACATTCCAATTCACCATGATACCAACCCTAATCGATTTCATCATAAGGTATACTTCAATATAACTTCATCACTAAACACAAGTAATCAATATTGAAGTAAAGGATTGATATCACCAGACTTACCCCAATCTACTTCACAAGCCATCATAAAAGGTTTTACCATCAACCATCAAATTTAACCCAAAAATGGGTGTAATATCATCATAAAATAGTAATCAACACAATAAGGAAGTCAATTGAATCACTACACAACAATTCATCACTAGTTCATAACTTAGGGTTAGGGATTTGGGTCAAATTCATGATCTACTTCATAACCTAGGTTAACTCATCAAGAACTAGCATAATTTCGTCATAAACATCATAGTTTAAGTATAATATCCAAAAGAAACCATAGACAATACAATTTAGAAGATCAAATTCGTAATAGAAGAAAACTCACTTAAAACTCATCTTTTTGAAATCAATTTTTGAAATAACCCTTTGGGGAAGAATCCAAAAGGTTAAAGGAATCACATACCTTGTTAATTGATGAAGAATGATGAAGAAAAGCCACCTCCTTGCTGCCCTAAACCTTGACTTAGACCTTCAATGGAGTTCTTCTATTTGGGAGAGAGAAAGAAGAGAGAAGGAAGAGCAATTGTGTTTTGGGAAATATGAGGGTTTGGTTAGTTTAATTATGATTTGGTCTTTATATAAGTCATGAACTAACTTAATTAGACCTCCCTTAACCCCTAAATAATTAACTAACCACCTAATTAATTAATTGGTCTTACTTATAACAAGGCAGTAAAATAGTGACATGACATAAAAGACCCCGACCTATGGACCGTAGGTCAGTCGACGGTGCATTGGACCAACCGTCCTTCAAAACCTTCGTTTTGGTCTAAGAGTGTCAACAATGGACCATTTTCCAAAATGGAAAAGTGTCCAATGACGGTGGTCATCGACGCCCTGTAGATTGGATCACGCCCCATCGATGGACATTGTTGGTAGAAACTGTCCATTTGACACCTTTTTGCCATAATGCAAGGGTCCTCCTCAAGGACCCTTTGGTTGGTCCTTGGGGAGTCGTACCCGGAAGTTTTGAATATAAACAAACTTTAATATGTATTAGACACGTTACTACCAAATTCCGTCGAATTCCAACTCGTACAATCTAGTCAAATAGGGTAGGGCACGCTAGCACCTCTTGAACTAGTTTCTGGACGTCATGGACGTTTCTTGGCGTTTTCATTCTTAAACTTCCTAAATGACTTTTATAAATTATATTTGATCTTAAAAAAGTGTTACAAATAATATACACTCATGTTAAGCTCTAGATTAGGATTTTAGACTATTCAAGAGTGTTACAATATCCCCCCTTAGGAACATTCGTCCCCAAATGACACTAAAAATCTTTTAAAGGGAAAATGATAGACTCAATACTAGCAGCCCAACCAACAACATACAATATCAACATGAGTTATAACTCAATCATGGAATTCACACATAGAAATTCAAAGCTTCAATTACTACACATAAGGGCTCAAAATCACAACATGAGGAACTTTATTCTCACAAAAATAGTAGCTCAACATATCATCAAAGAGTCAATTATTCCAAAACTCAATCTATTAACATGCTCATATCATTTCATTAATGAAACAACATACCAAATACACAAACTAACTGAAAACCAAAACAAAGAGCATTTTTCAAATAAGTTTCATTCTTAGGCATGCTTATTCACTGTAACAATGCATATATCTCAATATTTTTCTAAAAACAAGGAAACTTCAAATAAACTTATTATTTTCACTATTAATAGAAACAACAAACCTTAGTTATAAAATAGATGAGAGTAATGGGACTTCATGTCAGCCTCGGCCTCCCATGTTGCACCTTCAACTAGGTGGTTCTTCCATAACACCTTTACGCAAGCCACCTCCTTGTTCCTTAACTTCGTACTTGTCTATAAAGGATTTCAACATGAACCTCCTCATAGGAGAGGTTTTCTTGTACACCTAGACCCTAAATAGTAATAATGGACTCGGCATCACCGATACACTTCTTAAGCATGGAGACATGAAATACAGGATGAACCGAAGCAAATTCACTAGGTAATCTCAACTCATATGCAACGTTGCAAACCCTTTGCAAATTTTCATAGGGACCCACAAAACGAGGACTCAACTTCCCTTTCATGCCAAATCTCACCACTCCCTTCATGGGTGAAATTTATAGATATACTTTATCACCCTCTTCAAATTCGAAGTCCCTCCTCCTATGGTCGGCATAAGACTTTTTCCGGTTTAGGCTGTTTGCAACCGGTTCCTTATTATATGAACTTTCTACAAAGTCTTACAGACCAATTAGGGACCCATGAGTGAAGAATCACCCACATCAAACCATCCAACTAGAGATCTACATCTCCTATTATACAAGGCCTCAAAAGGAGCTATAAATATCGTTGAATGGTAACTATTGTTATAAGAAAACTCAACCAAAGGCAAGTGTTTATCCCAATTTACCTTGAAATCAATTATACAAGATCTAAGCATGTCCTCAATGGTTTTAACAGTATGCTCCTCTTGACCATCCATTTGGGGATTAAAAGCAGTTCTTAGCTTCACCTCGGTACCCAACACCTTTTGGAATGACTTCCAAAACCTAGCTGTGAATTCTATACCTCTTTTCGATATGATGGATAATGGAATACCATGGCGACACATAATCTCATCTATGAAGATCCTTGAATAATTCTCCGCTGAGTAGGTGAATTTGACGGGAATAAAATGAGCTGATTTGGTCAACCTATCCACAATAACCCATATAAAGTCATGTTGCTTTTGTGTCCGGGGCAAACCTACCACGAGTTCATATTAATGTCTTCCCACTTCAATTGGAAACTTAGATTTCTTGAAGTAAACCACTTGGCTTTTGGTTCTTGTTTTTGACTTCTTTGCAATTTGGACATTTTCTCAACAAATTCCGCTATTTCCCTTTTTAAGCCTTCCCACAAAAACACTTCTCTAAGGTCAGGATACATCTTTGTAGAACTCGGATGAATCGATAACGGGAACCATGAGCTTCCTCAAGAACCCGGTTTCTCAAATCATCAACATTGGGAACACACAACCTTCCTTGGTACCTCAAGATACCATCCCCTCATGGAGGATGACTCATTAAGATTACCAAGAACCAACTCCTTCAACTCCATCAATGGTTGATCAAGGTGTTGCTTCGACTTCACCTCAACCACCAAAGACGATTCGGAGTTATGATGGACCATGAAACCACCATTTGGAGCATCTTCCAGTCTAACACCCAACCGAGACAACCTATGAACATCTCTCACTAGGTCTTTCTTGGCTCCTTCTACACGAGGGACACTACCCATGGTCTTATGACTTAGAGTATCCGAAACCACATTGGCCTTGTCGGGGTGGTAGAGAACACTCATGTATTAATCTTTCAACAATTCCAACAACCTTCGTTGTCGGAGACGTAACTTCCTTTGACTAAACACATATTGAAGACTCTTTTGGTCGATATACACATCAATATGAACACCATACAAGTAATGTCTCCATATTTTCAAGGCAAAAAACCACGGCCTCTGACACAAGATCATGAGTTGAATAATTCTTCTTCTGCACCTTAAGTTATCTAGAAGCATAAGCTACTACTTTCCTATGTTGATTCAAAACACACCCTAAGCCCACTCGGTATGCATCACTATATACAATGAAACCCTTGGTACCCTCTGGCAAAGTCAATACCGGAGCGGAGGTAAGCCTCTATTTCATGATTTGGAAGTTTCTTTCACATGCCTCCGACCACTCAAATTTCATACTCTTTTGGGTCAAAGTAGTTAAAGGAGATGCAATGGACGCAAAACCATCGACAAACCTACAATAATAACCCACTAGACTAAAGAAACTTCTAATGTCGGTTGGAGTCAATGGTTTAGGCCAATTTTTCACCGCCCCCATTTTCCTTGGGTCAACCTCAACTCCCTCACTACAGATGATTTGACCAAGAAATTCCACCGACCACAACAAAAACTCACATTTGCTATATTTGGCAAATAGTTTGTTTTCCATAAGAACCTTAAAAACAACCCTCAAGTGGTCAATGTGGTCACACTCATTTTTCGAATATACCAAGATGTCGTCAATGAAGACAATGACAAATGAATCTAGGTAACTTCGAAACACCCTATTCATGAGATCCATAAATGTCGCAGGGGCATTAGTGAAACCAAAGGACATCACTAAGAACTCATAGTGACCATATCTACTTTGGAATGCTGTTTTTGGTATATCCTCACATCTCACCCTGAGTTGGTGATACCCCGATCTCAAGTCTATCTTTGAAAAGTAGCTTTCCCCATGGAGTTGATCAAACAATTCATCAATCCGAGGGAGAGGATACTTGTTCTTAATACTGACTTTATTGAGTTGTTGATAATAAATGCACATTCTAAGGGACCATCCTTCTTCTTCACAAACAATATCATAGCACCCCATGGAGAAATTCCAGGCATAATGAAGCCTTTGTCTAGTAAGTCCTTGAGTTGAACCTTCAACTCTTTCAATTTGGCTAGAGACATCCGATAATGAGGAATTGAAATAGGGTTGGTATCTGGTAGCAAGTCAATACCAAAATCAATTTCCCATTCGGGTGGAATTCCGGGAAGATCATTAGGATAGACCTCTGGAAATTACCTTACTATAGGGACCGACTCAATGGGAGGATTTTTGGTGTCTAAATATTTGACTCTTACTATATGATATAAACACCCTTTTGAGATCATTTTACAAGACTTAAGATAAGAAATAATACGACCTCTAGGAATAGAATTTCCCCCCTTCCACTCTAAGAGGGGTTCATTTGGAAAATTGAACTTGACAATTCTTGTTTTACAATCTATGGAAGCAAAACAATCATGCAACCAATCCATCCCAAAAATGACATCAAAATCGACCATATCAGGTTCTACTGACTTGACATGAGTAACTCTATTAGTCAACATTATAGGACAATTTCTATATACCCTCTTTGCAACCACAAACTCACCTACCGGGGTAGTTACCATGAAAGGTTCAATTTGAATATCGAGCAAAATATCAAACTTTAAAGCTATCAAGGGAGAAACAAAAGATAATGTATCACCCGTATCATGTAAAGCGTAGACATCAATAGAGAAGACTTGCAATATACCGGTCACCACATCGGGAGAACTTTCTTCATCACCCCTAGAGCAAATTGCATAAAAGTGATTTTTCTTTGGAGCATCAACATTAAAACAACTACCTTGCGCTTGCCCCCTTCCTTTGTATTATTCCTTCAAATTAGGGCAATTTCTAACCTTGTGGCCACTCTTGACACACCCAAAGACATTGTGCGTCCCTACAAGACAATCACCATAATGCTTCTCACCACACTTTGCACAAGTTGTCTTCTTAGTTAGTGAATCAGTACCTCTTACCTTTTGAGAATTAGGGTTAGATACCCTATCATCATGAGCCTTGGGAAATTTTTGGTAAGAACTTGATTAGAAAACCTCTTCTTGAACCCAGGATTGTCTTGAATGTCAAGCCTACTCTTAGAAGAACAACCTTCACAAGACCTTGCCTTCTTGGCCTTTCGATTCTTCCTCCTTAACCTAGTTTCTTACACTTATTGAGAATGAACCATGAGACGAGATATATTCATATTACAATGAAGCATAGCCAAACGACATTTCTCAACCAAGTCTTCAGACACCGCCGTAAGAAAATGACTCATCTCATCCCTTAGGTTAGACACCAAGGATTTTCCATACTTGGACAATTTAGTGAATTTCAAGAAATAGTCAAGTACACTCACACCTCCTTGATGAAGGTTGATCAATTCTTCCACCTTAGATTCCCTCAACTCTCTAGGAAAGAACCGATCAAGCAAACCCCTCTTGACGATCTCCCATGTCACTAGACCACCTCTTAGTGCCCTTTTATCCCTCCATTGTGCATACCAAGTTTGGACTACACTTTTGAGTTGATAGGTGCCAACTCGGCCTTCTCAATTGAGTTCACACCATAGCATAGAGAATATTATAGACCTCATCAAGGAAACCTTAAGGGAATTTATCTGACCTCGAACCAAAGAACATAAGTGGACTCATCCTAGAAAAGTCTCTCAAATAAGAGACCACAATGTTAGCATGTTGAGGCACTCGAGGTCCAACCTCTCTATTCACTTTGGACGTCATAGCTTGAACTTGAGTAGTGACGGTATTTGCTTGAGAGGTCATTACTTGGGCCAAATTGAGAAAGGTCGCCCTTATCTCATTATGGTCATCGCTGGAGGAACAACCGGAACTTGATCACCCATAGCAACTTCTTCAAGTGGAGTCAGTTGGTTGTCTTTTAGAAGAGCTCTATTGTCATTATCTCCAACATTAGCGATGCCTTCTTCATCCCTTATTGTTGCTACTCTTAGAGTATTCATATATCACACCCGGAGAGCATACCCTGGTGCGACCGTCGTCTTCCTTCTCTCAGAGGAATCAGACAAACCCTTAGCATTCGTCATAACATGTGATCAATAAAAACATAGCGGAAAAATTTAAAACTTTTACATTCTATTCGAAGTTTACTTAGACTTCATACTTAACATTCATAATGACATACAATATTCTTAAAACTTTTCTCACATATTTAAAACCATCTAAAGAGTATGAATCTTGATATAGCCAATAAATAGTAAATATGCCATATAGTCCTTAATACAAAAGAATCCAAAGAACATAAATGGAAATAGAATTTTCTTAAAATCTACTAATTTATTCATAAGCTGGAATATGAAAGATAGCATCCCCGGACATGAGGACCTAGCAACACTTGTAGAAAGAGTTCCATGCTTCTTAAATGGACCTTCTTAATCTTCAATGTCCGGACCCTACATTTGTAGTAATATAAATGAGTTAGTACACCACATATACTAAGTATGGGTATATGAACATAACATATAAGGACATGCATGAAAAGGGATCATTTATTATCTCTTTAGAAAACATGCTAAGGCATGTGAATGTCTTCAATGCACATACCATAGAAAATATACAAGCTTAGGATTCCATTAACTTAGAGCATGATCATAATCAAAGACATATTATCATAGAGTCATTTTAACATTTCATATTCAAATATCATATAAACGTACGTACAAACACTTACCCATGATCTCATCTGCAACCTACAAGTGCAATGGTCATGTGAATCCCTAAAACCCCACATAACCAAGTAGATAAGATAGGAGACCATTGAGTAAAGCTTTGCTTTATATAACTTGTAACATACATTGTCATCACCTAATATAGCAATATAACCCAATAACATATTCATCATAATGACCAACATCATATAAGAGTAACATCATGTATCATAAGCATCATACCTTTCATATTATCATGTTACATAAGAACAATCTCCTAGGACTTTCCTTAGAGTCAATTTGTGCAATGTCTAGGTAGACTCCCATACCCTTACCTATACTAAGAATATTCCTCAAGTCACCTTAGTCAATGATTATTTATTTATCTTTCATTTTACATGAGGGAACATTCACCTTAACCGACATAGACCATGTGAGCTAAACATGGAATCCGGTGTCATAAAACCCCACACAGAAATAAGGAGGTCTACCGGCCAAAGTAGAACCTAACATGACATAGCTTTGTAGGTGGATCTACTAGCTTATTCCTATGGTGGCAACATAGTTCAAGAACTAGGAGATGTATTAGAGACCCATAGTTCCACATTACATGGCAGCCTAAATCTCATGAGAGTCATTGTGACCTACCTTCCAACTAGGGAAGGGACACCTCTCATATCTAGTTCATCGATGCTTAGCTTAAGTCCGTTTATTGAATAACCTTTAAGTTTTCTTTTATCATAACTTATCATAGGTAATAGGAGATTAACTCCTTATATAAACATGATCATAAGATCTTTAGTATTAGATGAGAATTTCCTTTCATCATAACACTTCGTATGTGTGCTTAACATAACATAGTCATCTTGTGTAAAGCATACAAGAGAATATCGTAACTTGCATTTTTCGTGTTCTTATCATGATCTCACAAGTAACATGTTCATAGACCAACACATACACATAGAAACATCATACATACTTCCATAACATAGCATCATGATTTATAGGGTAACATAAACATTTTAGAGTGATCACACATTTAGAAGACTTACCTATTACTTCCAAGAACCTTATTCAAGAACTTACGTTCAACTTACAACATTCATAACCATAACATAGTGAAATACTCAATAGAATAATAAAGAACAACTCTTCAAATCATATACAAGATCAATGCATAATATAGGATAAGCGAAAGGGTTATTTAATAGATCATTCTAGTCTTAGTTCCCATCCCTACGTTTACATGTCATCTAGTAGTAGCGACAACCATACGTAACCATCATCTAAATAATAACGTGCATCACACGAGATTCAAACTTTACTAACCCAATACTCAACAATTCGTGTGAAATCAACCATAGAAAACAATTACTTTTCATTGAAAATCATGAATCTAGAGTTAGAAGAAAATCTGTTTTGTAGAGTAAAAACCCTAGAATTGAATGTCTTGAAAACTTATCTTTGAAAGGAAATCTTGGGGAAAGGAATCCAAAGAGTGAAAAACCCATACCGTATGGATGAATAGTTCACGAAAATTTGATGAAAAGCTTGAAGTCTTCGTCTTCTTCTTTAATCTCTTCTTGTTCTTCAATGGGGTTTGGAAAAGAGAGCGATCTTGAGAGAGATGAGACAAAATTGTATGATCTGATTTGGAACGTGTAAAAGTGGTCTAAAATTGAACTAATATCCATATATACTCATCCTATGAATTACCCAAAAGACCCTCCACTTAAATGGGTCTTTTTATGAAGTTAAATTACCAAAAATACGACCTTAACGATTCTGGGAAGTGGCTGCCCGTCGCGAGGACAAATCCCGTCATTTTTCTGAAATTTTGGGTTGAGATAGTGATGTGCATTTCAGACTCGCGTCGCGAGGCTCTCCCTCACATCTTGAGGCAGAACACCTCGTGAGGAACGTGCGTCGCGCACCTGGTCCTCCAATCTGCCTGTTCGCATGCTGCAAGGCAGACAACCCATCCATGTTTGGGTCCTCCCCAAGGACCCTTCGTGTGTTCCTTGGGGTGTCTTTACAGGACGTTTGGACCCTTTGTTCTACATACCACCTATCCAATGTCTCTTTAAAAGTTCTGGACCTCATTTGACACTTCGAAACCTTCACGAAACTTAGGGACATCAACTAGTTCAAATTAGCTACTTTGTAGACGTTAATGTCTTTCTTTGTCGTTTTGGCTCTAACCTTTTCCAAAGGAGTCTATTATATTAATATAGGTCTGTAAAGATAATTTTAAACATTATTTAATGGATTAAGCTCTAGTCTAATTCATGGCATTTCCGGACATTATCTCCCCCTTAGGAACATTCATACCCGAATGACACTAAAATCTTTTGGAGGGTAAGAAGAGACTCAATACTAGCAGCCCAACCAATCTACAACATAAAATCATAATGATTTCACAGCTCATAGGAGTACTTCACAACTCCTTACAACACATACCATAACATTACATATAGCACTCAATTTATTATGCACAAATATGTAAGAGCTCAATATTCATAACACATAGTGAGGAATTTCCTTCTCAACCTTATCATAAGCTCAAAATGCATCAAAGAGTTATCATGCTATCATTCTTCTCAATATAATAACAAAACAACAAAATCTCAAGAAGACACATGCATACATATTTCACATAAGTGCAAGAATAGAGTATGAAAGCTTTCTCTTAACTCAAATTGGTATGAATTTTACCATCACATGAAACTATTTACAAAGCAAGTCAATTTCATGATTATTCATTAATTTATTTACTAAGAGGAATGTCTAACCTCAAGGAGTAAAAAGATGAGGGTAGCGTGACTTCATGTCGGCTTTATCCTCCATGTTGCACCCTCAACAAGATGGTTCCTCCATAGAACTTTTAGAGAGGCAACCTCCTTGTTTCTCAACTTCTTGATTTGGCGATCTAGGATCTTAACCGGAACCTCTTCATAGGAGAGGTTATCATCCACTCCTAAACCTTCTATAGGTATAGACACCGGGTCGCTTATGCACTTCTTGAACATAGAAACATGAAACACCGGATCAATTGAAGCTAGTTCACTAGGTAGTTTCAACTCATAGGCAACCTTTCCAACCCATTGTAAAACCTCATAAGCACCAACAAACCGGGGACTTAACTTCCCCTTTCTACCGAATCTCATCACAACTTTCATAGGTAAAATCTTCAAATAGACTTGATCACCTATTTCGAACTCAAGATCCTTCTTCTATTGTCGGCATAAGAATTTTGCCGACTATAGGCTGTCTTCAATCTATCTCTTATGGTTGAAACCTTCTTTATAGCCTCATAGATAATCTCTGGACCAATGGTTGAGGACTCACCAACCTCAAACTATCAAACTGGAGATCTACACCTTCTACCATAAAGAGCTTCAAAAGGTGCTATGGAGATGCTCAAATGATAGTTATTGTTGTAAGATAACTCAATCAAAGGTAAGTGATCATCCCAATTTCCTTTGAAATCAATGACACAGGATCTTAACATATCTTCAAGGGTATTAATTGTACGTTCCTCTTGACCATCTGTCTGAGGATGAAAAGCGGTACTAAGTTTTACTTGTATACCTAACCCCTTTTGGAAAAATTTCCGAAAATGAGAAGTGAATTGGGCAACTCTATCCAAAATGATGGACAAAGGAATCGCATGAAGACTCACAATCTCATTAATGTAGATTCTTTCATAATCTTCAGCAGTATAAGTAGATTTAACACGAATAAAATGGGCAGATTTGGTCAACCTATCCACAATTACCCATATAGAATCATTGTGCTTGCGAGTTCGAGGCAACCCAACAACAAAATCCATATCGATGGCTTCCCAACATCCATGATTAGGGTTAAAAACCACCCGGTTAAAGATGATCAACTTTAACTTGTTTGAAGTTTGGAAACTTAAAGACAAACTCTGCTATGTCGCTTTTAAATCATCCCACAAATAGACCTCTCTAAGGTCATGATACATTTTGGTGGTACCCAGATGTATAAAATAGTGAGAACCATGAGCTTGAATTCGATTTCTCAAACCCTCAACATCCGGTACACATAATCTTCCTTGGTACCTCAGAACACCATCCCCACCTTGGAAGAATGACTCATTGATCTTACCAAGTGCCGGTTCCTTCAACTCCATCAATAGAGGATCAAGATATTTATTAGATTTCACATTAACCACTAATGATGAGTCGGAGTTATGATGGACCATAAAACCACCATTTGGAGAATTTTCTTACCGCACACCTAAGCGAGCCAACATATGAATATTTTCACAAGTTCTTTCTTCTCTTTTTCCACATGAGACACACTACCCATAGTCATACGACTCAAAGCATCCGCAACCACGTTGGCCTTGCCAGGGTGGTAAAGGACACTCACGTCGTAATCCTTAAACAATTCTAACCATTTTCTCTGTCGGAGATTTAACTCCTTTTGTGTAAACACATATTGAAGACTTTTATGGTCAGTAATCACATCAACATGCACTCCATACAAGTAGTGTCTCCATATTAACAAGGCAAAAACTACAGCGGCTAACTCAAGATCATGAGTTCAGTAATTCTTCTCATGAATTTTGAGTTTCCTAGAAGCATAATCAATCACCTTGCCATGTTGCATGAGGACACATACCTAGCCCACTTAGGAAGCATCACAATACACTACAAAGCGTTCATTACCCTCCGGTAATTTCAACACCGGAGTGGAGGTAAGCTTATATTTCAACCCTTGAAAACCTTTCTCACAATCTTCTGACCATTCAAACTTCACCTTATTTTGGGTCAAGTCTGTCAAAGGAGAAGCAATGGACAAAAATCCATCAACAAATCTTTTATAATAGTCAGCTAGACCCAAGAAACATCTTATGTCTGTGGAAGTCAAAGGTCTAGGCCAATTTATGACCGCATCCGTCTTCTTCTGATAAATCTCTACACCATTACCATATATAATATGGTCAAGAAAAACAACTGACCTCAACCAAAATTCACACTTGCTAATTTGGCATAAAGTTTGTGTTGCTTGAGGACTTGCAAGGCCAAACTCAAGTGACTCTCATGTTCATCTTCATTCTTCGAGTATATCAAAATATCATCAATGAACACAATGACAAATGAGTCAAGGCAATCTCGGAAAAATCTATTCATTAGGACCATAAACACCGTCGAGGCATATTATAACCGAAAAGACATCACTAGAAACTCATAGTGACCATATCTAGTTAGAAAGTCTGTCTTGGGAACATCTTCACCTCTCACCCTAAGTTGGTGATATCCCGGCCTTAGGTTAATGTTGGAAAAGTAACTAGCACCTTGTCGTTGATCAAATAGATTATCAATCCTAGGGAGAGGATACTTGTTCTTTATGGTGACCTTATTTAGTTGTAGATAATCAATGCACATTTTAAGGGACCCATCCTTCTTCATAACAAACAAGACCGGAGAACCCATGGAGAAATACTAGGTTGAATGAAACCCTTGTCTAGTAAATATTTGATTTGGAGCTTCAATTCTTTCAATTCATCCTGTGTCATACTATATGGAGGAATTGAAATGGGATTCGTATTCGGTAATAAGTCAATGCCAAAGTCAATTTCTCGTTTGAGCGGAACTCCTGGAAGGTCATTAGGAAAAACCTCTAGGAATTCTCTCACTACAAGGACTAACTCAATAGAAGGAGTTTCACATTCTTGTTCCTTAACCCTACCACATGATATAGACAACCCTTGTCTATCATCTTAGAAGCCTTTAAACAAGAAATGATTTGACCCCTTGGCATAAAATTTGCCCCCTTCCACTCTAAAATGGGTTCATTAGGGAATTGAAATTTCACTACCCTTGTTCTATTATATATCAAAGTAAAACAATCATGAAGCCAATCCATACTCAAGATGATATCAAAATCAAACATGTCAATTTCTACCAAATCAACTAGAGTAACTCTATTGGGCAGCATCACAGTACATTTCCTATTGACTCATTTTGAAACTACAGAGTCACCCATTGTGGTACAATCCTAAAACGGTTCAATCAAAACATCGGAAAGTACATCAAACTTCCTAGCTACCAAAGGTGTAACAAAAGAAAGGGTAGTAACTGGGTAAAGCAAAGCATAAAAATTAACAGAGAAAACTTGTAATATACCTGTCACAACGTCGAGAGAGCTTTCTTGTTCACCCCTAGCCTCGAGTGCATAGAAATAATTCCTTTTTGGAGCTTCAAAACTAGGACCACTTGATTGAGTTTGGCTATACCCCTTTCCTTGATTTCTCACATTATGACAATCTTTAGCCATATGGACACCTTTGCCACAACCATAACAACTATTAGTTCCAACAAGGCATTTACCCACATGTTTCTTACCACACTTACCACAAGTTGGTCGTTCTCTTGGTGGATCAACATTTCTCCATTTTTGATGTTTAGGATTAGAACCTCTATCATTGAGATTTTTTGAGAAATTTAAAGGAACCTTGTTTGAAAGCCTCTTCTTAAACTTAGGCTTGTCTTGAACATCTAGCCTACTCTTAGAAGAACCACTTTCAAAAGACTTTGCCCTCTTGGCTTCCCTATTGTTCTTCCTCAAACGGATATCCTCAACCTGTTGAGCATGCACCATCAGTCTAGAAAGATCCACATTGTCGTGAAGCATGGCTGCATGACATTCCTCTTCAAGCTCTTCGGAAACGCCCGTTACAAAATGGCTCATCTCATCCCTATCATTAGAAACCAAAGAGGAAGCATTTTTTGACAGCTTAATGAAATTTAAGGAGTATTCCTTAACTCATACCTCCTTGACGAAGGTTGATGAACTCCTCTACCTTAGCTTCCCTTTGTTCCCGTGGAAAGAACCTATCAAGAAAGGCCTTTATGAAGATCTCCCAAGTCACGGGACGACCTCCTAAAGCCCTACTATCTTTTCACTGATAATACCATGTTTGAGCCACGTCCTTTAGTTGATACGCAGCAAGCTCAGACTTCTCAGTAGTACTCACCCCCATAGGAAACAAAATCTTGTAAACCTCATCAAGGAAATCTTGGGGGTCTTAATCAACTTTTTATCCAAAGAAAATAGGAGGATTCATCCTCGTAAAATCCCTCAAATGGCTAGCCATAGTAATATCATGTTGGTTTTCTCGAGGAACAACCTCTCTTTTATCTTGTGTCGTAATAGCCTGAGCTTGTGTGGTGCTGGCTTGGGCCATTTGGAATAGGGCTGACCTCACCTCACCATCCGTCATAGCCGGAGGATTCACCAGAACTTGATTATTAGTAGTAGTTTGCACTTGAGAAGGAACTTGATTGCCTTGTGGAGTAGCTCCCGCATTCGCAATCTCTTCTCATACTCTTCTCGCGGCTGTCCTTCTTGTGTTCATCACCTTTAACCACAAGAAAAGGATTATATGCTAAAAGACACATAGTGTCAAAACTCTAAAGGCACGACATAGGATTACCAAGAAAAGAGAATTTTCCTAATCATCACATAGCCTGTAGTCCACAATTGTGGGGTGCTTCACAATCATGAACAAGCCACTAGGTGATGTAATTTAGTGAGACATTAATCCTAAGGATATTTAACCTCATGCTCTGATACCAAGTTTGTCACACCTGGAGAGCATACCCCATATGCGACCATCGTTGGCGTCCTCACAGAGGACTAATACAATCCCTTAACATTCATCTTAACATATGATCAATAAAAAAATTGCGGAAAAATTTAGAACTTTTACATTTTATTTTAAGTGTACTTAGACTTCATATTTAACATTCATAATGAAATATGGTATTCTAAAAACTTGTCTCACATATATAAAACCATCTAAAGAGTACGAATTTGGACATAGCCAATAAATAGTAAATATGCCATATAGGCCTTAATACAAAAGAATCCAAAGAACATAAATAGAAATAGAATATTCTTAAAATCTACTAATATTTACATAAGCTTGAATATGAAAGATAGCACCCCCGCACATGAGGACCTTGCAAGACTTGGAGAAAGAGTTCCAAGTTTCTTCAATCGACCTTCTTAATATTCAATGGTCGGACCCTACATTAGTAGTAATATAACATAATGGGGTTAGTACGACACATATACTATGTATGGGTATATGTACATAGCATATAAGTACATGCATGAAAAATGAATCATTTATCATCTCTTTAGAAAACATGGTAAGTCATGTAAATGTCTTCAATGCACATACCATAGAACATATACAACTTAAGGATTCCATCAACTTATAGAATGATCATAATTAAAGACATATTATCATAGAGTCATGTTAAATTTCATATAAAATATCATATAAACATACGTACAAACACTTACCCATGATCTCATCCCCAACCTCAAGTGCAATGGTTATTTGATGCCCCATAACCCCACACAACCAAGTAGATAAGATAAGGGACCATTCAGTAAAGCTTTAATTCATATAACTTGTAACATAAGTAGTCATCACCTCATATAGAAATATAACCCAATAACATATTCATCATAATAACAACCATCATATAAGAGTAACATCATGTATCATAAGTATCATACCTTTCATATTATCACATTACATAAGAACAATCTCCTAAGACTTCCCTTAGAGTCAACTTGAGCAATATCTAGGTAGAGTCCTATACCTCTACCTATACTAAGTAGACTCCTCAAGTCACTATAGTCAATGTTCATTTACTTGACTTTCATTTTACATGAGGTAACATTCCCCTTAACCAACATAGACAATGTGAGCTAAACATGGAATCCTATTTCATAAAACCCCACACCGAAAGAAGGTGGTCTACTGGCCAAAGAACCTAACATGACATAGCATTCTAGGTGGATCCACTAGCTAGTATCCTATGGTGAAAACATAGTTTAAGAACTAGGAGATGTATTAGATACCCATATTTCCACATTACATGACAGCTTCAATCTCATGAGAGTCATTGTGACCTACTTTCCACGATATAAGGTTTTAGGTGAAAGCACATATTAAGACTACATAGGCATGCCATAGGAATATTAGAAGATGAGTGTATCTAAGCATCACATAGTCTCTCATTCATATGTGTGGCGCGCTTCACAATTACAAACGAGAATCTACATAGACGTGGTTTAATGACACATCATTTCTAGGGATATTGAACCTAATGCTCTGATACTAAGTTTGTCACATCGGGAAGTACCACCTAGACGTAACCAGCGTCGTCTCCCTCGGAGAGGATCAAGAATAGTCTCTTAGCATTCATCATTACATTCATAGGTTAAAAAGTGCAGAAAATCTGAACTTTTCATCTATACTACTTTATGAGGTTTACTTAGATCTCTCACTTACACATAATATATTCATATCGATTATAAATAGACCCTTCATATAAGAAGTTTCCATAGTCTTCTACTTTTATGCCACATATAAGAAACATACACAATATAGTCTAAAAAGGGATGTCTAATATTAAACCATCTAAACGGAGTCAAACATATGGGCACAAGCCCATACAGAAATGTCGAAATGCCACTTAGGGCTTAAAACAATATCTTGAAACAACATGAATAAAATGATCGTCTTTAGACTATAACAAAGAACCATAGGTAGAGTAATAACAAGGAATCATCCTCATACATGAGTACATACCCACACTTGGTGAATGATTTCCAAGTTTTACTTCAAAAGTTGTCACAAACCCTTCAACGATCGGAACATAAAATGTTGATGAATAAGGGATAAATGGGTTAGCACATAACGTGTACTAAGTATAGGTTCATATGCACATAGAACATAGAAATCATTCTAAAAAAGGACATTTACGAATAAGCATGCAAAGTCACTTTGGAAACACCTTATGCACATTTAAGAACCAATACGAGTCAATAAGAACATATTCATTAAGTGAAGATAATGTACATTAAAAGACCAACAATACCAGGTCTAGTAAAGTCAACATGTACATAAACATAATTGAGCACATAATCCAGACAACTCTATCATCAAGCAATAATATCAACAAGCATGCATTAGAGTACTTAACATCATAATTTATGCAATACAATCACTAATACACCCTTATTAAGTCTACTAGTTCAATGACTAAGTAAGGTCCCATAACCTCACTCAACCAAGTAAACCAAACAAAAAGTATAAGAACTGCCCAACATTACATACTATATCATTAAGAGTAGAAAACATCATACATTAACAGTAGAGACCAACCATATACTCATAAGTGAAACCAATATCACATAATGTCATTTGTATGTAGGATAAACATATGCATATCATTTTCATTCATAAGAATATTAGCACATAAGAACATCCTTCCAAAGACATCCCTCAATGATAACTAGTGCAATGTATAGTTAGAATCCCATACCTCTACCTTGACTAAGCCAAATCCGTTAGGTCGTCCTAGTTAGAGTTCACTTTATTACTTCATTTTACCTTTTTCGAACATCTTTCCTTATCCGACATAGACCACATGACCTAATGTTGAATCCGGTGTCATCGAACCCTACACCGAAAGAAGGTGGACTACTTGCCAAGGTAGTACCAAAACATAAACATAGCATCTATGTGTATCCACTAGCTAGTATTCCTATAGGGGTAATATAGTTCAAGAACTAGGAGACTTAGTTGGGACCCTCTTTATGCTACATGCACTATAGTTTCCAATCTAATGAGTACCATAGTGATGCTACCTTCCCTATGTGAGAAGGGACACTCAACACTTCTAGTTTACTCGGTGCTAAGCTAGAGTCCATTTTCGAAATGTCTTTCATTAATAATCATCACTTAGTTTAGGTCATAGGGTCTACCCCTTATATAGTGATTATCATAGCTTAGTAGGAATTGCATGATTATTGTCCTTTTATTACAAATCACACATGTGAGGATAGCACATTTACATAATTACATCACGACAAGGAACATAAGCAAATTCGTCACCACCCATATGTCATAAATCCTAGCCCAAAAATCACAAGTCATAATTCAAGACCTTCAAATTCAACATAATACAAACCCTAATCAATCTCATAATAAGGTATACTTCAATTTGACTTTATCACTAAACACAAGTAATCATAATTGAAGTAAAGGATTGAGATAATAAGACTTACCCCAATATCCTTCACAAGCCATCATCCAAGGTTTTACCATTAACCATCCAATTAAACCAAACAATGGGTGTAATATAATCACACAATAGTAATAAACACAATAATAAAGTCAATTGAATCACTACACAACAATTTATCACTAGTTCATAACCTAGGGTTAGGGATTTGGGTCAAATTCATGATCTACTTGATAACCTATGTTAACTCATCAAGAACTAGCATAATTTAATCATAATACATCATAGTTTAGGTATAATATCCAAAAGAAACCAGTATATATCCAAAAGATACCATAGACAATACAATTTAGAAGATCAAGTTCGTCATAGAAGAAAACCCACTTGAAACTCATCTTTTTGAAATCAATTTTTAAAGAACCCTTTGGGGAAAGAATCCCAAAGGTGTAAGGAATAACATACCTTGTTAATTGATGAATAATTATGAATAAAATCCCCCTCCTTCCTGCACTATACCTTTACATAGCCCTTAAATGAAGTTCTTCTATTTGGGAGAGAGAAAGAAGAGAGAAGGAAGAGCAATTCGGTTTTGTGAAATATGAGGGTTGCGTTAGTTTAATTATGATTCGGTATTTATATAAGTCATTAACTAACTTAATTAGATCTCCCTTAACCTCTAAGTAATTAACTAACCACCTAATTAATTAATTGGTCTTACTTAAACTAAGGCAGTATAATAGTGACCTGACATACGAGACCCCGACCAGTGGGCCGTAGGTCAGTCGACAGTGCATTGGACCAACCATCCTGTAGAACCACCATTTTGGTCTGAGAGTTTCCACAATGGACCCTTCTAAAAATGTCTAAGTGTCCAACGATGGAGGCCATTGATGCCCCATCGATGGGCATCGTTGGTATACACTGTCCAATAGATTTTTGCCATAAAGCAAGGGTCCTCCTCAAGGACAATTTGGTTGGTACTTGGGGAGTCGTCCATAGTATTTTTGACTAAAAACAAACATTTATACGTATTAGACATCTTACTTAAAAATTCCGTTGAATTTCGACTTCTAAAACCTAGTCAAATAGGTTAGGCCACAGTAGCATATCTTGAACTAGTTTCCGGACGTCATGGATGTTTCTTGACGTTTTGATTCTAAGACTTCCTAAATTACTTATACACATTATATTTGACCTTAAAGCAGTGTTACAACTCTTAGACCCTCATGTTAAGCTCTATATTAGGCTTTAGACTTTTCTAGAGTGTTATAGAAACAACCTATTCGTGATGTTCATAAACACCACCGGGGCATTAGTGAGATCAAAGGACATTACTAAGAATTCATAGTGACCATATCTAGTTTAGAATTCCATTTTTGGTATATCCTCACCTCTCACCCTAAGTTGGTGATACTATGATCTCAAGTCAATCTTAGAAAAGTAACTTGCCCCTTGGAGTTGATAAAATAAGTCGTCAATCTGAGGGAGAGGATACTTGTTCCTAATAGTGACTTTATTGTGTTGACGATAATCAATGCACATTCTTATTGACCCATCCTTCTTATTAACAAACAATACCGGAGAGCCCCATGGAGAAATACTAGGTCTAATGAAGCCTTTGTCTAGTAAGTCTTCGAGTTGAGCCTTCAACTCTTTCAATTCGGCCACAGCCATCTGATAAGGAGGAATTGAAATGGGTTTGGTATCCGGTAGCAAGTTAATACAAAAATAAACTTCTCGTTCGGGAGGGATTCTGGGAAGATCATTAGGAAAGACCTGCAAAAATTCCATCACTACGAGGACTAAATCAATGGGAGGATTTTCCAAGTCTATATCTTTGACTCTTACAGTATGCTATAAACACATTTTTGAGATAAATTTACAAGCCTTAAGAAAAGAACGACCTCTAGGAATAGAATTTCCCCCCTTCCACTCTAAGACCGGTTTAATTGGAAAATTGAACTTTACAATTCTTGTTCTACAATTAATGGAAGCAAAAAAAATCATGCAACCAATCCATCCCCAAAATGACATCAAAGTTGACCATATAAAGTTCTACTAATTCAACATGAGTAACTCTATTGGGAGACATTATAGGACTATTTTCATATACCCTCTTTACAACAAGCGACTCACCTACGGGGGTAGTTACCATGACAGGTTCATTTAGAATATAGGGCGAAATATCAAAGTTCCTACCTATCAAGGGAAGGACAAAATATAATGTAGCTCGCGGATAAATTAAAGAATAAACATCAATACAGAAGACTTGTAACGTACCGGTCAACACATCGGGAGAACTCTCTTGTTCACCCCTAGAGCAAAGTACATAGAAGCAATTCTTCTTTGGAGCATCCACATTAGAACAACTTGCTTGATCTTGCCCGCTTTCTTTGTCTTGAACCTTCACATTAAGTCTATCCCTAACCTTGTGGCCACTCATGCCACACCCAAATCAATTGTCCGTCCCAAAATGGCAATCACCATAATGTTTCTTGCCACACTTTCCTCAAGTTGGCGTATTGCTTGGTAAACTAGTACCTCTTCCATTTTGAGACATAGGGTTAGTCACCCTATCATCACGAGCCTTGGGAAATTTTGAGGGAACTTTATTTGAAAACCTCTTCTTGAATTTAGGCTTATCTTGAATGTTAAGCCTACCCTTAGAAGAACAACTTTCATAAGACCTCGCTATCTTGGCCTCCCTATTCTTCCTTTTTAACCTAGTTTCATCCACTTGTTGAGCATGAACCATGAGAAGAGAAATATTCATATTATCATTAAGAATAGATGAACGACATTCTTCAATTAAGTATTTGGACATCCCCGTAAGAAAATGACTCATCTCATCCCTTGGGTTAGATACCAAGGATTGAGCATACATGGACAACATAGTAAATTTAAAAGAATAGTCAAGTACACTCATACCTCCTTGATGAAGGTTGATAAATTATTACACCTTAGTTTCCCTCAACTCTATAGGAAAGAACTTATCAAGGAAAGCACTCTTGAAGTTCTCCCAAGTCACCGGACCACCCCTTAATGCCCTCTTATCCCTCCATTGCACGTCCCAAGTTTGGGTCACATATCTGAGTTGATAAGACGCCAACTCGGCCTTCTAAATTGAGTTCACTCCCATAGCATAAAGAATCTAATATACATCATCGAGTAAATCTTTGTGGTCCTCATCAAACCTCGACCCAAACAACATAGGTGGACTCATTCTAGTAAATTCTCTCAAAGAAGAGGACATAGTGCTAGAATATTAAGGCACTCAAGGTCCAACCTACCTATTATCTTGGGCCGTAATAGCTTGGACTTGAGAAGTGATGGATTTAGCTTGAGAGATTATGGATTGGGCCAAATTGAGAAAGGTTGCCCTTATCTCTCCATTGGTCATCCGTGGAGGAACAAGCCAAACTTGATCACTCATAGAATCTTCTTCAAGTGGTGGCACTTGGTTGTCATGAGCCCCTACATTATCCATCTCTTCCTCGTCCCTTCTAGAAGCTTCTCTTTGAGTATTCATATCGATAAACACGATACAAGGTTCAGGTGAAATCACATATAAGACTCTAGACAAATGACATAGGAATAAAAGAAGATGGGAGTTTTAAGCATCACATAGTCTCTAATTCATTAATGTGGGGCGCTTCACAATTATGAATGAGAATCTACATAGACGTGGTTTAATGAGACATTGTTTCTAGGGATATTCAACCACATGCTCTGATACCAAGTTTGTCACATCCGCGAAGTACCCCCTAGACGTAACCAGCGTCGTCGTCCTCAGAGAGGACTAGGACTAGCCTCCTAGAATTCATCATTACATTCATAGGTTAAAAAGTGCGGAATATTTAAAACTATTCATCTCCATCTACTTCATGAGGTATACTTAGACCTCTCTCTTACAAATAATATATTCATAGAGAGTATACATAGACTCCTCATATAAGAAGATTACATAATCTTCTACTTTTAAGCACATATAGACAACATACATACTATATTCTTAAAAGGGATTTCTCATATTAAACCATCTAAATAAAATCAAACCATATGGGCACAAGCCCTGACACAAAGTATAAATGCTACTTAGGGATTACAATAATATCTTGAAACAAGTAGAATGAAATGATTGTCTTTCGACTATAACAAAAAACCATAGCTAGAGTAATAACAACGCATCATTCTCGGACTTGAGGACATAACCACACTTGGAGAATGATTCCAAGCCTTCCTTCAAAAGTGTTGATGAACCCTTCAACGATCGGAACCTAAAATTATGGGGAAAAAAATATAGATGGGGTTAGCACATCACTTTTACTAAGTATGGAATCATATGCACATACAACATAGAAATCATGCCAAAAGAGGACATTTTATACAAGCATGCCATTTTACTTTTAAAATACCTTATTTACATTCAAGAACCAATAAAAGTCAATAAGCACATATTCTTAACTCAAGACCATGTATATTACAAGACCAACAATATCAAGTCAAGTCTAGTCAAGTCAACATGCTTATCAACATAATTGAGCACATAATCTAGACAAATCTATCATTAAGTTATAATATTAACAACCATACATAAGAGTCTATAACATCATAACCTAAGAAAGACCATCACTCATACATCCCTAGTAAGTGCAGTAGTGCAATAACTAAGTAAGGCCTCATAACCTCACTCAACCAAGTCAACCCAACAAGAACTATAAGAAATGCCCAACTTTAAATGCTTTATCATTAAGAGTAGACATCTTCATACTTCAGCAATAGAGACCAACCACATGTTGATAAGTGAAACCAATATCACATAGTGTCAGTAACATGTATGATCAACATATACATATCATTTTTATTTATAAGCATATAGGCATATATTGACATCCTTCTAAGACTTCCCTTAAGGCTAAATAGTTCAATGTATAGGTAGAGTTCCATACCCCTACCTGGACTAAGCCAAACCCCTTAGCTCATCCTAGTTAGAGTTCACTCTTTTACTTGGTTTTACCTTTGGGAAAATCATGCCTTAACCAACATAGACCATATGAGCTAATGTGGAATCCGGTGTCATGGAACCCTATACCGGAAGAAGGTTGACTACTTTCCAAGGTAGTGCAAAAACATGAAAATAACATCTATGTGGATCCACTAAATAGTATTCCTATGACGGCAACATAGTTCAAGAACTAGGATATGTAGTTGGGACCCTTCTTATGCTACATGAATTATTGTCTCCAAACTCATGACTACAATACCTATCTACCTTCCCTATGTGGTAAGGGAGACTCCTCACATCTAGTTCACTCGGTGCTAAGCTAGAGTCCCTTTTGAAATGTCTTTCTTCAATAATAATAACATAGTTTTGGTCATAGGGGTCTACCCGTTATATAGACATAGCACAATATTAATTGCATGAGTATGTCCTTTAATTACAATTCACACTCATGAGGTTAGCACATTTACATAACCAAATTATGATAAGGCACATCAGGAAATTCATCACCACCCTTATGTCATTACATCCTAGCCAACAACTCACAAGCCATAATACCATACGTAACCAATCTTATGATAAGGTATACTTCAATATAACTTCATCACTAAACACAAGTAATCATAATTAAAGTAAAGGATTTAGATCACAAGACTTACCTCATCTCCTTCACAAGCCATCATCTAAGGTTTTACCATCAGCCATCCAATTTAAAACAAAAATGGGTGTTATCTCATCCCACAATAGTAATTAACACAATAATGAAGTAAATTGAATCACTACACATCAATTCATAAGTAGTTCAAAACCTAGGGTTAGGGACTTGGGTCAATTTTATGATCTACTTCACATATTAGGTTAATTCTAAAAGAACTAGCATAATTGAATCATAATTAATCATAATATAAGTACAATAGTCAAAAGAAACCATATACAATACAATTTAGAAGATCAAATTCGTTGTAGAAAGAAACCCATATGAAATCATCTTTTTGAAAACCAATTTTTGGAAGAACCCTTTGGGGAAAGAAATCCCAAAGGTGAAAGGACCCCATACATTTTTAATTGATGATGAATGATTTATAAAAGAACCCTTCTTGCTGCCCTATGACCTTGACCTATCCCTTCAATGAAGTTCTTCTTTTTGGGAGAGAGAAAATATATAGAGAAGGAAGAGCAATTGTATTTTAGGAAATATGGGAGTGGGGTTAGTTTAATTAGGTTTAGGTCTTTATATAAGTCATCAACTAACTTATTTCGACCTCCCTTAACCCCTAACTAATTAACTTACCAACTAATTACTTAAATGTATCAACTTAAAACTCACTAGAAATTGCAGGCTTGACGTACGAAACCCCGACCTACGGGCCGTAGGACAGTCAGACCTTGGGAGAAACCATCCTATAGGTCCTTCGTTTGCAATAGATACTTGCCAAAATTTCATTTTGTCTAAATGTATAAGTGAGCATCGACGGAAGCAATCGACGCCCCGTCTATTGGACCACGCCCCGTCGTCTGCCTTTGTTGGTAGACACTATCTTTAGACAACTTTTGGCCAAATTGGAAGGGTCCCCTTAAGAACCCTTAGGGTGGTCCTTGAGAAGTCTTACGCGGACATTTTGACCTTAATCCAACTCTAATAAATGTTAGACACCTTACCACCAAATCTCATCAAATTCTGACTCCTAAAACCATATCAAATTGGCAAAGGAACACTAGCACCTCTTGCACTAGTCTCCGGACGTCTTAAACGTTCCTTGCCGTTTTGACTCCAAAGCTTCCTAAATGACTTTCATAAATTGTTATTGACCTTAAAAATGTGTAATAGACCTTAGACACTCATGTGAGGATCTAGATTAAGCTTTGAACTTTCGGAGTGTTACAATTTGGGTGAATTTTTTTATTACTTTATGTGTCTCTAAAAACGCCCATTCTTTTGGTTTAATTTAGAAAATCTTAATAGATATTATTGTTGGGTCTTACTTCCTGATAGATTATATGTATTTTAATGGTGATTTAACTTAGTGGTTGTGGTATAATTTCATGGGTTTATAGTTGAAAATACAAACCACCAATGTGTTTTTGGTTTGCTCGAGAGAGAGGTCGCAAAACCATGACCGCTAGACTGATGGCCTAAGAAGTGGGTCGACATGAGGTTCAGCCCGAGAGGGTGAGCCGTAGTCCCATATCTTAACACATATCTCGAGAGAGTGATTGGGGTAAGGCATAGGCTGTCCTTCATGCGTCAAATGTAATGAGAGGAACACATTTGAAATGTGTTAAGTTGCTCAAGAGAGAACTTATTTCCGTCTAAAGCTTATCCTAGTCAGTATTATCTTGCAAATTTCCTATCCAAATCATGTACCCAACAATTTATCTCAACTCGTATTTCAATCATACAACAAGAACGTCTCCCAATACTTGATTTCATTTGAATTTGTACCATTTTTTACTATACTTGTGACAAAACCTCCCTTTCGATATTTGACAGTTTTGTGTCACCCCCTCAATTTACAATGTTTTTATTCTTAAATCTTTTTTTCTCTCACTAATTAGAATAAAATTCTAATTGACTACATATTCTCAAAACCGATCCCTTGGAACATGGCCCCAACCTTTGGTTGGGTTACCATAATATCGACGATCGTAGACACTCAAACTATAGGTTAGTGATGTTTATCACGATAATCATAAAAATGGCGTCGTTGAAAGGGAGTGACATTACTTGATAATTTATAGTTTAATTGAATTATTATTCTCATTAGCTATAAACTACTTCCTTAATTATTTGTGTTGTTTCAAATGTTTGTGTTGAAAGGAGGAACAAAAGTACGACTGGCGATGATGGGTGTTAAGCAACCCATACAACGGTGTGTGATATTCGATGAGAAGGCATTGAGAATCTTAACAACGTTTATAATCTCTCTCATATTGGCGGAAATGGATCAATTTGCATTACATAGTCTAAGAATATGCAACGTATGAGAGTACTAGCTAAACCCTCCATCTCATACATTCAAAAGGGTTATATGGGGTAATAGAGCACGAGGATCCTATGAACATATATAAAGTTTAGTGGAAATATGCACACTTATGTTGTTCGAGAAATTTTCACAAAAATCCATCGTGTTCCCATTATCATTAACTGGGGAGGCCACTAAATTGTGTTGGTTGAGCTTACTAGGAGCTTTATCAAATCATGGGAAGAGTTGGTCACTGACTTTCACAAAAGATTCTTTCCCGCGTCAAAAATAGTGAAGTTGAGGAACGACACTTAAAAATTTAAAACTTTAAGCAAGAGGAAGGTGAACCAGTTAACGATTCATGGACAAGATTCAGGAATTCCTACGAAAATGTCCAACATGTGGGCGCCAGCATAGGTGTAGCTATTAGGAAATCCATATAAAAGCTAAAAGTAAGACCTCACTCTAGGCAAGTGAGGGGATCCTTCTCTCATAAGGGAAGTATCGGGATTTCATGTTTATCTCTCATGGTATATGTCGGTTAATATAACCCCCACAAAAGTAATGAAAGTGCTAAGTCTTCAAAAAGAGCTTACTACTTAGGGTAGGTAGTGGATTGGGACGATATTTATCCATTCCACTAGGTAGGCATTCTGAAAGGGGAGTCATGGTGAACCTTATATGAATTGAATGAATTAAGTATCCTAATAGAACGTACTAAATAGGGTAGGTAGTGGAATGGGACGCTATCTATCCTTTGCACTAAGTAGACCTTCCGAAAGGGGAGTCCTGGTGCCAAGCCTTCTAAAAGAGTGTACTACTTAGGGTAGGTGGTGGTATGGGACGCCATCTACTCATTGGAGTAAGTAGACATTCCGAAAGGGAAGTCTTGGTGTTTTGTTGAGTGTTCTTCTAATGTATTGTAATTGAGTGGGTGATTTTTCTCCCTAGGTGAGTAAGCCAAAAAGGGGTAGTCTTGAGAATCACTTTGGTGTGTACTGAAGGAGGTGTATGTGTACTTCCTTCATGTCTTACCTTGGTGAGTCTTAGGATAACCGTAGTTAAGGAAACTCGTACGGAAATGAGTGAACTTCCTCTTTGCTTGGCCATTGGAGTTCACTACTTTGGAATAGGTTTAGTTCACCGTAATGTTAAAAGAGTTCACTGTGATTTTGGAAGGCTTACTATAAAGTGCATCATTTTGCTAAAATTATGGAAATCCTTCTCTAAGTGTTAAATGATATTTCTTATGTTTTTTGTTTTTAAATTCATGAATGTTTTACTTATTTGGCGTGAAAGCTTATTTTACTAAAACTTCCCCTTTTACATGTTTTTACATATGCCATACTTTGTACATTGATTTGTACTAACCTCATACTTTTTATACTTTATATTATAGGTTTTGGAAGCAAGGTTGAAGTTTAGAAGACAAGATTGGGACAGATTCTCTCAAGACAAAGTATGTCCTCACATATCCGAGGGCATAGTCCTTTTCTTAGTTTCTTTATTTAAAGACCTATTAAGTATTTCTTTCAATGTAAAGGGCCGTGTCCTTAAGATATTATGTCGTGTCTTTAAGTTGGCTTGTGACGGTGAGATTTTCTAAGTATTTATGGAAGAATTCCTTTTTATATTAAATGTCATGAAAAGTTTTAATTCCGCACTAATTTTCATGTCTTATGTAATGAACGATAGTTAAAGGGCTTTTACAAGACCCCAAAGGGTCAAGTACGCCCGGTGATGACCCAAGGGTTCTCCTTAACTTCTAGGGGGTAATTTCAGGTCGTTACAGAATTACTCGAATGGTAGCTATTATTATAGAAGAAATCAAACAAAGATAGGTGATCGTCCCCATTGCCTTTGAAATCTATTACACAAGCTCCTAACATATCTTCTCGGGTTTGAATGGTACGTTTCGCTTGTCTATCCATATGAGGATGAAAAGAGGTGCTAAGTTTAACTTGTGTACCTAACCCTTTTTTAAAAGACCTACAAAAACGAGAAATAAATTGGGCACCTCTATAAGATATGATGGATAAAGTGATCCCAAGTAAGATCAGAATCTCATTAATGTATATTCGAGCATATTCCTCCGCCGAGTAAGTAGACTTGACGGTGATAAAGAGGGCGGATTTTGTCAATCTATCCACAATAACCCATATTGAGTCATTTTTCCTCTAGGTTTGAGGAAAATCAATAATGAAGTCCATATTAATGTCTTCCCACTTCCAAGTAGGGATATCCACAATTTGTGTTAGACCTCCCGACCTTTGATGCTCGACTTTAACTTGTTGACAATAATGACACCTAGCCACAAACTCCACTATGTTTATTTTTAATCCATCCATGGAATAGACCTCTTGAAGATCACAATACATTTTGGTGGCACCCGGATGAATAGAATATAAGGAAACATGAGCTTCTTCCGAAATTTCCCCCTAGAATTATCAACATTCGGTACACACAATCTACCTTGGTACCTAAGTACACCATCCTCCTTTGGCAGAATGAATATTTAGACATACTAAGAATCGATTCCTTCAACTCTATAAATATAGGATTATGATGTTTCCTAGACTTCCCCTCAACTACTAAAGACAACTCGGAGTTATGATGAACCATTAAATCACCTTTCGGAGAATCTTCTAACCTAACAACTAACTGGGCCAATCTATGAACATCTTTCACTAGGTATTTCTTACCTTCCTCAATATGATACACACTACCCGTAGTTATTATCACAACCGGGGTCTAGACCCTAGTCAAAACAGGCGTCGTTGACCTCTCAGAGGTCGCAGACAAGCCTACATACGTCATTATTACATTGTATAGGTTAATTTTAGCAGAAAATTTAAAACTTTTGTTTGCTTTGAAGTATACATAGACTTCATAGTAAGAATTTCAATATATATCATATCAGTTCACCACAACCATCTAATAATGAGATATTCAAATGAAGGAAATAGTTCATAATTGCATAAATATAAAGTTGCCAAAATGGCACCAATACAACGTCTGAAATAAGTAAGAAAGAAACGCTAGTGGAACACTCTCCACTAGCTCATGCCTACGTGTAAGCTAGAATATGAAAGATAAGCATCCTCTAAAGCATGAGGGCCTAGCAAGTCCAGATGAATGCTCCACGTCCGGATAGCTTCAACGTAGTCTCGTAAGCTCTAGCGTACACCTACACTTGCACCTAAAAGTAGAGTATTGTATGGGATTAGTACATACTTGTACTAAGTATGGGTGTATGCAAGTAAACACCAAGGACATGCATGATTAAGGAAAGCTCTCTCCTAACGATATGAGTTATGGAAAGCCCAGTCAGTTGGACTTGCTAAATCGGATTAGGAAAGTCATGCTATGAGAGTAACATGCATCATCATTCTTTTCGTATTGCACACAGCACATAAAATATTTCATATACCACATACATATACCTCATATCATTCGTTCATATGCCATGAGACCTTGGAATCATGGACTTAACATTAGGACTTCCCAAAATGAGGGCTCAACATATGGGACCTCAACTAGGGAGCCTTCTTTAGCAAACACAGAGTCTGCTTCATTCATTCATGCATACTTCACTTTCATTCATTCATAGGCTGGTACAAACACCAGCTATACCTAGGAGCTAGTTTAAGACTCTCATCGGGTTCACTCTGCAATGATCAAGAATGACCTAGTGTCATTACTTGATTCTAGTTCACCTCTTGATTATCCTAACCAAACACCTTAGGTATCATTCATTTTATTTTGTGCATTACTGAGGCTGACCTCATTCTTTCTTTGGGAACTTTAACTTTAACCGACATAGATCATGTGATCTCAATGAAATCCAGTGTCTACCCCACACCTAAAAGAGGTGGAATCACCGGCCAAAGTGAAACCAAAACATGTTAGCGTATATAGGGAATTGAACCCTGCTAGATCCCTATGTTGGCTGCATAGGTTCAAAGACTAGGAGATATAAGGAGACCCATACCCTCCTAAACGGACAGTCTCATCTCATGAGAAACACGAACCTCTGCCTTCCCGAAATAAGGAATCGCGACTCATAGCTAGCCTATCGGTGCTCCATATAAAGTTCCATTATGTTCATCTCACACATCATAGAAGCTGGCTTCTAGCATGAGGGCATCATTGCTCATTAGATGATTTCTCATCTCATCATTAGTATTAAGTGTGTATTGATCTCAATACTTTCATTAGAGTGTTTCTTATAGACTAGTTTGTTCATTAACTTTACACTCTCATAGGTGAGTACGTTATTGGTAACACTTACTTAGGCTCATCTGAGATTGATCTCATCTTCGCATTAGGATCTTATCATGTTGTCACCACATTCATTAACTTTAGCATATTAGCTCATCATACTTACTCACTCCTTTTACGTGAATGTTCATTTCATTATATGCCCATGCACTTGGCCTTTTAGTGTGTTTCACACCCTTACTTAACCCTCCTGGGGTCACATCAATTCATCACATACATCTTAGGTTCACTTATTTTTAACGTACGCTGGACTTATGGACCCATACGTACAAGCCATGAGGCTTCATTCATAATTCGTCTAAGTGACTTATACTTACCCAAGATTATATCGTACAAGACTTATGCATCTTGTAAATATGCCAAGGTCTCAATTTCGATTCCTATAGGCAGATTTCATTAAGTATTTAATCACGTAAGACTTATGTATCAATAGGGAATTGGGCAAGGGAACCCAATTTTGAATGCTTTGTTTATACACTTAGTCTTTTTTATAATTTTTTGATTTGGAATTCTCGGCTTGGGGACCCGAGATCGAATCCCCACACCTACACTTCCTTTCTTTCATTTCTTCACTTTGTCTTAAACATCTCAGCTTGGGGACCCAAGATCGAATCCCCACGCCTATATTCCTTTTATTTTCTTTCTTTTCTTAATTTTTCCGTTTAGATCGAGAGGATGTGGGATTGATCCCCCACAACCTCATTTTTCTATTATTTAATTTTTCTCCTAACTTCCTTATCTATCCGAGAGGTTGTGGTTTCGATCCCCACACACCTCCTTTTATTTATCTTCCCTTTTTCTTTTGTTTCTTCACCATCCTTACCCCATTTCGAATCCCCCTCACCTCACTTTAAATTTTAAATTTTTCAGCAGCCTTCATATAGTGAGGTCTCGGGTTCAATCCTTGATGACCTCACTTATTTTAAAAATTATATTTAAATCTCCAATTTTCAAGTAACTTAGCCGAAACCAAATTTCCAGCAAGTCTGGAAATTTGATCACGCTTTCCAATCCATTTTCTCAACATTTTATATGGTAGATTTTAGGACAATTCATTGGACATTTCGTACGTTTAGTTTGTGCATTTTCGTGGTTACATTTGATCAAGAGGTTTCACTCAATTCAGCAACATTACACCACTTATGAACATCACAATTTACTTCAAGTAATTGCATACAAAACACAAGAATTTAACATGCATATTACACACTTCAACCTGTGACCAAAGTCACGGTATACACAATAGACACACACGTTTAACACATAGTTTTGGAAAGCATGCTTATTACTCACATAAATCCGAACATACATAAATGAACAAAATCATCACGAAAACACATCACATCCCTAAATTCTACCAGCAAAACATACCCAACCTACAAAATCGATTGGAGCTAGTGACAGGGACATGCAACGGGGAACATTCCTAGTTTTTTATTAGAATTCGACTGAATCCTAGGGGTCTCTTGGGAAAAGGACCAAGAGGAAAAAACCATACCTTTTGTCGATCAACACCCTCCAAATCTGCTCCAATGGCATCCAACTCCCACGACACCAAAGCCTCACCACCAATCTTCAAGCACAACCCGTCAAGAACAATGTTTTTGCTTTTCGTTTTTAGTTTAGTTTTTCTTTTGAGATTTATCGTTCAAGTTCTTCAAGAGTGATGAACTTTTGATTTTGTTCTTTTAATGATAATTAACGTGAGAATGAGAGTAAATAAGCGTGAGAAATAGAGTGGAGAATCTTGAGAATGAGAGTGGAGAGATTTCATAGTAAGCTTAGGAGTAGGAGTCTTAGTTGAAGACTTAGTCAAACTAGGAATCCTTGCCATTTATTATTAAAAACCTGACTTTTTAAAGGCTTAGGTGAAATGACTAATCATTCCCTTACTTAAATCAGATAATTAATATAAATTAATTAGATTTAACATTGCTTCCTCCAAGGATCAAACCCAGGTGAAGCTTAACTTGCGAAAAGGGTCAAATTCGGCCAACCCTACCGAATAGTCCACATGTTTATATTAATTAATTAATTAAATACTTAGGGTAATTACAATACTACCCCTAGCCTGGAAAAGATCATTTTACCCATAGACCCTCTAATCTTAAGATTAACCCTTTCAAGTCCGGTTAAGACTCATCCGGGTGAATCTTAATATTCGGGTGCCCTACATGGCTGGACCCAACCTTTCCTAGCTCAACTAACTCACCAAGTTAGTTGGCTTGGCTGGTGCATAGGTTCCGAGGTCTGGTTCCACGCGCATCAAGCCGTGTGGACCCGGTCTAATCTAGGCATTCTAGGTACGTTTAGGCATTACTTAGCATAGTCATTTTTGGGTGGTTACATTATCCCCCCTTAGGAACATTCGTACCCGAATGACACTTCTAATTATCTAGCACAATGCCAGACATATCATAATATGAGTACTATACACAGTCAAGCAATAGCAACAAAGAATAGAGGAGATAAGGAAACTTAGACTTAAGAGTAGGAAGTCTAACCTCAAGAGCTGAAAAGATGAGGATAGCGGGATCTCATATCGGCTTCGGCCTCCCATGTAGCACCCTCAACAAGATGGTTCCTCCACAATACCTTCACTGTGGCAACCTCTTTGTTTCTTAGCCGCTTTACCTGAGGGTCAAATATCTTAGCAGGAACCTCCTCATAGGACAAGTCTTCATCAACCCCCAAACATTCAAAAGGTAGAATCGATGTTGGATCACCAAGACACTTCTTTAACATAGAGACATGAAAGACTGGATGAACAGAAGCTAGATCCAAAGGCAACGCCAACTCATAGGCCACCTCACCCTCACGCTGCAGAATCTCGTATGGCCCAACGTACCTTGGACTCAACTTCCCCTTCCTGCCAAACCTCATCAAACCTTTAATGGGTGATATCTTCAAGTATACCTGGTCACCAACATCAAACTCTAAGGGCCGCTTCCTGTTATCTACGTAAGACTTTTGCCGACTGTAAGCAGTAGCGAACCTGTCCCTAATCACCCTGACCTTCTCAAAGGCCTCATGAATGATCTGTGGACCCAAAATGGATGACTCTCCAACCTCGAATCACCCAACTGGAGACCTACACCTCCTACCATATAGTGCCTCAAATGGTGCCATCCCAATGCTAGAGTGATAGATGTTATTGTACGAGAACTCTATCAATGGCAGATGGTCATCCAAACTACCTCTGAAGTCGATCACACACGCCCTCAACATGTGCTCCAATGTCTGGATGGTGCACTCTGCCTGCCCATCTGTCTGAGGATGGAAGGCAGTACTGAGCTTTACCTGCGTGCCAAAGCTCTTCTGGAAGGATCTCCAGAAATGCGAAGTGAACTTAGCTCCTCTATCTGAAATGATAGACAAAGGAATCCCATTTCACCTCACAATTTCATCAATGTAGAGTCGCGCATAATCCTCGGCCCTGTAAGTAGACTTCACAAGGATAAAGTGGGCAGACTTAGTCATCCTGTCCATAATAACCCATATGGAGTCATGCTGCCTCCTAGTCCTCAGAAGACCAACCACGAAGTCCATGTGAATGGCCTCCCACTTTCAAGTCGGAACCTCAATAATCTGAGTGAGACCACCAGGCTTAAGGTGTTCCGCCTTAACCTGCTGACAATTCGAACACTTGGACACATACTCAACAATGTCCTTCTTCATTCCATCCCACAAATAGATCTACTTGAGGTCATGATACATCTTGGTGGAACTTGGATGTATTGAATAATTAGAACCATGGGCCTCTGCAACAATCTTGGTCTGCAAATCATCCACGTCTGGTACACACAGCCTGTACTGGTACATAATTATGCCGTCACCTCCCAAAGTAAAGGACTCATTCATCTTTATCAGCACTGAGTCCTTCAACTCCATCAACACAGGATCAAGATGCTCACCCTTCTTGACTTCAACTACCAAGGATGATTCAGAAGTAGGATGAACTGAGACACCCCCACTAGTAGAAGCCATCAACCGCACACCCAGTCTGGCTAGTCTGTGCAGATCCTTGACTAACTCTTTTTTCCCATCATCAATGTGGGTTGTACTCCCCATGCTCAACCTGCTCAAAGCATCAGCTACAACATTTGCCTTCCCTGGATGGTAATGGACACTCATGTCATAGTCCTTCAACAGCTCCAACCATCTCCGCTAACGTATATTCATCTACTTCTGCGTGAACACGTACTGGAGACACTTGTGGTCTGTGAACACATCCACATGCACCCCGTACAAGTAGTGCCTCCATAGCTTCAATGCAAATACCACAACTGCCAACTCCAGGTCATGAGTGGGATAATTTTTCTCATAAACCTTGAGCTGTCTGAACGAATAGGCTATCACCTTACCACCCTGCATAAGAACACAACCCAAATCAACCCTAGATGCGTCACAATAAACAGTGTAATTCTCACCACATTTAGGCAACGTAAGTAGTGGGGCTGAAGTGAGTCTGTCCTTGAGCTCCTGGAAACTCTTATTAAAAGTCTCCACCCATTCGAACTTGTCTTTATTCTTAGTCAAAGTTGTCATTGGGGCAGCAATGGAAGAAAAACCCTCCACGAACCTGCGTTAGTAACCAGCGAATTCCAGAAAGCTACGGATATCGGTGGGAGTAAGAGGTCTTGGCCAGTTCTTAACAGCCTCAGTCTTTGTGGGTTCCACCTCCACACCCTGATCAGACACAACATGATCCAAGAAGGTCACTGATCTAAGCCAGAATTCACACTTGCTGAATTTGGCATACAGCTGATGTTGTCTAAGTACCTGCAAGGTTAGTCTCAAATGCTATTCATACTCTTCCTTGGTATTAGAATAGATGAGGATGTCATCAATGAATACTATGATGAAAGAATCAAGGTATTCACAGAATACTCGGTTCATAAGGTCCATAAATGCAGCTGGTGAATTAGTGAGACCAAATGACATGACTAGGAACTCATAATGACCATAACGGGTACGAAAGGTTGTCTTTGGGATATCTTCATCCCTAACCCTAAGCTGATGATACCCGGAACGAAGATCAATCTTCGAGAAGAAACTAGACCCTTGGAGCTGATAGAATAAGTCATCTATTCTGGGAAGTGGATACCTGTTCTTTATAGTGACTTTGTTGAGCTGCCGATAATCGAAACACATCCTATGGGTTCCATCTTTCTTTTTCACAACTAGCACTGGAGCACCCCAAGGGGATATGCTCAGCTGAATGAAGACCTTATCACTGAGATCTTTTAACTACAGCTTCAACTCTTTGAGTTCAGCGGGAGACATTCTGTAGGGAGGAATTGAAATGGGTTTGGTATCGGGATCTAGGTCGATACCAAATTCAATCTCTCGAGGGGGAGGGACTCTAGGCAAATCATCGGGAAAAAATCTTGAAACTCATTCACTACAGGCACAGAGTCTATGGAAGAATGTCATGATCTAGATCATTGACACTCACAAGATGGCATAACAATCCCTTGGACAACATTTTATTAGCCTTTAGGTTCAAAATCAACGGACTTGAGCGACTCGAATTGTACCCCTCCCAGACCAGCTCTACTTCATTAGGGAAACGGAATCGCACAACCCTACTACGGCAATCCATGAAGGCATAACATTTATTGAGCCAGTCCATACCAAGTATAATATCGAAGTCATTCATGGGTAACTCAACAAGGTCTGCACACATAGTCTTACCACATACTACTATTTGGCAGTCTTTATGAACCCTATAAGCTCTCACATTTTCTCCTAAGGGAATACTAACTACAATAGGATCATACAAAACCTCAGGTAGTGTTTCAAAAGTAAGAGCAAGCAAGGGAGTCACAAAAGAAAGCATACACCCTGGACCAAGTAAAGCATAAACAGAGGTTGAGAAAACTTGTAGCATACATGTGACCACATCAGCAGACTTCTCCTGCTCCTCCCTGCCCTTCAAGGCGTAGAATTTGTTCCTCTTAGGAGGCTCGGTTGCAGTAGCATTCTGGGGATTAGGCCTAGGCTGAGCATTACCTCCAGCCTGACCCCTATTCTGTGGACAATCCGTGACCATGTGTCCTCTCTTTCCGCAATCGAAGCAGGCATTTGTGCCTAGTCTGCACTCTCCACTGTGAATGCGGCCACACATGCCACATTTCTTTCTAGGACGCTGCACATCACCTCCATTGCCCTTCTTGTGCTCGGGTCTGCCTCTTCTGGGTGCTGCACTCCTTTGATAGTTAGAGTTCCCTGAACTATGATGCCCCTTCTTAAATCTGGGTTGATCACGAACTCCAAAAGTGCTCCTGCCACCACCTCTGCTGGAACCTGTCTTGTCAGAAGGGTTAGGCCTCCTGACCTCACGGACTCTCCTCTTCTTCATGCTGTCCTCAACCTGCTGGACATGCACCATCACCCTGGAAAAGTCCATACTGTCATGAAGCATCGCAGCCCGACACTCCTCCTCCAATTCCTCTGAGATTAATGTAAGGAACCTGCTCATCTCATCCCTGTTTTTTCGACACAAGAGAATTGGCATACCTGGACAATTTAACGAATTTCAGGGAATACACCCTTACAGTCATCGAGCCCTGCTTAAGGTTGATGAACTCCTCAACCTTAGCCTCTCTCATCTCTCTGGGGAAGAACCTCTCCAGAAAGGCTGTCTTAAACAGCTCCCATGTGATCGGACCTCCGCCCAACGCCCTGCTATCCTGCCACATCTTGCACCAAGCCTGTGCAACATCCTTCAGCTGGTACGAGGCCAGCTCAGCTTTCTCAATCTCCGTGGCCCCCATCGCCACCAGAATCTTCTGGACCTCCTCCACGAACTCCTGAGGATCCTCTGCAGTCTTAGATCCTGTAAAGATTGGAGGATTCATCCTCGTAAAATCTCGCAACCTGTTCGCCATGTTGTGGGCTGGTGGGTTCTCCCGCTGAACCTCCTGTCTGTTGGCCTGGGCCGTCATAGCCTGAGCCTGCACAGTGATGGCTTGAGCCATCTGTGCCAAAGTGTCCGCACCTCCGCATCAGTCAACCCAGCTGGGTTAACTGGCATGGCCACTCCTGCAGCTGGAGCCTGGGGTGGAACTTGGTTGCCCCAGCAGCTGCTCCTACTCTTCCCCGACCAGCGTTCCCCTTGTGTTCATTTTCTGAAAAAATAAGAATTGATGTTAGATACGCTCATAACACCAAGAAATCAGACATTAAGGAAAGCACGATAAGATCAGAAGAAGGGAAATTTTCCTACGCATCATGCAGTCTCTAATTCATGATAGTGGTGCACTTCACTACCATAACTTAGAAACTACTCGATGTGGTTGATGTGAACTTATTATCCTTGGAATTAACCTAATGCTCTGATACCACGTTTTCACGACCGGGTCTAGACCCTAGCAAACCGGCGTCGTTGACCTCTCAGAGGTCGCAGACAAGCCTACATACGTCATCATTACATCGTATAGGTTAATTTTAGCGGAAAATTTAAAACTTTTGTTTGCTTTGAAGTATACATAGACTTCATAGTAAGAATTGCAATATATATCACATCAGTTCACCACAACCATCTAATAATGAGATATTCAAATGAAGGAAATAGTTCATAACTGCATAAATATAAAGTTGCCAAAATGGCACCAATACAACGTCTGAAATAAGTAAGAAAGAAACGCTAGTGGAACACTCCACTAGCTCATGCCTACGTCTAAGCTAGAATATAAAGATAAGCATCCTCGAAAGCATGAGGGCCTACCAAGTCCGATGAATGCTCCACGTCCGGATAGCTTCAACGTAGTCTCGTAAGCTCTAGCGTCCACCTGCACCTGCACCTAAAAGTAGAGTATTGTATGGGATTAGTACACACTTGTACTAAGTATGGGTGTATGCAAGTACACACCAAGGACATGCATGATTAAGAAAGCTCTCTCCTAACGATATGAGTTATGGAAAGCCAAGTCAGTTGGACTTGCCAAATCGATTAGGAAAGTCATGCTATGAGAGTAACATGCATCATCATTCTTTTCATATTGCACACACACATAACATATTTCATATAGCACATACATATATCACATATCATTCGTTCATATGCCATGAGACCTTGGAATCATGGACTTAACATTAGGACTTCCCAAATGAGGGCTCAACATATGGGACCTCAACTAGGGAGCCTTCTTTAGCAAACACAGAGTCTGCTTCATTCATTCATACATACTTCATTTCATTCATTCATTTATATACCTAGGATGTAGTTTAAGACTCTCATCGGGTTCACTGTGCAATGACAAGAAACCTAGTGTCATTACTTGAGTCTAGTTCACCTCTTGATTATCCTAACCAAACACCTTTGGTATCATTCATTTCATTTTGTGCATTACTGAGGCTGGCCTCATTCTTTCTTTGGGAACTTTAACTTTAACCGACATAGATCATGTGAGCTCCATGAAATCCAGTGTCTACCCCACACCGAAAAGAGGTGGAATCACCGGCCAAAGTGAAACCAAAACATGCTAGCGTATATAGGGAATTGAACCCTGCTAGATCCCTATGTTGGCTGCATAGGTTCAAAGACTAGGAGATATAAGGAGACCCATACCCGCCTAAACGGACAGTCTCATCTCATGAGATTTACACGAACCTCTGCCTTCCCGAAAGAAGGAATCGCGACATCGAGCTTATCTATCGGTCTCCGTATAAAGTTCCATTACATTCATCTCACACATCATAGAAGCTGGCTTCTAGCATGAGGGCATCATTGCTCATTAGATGATTTCTCATCTCATCATTAGTATTAAGTGTGTATTAATCTCAATACTTTCATTAGAGTGTTTCTTAGAGACTGGTCTCTTCATTAACTTTACACTCTCATAGGTGAGTACGTTATTGGTAACACTTACTTAGGCTCATTGAGATTGATCTCATCTTTCATATTAGCCTCTTATCATGTTGTCACCACATTCATTAACTTTAGCATATTAGCTCATCATAATTACTCACCCTTTTACGTGAATGTTCATTTCATTATATGCCAATGCACTTGGCCTTTTAGTGTGTTTCACACCCTTACTTAACCCTCCTGGGTCACATCAATTCATCACATACATCTTAGGTTCACTTACTTTTAACGTACGCTGGACTTATGAACCCATACGTACAAGCCATGAGGCTTCATTCATAATTCGTCTAAGTGACTTATACTTACCAAGATTATATGGTACAAGACTTATGCATCTTGTAAGTATGCCAAGGTCTCAATTTCGATTCCTATAGGCAGCATTCATTAAATATTTAATCACGTAAGACTTATGTATCAATACGGAATTGGGCAAGGGAACCCGATTTCGAATCCTTGTATAACACTTAGTCTTTTTTTATAAATTTTTGATTTAGAATTCTCGGCTTGGGGACCCGAGATCGAATCCCCACACCTACACTTCCTTTCTTTCTTTTCTTCACTTTGTCTTAAACATCTCGGCTTGGGACCCAAGATCGAATCCCCACGCCCACATTCCTTTTATTTTTTCTTTCCTTAATTTTCGTTTAGACCGAGAGGATGTGGGATCGATCCCCACAACCTCATTTTTCTTTTTTTAATTTTTCTCCTAACTTCCTTATCTATCCGAGAGGTTGTGGGTTCGATCCCCACACCCTCATTTTATTTATCTTCCCTTTTTTTTGTTTCTTCACCAGCCTTACCCCATTTTGAATCCCCCTCACCTCACTTTAAAATTAAATTTTTCAGCAGCCTGATATAGTGAGGTCTCGGGTTCAATCCTTGATGACCTCACTATTTTAAAAAATTTTAAATCTCCAATTCTTCAAGTAACTTAGCCGAAACCAAATTTCCAGCAACTGGAAATTTGATCACGCTTTCCAGTCCATTTCCTCAACATTTTATATGGTAGATTTTAGGATAATTCATGAATTTCGTACGTTTATTTTGTGCATTTTCGTGGTTACATTTGATCAAATTTCACTCAATTCAGCAACATTACACCACTTATGAACATCACGATTTACTTCAAGTAATTGCATACAAAAACACAAGAATTTAACATGCATATTACACACTTCAACCCGTGACCAAAGTCACGGCATACACAATGCACACACACGTTTAACACATAGTTTCGAAACATGCTTATTACTCACATAAATCCGAACATACATAATGAACAAATCATCACAAAACACATCACATCCCTAAATTCTACCAGCAAACATACCCAACCTACAAAATCGATGGGAGCTAGTGACAGGGACATGCAACGGGGAACATTCCTAGTTTTCGGATTAGAATTCGACTGAATCCTAGGGTCTCTTGGGAAAGGGACCAAGAGGAAGAAAACCCATACCTTTTGTCGATCAACACCCTAAATCTGTCCAATGGCAGCCAACTCCCACGACACCAAAGCCTCACCACCAAACTTCAAGCACAACCCGTCAAGAACAATGTTTTTGCTTTTCGTTTTTAGTTTAGTTTTTCTTTTGAGTTTTAGCGTTCAAGTTCTTCAAGAGTGATGAACTTTTGATTTTTGTTCTTTTACTGATAATGAACGTGAGAATGAGAGTAAATAGGCGTGAGAAAGAGAGTGGAGAATCGTGAGAATGAGAGTGGAGAGATGTTATAGTAAGCTTAGGAGTAGGAGTCTTAGTTGAAGACTTAGTCAAACTAGGACTCCTTGCCATTTATTATTAAAAATCTGATTTTTTAAAGGCTTAGGTGAAATGACTAATCATGCCCTTACTTAAATCAGATAATTAATATAAATTAATTAGATTTAACATTGCTTCCACCAAGGATCGAACCCGGGTGAAGCTTAACTTGGAAAAGGGTCAAATTCGGCAACCCTACCCGAATTTCCACCTTTTTATATTAATTAATTAATTAATTAATACTTAGGTAATTACAATACTACCCTAGCCTGGAAAAGACCATTTTACCCCTAGACCCTCCAAACTTAAGATTACCCCTTTCAAGTCCGGTTAAGACTCATCCGGGTGAATCTTAATATTCGGGTGGAATAGAGGAGACAAGGAAACTTAAACTTAAGAATAGAGGAGACAAGGAAACTTAAACTTAAGAGTTGGAAGTCTAACCTCAAGAGCTGAAAAGATGAGGATAGCGGGATCTCATATCGGCCTCGGCCTCCACATAGCACCCTCAACAAGATGGTTCCTCCACAATACCTTCACTGTGGCAACCTTCTTGTTTCTCAGCCGTTTTACCTGCCGGTCGAAAATCTCAACAGGAACCTCCTCATAGGACAAGTCTTCATCAACCCCTAAACCTTCAACAGGCAGAATCGATGTTGGATCACCAAGACACTTCTTTAACATAGAGACATGAAAGACTGGATGAACAGAAGCTAGATCCGCAAGCAACGCCAACTCATAGGCCACCTCACCCACACGCTGTAGAATCTCGTATGGACCAACGTACCTCGGACTCAACTTCCCCTTCCTGCCAAACCTCATCACCCCCTTCATGGGTATATCTTCAAGTAAGTATACCTGGTCACCAACACCAACTCTAAAGGACGCTTCCTGTTATCTGCATAAGACTTCTGCCGACTGTAAGCAGTAGCCAACTTGTCCCTAATCACCCTGACCTTCTCTAAGGCCTCATGAATGATCTCTGGACCCAAAATGGATGACTCTCCAACCTTGAACCACCCACTGAGATCTACACCTCCTACCCATACTGTCGACCCGAAACTATACCCTAGAAGATAGGATACAATCTTGGATTGTAACCGGCATCGTCGACCTCTCGGAGGTCTAAGACAAGCCTCTCATATCATTCATTGCATTGGCATAGTAAATTTTGCGGAAAATTTAAAACTTTTCATAGCACATCATATGCTAGAAACATCCCATCATATATATATAAACATAAGTCAGAATACATATTTAGACTCTAAGTCTCTTTGCCATCTTAGACTCAATAACTTTAGAATACATTAGGGACACGACCCATACGACACATTACATAACTATACAATATTTAAAGACTTTACATTAAAGACCATAGTAGGACATCCTTGAACTTAAGGATTCCTTTCCTTGAGCTTGGGAAATCACCTATCAAGCTCCTCAATCATAGATCTCCTTTAAGCATTCCATAACCTACACTTTGTGTAAAAGTAAAAAAGAATGGGATTAGCACAAGAATGTACTAAGTATGGCAACCATCCAAAAACATGCATTTAAAAGGGACATTTTCTTTGAAATCATACTTCATGCCATTTTGAGTAAATCATCATAAAACCTTTATCAATAGCATTTGTATCATCCACATACTTCATAGAAACACAATCAAAGACAAACATCATAGAAAAGCACATATAGAATTAAATCCCCATTTGAGGTCAATTTATAGTGAACTCACTCTCCTTAACATTAACTCTTTCTTTCAATTCATTTGCTTACTAAGTAACCCTTTAGGGACACTTGGTGCAATGCATCACCTTAGAAATAAGAGAATACCATACATAGCATCTACACAAGACAACACATGCCATCATAGAAGTATAGTACAATATAATCATAGTCAAATCAAGACTACAATATCATACATAAAGACACATACATAATCATATCTATTAAGGTACCTCCTAAGACTTCCTAAGGAGTCACTTGTGCAATGTCTAGATGGGTTCACTACTTCCACCTATCCTAAGTAACTTACCTTAAGTCCTCCTAGTTAGGATCCTATTCAATTACTTCCATTGTCCATTTTACCTTTGGGACTATAACCTCAACCGACATAGACCATGTGATGCTAAACATGGAATCCGGTGTCATCAAACCTTACACCGATGGAAGGTGGTCTACCGGCCAAAGTAGAACCAATATAAACATAGCTATCGAGGTAGAATCCTCTAGCTAGTATCCTATGGTGGCAACATAGTTCAAGAACTAAGAGGTAGATATCCCTATTCATACCATTTGGTAAAGTGGGCCGCTCCTCATGGGAATCCCTTAGATGACATATCCCATAAACAAGGGAGTTAACATCACATGGACAACTTTAGGATGAATCTTTCCTTCTATGGATAAGTCATCACCTCCCGTTGTCAAGTTCGCTCGGTGCTAAGTTAAGTTCCCTTTATTGAAAAGCCTTTATTACGTTTGTTTATAAAACATAAGCTTTAGAATAATCATTCCTCATATGCTTATAGCATATTCAAGCATCTATCTAGTCTTATAGCATTCTTGGGCACCCCTATCAAGGCCCCTCTAAATTACTAGATCATCCATGTGTGTGAGTGTATACTTAGATGTGAGCAAACCTTTCACATAACACATAAGGTCACACATGTTCATATATCAATGCATAAGTCTATAGGCATAACCATATGAGCAATACTTTCATGTAAACCTACTATGACACAATACACATTCATACTTCTTCATATCATATTCATAACCTGTTCATATAATCATCCTTCATATGCATAAGAACCAAACCTAGGAACTATCCTATCAAGATACACATGTGCAATATATAGACAAGGTTTCATACCCTTGTCCATACTAGTACACCTATGAAGTCATCCTAGTAAGGGAAATACAAATCATACTTTCATAAACATCACCATAATATGCATAGTAGTAGACACTAGTGAATATGAGAACTACCTTTCATTTAGACACAATGACTTATACTACTTGTAACATGCATGTAAGTGGGAGTGTGTGTACATTGACCAACATGATCACATAATGACTATCGATAACTTCTTGAATCAGCCACCCTATTAGACGACATTACACTTCCAAACACATAGCACACAACACATAATAGCATAGGAGACAAAACAATATATACCTTATAATCAAGACTCCTAACTTTAGCTATTTACACTTTCATATAAGGAGTACATAGGTAAAGGTTTATTAACCATCTTAACACATTAATGTCAGCACCTATACTTTACCCTAACATGGTATACACATGCTAATGAAATAGTCACACAACCTAATCCACAACTAGAATAGGAAAGTAAGAATAATCTTCTCATAGTATCATCTTAACCACATGTTCATAAGTTCATCAATTTGACATCAAGGCCATGGTCAACACATATATGATGACAATAAGATAAACACCGCCACCATAAGTGGACCATACCACACAATGCCATACAAGGCTTCATCAACATTACTATAAAGGAGTAGAGAAGTAGAAGAGTAAAGGAAATAAGCATTCTTACCGAATTCTCACCCTTTGATCATCATTGATCAATACACCTTATCCATCAATAAAACACATATATGGCAGTAGCTAAATTTACTTTAAATGTATAAGAAACCATGTACAAGTCACTACATGATTTTACCATAACATAATACAACATATCAACATACTAGGAAAGTAGAATAACATAGATCATTAATCAATTTCATTCATATGGATTATAGGTCATATTTCATGAATCATATCACCCAAAGTCAGTAGCTAATGAAATCATAAGCTAGATGAGACACGACTACAATTTGCCATTTAGGTCGATACAAGCATGCTTCATATAGGGAGTTCATGGAAAGTAAGTTTACATAGGTTAATCCTATTCAACCTATCATGAATTGACCCATATTGTATTAATTACATATAATTCATCCTCATATTTCATTATAGGCAGCAGCTATAGACATTAACCATAATCAATTCTTATAGCGACTAACCTAACGTCAAGATCACAAGTTACAACTTCATAGACAACAAGAACCTAGATTAATTCAAACCAAGCCTTCTCTACTTTGGTCATACATGATTTATATCCACAATTCAACCATGGTATTAACCTAAAACAGTAGCTACAAGAACCACAACTTAATCGAAATTCACTTTAGATCACAAGAAAACCAATGTTAGAGTGAACTATAGAAAACTAGGCTAAACATGCTCAAATCTTCATACATTGATCCTCATGGATCATTCAACATAAATTCATGTAAATAACAGTATATACAATCAATTCAACACGTAAGGGAATCATAATTCAATCATAACAAGTCAAGATCACAAAGCCCATGCAAAGGCTAAACCAATTTTGGAAGGAACATGGGTTCATCATGCAATTGGAGTGAAAACACATTAAAACCATTGTATTAACTTCAATTCATCATGATTTAATCATTAAAAACGTTTTGAGAAAGAACCCATGGCTAGATTGGAAGATTGGAACTTGATCATGAGATTTCTTTGAAAACATTGAGAATGGCTCTCTAGATGAAAAGATAACTAGAGATGAAGATCACCATACCTTTATCTACAAGAAAACCTCTAAAACTTCATGATTCATCCATAGAAAATCCATCTCCAAGAAGCTCTTGAGCTTCACCAACAATGGTGGTTTTAGAGAGAACATTTTTGGAGGGAAAGGCTTAAAACATGTGAGAGGATTTGGGAATGGGTTGATCACGTTTTTAAAGACTTATATACACCTAAAATTAACTAAATAAACCTATTATAGTCAGGTTAGGACTTGGGGTGAATTTCCCATTCACCCCTTTAAGTGGCAGCACGCAGGCAGCAAAACCTGCAGGCACTCGCGACGTGGGCCTCGACGGGGCGTCATGGGCATGACGGGGCGTCATGCCCTTCGTCGTCCATGACTTAGCCAAATTCTTGGCTCTATACCTGCCCAAGGCAATCCCCTTTCGACGAGACCTGCTTGACGGTCCGTTGGTGGCCCAACGATCCGTCATTGGGTCCGTCAAGGGACACTGCCCAGGCAGTGTCTTAGGCAGCCTTGGGTCCTTCTTTTGGGGCCTCTTTTGGGTCCCTTTAGAAGTCGTACCCGGACGTTTCAAATGTGATTACAAACCTTAGCATGTTATAGAAATGTCACATAAATTTCATCCAAAACAAACACCTACAAGACGTCCAAACAGCCTTGACCCCAACATGACATACGATGAAAGTCTTAGGGGCTATCTTTCGAACGCCTTGGACGTTCTTGGGCGTTTGACCTCCAAACTTCACAAAACTTCATACAATAACATTAAACATTATTTAAAACCATTTTAATACTTATGAGACTCAGTTCATACAATTTAAGCATGCATACACACATGATGCACATAAGCGACTATTCGTCGAACGTCTTGGACGTCCCTTGACGTCCGACTTCCAAATCACTTCAAAATTTGCACACTGCTTATATATGACATAATAAGGCATTTTAGGACCTTATAACATTAATTTGAACATGTTAGGATCTAGACACCTTATCTCATTTTTGAGGTCTTACAATATCCCCCACTTGGGAACATTCGTCCTCAAATGACACTTAGGACTCTTTAATCACATCAAGGACTTCAATGCACATAAGAGCAGTTAATAACATTTAAAATATCATCAAGTCATTTTAGCACTCGATGCATACAAGCAAGCAAAACCATTACTCACTCACTCTTTAATGCATCAAACACAAAAGTTCTTTTTCATGTTCATGGGAGAACATCCTTATCCTAATCATAACAAGATCATTACGCCTTAATTCATTACAAGAAAATCTTGAAAACCTACTCATAGGCAGATCATAACTCATACTCAAAAGTTAATTTAGCACTCATATTCAATGCACATAAACTTGAGTTAGTTAAATCACAAAGATGTTCATTAGCTAGACCTAGTACCATGAAGGTCATACTCAACCATACCATGCTTAGTTGTATACATGGAGGAATATCTTGCTTCTCAACACATTTCATGCATCATGAGTTCACACCTTAGCAAAGTACAAGATCAATTTCTTTAAAAATGAGAAATCTCAACTTTCAAGCCAAGACATGCATATATTTTTCTTCCTAGTGAAGTCTAAATGGAAAGTCACACCAAATACATTACAACAAAATAGGAAGTCATTCCACAATTTCTTTTATTAACATAATACTCACCCTTATAGTAAACCTTATTTTGGAAAAATAAAACAATTATAGGCATACACATGACACTTAGCTTGACATGCTTTCACTTTTCAAGAATGAGCCTACAATTTTGCATTACAAATCATCAAATCACTAAATTTTTTAAGAGAGTCAACATATTTCATTGTAAAAGAGACTCAATTTCCATTACAAGGCTAAACAATTTACCCTACAAGTGACTATTACCAAGTTCCTTGTCTTACCTCATGAAGTCAACTTCACAATTAGCACATTGAAATGCAAGTCAACAAGAGAAAACATGGATTTTATCAAAAACTTCTTTACATGCTCTTTGGAAAATTCACCATGTCTCTAAGATGATGTCAATCAATTCATACCAATTATATAAAGATCATGCAATTCACACTTTATGCAAGACTATTTTCATGAACAAGCATACTAAGAAATTCATACTTTCCAATTCAAGTAAGAATAGAAGAACAATGTAGACAATTTCTACAATCTCACTACTCAAAAACCATCCCCCACTTAGGGTAAACCCAATTAAGAGTAACTTAACCCAACATATAGAGGATCTCAAATACACAACCTTCATATTCATCACTTAAAGTGATTACTACTTTAGACGGAATTTTCATATATTCAATTTAGCAACACTAAGACATTCTAAACCTTATCATTTTACGCAAAACATCTTCAACCATCAATTTTGATCATACTATTCTATTCACATAAGGTCTTCCTACAATGCAATAGACACTAAGGTCATACATAATTAGAGGAAAACAACAAGAAAGTTCATAACACAACAAGAAGTTTAGAAATAACTCTACGACTCATCATGTCATAAGATTTTTCATCATTTAATTTAAATAGCAAAAATCCTTCTCCACATTCCTTATCATGTTCATATTCATAAATTCTACACATATTTCAACAACATCCAATCAAATGACAATTTAGCAAGTTCTCCAAACATGATACAATAAGTTGCCTAGCCTTTATAGCGAGCATGCTTCCAAATACCCAAAAGTGCAACATTTAGACATTTGAGGGAACAAGTATGGAATTATAAGATACAAAGCTTTACCAACTCATCCTTCATAAGCATGCATACTATATTTACAACTCAAGTCTCTACCAAAAGACTCCAATTTATACTAGCAACTCATCAAGTACCACTTGTATACAAAGGAAACAATGCACACTTTTAATCACATGCACTCATAGGATAGCATACCCCCATAGGTAGTTATTCAAACAATCCAAGTTCAAATTCTATGTTTGGCTACCATCATACAAAACCATATAGGAATACACAATATAAGAGAATTCACTTTAACCACCATAACTTCTAGCATGCTTCAACTATATCATGACATACATCATTCGACATAACATGCTATTTCACATAGATTTCATATATTGCCATAATTGGCATCACATCATCAAATAAGAGATATTTCTTACATAGCAAGGTAAGATAACCAATCATAATCCCCATAGAGTTAACATGTGCAATGATCAAGTAAAGCTCCATAACTTCACTAAACCAAATAACCCAACAAGAACTACAATTAGCACCATACTCCACTCATCTATAACCTTCATGCATGGATAACTCCAATTATTTAGCACACTAGGCTACTTACATGATTATAAGCATAGAGATCATCACATAAGGACATTCACATCTATCATCATACACATACATAGTATTAACCTCCTAAGGTCTCCATCAAGGCAAACTAGTGTAAGATATAGGTAGAGTCTCATACCCCTACTTAAGTCTAGTTAACCCTTCAAGTCGCCTTAGTTAGTATATGCATCATCAAATAAGGACAAGTGTCACCTTCACACATACTAATTCAAACCATAAAACAAAGATAAGCATTTTAAACTCACCTTTTCTCGCTCAAGCATAGAGCAATCTCATCCAAGCAACCATATCTAAAAGACTACCGGACAAGAAAACATAAGAGAGAGATCTTATAGAATTAAGTTCTATGGCACAATATGAGATTGATGAAGAAGGGAAACTCTATCGTCCTATAGCCTCTCGTACCATTTGATGTGTCGCGACTCACCACCAATGATACAAGACTCTACTAGACGTGGCAATATGAGACTTTTTAGAACCTACAACCGCTACTTAAACCTCATGCTCTGATACCAAGTTTGTCACGACCCAAAACTACCCTAGAATATAGGATACAATCTTGGATTGTAACCGGCGTCGTCGACCTCTCGGAGGTCTAAGACAAGCCTCTCATATCATTCATTGCATTGGCATAATAATTTTTTGCGTAAAATTTAAAACTTTTCATAGCACATCATATGCTAGAAACATCCCATCATATATATATAAAACATAAGTCATAATACATATTTAGACTCTAAGTCTCTTTGCCATCTTAGACTCAATAACTTTAGAATACATTAGGGACACGGCCCATACAACACATTACATAACTATACAATATTTAAAGACTTTACATTAAAGACCATAGTAGGACATCCTTGAACTTAAGGATTCCTTTCCTTGAGCTTGGGAAATCACCTATCAAGCTCCTCAATCATAGATCTCCTTTAAGCATTCCATAACCTACACTTTGTGTAAAAGTAAAAAAGAATGGGATTAGCACAAGAATGTACTAAGTATGGCAACCATGCAAAAACATGCATTTAAAAGGGACATTTCCTTTGAAATCATACTTCATGCCATTTTGAGTAAATCATCATAAAACCTTTATCAATAGCATTTATATCATCCACATACTTCATAGAAACACAATCAAAGGCCAAACATCATAGAAAAGCACATATAGAATTAAATCCCCATTTGAGGTCACTTTACAGTGAACTCACTCTCCTTAACATTAACTCTTTCTTTCAATTCATTTGCTTACTAAGTAACCCTTTAGGGACACTTGGTGCAATGCATCACCTTAGGAACATAAGAGAATACCATACATAGCATCTACACAAGACAACACATGCCATCATAGAAGTATAGTACAATATAATCATAGTCAAATCAAGACTACAATATCATACATAAAGGACACATACATAATCATATCTATTAAGGTACCTTCCTAAGACTTCCTAAGGAGTCACTTGTGCAATGTCTAGATGGGTTCATTACTTCCACCTATCCTAAGTAACTTACCTTAAGTCCTCCTAGTTAGGATCCTATTCAATTACTTCCATTGTCCATTTTACCTTTTGGGGACTATAACCTCAACCGACATAGACCATGTGATGCTAAACATGGAATCCGGTGTCATCAAACCTTACACCGATGGAAGGTGGTCTACCGGCCAAAGTAGAACCAATATAAACATAGCTATCGAGGTAGAATCCTCTAGCTAGTATCCTATGGTGGCAACATAGTTCAAGAACTAAGAGGTAGATATCCCTATTCATACCATTTGGTAAAGTTGGCCGCTCCTCATGGGAATCCCTTAGATGACATTTCCCATAAACAAGGGAGTTAACATCACATGGACAACTTTAGGATGAATCTTTCCTTCTATGGATAAGTCATCACCTCCCGTTGTCAAGTTCGCTCGGTGCTAAGTTAAGTTCCCTTTATTGAAAAGCCTTTATTACGTTTGTTTATAAAACATAAGCGTTAGAATAATCATTCCTCATATGCTTATAGCATATTCAAGCATCTATCTAGTATTATAGCATTCTTGGGCACCCCTATCAAGGCCCCTCTAAATTTCTAGATCATCCATGTGTGTGAGTGTATACTTAGATGTGAGCAAACCTTTCACATAACACATAAGGTCACACATGTTCATATATCAATGCATAAGTCTATAGGCATAACCATATGAGGAATACTTTCGTATAAACCTACTAAGACACAATACACATTCATACTTCTTCATATCATATTCATAACCTGTTCATATAATCATCCTTCATATGCATAAGAACCAAACCTAGGAACTATCCTATCAAGATACACATGTGTAATGCATAGACAAGGTTCCATACCCTTTTCCATACTAGTACACCTATCAAGTCATCCTAGTAAGGGAAATACAGGGGGATAAGGCTAAGCGGAGCGAAAAGGGTTTTCCATGAGATGGGAAATGAAAACTATTTTCCCCACACGAATCTTAGTCTAGTATTTTATTTTTTTATTTAGAATTTAGATATTTGTTATAATTAATTGTTTGTTGGACCCATCAGATCAGTTAACCCAAAACTCCCATTAAGAGAAAAACGGAACCCCCCGCCGTGTACAAAATAAATTTTGTAGCTGAGTACAGACGTTTCTTTCCTCCCCACATGGCTAGAAGTAGATAAACAGGAATTAATTCTAACTCCCACATGATGAAAAAAAGTAAAAGGTCCCGAGACGTTTACATATGGATCCCTACATCGTTACATTCCATTTAGGATTAGGAATACGCGTAATCGGACCTGCTTTTTACATATCTCTATTGGGACCCTATTCACCTCTTTGAGTGAATCGAGAAGGATTGATCAAATTCTATTGAGTCTGACTCATAGTGATCATTTATCAAAGAATGACTCTGGTTATCAAATGATTGAACAACCGGGAGCAAAACCCCTGTATAGCTTCTTCGATTTCTCGATAAAGAGCAATATGACCAACAGTGGTTCGAATGTATATAAAAAGGATTATACTTTCATAAACATCACCTTAATATGCATAGTAGTAGACACTAGTGAATATGAGAACTACCTTTCATTTAGACACAATGACTTATACTACTTGTAACATGCATGTAAGTGGGAGTGTGTGTACATTGACCAACATGATCACATAATGGCTATCGATAACTTCTTGAATCAGCCACCCTATTAGACCACATTACACTTCCAAACACATAGCACACAACACATAATAGCATAGGAGACAAAACAATATATACCTTATAATCAAGACTCCTAACTTTAGCTATTTACACTTTCATATAAGGAGTACATAGGTAAAGGTTTATTAACCATCTTAACACATTAATGTCAGCACCTATACTTTACCCTAACATGGTTATACACAAGCTCATGAAATAGTCACACAACCTAATCCACAACTAGAATAGGAAAGTAAGCATAATCTTCTCATAGTATCATCTTAACCACATGTTCATAAGTTCATCAATTTGACTTCAAGGCCATGGTCAACACATATATGATGACAATAAGATAAACACCGCCACCATAAGTGGACCATACCACACAATGCCATACAAGGCTTCATCAATATTACTATAAAGGAGTAGAGAAGTAGAAGAGTAAAGGAAATAAGCATTCTTACCGAATTCTCACCCTTTGATCATCATTGATCAATACATCTTATCCATCAATAAAACACATATATGGCAGTAGCTAAATTTACTTTAAATGTATAAGAAACCATGTACAAGTCACTACATGATTTTACCATAACATAATACAACATATCAACATACTAGGAAAGTAGAATAACATAGATCATTAATCAATTTCATTCATATGGATTATAGGTCATATTTCATGAATCATATCACCCAAAGGCAGTAGCTAATGAAATCATAAGCTAGATGAGACACGACTACAATTTGCCATTTAGGTCGATACAAGCATGCTTCATATAGGGAGTTCATGGAAAGTAAGTTTACATAGGTTAATCCTATTCAACCTATCATGAATTGACCCATATTGTATTAATTACATATAATTCATCCTCATATTTCATTATAGGCAGCAGCTATAGACATTAACCATAATCAATTCTTATAGCGACTAACCTAACGTCAAGATCACAAGTTACAACTTCATAGACAACAAGAACCTAGATTAATTCAAACCAAGCCTTCTCTACTTTGGTCATACATGATTTATATCCATAATTCAACCATGGTATTAACCTAAAACAGTAGCTACAAGAACCACAACTTAATCGAAATTCACTTTAGATCACAAGAAAACCAATGTTAGAGTGAACTATAGAACACTAGGCTAAACATGCTCAAATCTTCAAACATTGATCCTCATGGATCATTCAACATAAATTCATGTAAATAACAGTATATACAATCAATTCAACAACGTAAGGGAATCATAATTCAATCAATAACAAGTCAAGATCACAAAGCCCATGCAAAGGCTAAACCAATTTTGGAAGGAACATGGGTTCATCATGCAATTGGAGTGAAAACACATTAAAACCATTGTATTAACTTCAATTCATCATGATTTAATCATTAAAAACGTTTTGAGAAAGAACCCATGGCTAGATTGGAAGATTGAACTTGATCATAAATTTCTTTGAAAACATTGAGAAGCTCTCAAGATGAAAGGTTAACTAGAGATGAAGATCACCATACCTTTATCTACAAGAAAACCTCTAAAACTTCATGATTCATCCATAGAAAATCCATCTCCAAGAAGTCTTGAGCTTCATCACCAACAATGGTGGTTTTAGAGAGAACATTTTTGGAGGGAAAGGCTTAAACATGTGAGAATTTGGGAATGGGTTGATCACGTTTTTAAAGACTTATATACACCTAAAATTAACTAAATAAACCTATTATAGTCAGGTTAGGACGTGGGGTGAATTTCCCATTCACCCCTTTAAGTGGCAGCACGCAGGCAGCCAACCTGCAGGCATCGCGACGGGGCCTCGACGGGGCGTCATGGCATGACGGGCCGTCAGCCTCCGTCGCCATGACTTAGCCAAATTCTTGGCTCAAGACCTGCCCAAGGCAATCCCCTTCGACGAGACCTGCTTGACGGTCCGTTGGTGGCCCAACGATCCGTCATTGGGTCCGTCAAGGGACACTGCCCAGGCAGTGTCTTAGGCAGCCTTGGGTCCTTCTTTTGGGGCCTCTTGTGGGCCCTTTAGAAGTCGTACCCGGACGTTTCCAACGCGATTACAAACCTTAACATGTTATAGATTCCACATAATTTCATCCAAAACAAACACCTACAAGACGTCCAAACAGCCTTGACCCCAACATGACATACGATGAACGTCTTAGGGGCTATCTTTCGAACGCCTTGGACGTTCTTGGGCGTTTGACCTCCAAACTTCACGAAACTTCATACAATAACATTAAACATCATTTAAAACCATTTCAAGACTTATAGACTCAGTTCATACAATTTAGGCATGCATACACACATGAGGCACATAAGCGACTATTCGTCGAACGTCTTGGACGTCCCTTGACGTCGACTTCCAAATCACTTCAAACTTTGCACACTGCCTATATATACATAATAAGGCATTTTAGGACCTTATAACATTAACGAACATGTTAGGATCTAGACACCTTATCTCATTTTTGAGGTCTTACAATATCCCCCACTTGGGAACATTCGTCCTCGAATGACACTTAGGACTCTTTAATCACATCAAGGACTTCAATGCACATAAGAGCAGTTAATAACATTTAAAATATCATCAAATCATTTTAGCACTCAATGCAACAAGCAAGCAAAACCATTACTCACTCACTCTTTAATGCATCAAACACAAAAGTTCTTTTTCATGTTCATGGGAGAACATCCTTATCCTAATCATAACAAGATCATTACGCCTTAATTCATTACAAGAAAATCTTGAAAAGCTACTCATAGGCAGATCATAACTCATACTCAAAGTTAAGTTAGGCACTCATATTCAATGCACATAAACTTGAGTTAGTTAAATCACAAAGATTTTCATTAGTTAGACCTAGTACCATGAAGGTCATACTCAACCATACCATGCTTAGTTGTATACATGGAGGAATATCTTGCTTCTCAACACATTTCATGCATCATGAGTTCACACCTTAGCAAA